>JAWWMU010000237.1:6732465-6758385 GCA_035048155.1 Cinnycerthia olivascens | reverse complement strand
AAAGGAAAGGAAAGGAAAGGAAAGGAAAGGAAAGGAAAGGAAAGGAAAGGAAAGGAAAGGAAAGGAACAACACACCTGAAGGATGACAGCAAATATGAGGAAAGAAGCAAGTGTCATACAGCAATCCAATGAGAAAGGTTAAATGCATAAAAAGTGTAGAGAATAACACCAGAGGAACCACACAAGGAAGTGAAAGGCTGTGAGCTCCAGGGAAATCCAGACTGACACAGATTGCAGCACTTGCACACCTAGCAGCTCCAGGTCAGTGAGACAGCAGGATGTCACACACCCTCAGCTCCCCTGAGAGCTGGTTACCCCACTGGTCTCAAAGTCTAGCAACTGCAGCCACCAGCACTGACGTCTGCAAATAGCAAAAGTGCTCCCCACCTCCACACAGCCTCAGCCTAGCAAAGAGCTGCTGCACCCGAGGAGGTGTGGGGAGGACTCAGAGCAGCACATGGTTACAGCTAAACTGCAACCGTCTTCTGGATTTGACTGTCAGTGGGGTTCTGATCCAGCTGAGGATGCCTGGCATCTCCACAAGCTTTTCCTACAGTTGCTCACTGGTTGTCATGTACCTTTCTTACTCAACAAGAAGCATGGGGAAAATGAGACAAATTTGCCCACAAATACGAGAGGAGGCTGCAGTCAGAACATGGGATAATACAGTCCCTTCAAAAGTCAACCTAATCAACATGCAAGTGCTCATTTTTTGGCCCTGCAGTCTGTGGCATCCCTCTAAATTTTGTGGCAAGAAATGGACTAACAGTGCCCCAAATCCACGATTCCTGGCATGAAGAGCCTTCACACAACACCTCCAAAATAGTAGCAAAGCTTTCGATTAAATCAGGTATTCAGTAAATATTCCACTCATCTGTGCGAGAAAACTAAGCATCAGAATGGTGTGCAGTGTGGAAGAAAGCATTACATTTTTGGGAGTTCTCTTTGGGCTTGTTGTTACAAAGAACCAGAGACTGGTGGGGAGTAGGTTGCTGAAAACAGGCAAATCTTTATGCAGCAGTTCAGGGCCAACCAAGAGATGTCATGGTTGAATTAAACCATAATTTTCAGGTTGCCTTTCTTTTTTGCTCATTATTTTTGACTGCTTGTTATTTTGTCTGGCAGTTCCTGTATTGGCAAAAACATTTTCTCTAAAACTTAAAAAAAAAAAAAAAGTAAAGAAAGGAAAAAGAAGAAGGAATGGTACATGTAACAATGATTCAGCAGAGGCTGGTGGTATGGGCTGTCAGCAAAATATCCTGTGAGATACTTTGCTGGCTAAACCTAAGATTATTATGGTAGAAAGATAAATGGTACTCATGCTGCTTCTGGGAGATTTTTCTGCCTCATATTTAGATGATATGCACATGATCACAGGTTGGTAACTGCCCATGAAACACATGCTGGTGAACACTGAGATCTATCATTTTCTCTGAAAGGAAAAAATGTCACCCATTAGTTTTATAAATATAACCAGGAAGCAGCTTTTTGCACTTAAAAGACATCAGCAACAGCCTCTGCACCTCAGAGGTTGATTCTGGGTGATGTTTCAGGCACATAAAGTCCAGTAAAGTTGATCCCAACCTAAAGAACACAAGATCATTTACTCCTTGAACAATAGGCAGGGGGAATGAAACAGAAGCCCTATCTCATTTTGAAAATGGCTTAGACGACTGCAAATAAACAGCAGGGGCTGCAGCAGCCTTAAAATTCAGGATGTACACTGTCTAGATTTTTCCTGCAGACCTGAACCCTCATTTAGGGTAGGTAAATTATTATTAGAATTACTTTTAGGAGCTCCCTAAATAACTACTTATTCAAACGTCTCCTACGTTTTTCATCCTGTTCTAGCTCTCTTTTGACACATTAATGACATTATTGCTTTTTTGAACTGTGCAAGAGGAAACTCAATTGCAGATGGACTGCAGAGACTCATTTACATAAGAAATTAAGTCAATTTGGAACTGTCAGCTCAACTAAATCAAAATAGAAACAACATATAAAGGCAACGTCCTACCTGTCCTACTTAAAAAAAAAAATAAAAACTTAAGAATCTTTGGGGCTTTAGTGATCATTATTGCAGAGGTCTTGAACTTAAAGGGCAGGGCTTTGCTCAGAATTAATTGCCACCCTCTCAATAAATGCTTGAATAGTGGATAGAAGCCACAGGTGCAAATATTCAAACAGACAGCTACAAACTGGCCACTAACAAATTGGTATAAATCGTCATCTAGTCAGAGAACAAACAATGGAAAAAAATGTGCTACATTAATCGTTTACAACTTACCGTTGCTGTGATGGTGTAGCCACCCAGATACTTCACCTATGCTAGGGGTGCAAAGTGCCTGGAGAAAGTGCTCTAGTGTTGACTGAGCATTCCAAAAGGTTTTCATTGGAAAGCTAGCTTTGCAGAGCGTTTATTTTCACAGGAAATGTAGAGGCACTTTGGGCCACCCCTCTTAAAAATGCTCAGACACTCTAGAATTGACAAAAATTTCCGCGATTTGTTCCCTCTGCAGCAGCTCAGGCCTTTGGGATGCATTAACATTTCTGATTACCCCCATTATTTTAAAATACCCTCCTGTGAATTAACACACTGAGATGGGAATCACTTTACTGACATTTCACATGTGTTTTCTTAATGCAACCACAGTCACAATTCAAGCCTCCAAGTGTTTGTCAGTTTGAGGAGAAAATAGAAAAAAAGTGAAAATAAAAATCTCTGAGCAGCTTCACGCTGGTCTTCAAAACTCAGGAGTATTTAAGATGTCTCCCCAAGAAAAAAAATAAAGGAGCTCCTTGAAATAAGCAATCTGTGAAGGGGGAAGAACAAGTGTCTTAGGCAAAAAGAGAGCTCCATGTAGCTAAGATGAAACAAATGTGTCCTGTGAAACAGGAAGAAAAGGGGAGGGGGGCAGTGGAGAGGGCAGCAGACAACACTGACTTGCTCACTCTTTCCAGGCTTTGTATTTATTTCTGTCATGGATCTGAAAAGGCAGGCAGCAGACTTTGTAGAAGAACCTTATGAAATGGGGTAAATAATGGACCCCAGATGCCCTTGTTTCCTTCATTATTCAGTCTAGGCCTTCAAAGCTGTTTTCCAGTGTGAGGTATCAGGGGGAGGTAGAGTGCTCTGTTAACAAGATTTCAATGAGCTTTGGAAGCAGGTCCAGGGAAGCTGCTGGAAATGTTTCATACATACAGTACTTTTGTGCTTTTCTGACCCGTATGCAGTGAGAAAACATGGGACAGAGGGTGCCCTGATTTTAAAGGAAACACCATCTAAACAATATGTAAACAACAGCAATGCTTTTGTATGCATATGATCCCTTTGATTCAGCATTCTCAAAGCATCTAAAATACATTAAAGCATTAAGCTCAAGAGCACGGCTTCAAACTGAAACTCAGTTTAGAATATGTATTTATTTAAAAAAAAAACAAAAAAGAACAAAATGAGAAACTGGCCAGCCAGGGCCATGAAAACAGGGATTTGAACTCCTCATTTCCCTGGTCCTTCCCCATGAAGCAAGATTTCCTGCCCACTTAGCAACAAACTGCATTTCGCTCTTGCTTTGAGACCCACCCTAAACATTTCTCTGTGCATATTTCTGAGATTCTTCATGATTCATCCTCAACCAGGAGCCACGTGAACCCTACTGACACATCCAAACCCTTCCATTTTTGCGGCGGGCTTTAGCATCACCTGGCAGTTCAAATCTAAACTCCACGGACCACACCCATGCCTAATAATTTTTCCCACTGCTTCCTCGCTTTTGGTGATATTGACATTTAAAAGCCAAAAATAAAAAAATAAAAAAATTCAACCAATATTTACTCTAGCAGCATTACATCCTGTGCTTGGGGATGGCTCTCTGCTCTCAGATGTTTCCGAGTCGCTCCGGGGAGGAGGATGCGCTGCGCGCCGCATCCTTTCCTTCGCTGCGCCCTGCGCTGTCTGGGCCGAGCTGCCTCACCTTAAAAAAACCCAATGGCACCACCTAAAGGACGCATTCTGCACACAGGGAGCCTGGCTCGGTGCATTTCCCCCACCCGTGTGAGCGCACGAACAGCTCTTCTGACCACACTGAGCCCTGCGGTGGCAACATTCATTTTTCTCAGGAACCGGCACGGCACAGGGCTTATTCACGATTATAAAATCATGCATACAGGAAGAGACATCCATATTTTTATAGGTCCTCTGATAAGGCTGTAACAGAAAAGACAACTGTTAAAGCAGCTGCCCCTTTTCTTTGCATTCAGCACAAATGCAGCAGACATGCCTAACATAACAATTTGAGCAGTTTTAGGGAAGATTAAATATAGGAAGAAAGTCTCTTGCCAACAGAATTGTAAGTGATACCGGTCTGTATAAATCTCTAGGAAAAAAAATATGTGTCAGAATGCAAGAAATTAAAAGGAAGCAGGGATAGGAGATCCTTTCATTCCATTGCATCTAGGTAATATCACAGCACATATATTTCTATATGGCTTCCCATATGTTAGGCAATGGTCTTAATATCCCAGAAGAACAGGGGAGTTTTTAAAAACAAGTTGGACTTGTTCTCCTTTCCAGCATCAGTCATAGCTTTCATAGTTCATTCTCTTAGATCATTTTTCTGAAAGCATGAAGTGCTTTTACAACTGAGGACAGGCATAACATAGGCTCTTCCTAACAAATGTATAAGGTTTTGATCCTTTGGAATGCACATTTTTCCGAGGCAAAACCAAACCATTTCAAAGTTAATACAGGCAATAGCCTATTAGTGGTTTCAGTTCCATGTTATATATTCATCCGGGTTGCTCCATTTACATCAGTAAAACTGAGAAAAAAAATCTGATCCTTTAGAACAACATTTGTATATAAATACAACAGAAAGAGACAAAGTTATGAATGACAACTAGTTTTCAAATGCTTATAACAATGAACACTGCTCTGTTCTGTGCTTTGGTTTTAAAAAGGAAAGACTACAACTGACAAAGACTAAAGTTATTTTGGGGAGCATCAACTAGTTCCAAACATTGTCAATGGGCTCTGGAGATTTTCACTTGACAATCTGAAGTCTCTACCACAAGATACATGCACAAAGCCTTTTAATTGCTTCAATTACTGGTTGGCAATATTGCGTGAGAAAAACTGACTCTTGATAGCTGAGGAGAGAGGCCAAAGACTGACTGGGCATAGAGAACAAACAACTTCCGACCCCCCAGGTCAGCTTTGGGAGAACTGGGTGGGGAATGGCAGGGTGTAATTGCCTGTTCAGTTCATAAATAAGAGACTTTGGTCTCCCAGAGAGCAAAATGAGGAGGAAACACCTTTCAAGGCTTGTATTTTAAACATTGTTTCCAGAATAAAGTGAAAGCACAGCCTTTGGAAATATTTAATATGCCGGTTGCCCAAGGAGGATGTGCCAGCCTTAAACACAGCCATCAGGGCCCAGACACTCAATAGAACTCAACTGCCCACGTGCATTTCCAAATCAGATGACTGGATTTCCTGAAGCACTAGGACTCCAGCAGAAGTTTTGATTATTTTGGCATTTCCTTTAGGAGTTGAATTGGAAGTTGACAACAACTGCTGAGTGCTCAGCTCCTTGAAAATCCTGGCCTGGAGATTAATAGCAGTGCTGAGCAAATCTCTTGCCTTTTACTCAGCATCTCTCATAATTTACAGTATTAAGTCTTGAGTCTAATAAACGCTTTTGAGAAGCTGACCATGAGTTTTCCCACTTTATAGGTGAAACAAATGCAAAAGTACCTGTTCTAACAATAAATCTAGAGTAAAAGCTTCCACAGACTCACATTTCCTCAGTCTCCTGTGTTTGCATTAAACAGTACACATAGAAAGGTGAATAATTTCAAAGACAGCAACAGCCTGAAGGCTGCAGGCAGGACTAAAGACACATATAGTTGAGACACATATAGTTGAGAGAAAGATCCTGCCATTCCCTACATGAATTTGAAGCTCTGTGTTCATTCTCAAGAGAGACTCTCCGTTAATAACTCCAACCTGTATGATTACTCTGACCCTTCAGCACATCCCTGTCTAAAGAGGACATTGTCATTATTAAAGGAAAAAGTTAATGAAAAGTTTTGTGAAGGGTGTAGTGGGTGACAAACCTACCAATAGGTGGGAAAACAGGGAGCAGTGGAAGTGTGCTCTGCATCTTTTTGGAGAGCATGAAAAGGAAAATGTCAAATCTCCTAAAGCTTCAGCCATGCACTGCCACAGCTCATAAAACCAATTCCACCTACATCGTCCAAGCAGTTTTGCTAACACTAAAGGGCAGCAAATCAAATGACAAAAAAACTTGCAAAGAGGACCATAAAAACATTACTTTCATTGCAATTAGAAGTGAGGCAGATAGTTAATAAAAAATTGGTTACCTCAAAAAACAGGGAATGCTTGCCAAACTCTGAGTGGGATGGACATCTTTGTGCCAGTGCATTATGTATCCATTTCTGACTTAAGTCAGGTTATAAAAGTTCATCAATTCAAATTGTCTTTTGAGGAATTTAGGTTAAGATCTCCCTACATAATGGTCATCACTTTAGTGATATGCTCTTTAACTCTTTTTAATAATCAACTCAGCAGCAGCTACACTGCCAAGCCCAGAAGTTTTTCCTAAAGTCAATATCCCGTTAAAGTTTGTAGGATTTCAACTGAGTAAGAATCCCAGGATTTGGTTTTCACGTTATGTCTTGGACCGCACAATGTGCAAAGCTGACGCTGCAAGCATTCAGTTGGAAAAATAGCAAGGCATTAAAAAAAAAATAAAAAATTAACTGCTCTAGTCATTGAGATCAAATGTTCAGAGAAAAGCCTTAGAAATGTTTATTCTCCCAGATTAGATGGAATTCTAAGCAGTGTTTATTGGAGAGAAGAGATGGAGTGTGCTATGTCTTATTCTTGTTTCCTGTATCCGCCTTTCTCTTAAAAGTGCTAAGTAGCAGGGCTGCAGGGATTATGGTGCTGAGGGAATTCTTGCCACTTTCCTTCTCTCTCTCTATTTAAACACGACAACTCTTGGCAGGCCTCGGCCACATTGTTTGTGTAGCCAGGACAAGAGGGTGGAATTCTGGAACACGTTCCAGCCCACATTCCGGATTTTCCTATAAACTAGCCCCTTATTTTAAACACACGCCTCTGTAAATTACCTTTGTGCTGCTATGCCACTTAAAAATCTGTTTCAAGCACTCCTTGTAAATTAAAATCTGATTCAGCTTGAGCTCCAATGAAGGTATTTCTTCATGGTGAATAATCTATGAAAAAGGCAGAGTTTGGCTTTGCAGGAAAAATAAAAAGTAAACAGGGGAGGGTATGAAAGAGGAAGCAGAAATGGCTCAGAATCATCCAGGGAGTATGGCATCTCTCCCTCTAAATGACCAATTTTAATAACTGCCTATGTTGATTGCATAACAATTTATACAACTGGACTTTATTGTTTGTCTTGTAAGAGGACTTTTGTGAGTGCAATTTGCATATCTATCTTTTTTGCACCACCAAGTAAGAGGCAAAACATTTCAGCAGTCATTTGCCTGACAATTTGATGTGTTAATTTGCAGCTAAAAAAAGTACAAAATGAAGGTCAAACTGAGGCAGTCAAAAATTCAGCCCCTGCTTTCTCTTACTTAGCTGATTGTTGCACAAAGATCAACATTGCTCAATCTGGTGTGTGTACTTTCAGCTCAGTAAGTGCTTTCATTCATCATTCACAACTTGCTTCATTATGAAAGTTGAACTATATCTTTAACACAAACCACACTTCCTTTGTCCTGAATGAAAGATCTGCCTGAGCACACTGGAGAACAGGCTCCTTGTTGATGCAATGTTATCACATGCACTGGGGCCAATATCTTACATCTCACAGCCCTCAGCACAAACTGCCCATGGAGAACAAACTTCCCATATAGAACAGACGACTCAAGCAGAGCATTTTTTAAATTAAATAATGGAGGGAAAGGAACTCTCTGTCTCTCTACCGGTGGCACCAGGTTTAACAATCCATTTGTCACAGAAATGTTCTTGCATCTTTTCTCATGAAGCTGCTGATGCATATTAGGACCTGCACTCCCCGCAGGCATGGTCCTCCAGGAGAGCATCTGCATTCCCTATTAGAAACTCATTAACTGGCACTGGTGTAACTTCAGCTTCACACTTCCATGCCTAACACTTTCTTGCTAGTTTCTGTGTTCCTTTACTTCCTGTACAGTCACTGTCCTTTTGAATGCTTTTCAAAGCTGTTTGCAAAGGATATTGTGTCTGTGTTCAGACACTCCCCAACTCTCTAATGGAAAAAGTCAGAAACAATAACAAAACATGGATGTCACAAGATATCGCTTTCCTCCTTAGCTTATAATCATTTCAGGTACTGAAAGGCACAAAAATCAGGCTGTAAGAAAGGAGGCAGAGCTGGAGAACAGGGAGGGTGTTAGGGAAGAAATAACAAAGTAAAAAAGACAAGGGAGAACCTGATTACATTTGTTACAGCAGGCACCTTCCATGAGTATGAAGGCTGCCTAATGAAGTTAGAATTAAGTTCAAGAAATGCCTGTACTGTCCATATGTAGAGCATGGATTTCATCTCACTGGATTTCACAAGCCGCTTCTGACAACTGAGATAAGATATGTCAACACTCTTTGCTTGTAGAGTTTTTCACTCTTTTAGCACATCAGATGCATTTTGTATCTTAGCAAAATCTCCTCTTCCTGCTCCTCTGCAAGCATTTTTCTGAAGGTTAGCTGGAAGTGGTATTAAACACAGGGCTGGAGAAGAGTGAGTGGGGAGCCACATTTTCAGGCTCCATCCTCACCTTGCAGCCAAAGGGGCCTGTTCTTGTCCATGAACCCCAAAAATGCAAGAAGCACTGAAGTACCCATGCTTCCCAAGCTGGTGCTGCTTGGTTACTGCCTGTCCAAAGCCCCCCCTGCACAGTGTCACAGCATGAGTGCTAAGTGATAGCCTGAGAAAACAAGTCACACGTGTAGTGCCGTGCTGGATAATACATCTGTGCCTCTCTTATCTGCCCTGCTCCTTTCGTCTGCTGCTGAGAAACCATTAACACACTCAGGGCTCTGAGAGGGGGAACAACAGCAGAGGAGGAGATGGATTTCAGGTGACCTCCTGAACTCTCCCAAGCTGATGATGAGCAGGCACTGGACTAAACCCGATGCGTTATCCAAGAGCAGCTTCACAGCCACTGCATGACCCAGCCTACGCACATCCCAATTTTCCAGAGAATTTCTGTCTTCTACCTGGTTTGGGTAACTCCAATATTAGTAAGGTAGAGGATGGAAGGCGACCCTGACCCTCGTTTCCAGGAACAGAATGACAGTAAACACTTAAAAAAAAAAAAAAAAAATAAAATGAAGGAGCTTAAGTTTCAGAAAGCAGAAAACACCCAGTAAATGAAGGGAAAGGTAAGAGAAATGGTATGGAAAATTTGGAACTAATTAACAATGTGCAAAAGAAAACCTCTAATTAAATATGCACATTTACAAGATGAAGTCGTTATTAATTATCCAGCTTTTGCAATTGAGACAATAAAAATCTGTGTAAAATCTGAAGTACAAATCTTGGACATTTGAGGACCTTATTAGAGAGGGATCTTGGATAACATTAAGCTGTAAACAAAGCCCCCAGTTCTAGTTAGCTTCCTTACCAAGTCTGAGAGTTTCACAAAATGTGGATTTTCTTTAATTTCTCAGTACCAACGCCCCTCAGGAACTTTCTATTTAAAGGCTGACAGATTTCTGATCTGCTACAATTTTAATACACTTCTATCAAAAACCTGTCAGCATTTTCAGAAAATCAAAAGACTCTCAAAACCAGAAATATCCTATGGTGGCTGCAGAAGATTGCCAGGTCTTAAAATACTAAAACAGTTGCTTTTTTTCATGTCACTGGATATATTTTTCAGTCCAGCAGCAAAGGCACACTTCTAGTAGCAAATTCCGTATAAATGGAAAACATACAAAGTACACAGAAGCTAAGAATATTTCAACCCTTGACATACAGGTATGCTAATTTTCTCATTAACACTAGAATTATAAAATTGGCAGTTCCTATAAACAAGCATTTATCAAATAGGAATCTGTTTGTGTTGAATGGGTAAAAGAATTTGTATTTAAATTTTCTGAATGTATATTTGTGTTTTGTCATGTGTTTGGCATCAATCTATAATTAAACTAATTTCTGTAATCAAATAGCAAGAACTATCATGTTTAAAAGAATAGCATAAGCTGTGAAAGATTCATGATAGCAGAGTTCATTAAAAATGAATTTAAGTCCTACATAAAGCCCCCTGCAAAGATTAATTTCAGTTATATGCCCAAAGGTTACAGTCAATTTATGCCCTATTTAAGCCATATTCCACGGCACATTTACAACCAGTCTTATGCAGTACTGATTTAAAATTAAACCAGACACACAAGGACTTTTCATTTTAACTTAAAGAGCTAATACTTTTGAAAAATGGTGGAAGAACCATCACTGGAAGATTTTAAAAGCAAGAGAGACAAACATCTGCCAGGAATGATGGAGATATAATTGATCCCACCTTGGGGCAGAGGGATGGATTAGAAGATCTTTTGAGGCTTCTTCCAATCCTATTTTTCTTCATTTCCAAGGTGTGGAAATGGGAAAACAAAGAATCACAGAAAACATCTGAACAACTGAAGGAAAAGTAATTGCATAATTGAGACCAAATTGTTAACTGATGCAACCTCCGTGTTACATTTGGATGGGAATTAGTAATAGACAATAAAACAGATTAACTGAGACAAGGGAAAGATAAAAATGCCAGGGAAAGCAGAATTCCAAAAGCTGCTGTGGAATTGAAGGCAAATGTTTGCTCATCATACATGCCCCGTGTGTCCCCTCCCAGGAGCCCATGCACAGCTTGGCTTTGTTTGGAAAGGCAGCTTGGATTTTATCGGATGTGTCCTGCCTCAGGAAAAGGAAAAACAAGTCATGCCTTCCCCAACAAATCTTCGAGGTGGGCACAAGCCCAGGCACAAATGACAGAGGGTATTCAAGCATGTAAAAAGTGTGGCCATAAGGGGAGGGTCTCCATGCACCAATCAACTCCTCCTGCCTCAGTCATTGCAGGAAGGTGTCAGGGCATCCTCTCAAAAATTGGGTTCTTGATCCTGTTCTGCTCCAACACTTCTGCCTCCCTGCAGATCAAAAAGGAAAAAGCCTCCTTTCCCCTGGGAAGGGCAAGTCTAAAGCACTTTGTGTTTCTAGAGCTAAGTTCTCAGGAATTATTTTTGGGTTATTTTCCTTTACTAAATTATTTGATAAGGTCATTGTGCAATCAGCTGGGACTGGAAATTCTTTTCCTCTTCCTCCATTTGCAGTCACAATGTATTGAAAAGGTTCCTAAGAGCTGAAATTGTGTTGCCTGTAATTCAAATCAGTCAAGCTCACAGATTTTTAAGAGCAAGAAATTCAACAACCTATCTTGCTAATGCTGAAATTACTGCATTAAAATCCAAGCAGAAAGACAACCTTAAAAGAAAAAGTTACTTATTCCTAAAGTCAAGATCGTGCAGTTATTTGATGCCGTTTTGAGAAGGTGGTTGTAAGAGGCAGCCAAAAGTATGCATTAGAGAGACAAATTCAGAAATGCAGAATTTAATTTTTCCTTAGAGCAATGAGGATATTAAGACATTTTTTCCATTTCTTCCACACTATATTCAGAGTTCATATCAAGGCAATGCAGAAGCTCAAGGGAGTATCCTTTAAGAATGAGTGCAGGAGTTTAGAAGACAAATTCCTTTTCTGACTTGGCCACTAGTTCCTTTGGGACAAATAATTCATAATGTTATGAAACGATAGTATTTCAAAAATTGTTGTGCCTTTACTCCCTAAGAAGTATAAATGAAGAGAAAGAGTGAAGAATCAGTGATGTAAACTGTATAATAACAGGTAGCTATAGATTTGATGTGATTTAAGTTTGGGAAACAACAGTTTTCTGCAATCTTTGAGACCCCAGAAAATGTGTGCAGTTAAGGAGTGTGCAACAAAGCTTATGAAAACAAGGTGGCCGTGCAGAGTCCTACACATGTGGAGCTACAATGTTGCTGAAGAAGGGCTCGACAGTGAGTTTTCCTATTTAAAGGAAATTAGAAAATCAACCTCAAATTTCCCAGAAGGCCATTAGAATAGTCAGGAGTGGCAGCCCAGTACATACAGGTTTCCCTGTCAGATCTTCAACCTGACAAAGGCTAAATTGAAAGGCTACATTGAAAGTGATGATGATGGTGGTGGCTTTTGGACTATTCTTCACCATTGTTTAGTCTCTCCCCACTGAAACAGAAAAAACTGATTTGCCAGCATTCCCCTTCTTTTGCCATAGTTACCACTTTGATATCTCCATTACAGTACCAAAGTTAGAGTTAAAAACAAAGAAAAAAAAAAATCTCTATCAGGTTGCCACCTGACTATTTATTAGTCAATAAATACAGAAAAACCAAGAACAAAGCAACCATACTGCACCGAATCTCTCTCCCTGCCTTTCCTATCTTCATTATTTTAGGCTACGATTATTTGCACTTTGCATAGGAAACAGGCACTGAGCACTTGGAATCAGAACATATAGGCCATGGAAATGTCAAAATCTGATCAAAAAACTGGCAGTGTAACCACAGCTTCTCTCTCCACCTGCCTAACGCCTAACATGAAAATGAGGGGGAGAGAGAGAACATTGCATTAATGGACATGTTATTGTAGGAATCAATCACTGTGGCTAAAATTATCCAGCAAACACAAGTCTAAACTGTAAACTGGTCAAGTAAGAGGGGCTAATAAACCTTTTCTGTTGGTTGCGAAGTGGAGACAAGTAGTTATTGGCTAGGTGCTCTGCACAGCTGTAAAGTGTGAGGGACTTGGGAGGCATTGTGACTCAGACACTAAGGGACTGAATGTGACTGCATAGTAGTGAATAACTTGTTTGTTGTTCATGTGAATAAAATGTGGAAGTAGATCGATGCTTTTCTCCATAATATGGGTTCTCTACTAAGCACAGTAAATCTCCGTCTTACTACAATGGTGTGAGATCATTCATGCCATTAGTTTCAATGACACTGACTCTATACTGCATGCAGTTTGCTGTTCTCTTTCCTCAGTATAACAAAGCCTGAGAGTGCCAGCTGCCTCTTGAGCCTTAAAAAGAAAGAAAGAGAAAGAGAGACTTTTATTTACCATGATTTTGATTGGTTAATTTCTCTCTATTATTTTGTTGCTTCCTCCCATATGAAAAAATGCATTGTCGTCCAAACTAACACGCAGGAGAAAGGCTGCTCAGTGAACACGCAAAATGTAAATCACCAGCCAGCAATGACACTTTGAACATAGAGCACAACTCCACCATCACCCTCAGCTTTTACTCCAAATATCGCAGATTTTTTTTTTTTTTTTTTCACTTTTGCAGCTGGGGCTTTGATCACAATCTCATCTGTTGAGCTGTGGTCAGTGCACGCACGCACGCAGCAGCCGGGGTTTTAGGAGTGCAGTATTTTAATTGTTGTGGTACATGGTTGGCACGTGAACGAAAGCCAAAGTCCTGCCAGCTACAGATAGCACTAAGCTATAAAGATAAGTGTGTAACAGAGGCATTTTCAAGCCATTTTAATGGCCTTATGCTGTGTCACTTAATAGAGCTGTGCTATTGGCACTCCTGTGGAAAAGATTGCCACAGATCCCCTTCCCCTCCTTGCACTGCCCTGCCTGGGGCTGCAGCTTCTCCCCTCATCTGCAGCTGCATGCTGGAACTTTGCAAATACCATGCCATGTTAGGATGCACTTCCTTGAGAAATCAGAGCAGGGGATGATGGCAAAATCACAGAGGAAAATGACTATGGCATGCTCACTTAAATTCAAGTGAGTGAGTGCATCCCCACAAATCAGGTCTTGAAAGGTAGACTGAAAAGGTTCAGATAGAAGACATTCAGATTCTGAGGGCATGTTCGAATGCATTGGGCTGTACACTCTGTGTTTCAGATGATGCCATGGTCCACACACTGTGTTCCTGACATTTTCAGAAAGTGTTTTGTGAGACCCTGAACAATAACAAGAACAAAAATTTGTCCCTTTATCTGCTTGTGTTATTTAGAAAAACAAGAAGGGTTGAGACAAATTATACAGAAAGCCCAGAAAGCTTTACTTTAAGAAAACAACATTTTGTGTCCTCACATCGGGATCAGCTGTTTAAACTTGGACATGTCACCACTTCCCTCCGTACCCCAGAAAATTCAGCTATAAAAACAACCAGAAGAGTAAACAGCTATCTTGGCTGCAGGGATGAAACGGTTAATGTGGAGAAAACATACATTTTACATTAGGTATGCAATGTATTCATACTGATCCTGATCTCCTATAAGGACTTGGGCAACACTGAGGAATTAACATGGAGACCTGGCAGTGGTCAGACTACCCCAAGTACTTGGGTGTGAGCAGCAACAATCCATCTATTCCATTACCAGCCAGACAAAGCCAGCATTACATAAGAACCACAGGGATATATTGGCTTATTAGGAAAATGGTTCCAGAGCCCGTTATATGCAGCATTACAGCACTGTATAAATGCACATTAATAACAGCACACAGCTTGGCGCTTGTTAGCTTTGAAAATGTGTGTATTTTTCCAATAAATGGTCATGGCAGCTTTTTCAAAATTGATATAGCCTTCTTTGAAAAAAAAGAGTTTAAAAATCAGCTGTTGAAAAAACCCCACCCTAGATACACATTTACTCAGCATGCTGGAACAGCATCTCCTGGGTAAATAACTCATGGTTTTTGACATTAGTACATGTTCCAAAGTATGTATTTACCTGATGGACCATAACAGCCATGAAGGAGCCTGTCTAGTCTACTGGGTAATATCTGATGGATTTTTCTACAATTAGTATGCATGCCACTAAGCATCCTAAATCATATAAATAGTGTACCTTTTAATAAAAATTTAGACAATCCAAAACACACAATGCTTTGGACCACAATGTGTGGGCAAGCTAAATATTTCAGGGATTTGCAAAATAGAAGCAAGAACAGATAGATATTTTATCCTCAGTTCCACTGTAACATGAGCCAGAATTTTGAAAAAATTAGCTGAATTCTCTCCTGGTGCCAGAGACCCAGCTACCAAAAATATTTCACAGGGTTTTGCAATAACCTCATGGTAACTACTCAATCCACTGGAAAGAGTGAGACTCAAAAGCAGCCTCAGAGCACTTTGCCCCTGCGATCTCCTGATTCTCTGTAGCTCTGGTCTGGGGTCACAGCTCACACCTCGTGCTGAGGGGAAAAGGTGCCCCGGGTGTTTTCACCTTGATGCACACAAATAAAGTCTTGACGTGTCTCTAAGTGCTGTCAAACAAGAGTGAATTTCACCTCCCACCAGAGAGGCTGGGGAGGAAGAGGCCATTGTGAGACACTCTTGCTTTCCCCTCTGCAGGAGGGAGTTTAAAGGGAACGGGACGCCCATTATCGTTCTTCACCATGCTTGCATTTGCTACAGAAAGGGTTTTCAGTTCAAAACAAACAAAAAAAACCAAACCACAAAACAAAAAACCCCAACAAAACCAAACAACAACAAAAAGAAACCCTTTAAAGGGTGCAACCTGTTCCTTTAATAATTGGCTTGTCTTAGTGCTTTGCATGTCGTCGTACGGTCATCTAAAGAAATTGTCAGCTAAATAGAATCTTGGGCTTCACCTTCTCTGATGACAAAATGCTGATGACTGAGGAAGATTTTTGGTGCTGTTTGTAGAAAGCCTCATGGGATGCAGAAGGTTAAAACTAATGTCTGGCCCTAATATTTAGCAGTGAAAATGAAAATACCACGTTTCAGGCAGCTGTCCATGCCGTAGGTCCCCACAACTTTCGGGTAAGCATGCCATAGTCATCCCTGCCAAACTGTATCCCAAACTGTATTTTGAATGTAAAATAAAGAATTAATATTTCCATATAAGCTACTGCTATATATGAAATTCATTACTATTTGCCAATCTATGGTCTATGCTCCATTTAAGTTCCACTTAACTCCCAACTGAAAATCCAGAGCAGGCTTTATGCCTTCTTTAAGATCTATTTGAGATGTGAACTTTATCCAAGGAATACAATTCCACAGTCCCAAACTTTTTACCATATCCCCAATAACCAGAAAGATAAATGGAACTCGTTGTATAGATAACAAAATAAACAAATCAGTGAATGGGAAAGATGTTAACAGGGACAGGTTTTTCCTTACTTGTTTTCTTTAGGTGATGAGGACACATTACTTTTCCTAAAGCCCCATTGTGGCTATGCAGCACTTCCAGATAGATCCAATGCAGCCACAAGAGATGTTTCACAACTGCACTGCTCTCCTCAAGCCTCTGAAATGCACAGCAGTGCTTGACCTTGAGCCTGAAAATCCAGCCAACAATCCCAATATTCAATTCATGCTCCAGAACATGTCTTTGTCTGGGTTCATAGGCTTCATTTAAGTAACACTCAATTAATAGCATTTCTAAGTCTTTCTTGAATTTTGACAGCATTTTCATTTTCATCACCAAATATTAGGGTCAGACAGTAGTTTTAACCTTCTGCATTTCTTTTATAAAAATCTACTGTCTACTTGAGTTACTATAACTTCTGGTAGTGAAGTCAAGTACATATCACTGCAGAACTTTACAAGAAACTCAATTTGAGTGAAAAACAGACACATACATGAAAATCCCTTCAGAATAAACCTTTCAAAACACTAAATTTGTATTAACTGCAATAATACCTCCAAATCCACACTGAGGAACAAAAAAAAGCATCTCTGCTTCCTTTAAAATAAACTTTCAGTCTCATAAGTTGTTTCTAATTTATCATCAAAAAATGCAACTGACGTGCTACTCCTGCTTTATGACCTTGCAAGACAAAATTTCACTATTCAAAATCGGAGCAAATCCTTTCTGCTCTGCCCTTCTCAGCTGTCACTGGCTTTTGGTCTTCTAAATAGTGAACTCTTTGAAGTAGGAGGCATACTGGTCAGAGTATTCAGAATCTACCCACAAGCATCAATACAATATTTGAAATTACCATTGTGAGACCAAGAATTAAGAAAATCAAAAGGAAAATGATTCAGGATTTTTTTTTCAATACATTTGTGAAAAGTTTCATCCTAAATGAAGAGCATGAGATGCAGATACATAACTGCAGTAAAACATTGGCTATGAATATCTCATTCCTCTGGGTGCCTGAAGAACAGCATGAATAAACCTCAACTACTGTACCACAGACTAGAAAAACTGATCTGAATGTAAGACTCCTTTATGACTGGAAACTATTACCTCCAGGTTTGGTTTCAATAGGTCCCTAAAGGGAAGCAAGAGGCCCTTTCCATGTGCACAGGCTTGGCATGGACAAACACAGCCTGCACTGACCACTCAGCACAGCCTGCCATGTATGACAAAGCACTTCCACCTGGGTACTGGGTAGAAGGGACCTTTCCCCGTTTGCCACTGGCCTGTGCTGGGCTTACAAAGCTGCAGCTGATTTTGCTGCATACCCCTCCTGTCTCTGACAGGCCTTTGCAAGCAGACAGATTGTCAAGGTTTTCATTCTGCCTCCAAGAAACCCCAAAACAACAACTATAATAAATAGGACTACGAGCTGCAGAAAAGGAGAGGCCACGTGCAAGTTTAAATTCATGAACTGCACCCCAGCAGCAGCCAGGCAGGTAGCAGGGAAATTATAAATCACATTGGTTTTAGTCACAGGGGTGTACTAGTGAGAGGGAAATGAGGACAAAAGCAAATATCTCGGGTTATAGCTTCTGGAGATTTCATGAACACAGTGCATACTAAAATCAAACAGCAATTACTTTGACTTCTATTAGTAGAAGTTTTAACTAGTACTTCTAATTAGTACTTCTAGGTCAGTAGGATCTCATGGATGAATGCTAGATTTGGTTGGGTTTAGGTTACAATATTTGACTAATCTATTTTTCTTCTTTCACAGAATGATTCGAAATTCAAAAAAACCCATAAGCAGAAAGCGATTATGCTTTCAAATTAAGAACACATATCTTATTTTTCAATGAAAGCTCTGTCACTTTCTTCAGCTCTACATGGTCATAATTAGTCTGAGCAACCTGGTGCCATCCAATTTTCACCCCAGCAAAGGCATTTTCATAGGTAGTGTCCTGAAGCTGGGATACCAGTACAAATGTACTTATGACCTATTAGTCAGAGTTTCCAGCTGGTCCATTGCAATTTAATCCTGCAAGGAGCTTGCTCAAGACACTGCTGGTCAAACACTCCACATTATCATTACAGGTTTCCAGTTATGTTTTCTTAATAAAGTATACAGGCATTACTCATTCTGAATGCAGAACCGTTGCCATCAACTTGAATTTGCAGCACATTATTATTATTTGCTTATCTACTTCTCAGTTAGGCACTTTTTTTTCATCACCTCAAATTCTTCATCTTAGAAAAGGAACTGCTGGGTGAAGGACCATTCATGGCTGCTACGCAAGACTGGGGGTCAGGGAGTGTTCCCAGTTTGTGCCAGAGGTTTCCTCTGCCAGCTCCAATAACTGACATAACTTCCCTCCCACAGAACCTTTGTGAGAATTCACTGATGTTTGAAAAAACTATTTCATGCCATAAAACAGTTGGCATTTTTAAGCCAATTTTTTTTATAAGTGGGATCCATGAGAGCCATTTCTCCCACTGGAAGAGAACCTTGCAAGGTGCGAGAATCTATTTTTAATGGCAAATTCAAATTGTTACCTACATCAGATTCTTAATTCTGACCGAGCTGCAGGCAGAAGAGTGAAGCAAAGGAAAAAAATTGTGGGCCTAAGCTAACATTATAAGAAAGTTAAATTTACCAATGTGCATTGGATGTTTATACAGAAGAAAGTTAAAGACCATTAAAGAATACCCTGAGTTAGTTTCTGAAATATTTTAAGGGTTTTTTTACCTAGAAATTATTCCAACTTCCCCCCTTCCAAAAGACCAAAAATAAAAGCACACAAGTTCATTGAGATCTCTAGGAGTAAGATGGTCAGATGAATTCCTTTTATTTGGAAAGGATATTATTCATTTTGATGAGTATATTGATAACAAAATAAATACTGTCTATTTAATATTAAGAAAATATTCTCATAACTTACCTAGTGCTATGTCCTTTGCATATCTTTGTGCCATCACAAGATATAACAGAGATAAGATGGGGGGGAGGGAAAAAGCAGCCTATTTTTCATGTGTGATTTCCCCTCACCATCCTTCCTGGCTCTCATTAATAGCCTCCATTGTTTATTTTAATATGCTCTGTGAACTCATCTGAAATACAGGTATGGGAGAAAGCAGCAACTTACTTGTAACTCAACCAGCTGCCTGCAGCAAAATCATACAACTACATTTCAGAGAACAATCTGGTCTTGCAGGAGGGGAGAGGGAGAACAGGAGAGAGCAAGTGAGCAACTGTGTGCTAAGGTAACACTCTCTCTCCTCCTTGTGGTCTCAAAAAGTTCTTGCTTTCTGAAGGCATAAGTGTGAATCTCATGCAGTTCTTCATTTTAGGGTAAGCCTGCCCTCAAAGAGATGCAAATCTAATGGAGTTACTAATAGAATGCAATTATATCTCAGAATTGTTTCTGCAAGGCACGTTTGTGTGTTCAGGTATAAGGAGCAGGGAAGATGCTTGCAAGACACATTTCTTTAAGAGCAACAAATAAGCACATTTGGTATAGCTTGCAAGAGCAATTGGCAGATATTATATCATTAAGAAATGATTTTCCACCATGAGATTTGCATGGACAATGCATCCTTTAATCTCCAAGCTGCTGTTGAGCTCTTGGTAGCTGGCATGGGTATTCACTGAATTATGTAAAGCAAGTTTTTAGGTTTATGCCAGTTCCACTGGCAATCACGCACATCAACAGCGAAAGTGGCTTTTGGTTCCAAGCTGAGCAAAGATGATCAAGGTGATAATGACTTACCATTCTACTCACAGCCTTCTGAATGACACTAGCAAGTGCAAAAACTGATACTAATGCTGGCAAGCAGAGGGGACACATACAGGGCTCCTGCCATCATTTTTAATTACAAAAGGTTCATTCATTTAGTACCACATACCAGGATTACATTAGCCCATCTTAATTACCTTCTTAATTTACATTTCACTTGCTTATTTTGTGTCTGCAGGTCTAAAGGAGGAGGCAAGCTCCCTGCTCTAGGGAATGAGCAGAATTAGGGAAGGAACAGAGGAAGGGAAAGCTGAGAAAGCAGCACAATGTTTGATACATGACAGGTTAGTCCCACGGGCTTAGGAATTTGTTTTAGCTGCAGGCAAACACCCTCAGCACAGGAAACAGCAAGTTTGCAATGGCACTTGTGCTGTTTCTAAGCAGCCTGGCCAAGTGCAGGAGGGTGAGTTATTAGCAGAGGAAACTGGATTAGGAAACAGAGATGCACAAGGTTACTTAGGGTAAACAGTAGGAAGAGCCTACTAAATAACTCACCACATGGTAGTGAATTCATTCCAGCACATTAGCCTTAACACAGGCACTAGAATTCTACCAGTACAGTCAGAAAACAAACAGACAGCAGATACTGGAATCAGACAGGAAAGGAACAACATTCCCTGTTAAACAGCCCGTGATGTGCCCACGGGTCAAATACCGCAATTTTGGTTTCTCCATCTTATAAAACTTAAAATGGAAAAAGAAAAGTAATAATCATGGTCAGGGGAATAATCCAGCTTCCACACAATGAGTAACAAGACAGTTTGAGATTGCTCAGCCTGAAAAACAGGGATTTATGGGGAACACGTGGTTAAGATCTCCAAGGTCACGATGGGCATGCAAAAGATGAACAGCAAGCAACTACTACATGTAGCTACCAATACAAGAGCTTACAAATGAGTCTTGCAGGTGACAAATCTAAGAATGATGAAAGGAGATATTTCTTAATACA
Source organism: Cinnycerthia olivascens (assembly GCA_035048155.1). Lineage (NCBI taxonomy): Eukaryota > Metazoa > Chordata > Aves > Passeriformes > Certhiidae > Cinnycerthia > Cinnycerthia olivascens. The sequence goes on along the minus strand of JAWWMU010000237.1, from coordinate 6,737,426 downwards.
GTGTTGTTTAACCCAGAGAATTCTTTACCACAGGACAAATCTGTGTGTGTGTGTTCAAAAAATTAAGTAGAAAATTTTGAAAAGTGAAATTTCTAATATTTCTTGTTCTACACTAAGGAGAACATTCTGAAATAGTGTTTCACTATTACAGTGTACTTCACTGGGGGCACCTCTGCATACCACTTGTATGCACATCTTGGAACCCTGAAATTCAGATGTTTGAATTTCAACACTTCAGATTCCTCCTGGAGAACTTGAATAGATTGAAAATAAAGTCTGAATCTTCATTAACTCCTGTAAGTTTCAGCTAACTCATCAAGATTTTCCTAGGAGGTACTAGGGAAGGTGTCTTAAACAAACGAATAGTTGAATTTTTACTGCACGTTGATATAATGATGGAGTTTCATGAAATGTTGGTACTTTGGTATGGCCAGTGATTCAATAAATACATAAAATCAGTTCCATTCAATGAAATTTTTACATTTGTTATTTTTTTCTTCTGGTAAAACAAAGACTAAAATGTTTGTGCTTCAAGTGTCACATTCCACAAAAGATATTATTTTCAGTCCATCGTAAAAAAAAAAAAAAAAAGCAAAGAAAATTGAGGGTTTGACTGGCAAAGCTACTAAACACTGCTGCTCAGTGATTCATCTATTCTGTTATGAATACACTCAGGCCTTTCCATTCTCTCCTGTAGCCCATCTAGTCCTAAATTTAGCGGACCCATGACCTAGCCAAATGCCTTCACTTTCTATGTTTTCCTGTTGCAATCTTAGCAACAACTGTGGTAGGTATTTTACCTCTGCCTTGTGGCAAACCCCACCCAAAACTTCGCTGGTTGTACTTTTAACCTTCAGAACAAGGATGGCTCTGCCTAGGAGCTGCTACCCCACAGCACTCTGGAGAGGAGGATGATGGACAGTGAAAAGGAATGAAATTCCACTTTGTCACCTTGATACCAATCTACTTCAAATATTTACATTATGGGATGAAAGCTAGAATTTGCAACTCCTTAAACAGCATCATAGTAAAAGGACACATATTCCTTCTTAAAAATTGACCCAGTTCCCTTGATAATTTTGTATTTACAATGAAATAGACTTAAAAGGAAGAATCAAATGTGCCTTAACCTCAAATACCACTGACTTGGTGGTCACCTGCTCTGCTGAAAATCAAGCTAATTTCCACCTCCCTGCTTGATTCTAGTGCATTGAACCATGACCTCCCATTTGCCAGAAAGCATTTCCTACACAGTAATGGTTGGTATTTGATTTAATTTATAAATGATTTTTTTGTTAGGCCAATGGATCGCTGGCTCTCTTCTACTCTGCTAGAGATAAAAATTGTTGACCCAATCTGTGTGCAGCCAAATACAATGAACCTCAGTGTTAATGACACCGGGAAACTCAATGCATGTTCTGGATTATTGCAATTCCAGTCCAGCAGCTTCACATAATTTCTCAGAGTGAAACAACCGAATTCATTATGTGGCTCCATTCATAAAACCCTGCTGCACTTCATTGTGGTTGATATCTCAGGGCCTGGAGAGAAGATACTGATTAAAGGACCCTGGTCAGATCTGCATGAGCAGTTTTTCTACTTGACAAAATGGAAATGCAATAGCCAAAGAAGCCCTTTCAGACATTTCTCTCTCTGCCCCACCTACAGAGAATATGATCCTTCGAGGACTGGTAACAATTAGTTTAATAGGAAGCAGGAGAAACAATTGCTATTGCTCTACCTCCTAAACTACTGCATTACAATGTGGTTCTCAGTATCTGGAGTGTTTCACAGATAAATTGCTTATTTATTTAAGTCATGATTAAAGCAAAGCATTCTACAAAGCTAGAACAGCAAGTGAGAGGAGGCAGCCTGGTCTCTTTTCCTCAGAGTAAGGATATCTTCAGAATAATTGGATGTCCTCAATCAGTGCTTAAAATGAACTCTTACAAAAATTTGTTGCAAGGTTTTTTTTTATTCCTCTGTTTTTTGGAGCACAGGCCCTGATGGTGAAGATCAATATATTGCAAGCAAATCCCAAAGCACGTGTTTTAAAGGCAAGGAGACACAAATCCTTCAGTCTCATTGAAACACACACAAGCTGGCAGGAAATGAAGGAAATGAACAAAGGCATCATACTCTTGAAAAAGTGATGTGTACATGCCCACAGGATTCTCATGGTCTTTGCTGCAAGGAGCACCCCTCCCCTGACAGTTCCACCGGGGTCTACCTGGAAGCAGTCCTGGCTTGTGGAGATGAGAGTCTGCCACAGCACCATGGGCTGCAAGACTCTGAAGAGTTTAAATAAACTTTATTTCACACTAAGCTATTCTCCCTGCAGGCTATGTACAAACCTTTGTCTGAGTTCCCACCACACCTTTGCCTGGGAATGGTTAGTTTCCCCCCTCCGGGTCATTTGATATGGAGCCCCTGCTTTATAAATACAAACACCCACACCTTCATTATCCTTGTGCTTTACGTTCCTCTGGGCGTGCAGTTCCCTCTGTCCCAGCGATAAGGATGAGGCCCGAGGTGCCCCAGTGTGGCTGCACAATTCAGGGTAGGAACAATGCAACCCCCAGGCGTTAGCAGAGGTGTTGGATGAGGAAGTCACCCAACTCGCTGGCAGCACTGTACCTCATCCCCACCCCCAAACCTTCTCTGAGGCTATATGTGCCTTATTAAATAGAGACACCCTCACCTGGCTGGGGGAGACCTTACCTGCCCCCAGGTAACCCTATCCTGCTCTTTCTAAGCCAAAGTGCTACAAAAGTCTTCCACTCAGCATGAACAGAACCTTTCAGGACAGTGACAGATGCAATGGCTTTGCATTCCCAGGAGAAGGCCCTATTAGATTTCCTTCTGAGCTAACTCATGACAGATTAACCCAAGCCGAGAACATTGCTTTCAATATTGCTGAGATTTTTCCCTTTAAACTTCAAAGTGCTATTAATTTTAGATACAGAACAGAAAGATCCATGGCAAGAGAGCCCGTAAAAACCCACATTCAGTGACAAAAAGCCAAAGAGACGATGAATCATGGAACAAGCTGGATGCTGTATTCCAGTCAGCTCCACCAACGCCAATGATATTTGAATTGTGATCACCCAGATACAAATTCACTTCCTGAGAGTTTGGGCAGCTCTTCTCAGAGGGGGGTTGGGGTTTTTCTGTAGCATAGAAGGATAAGAAAAGGTGAATCACCAAGCAAGGAGAGGTGTCTTTTGCAGGCTGTCAAAGTTCTGCTGCTGGGATACAGCAACAGAAGGAAAGGTCATCCCATGTGTAAGATTATCAGTTATGCAGAGCTTCAAGACTTCAAACAGAAAAGAGTTTATGTAACCTTGGTGTCCGAGTGCTTCCTCATGACAGTCGCTTACAGCCAAACCATCAAGGTTAGGAAGTGTTACCCATTGCTTTTAAGGGTTTTTTTCAGTCACACTGCAATTATGTCAACAGGTAAGGTATAAGGTGTAATAGTTGATGGATTTTTTTTTTATGCTTTACAACAGGAGTTGCAAACATCAAACTTATCTTCGTGCTATGGTTTATAATACAGTAACAACATAATTCTAGGTAATTTTCATCCTACCAATCAATACAGCAATTGGAGGTTTTTGTTGCTTTTCTACTGTGCCATTTGGAACACAGCACAGCTGGAATTTTGAAGACTGATACTTACCAAAAAGATAAGCTGATAGCACCAATTCATTAATTTTATAAAACTACAAAATAAGTTATTGCATTTTACTGGGAATTATTCCACTTTTTCAGTTAAAAATCAAGTCCTTCTCACAAATCTAACATAAGAGATGCCTAAAAAACACTACCGTGTTCAGACAATAAGTGCATCTCTCCCTTGTTCAAAAATTATCTTCACAAGCTACATTCAGAATTTTTATTAGGAAGTACCTTATCTCTATAATAACATGAGATTAAATAATTGAGAAATTCACCCTAGAACCAAAACAAACCTGGGAGTTTACATATCCACTTGAACTGAAATGTCAGATTACGCAAACTAGATTAATCCTTCAGTCAATCTTAAAGACTTTTTTGGGATGGGGACACATTCAATGCATTTCTGACTCAGTACAGCTGGGTATTAAATCTATAATCAAAGTGATTATTATGATATAATGCATATCTACTGCACTGTGGGCCAGACATCTAAAGAACATTTTCCTGATGAAATGTTAAGTCCTTCATGAGCATCTTTAGGTCTCCAATGAATTTCCAGTCTCAAGGAGTTATCTGAGGATGAAATGTACATTAATATCACCAGAAGTACAAGAGATATGAGTATATTTGAGCATAAAAATCTATCAGTTCAGATAATTCTGTCACTGATAGTCACTTTTTCTCAAGAATGGCTGAGGCAATGGCTCAGAATCAGCTAAGGTGAGCCATTCTATACTTTTGAAAGCTCCTGCAATCTGAGGAAGAGGGATAGGAAAGAGAGAGAGAGAGGAGAGAAAACTGACAATTTATCAGCTCCACGGGTCATCACAAAATCAAAGCTCAGTCCATGGTAGCATGCATAGGAAAAACGTCTGCCTTTATACAGGAGAAAGTAATTGGTAACTACTGTCTGAAAAAAAAAAAAAAGTTGGCAAACTCAAGAACTGTCTTTACAGTATTCTTTGCATACCTTACATTTGTTGAATGGTTTCCAAAACTTAAGCTTTCCCATGGGAAGAAAAAGAAACAATAGCAATTTCTTCTGAATGAAGCTCTCCTAAAGCCAAAGAGTAAACATACAGTATGTGACCTGAAAGTTTGCTTTTAACTGTTCAAGTGGCTAATTACATAACTAATCAAAATACCTTCAAAAGCAATTCCTAAGGGAGGGCTTAAAAAAAAAAAAAAGAGAGAGAGTGAGAAAAAGGAAAAAGGAAAGGAAAGGAAAGGAAAGGAAAGGAAAGGAAAGGAAAGGAAAGGAAAGGAAAGGAAAGGAAAGG
>JAWWMU010000237.1:6682982-6732365 GCA_035048155.1 Cinnycerthia olivascens | reverse complement strand
AGGAAAGGAAAGGAAAGGAAAGGAAAGGAAAGGAAAGGAAAGGAAAAAGAAAAAATAAAAGCAGCCCAGCAAAGAGACATGGTGATGGATAACCTGTTACACTGTATGAACTTGTATGTGTATGCACATACATTCAAGCTTAATGCAGTCTAAAGGTTTATTGCACCTCTGCACAGGGCTGTGTGGCTCCCAGGAAATCTGCATTCCACCTGAGATGCCAGAGCAGGTTGAGGAGATGGATCCGTACATGGCACAGCTCCTGTTCCAAGAGGGAACACGAGCGGATGACGTGGCAGCCCTGGAATGATGCGTTTGCTGCCCATCCTAGGCACACTTCTTGACATCAAACAGTGAAACAGTTTGAGTTTCAAGACTGATTTTGAGAGGTGGGCAGGCTTGCAGAATGTAAATTGCCTCTTAAAAATTAGGAGGAGCAAAATTTGTTTCTTTACTGGGGAGACATGACAGGCACTCAGCATTTCGTTTGTATCCTCCACAGCCATGTAACACATGGAATGAAAGCTAAGCAGAGGCTTAGTTGGTGTTGATTCTTAAAGAAAACCTAAGAGCACTTCACACCTTAAAAACCCTGGGGCTCTGTGTTTTTGAGGCATCTGTATTAAAGGTAGATCGGAATTGAAATATTTCTCTGCACAGTCCATGCAAGTGTTAAATTACATGACAACTTAACAAAACTCTCCATTTCTGGGCAGAAAAAAGGTTGCAGGTTAGGTGTCTCAAGTTTTTGTTCTACCACCTTGTGTGCTGGATGGCAGGATTCGCTCAGGCATTCCCTGACCCCTACTGGCAGGGCTAGCCCCAGTTTCTGCCTAAGGAAAGAAATTGAGGGAGAAAATACAATTTATGTCTTTAGGAATGCCAAGAGAATGGTAGAAGGAATTTGAGAACCAGACAAAATATTTCACAGGTAGAAAAGCCTTCTCTGGAGACTACGGCAGGCTGAAGGTGTACAAGGGAGAAAAATTGAGTTGGGATCCTCTTTTAAATCCACTCCTGATCAGAGGGATCTGCCTGAGGTTTATTTAGCCACTGCTAAAAGGGAGAAATTCAGCTGCCCTAGACACAGCTCAAGGAACTTCATCTTGCTGCACACAAGGTGTCAAAAGCACCCACAAAGCATCAAGCACAGCCCCTGGCGTGGCTCAGCAGCTACTGGGGAGAGGCTCTGGTGCTCACCTCGTGCTGCTTCATTACCCACTCCAGGCTGGAGTGAGGAAACTCTGCATGGGCAGAGCTCTGTGCAAAGGAGGCCAGGGAGAAGCCTGGAGAATCTCCACAATGCAATGATTGCCTCTGCTCAGGGAGAAGAGCTGTTTCAGGAATTCTGCAGGAAAGTGTGCCCAGTAAATTGGTCCAAAGATCCCTCCTTTTCACTGTGTTATGTGGGAGGAGATCAGCATCAGGTTAGATCCACTGACTTCTGCCCAAATCCACCTCCCTCTGCTGCACGAATGGACAAGCTTTGGAGGCAGCATCTCCTGAAGGCAGTCATACAAAAACAGCCCAGGAGCTCCACGTTACAACAGCTAAAACAAGCCCTGAAGCAAATGTTATCTACAATGCTGATAACATGCTAAAATTAATACTTGAGAGGATTTTTTTTCATATTTAGACAAATTTTCAAGGAGCTACTGTGAATGAGTTCAACTAGAATCAGACATATTTTTTCATTTGAATGAAAAGTCAACAAATTTTCCAGTAGGCATTAAAAAAGAAAAAAAATCTATTTTTGATCATTATATCTCCAGAAGAGCAAACCCCACCCTAACTGGAATAAATCCATCTCCAGTTGCTGAAATAAAGTCAATGTTTTTCTAGGGGACAGCTATTTACCAAGGGGTAAGTACATTTAAAATCCTAACTAATGCATTTGCCTTGCAAAATCTGTTTTGGATTATTTCAGCAACTAGCTGATCATGTACATTTAGCTGGAAAATATACAGCTCTGAAAAAAACATGAGGGGGAACCTGGAGATGTATAGTATAATTATGAAGACAGACTTGCCAGTATCTCCAACAGAACAGGCCAATGTCAATATCCTTAATGAACTGCATTTTCTTCCACATGTGGCCAAAAAAATAAAAGAAAAAATATTTTTAGAACCTATTTATGTCCCCAAAACCAACCTCCTAGACTCATCCACCTCACCCCCAGCCCAAGGGGGTCTCTATCCATCCTTCTGAGCAAATATCAAATCTCTTTAACTCTAGGTTAACTAGTAGACATTCCACATTTTCTGACATACATCATTCTGACTTTGTATCAACTACATTTTCTGCTAGAAAAATAAAAAAAAAAAAAGAAAAATTATTTGGGAAATACATTTGTTGTCAAGACAACTTCCAGCACTGAATGTCCAAACTCCAACAGATCAGATTTTTCTGAAGGTTTCTTTTCCAAGTAATGGAAGGCTTTGCTTGCAGCATCCCCAGATACATCTTTTTAAGAAAATCATAGAGCCCTTAAGGTTGAAAAAGGCCTCTAAAATGCTCTGTTTCCTGCTGCATCTAAAAATCACTTCTCAGTCATGGTCTCCTCTGATGCCAGGAGACTTTGCTTCCCTGCTAGGATAGAATCTTTTTGTTCTGCTGGAGTACCACATTCTGAACCAAGAGCAAATCAGGAACAGAATCTCAACACCATAAATCAAGTAAGGTGGAATACTTGTGAGTGGAGAAAGCAAAAGCCTGGGAAAATTTCTCTGGCTTTAATGGGTCTTGAATTTCACCAGTTTTTGTTTCTGTCATGGTACTTAGTTCTTCGGAATTGGGCAAGCCACTTAACTTCAGAAGTAATAAAGAGTTTTGAATATTTAACTCAAAAGCTTTACTCTCCCTGATGTGTGTGCGGCCAGGCATGTTTTACCTTCTGGAGGCTGCCCACAAAACATGAAGGAGGGAATCACACTGGAAACAAAAACAAGGATAAAAATAAAACGTACTGTCTGTACTAAAGCCCTGGGCAATGCTTCTTGTCTCTAAGTGACCCACTGCAGCTTCCTAGCCAGGGGTTCACAGGATCTGCATCCCCTCACCTGACTTTTTGGGGAATTATTTCACATCCTCCCTCTCCAGCCTCTGAACTTACTGACGCGAGATAAACTTTATCAGAATCCATGTTGACCTTCCTCTCTTTTGAACTCTGAAACATTGATTAACTTGTAAGTTATGTAGCAAGGGGACAACTTCAATAACACCCTTATGGATACTTTCCTCCTGACTGGCTATTTCAGCACTTGTAACTCTTTAAAAATTATTTCAAGGGCTATAACTTCCTCTATTTTCCAGTTTGTGAAAATGGAAAACCTTGTCTGAATATTAAGAAAAAGGAGATTCTTGTAAGCTGTTAGCTGCTCCCTGAAAATTGCCATTAACAGCTAGTTGCAAAGAAGTCACTGAAGCAGGGCTAGCCACACTTCAGAAAGAAAGCAGGTTGCTGCAGTCATTCTCAGCAGAATTTTGAGGAAATCCTTGACATCACATTATTTTTGTGATGTCAAGGATTTCCGGTATAAAAACGCCCACAGTATAAACCCCCCCACAGTTCTAATTCAGAAACAACCAAGTCTTGAATGAAAAAAAAAAAAAGGCAGAAGAAAGTATTCATACCCGTAATACCCAAAATCAGTACCTGTAGCTGTGCAGACACATAAGATTCCATCATTTCCAGCTTGTGTTTGTGTCTTACTAAATTACATCTTCTTCGCCCTCTCCAGCCCATGTAACCCCGTTATTTTTATTTTTTCCTACATACTGAAGACTCCTTAGAAAACTGATTTAGAGACTAGGTCCAGCCATCAGGTACCTATTTCTATGAGGTGCAGACCAAAGGTCTGACCTGCTGGATCCTCCCCAGCAGCTCCAAATTATTGGAATCATAGAGGATATTTTACTTCCTATCCCAGAGAAGGGCAGCAGGATTTCACCCCAGCCTTGCAGTTCAATCAAAACCAGCTCAAGGGTTCCATTTTATATCCTGCTCAGAATCAGGGATTCCAATAGCCCAGCAACAGCCCAAATCTGTGAGGAAACCTCAGTCTGCACTACTGTACTGAAGAACTGGTGTGCTGTTCTCAGCATCACAGATCCTTCAGCAATCTCTTGTCTCAGAAGGGTTGACTGGGGAGCTGAGCAGACTCAAACACAAGCAGCTGTAGCTGCCATTCTAGAACACTTCAAAAGATTTACATGCAAGTTATCAAGTCAGAAATATTACACTCAGGGTCACCATAAACTGTGTTACCATTCTCACAGTGCTGCAAACTTGTTTTTGAAGAATTCTCTTTCCCCTTGCAGTTCAGCCATTGCTACCCCACTGCCTTTTAGTCCTGCCTGGTTACAGAGTTCGAGAGATAAGTTCTTGCTAAGAAATAAAGCCAGGATGAATAATGCCACTAGTGTTATTTATGTGGGGACAGTACATTCCGTGCATGTTTCCACCAAAATTATTTCAAAGTGCTGTTTTGATATCCTTGTTTCTCTAATGAGCAGAGTCTTGTGTTCACAACGAAAACATAAAAACAGTGTAACATGTACAGAAGCTTTTACAGTGCCAGCGTCACAGCTAATAGGAATTAGTACAAACACATTCTTTAATTGTGACATTACATTTTTGGAGTTCAATGTCCCTTATTATCTCTCAAGGCAAGATGAAGCTTCCCATGATTGACCATGTGCACAATATGACAGCAGAATCAAAGGGAGGTCAATTATCTACACCCAGTGGGTTCACCCCATCACTCTAATTACATTTTTTTTCCTTTGGAGGATGGCTCAGGGAAATAGGGGGATGATACAAGGTAAAAGAGAGGGCAAACAATATTTTTACAAAAGGTACTATATCTTTTAAACTATTACAAATATTTTTATAGTGTAGAGTGTCAGGCTAGTCATATCAGTGTCAGGTGGTTCCTAGCTACAAAATAGCACATTTCAGAAACACTTCCAAATGAATTCTGGATTTTACCTTTGGTCACAGAAGAATACATTGGTTGACTAACACATGATAGGGCTGGGCTAGATTGTTTTTTTCCATTACTGACTTGGTGAGTTTTAATGTCTATCTTCAACATGGTCATGCATTATTTTTCAAATAAAGTTGACTATAAATCCTTATTAGAGTACCAGGCACTGGGAGCAAAAGAACTCTCACAAGCCTAGAAAACCAGAAGCAGCTCCTTCCAGAGGCACAAACACTACTAGAGGAAGCGTGGCCCATTAGCTAGAACACATTGCCCAAACACTAGAGGCAGAGACTGTATCATCACCACAAGCAGAAGGAAGGTGAGGCATTATGTTTGCACACAGCTCTGAAATTTGGCAAGACTGAGAAAGTGAGCAGATATCACTCAGCACATCTTCCTGGCTGTCACAGCATCCAGTTTGCTGGAAGACACCTGGTGTGTTTATTTACAGGTGAAAGTCACTTCAAATATTTGTTCTCGATTAGGTATTATTTTTGATATCACCATCTGCACCAATCTGACTCACCCATGCATAAAGTATCTTTCCTTGGGAAGGCTGAGAAGTTATTGGTGTTTGTATCAATCATTCAAGCTTTTTGAATGAAAAGCTCCTTCACTTCTTATTGCCCCCTAGATGTTCAGGGTGTGAATCAGATAACCAAAACTTTAAAAGAAAGCAAACCTGTGCATTTTTAATGGAAGACTGTAACCAAGAACTGCTACTGAGTGACACGAGCCAAAAATAAAAATACAGATGACTAAGCACACCCTTGCCAAACAACTTCTGAGACCAATTTAAGAATGAAACACAGCAGTGCCAAAGCTTTGAACTAGAGGAAGCAGATGCTTTTGCTGCTGTGACATGCATTTCCACCCAGCAGGTAGACGGGATGAAATCCGGTCTCATCAGGTCACTAACAAGGATCCAGGGCTAACAGCAGATTGGGCTAAGCCAGCAATAACAACACTTTTACATATGATTTCCTGATACATGGAAGCTGGATATTTCCGCTATTTCATCTTCTATTTCTTTTTTTTTTTTTAGGGCAAACTGCTGAAAACTGAATTGTGATGGAATGCAGGCATCTATTCTGATACACAATAGTTTATTGAAATGAGCCACACGGGAAACATTCCTCCCCTGCACATACGTACCAACACCAGCCTGTGGGGTGGCCACTGCACACACAGGCAGAGGTAAAGACACTCAGCTTGGCAAAAGTAGAGATGCTGCAAGTGGAATTAATCCCTGGTTCAATAATGGTCCCTTCAAAGCCCACTCAGAAGAGTTACTGCCACCAATCTAATGAGTTTTATTGATTTATTACCTTCAGATGTTTTCACATAGTCAAATCTTCAGATGTTTATGTTTTCACTTGGCAAAAGCAAAGGCCACAGGGAAGGCCTGTGAAGCTCTGAGTCAGGTTTGTGTGAATTAAACTAATTTTATTTTCTTTGTACTGCTAGCAAATAGATTTGCTACAGCAGTAGCAACAGAGGGGAAGGCTTGCTTGGGAAAAAAAGCAATCCACTTTCCACGAGATATCTGTTTCATCTAGAAGTTGTTCATGCTACAGTCAGTTCCCATTTCTCTGTCTTTCTTCCAGAGGTCCCTAATGTCAGCTACAGGCTGCTTCTGGTCACTTTCCCAAGGGAAAGCTTTGTGTGGCATTAATGGCTGCAAAGGCATGGATTGAGAACAGCATGAAAATACATGGAATATAAGGCTCTAATGACAGCAATAGTGTATTTTAAACTCAAGGTTCCCCAGGGTATTACGTCAGTAACTCAGCTGAGACACTGAACCAAGGGAAGAACTCTCACATCATTTAACTGTTTGCTATAACAGATGATAAGAGAGAAGATATTTTGATTAAAGCTCCTCAACAGTGAAAGCCCAAAGCCAAAACCTCCCTGCATGAGCCCACTGACCTCATATTTGCTCATGCAGGGTCTGGTGCATTCAGAGAGGAGAGAAGTCAGGCAGAGCAGCACAACCACAGGGGCCCTGCTCTGCCTGCACAGACATTTGCACAAACAGAATTTTTTTTATTAGAAGGGACCTCTTGAGATCTTCCAGCCCTACCCCACCTTCATTCATTCATTCCCCCTTGGAAGTACCACAGACACAACCCATTGATCAACCATATGAAATTCCCAGCTACAAGCAGGGAATTTATAGATTTTTTTAAAAAAAGATCTCCATTTGCCAGGGCTGAAATAGTAACTGAAACAGCCTTCTGGGAATGTCAGTACCAGCAACAGGCACAGGAATGACTGTGGATGTTCATTTGCTCCTATATTTCCACTTGTCTCTTAACCAGGTTTCTCCAGCTTAAATGTCAGCATATAAATGTCTATCTCTTGAGAGAGACCTGATTATCCCAAGCAACAGATATGCCAAAATTACAGCTGAAGACAGGGAGAATGATGGCAGCTATTCACTATTTTTTTGAAGACAAATCAAGCACTTCTCAAACTTCACGTAAATATTTTAAAAGCCAGATCATCTATCTTGTCTCAGACTTCATGACACAGAAAGCAAAAATGATTATGTCTTAATATTCCACATTCAAAAGAGCTGCATTTTTGTTCTGTGCAAAATTCAATAAATTGTGTTTGTGTATTAATGAAATATTGAAGAGGAAATGAAAAGTATATTCAGTCAGGTTTCATTTTCACAAAACCATAAGCATAGACAAGAGGGAATATAAATAGTGCACATTGGAAGCCTTCATTATTTAAGTTGCATGTAAGCATTTCTTTCATCAACAGAGACTAAAGAAAGGAGAATTATACCACAGATCACTTTTGTTTTTCTTCAAAATTAGATAGGTAAAGATAGCAGACTAGAACTTAATAATAAGTGAAAGAAGGCTTTAAAAATCTGAAGAAATAATAAACTGATCCACCCAGCTGTAACTCCTCCAAGTTATTCTGTCTCAGTCCAAACACCTTCAACACTGGTCCTCTAAAAAGACCTTTTCAATCTTTCCTTGCCTTTTACAATACACCAGTGTTGCTCAATTCATTTAAGGCTTAATTCATGAATAAGAAACCACATTTACTCCACGCTCCTGCTTGGGATCTATCACACAGCTGGGATGAAAGGGCCTCGATTCAGGCATTGCCAGGAAGCTGGGTCACAGTGGTACAGGGGCAAAGTTTAGGCCAATACAATGAAGCCCACAAAAATTTGAGTAATATGCACTTCTCATCACAATACACAGGAACTTACACTTACCGAGTCCCACAAAATACTCCTTACAGATCCCAAAGGTCTCGTTAAAGAGAACATGAACAGAGACTGTGGGCATCAAGTATTTCTCACCCTTGGCTGAAAATGCTGGGATGGGGAAAAAAGGAGATGGCAATTGTGGCAGAATGTAAAGCAGAGCACTGTCTGTTCTCCAGTGCTACATGGCTGTTGACCAGAATAAATAATGATTTTCCTCATCTGAATCTTAAGAAACACTTTGGGGATCACATGCATGTTGCACAATGTTTAGAGAGAGGGGAGAGGAAAGCACCCTCCAGTCTTGGACAGGAGGGGTTGTGAGCAGCTCATGATGCTCAGGAACACTAAAAGCATCTGTGTGGCTGCCTCCATCAGGCAGCAGCCCCCTCAGTATGCAGTTCACATACAGCTTTACCTCCACAAGAGAAAGAAACATTCAGCACAGAGGGGGAAAAAAATAAAAATAAAATCCATTAACGTTCCAAAACATTAAACATTGGAACAGAGTGTTTGCATCTTACAGAGTGTTTGCTATGAAATTCTCAACTGCCAAATGAAATGCATCAGTGCAAAAAATAGCAGAGAAATGCCAAACGATGCCATCATGTCCAGAACCGCAAGCATTTCCTTGTATTCACTATCCCCATAGCCAGACAGGGAGGTTCCTCCACCCAGTGTGACTGTAACTTCCCTTGTAGAAATACCACGGGCTCTGGAGTAAAGCATTGAATGTGGTTTTTAACGCTGATGATTCAGCTCAGAAGTGGCACACACACAGCCAGGCTCACTCAAACATCGTTCTGCATCTGCAAGCAGCAGTCAGACACGCTGGGAGTATCCCCTACAATTGTTAACCAAATGGAAAGATTCCCCTTTATCCATTTCAATCGAGCCATTACACAAATCATCACCTTCTCTTGCCAGAGCAAGGATCTGGGAGTGAGATGTGATTTGCAGCCGAATGGGAAACTTTTGGGATGAGCAAACAAAGGGGTGAGCACAGCTTCAGCGCTTCAGCAGCAACGGGGGTTCTCCCTATCTACACCTGCTCCTGCTACTTTTGGAATGCTGGGCTTGATCCTCCTGCAGAACTATGCCTGGTGCAAGCTGAAGACACAGAAATGAAATCTTGAGGCTCCTTGATTGACGGAATAATTGCTGAGGTTGTTTAATGCAAAACTTACCACCTCATCCAATAGTAACATACCTCAGCTCCCATTGTGCCTCTCCATCCATATCACAGTCTCTCTACTTAGGAAGGCAGAAGCCTAACCCTGGCAAAACTCCAACTCTCTTTGTAGTCACCAGGCTTTCTCTTGATTCCCCTTGTGCCATCTTCTAGCTCCTCTCTATGCTTTGTATCCAACTGTCCCCACACACCAGGCTCCTTCTTGCAGTCCTACTTACTTCTCTCTTCCAGCCCACATCCTTCCTCAGACCTTTCATATCAACCATCCCATTGGTTTCTTATCACACTGCTTTTGCCTCCAACATCCTACCACAAAACATTGTTCTTTTTCCTTAACTGAAACTTTAATCTATTAAACTAACATCCAGATCCTGCTTTCCATCTATATTCCCTGTCTCTGTGTTCCACCTGCTGCCCAGCCACTCTGTTCCTTACTGCTGTGCAGGGACATCCCTTTTAGAGCAAGAATTAAACCTTCCTGTACAGTTGTCCATGTTTAACTGCAATTAAATCTAGGAAAATCCCATTCAGCTCTTGACTCAAAGAGTCCAAAACCACTTTATGAACTTCAAGGAATGAACTCATGGCAGTATCACAAATCTCTAACAAGCATGTCCAAATAATGACTTAGATTTTTATTTCCCCTGTTAAAAAATGTGTTCCATACACTGGAATGGCAGGACAGGGAAAAAATATGTCACAGGGAGTCTGCAATCCTTCCAAATTTTAGATAATAAATTCAATCTAAGCTTCAAGAACCAACACACTGAAAGTGCCAAAATAAGGCAATTAGAGTATTTTTGACATGGGCAACCAAATGTATTTTCATTCTCATTCTGAGAAACATCTGGATTCTTACTGTAACATGCCTAAAACTCAGCCTAAGTTTGTTACTCCAAGAAGAAACCACAGGCAACACAAAAACATACGGCCCTTTGCCCAGGCAAAAAGAATTGCAAATGAACTAACAGCAAAATATTACTAACTTTTCTATAACCCACAGTTTTCAGAAGCCCTAAAGACAGTCAAGTCAAATTTCATAATGGCCTTGGAATGTGTGATACGTCAAATAAATATTGGTGGAGGTTTGCAAAGGCATAAAGGCCATCAGAGTACCCAGTATCATGCCCCCTATGAAATCCAGTGGAAAGAAAGGAGTTATTCATATGAAAAAGGTAAATACTGCAAGAACTTGAGTGAGTTTATGAGACCAGACTGAGAACCTTGGAAATAAATCCTTACCTGAGCTGTCATCTCACAACTGATTCCTAAATATGGATAGGACCCATGCAATCAATCCAAAATTCTCCTCTGCTCCAACACCCACCAAAGACCTCAGTCTTGGCAGGGTTGAAGAATTCAGCCCACGTGTCATGACCAAGCCTGGCCCAAGTCCAGACATTATGTCTTTTTTTATTTTCCCATCTGGATTGAGAAGGTCCCATTTGGTGGGTTTCCTCAGATTGTCTTATAAAACTCATTTGTACTGGTTATTACTTAGGATTTTTTTTTTTTTAAAGGAAGATAAACTGCAGTACCAATGTCCTGGATATATTTTATAAATTAGTTTATTTGCTGTAATACTTGCCTTAAAGGTAAAAAGACAGAAGAAACCAGAGAAGATGGAAGATAAGAAAAAATACACAAATTCCAATCTTCTATTTTGTCCCCTAGGAAAAAAACATCCCTAAACATTTCTTCCTAACTACAATCATGGTCCTAAGTTCTCCCTTTTGCAGTTCATCCCAAGCAGAAATTACATGACTCCACATTGTTCAACCCTGCCCTGTCCCAGAGAGAGTTCTTGAGTTTTGTCACCCTTCACAACAGCTGCTTTTTCTTAACTCATCCAAAAGGTGAAAGGAGAAGACAGAGGGAGCGTGGAAAAAGGGCTGTTTAGGACTGTCTTTTGGCTTTGGCCAAACATCATCCATGAGAGTAGGAAACTAAAAGATGCAATGGGGTGAAGGTTCTTGACTGTTTACAATTAAACACCCTAACCACAAGATATTTATTATTTCGTCTTTGACATGCAAATTTTAGGAATCCAAAATAGAACTCTCAAAAACATTTTTATATGGCCCTGAATCATGGTTTACACAGTTCTGGTGTAAAAAGAAAAAATAAAACCACCTTGCCCCGAATGTGTTTGTGCTGACGGTTTAATCAAAAATCTATTAAAACCTGCAAAATGTTTTAAAAGCTGCAGGAAGAAACACCATTTCCATTTAATTGTGTACATTTATGGAGAGGTTTTTATAAGCTTTATAGGTCTCATTCCTGCTATTTCAGCAGAACACCCCTCTGACCACACTGAGCTCATGCTGTACCTGGAATCCTCTCTGTGTTCCTCCGTTATCTAAAAACTTCCTAAGTTCCCACATAGGGTTAAAGGGGACTCCAACACATAAAGGGGGCAAAGGAACAGTTTCCCAGGGGTGGGAGTGCCATTTCTGGTATGATTTGTCTCTCAATCCCAGTAAACAGCAACTTCTTGCTGCAGCTACAATTTCACCTGGCAAAGGGGACTGAAGGACTCGCCTCTTTCTAGGAGCTTTGAGGATTAAGTCACTTGTAAGGCTGAGAGAAGATTCTGTGAGAGAGCTGCCTCCTGTATCCATCAGCAGGAATGCAGCTTTCCAGCTTCCAGCCTCATTCACACACACACAGGCAAAAATTAAATTAAATATACCAAAAGAATACTGTGATACCGTGTAATATGCACCCTAAATTTTAAATGGAATTGCTTCCTATACCCATGTTTGCCTTAACACTGTAAATACGGAAGGGTGCAACCCTTAACAAGCTCTTATCAGTTAACTATATAGAAATAAGAAACAGTTGGTGTGTTTTTAAAAGTATGACTCAGCAGTTTACTACAAGAGATGACTTGGCTGCACTGAAAGAAAAGCCTGCAAAAAAAAAAAAAGAAAGGAGAGTTCTCTGTAGGCACTTGGCTCTCACTTATGCTCCTTTTAAGACACTGCATACCAAATTTCAGCTTATTGTGAGGAAGAATATAATTAGTTTGTTTCTCCTCTCTCCCCTTGATATAACAAAATAGTGAATTATTTATGCAGTATCTGCTTTCCAGACTTTTGAATATCAGTTAAGGTTTTTGCCAATAAATAACAGCAGCAATAAAAAAAATCACAAAACATCATTGGTTTTTGCAGACCGAAGCATATAACATGCTACAATAAAACACAGCCTATCATCTGTAGAGCCTGATCTCACAGATAACACCCATGAGCATTTCCACTGAATTAAACAAGACCCCTCACTTCACTTCTTGCTCACACAAGCTTGCCAAAATGGAGCTTCAAATTTTGTGCACAAGACTTAAATGAAAATGTCATTTTACAGGGGTATCTGAAGCAAGAGGTGATTCATTCATCACGGACACATGGAGCATACAGGCCTGGCTAGCCACAAGGAAAAAAGGAATTGAAGAATGAGAACTTGTCCCTTTACGTTCAGGACAGTTTCACCAACACTGATAAAACAGATGAGTATGAAATCAAAATTACATTTCATTTACAGAAATGAATGTTTCCATCTTTGATTTATCCTCCACATTATTTCTAAACTACTGACCAAAAAAATACCCAATACTGAGCTTGTCATCGATGATTATTATTATTCTGTAGAGATGTAGAGCTGAAATCTTGGGTGCCTTCTTTTCTGGAAACAATTCTACTGTCCCACAGTCATCCTTAAACACCTCTAAAATCCACTGCCTGAAGCCTCGCAAACCATTAAATCAGGTTTAGGTTCAGTCTAGATCCTTGAAGGAAGCACAGTCCCAGATAATGTCCTTTTTGCCCCAGGAGATCCTCCACACAATTTTGTTTTGACCTAAATGGTTTACAAGCTTTTAAGCACAGCTTGAATTCCAAAACTGAGCCAGAAACAGACACATTTCTCATCTGTAGCACCTTCAGAAAGGGTTTTACAACTAGTGAGTGCAGTAACAGCACTAGCAAAGCCAGAGAAAGGAAACTGTGGGAATTGGACAGCAAACAGGGGACATGGAACACTGGGACAGCAAGGAAGGACAGGAATACCATGACACAGCTAAAGAAAATAGCTTAGGCACTTTTTCTAGGTAGGAGGAAAGAAATACAGTAAACCATGAATTTATTTAAACACTTTGATTGACAGCAATGATGGGAAACATCTTGGAAGAGTTTTGCAATATTGAACTCAAAGTGTTAAAAAAAAAAATCCAAACGAAACCACCCAACCATCAGTGTGTAACATATACAGATAAAGCCAGTGTTCTACATCATCACAATTTCATTAGAGCCTTTGAAGCCACACACCTTTGATCTGAGACAAGTGATAAATGTGTTATGTTTTAAGTGGATTATTACACGTTCTGCTTAACACAATGGTAAGTCTGAGCTGGCACAGTCATGGTGCAATGAGGAAATAACCTGAATGGAACAGTCACAAAAAACAAGAGGCATCTGCTCTGTGCCTTTCAGATAAACAGGTGCCTGGGTGCCTGAGAGTTTCTAGTGTCATGACAAATAACACCCACCCAGCCTGGGGGATGAAGGGCTGGACACAAACTATTTGCAGAGTAGAAGCCTTGCCTTTGCGTTTCCAAGTGTGAGGATGTGTGGCTTGTAAATATTTCCCAGTGCAACCAGAGAGGACCCAAAGGCAGCAAACCTTCTAAGGGGCCCTTTCCAACAGAAATAAGCCAAACACAGGGTAGTAGAAATCCCTTCCAATTTTGGGACGCACAAATGGAATGCTGAATCTCTAGTTGTAAGGCCTTAATGCAAGCCCCAGTTTCCGTCAAAGGCAGCAAGACTGTCCTAAACTTGGCTACCTGAGTTTTTTTCTGAGCAGACCACAGCTCTAATAAAAACAGTTGTCAGACATTTCCAGTCCTCCAATCTAGAATCCAACTTCCTAGCCTGTAATGGTTCTGAATCCCTTAATTTATCATAAACCTTAACCAGAGACGTTTCATTGTTTAAGAAGAGGTTGGCTCAAAAAGCATTCTAAACAGATCTCACAATATTTGTGTGGGTTTGTTTGGCTGTTTTTTAATTTCCTACTCTGAGTAATCAGCAGTTTGCTTGTGTTTCTAGTGTTTAAAGAAAGAATGTTATGGCTGGGTTAATCTGAAGGTAACAAAAGCAGAAAGCAGACAAGTGTACTTCAAAGCATTACAATGTTAGGGGGAGCAAGCTTAAAAAAAAAACAAACAAATAAAAAATCCCAAAATAACCCCACTTACTTTCTTTTCTAATGCCCAGGGTTGGATTTTATGGCCCTCACTAGAATCTCATAAACCAATAAATATTACACTATTCCTTTATCTCTTACACCTGCCCCTACAAACTATTCTAAGCTCTGAAGTCTCCGTGAGCTCATTTTCAGCATCAGTACCTTTCCCTGCAGCCTAGCACAGTACAGGTACTTCCCAAAAAGCGACAAGCAGGCCATAAAGAACTGATGATAAACACAGAATAATTTTCCACAGAGGCAGATTAGTAGCATATTTGTTAATAATACTGTACAAACAGCTGCTCAACCCACAGAGCTCCTAAAGTGGAAGAAGCAAACAAAAATCAGTGATTATCAATAGTCCAGTGAAAGGTATCAACTGCAGGGAATCATGGGAATGTAAACCCAAGTGTGCTAATTCCAGTGTCTAAAATATTTGGGTTGAATGCCTGCTTGGGATTTTTATTTTTGTTGCTAGGAAAATGAAGGGGAGGGAAATAAAAAATACAATCCATTTGCTATCTTAATCATATTTCTCAAAGTTGTCACTGCTTAGAGGCTGACTGGAACACTCCTGTAATTGGGGAAGAGCCCTCATGGAACAAAGGAGCTGTACAAAATCTCCCTTCTGGTCTGTGTTTGGCCTCACACTTTTTTTTTTAATAGGAAGAGCAGTATTTCAGTGGATGCCTCTTATTGCACATCTCTTCCTGCAGAATAAATCACTTTATGAAAACCCCCTGGCCCACAGTATCCAGCTCCTGAAGCTGCCATAATAGAACACAGCAATAATTTAGCTATGTATGAGTAGTTATGATATTCTCATTTCTCAGATGAATATTATTGAATAAATGAATGTGAGCCATAAAATGTTACTATCAGAATAAAATATACTTATTTTCATGCCTACAAGCCTGTGCTAATAGTCATGCAGTTAAATGGACTTTGTAATCAACACATTGTGGACACCTTTTAATTTAACCTAGCAATAAATGCTTCTCATGCACAGTTTTTCCTCATTATGTACAGAGAGCAGTGTACAAAAGCTTAAACCCAGCTAAGTATCTTTTCCATTGTTGCTAATTTATACCTAATATTGTCCTTTTTTTTTTTAACTCAGACTCAGTTCAGCTAGGTTTTTTGTAATTGAACGTGAAATATCCCCCAATAATTGCATTTAACAGTAATGTTAGTATTTTGGGATAAAACTCTACAAAAACCTCCCTTGAGGTTTTGATCTCGAGATGAAGATGTTTATAAACTGGCTGAAGCAGCTTTAAGAGCCTTCTCAACATGGCAACCCTTCCTCCTCTTCCTGGGTAACCACAGAGAAGTGTTCAACACTCCTTTGGGGCTTGGGAATTATTCATGTGGGATCTTCCAAAAGGTAGAGGAGGAAAAAAACCTTTTAGTTCATACTCTCTTGTCTCAGTAGCAGAGGGTCTGCTAAAATCAGGTGCTCTACAGATCCTACAAGCAGCTGAGCACCACTTAAACACAAGCATCTTAAAAGTGCAGCTCAAATGGGACCATTTTTAGTTCACCTCCACCACTGAGAGCTTGGCAGCTGCTTTGGGTTTCTGAGAATATTGGCGGTGAGGGTCTAGACACTGTGAGATGTGTAACTACCATGTTATACAGATACTTCTTGCACATCCAAACTATAAAATGTTAAGGAACAATTCTTTGATCCTATACCAGCACAGATTGTGGCCTTTAAGGAAAAAAAACCCAACAAACCAACACTACAATAGCACAGAAAAAGCTCATAAAATTAAGTTTATTCCCTTTCATACCTCATATTTGTACAATTATACTACATGAGTTCTGAAAAATCTCACATAGTTCTGCGGTGACTAGACTTCCACTAATGGGATTTGGACATGTATTCCAGCCCTTTCATCAGCAGCAAGGAAACTGAATGTTCTCTGGTAATCAGCTCGGTACAGTCATTATTTAACCCACAGACAAGGTATGGCAGCAAAGCCTAAATTTTCAACCTTGAGAAGGCAGCAAGCTCTGTGAGCTGACCCTGATGAGGGCAGGCAGAAGCCAGGGAGACTCTCTGTAGACAAGGGGTGGAGACACACTTCATCTTCTAATGAGAAAAAAATCCAACCCATCCGACACACTGCTGAAGCTACAAATAAGGAAAATCATCAGGCTGCACCCAAAATTACGGATATGGACTGCACACAGAGATAACAAGAAAGGTTGTAAGATGTCTTTAAACTCCTGAGGAAGTTTAAACGTAAAACTACAACACCAACAGGCATCAGCTTCATCCCTTTTTTGGGGAATGCTTCAACAACAAGGATGGGCATAAAGACAAGAGTAAGTCAAACTGCTTTGCACTGCAGGGAGGGTTCTTTATTTTTTTTACTCTCATTCCAGACAGTGACAAACACAAAAGTGAGAGAGAAAGAGGGATCAGCTCCCGCTAGGCTGCAGTGCAAGTGCTCTTTGAGCACATCCTCCTGATGTGAGTTACAGCACGTCCCTGTATGATCTTAGCTGGAGACATAAGTCCATGCCCAAAGGATGTCATTCAGAGACACTCTTTGACACCAAGCAACAACATAAATGTGGTCAGGACAGCAAGACAGACCAAACCATGTGTCTGCAATAAGAAGGCTAAATTCTAATACATTCCATTATTTTTATTCCAGCATTCAGAGAGGACTTTGCCATAAAGCATCGACAACACCTCATTGGTTTGTACAGTTGTATTTGTACTCCCACTGAAGTTGCTCAAAGCAGATGAGACTCATAGAATGTAAAAATAAGCTAAATTTCATGACGTGAAAAGAGTTTTATTTGCTTTTTTAATAAAGGTAGATATTCCCTTCTTCTGCTTAAACAGATGGTGCATCCCACTTTGAGACAGAAAGAAAACACAGGAGGAAGCATCCCTAATCCTTGTCAATTTACACTTCTGCAACAGCAAAAGGTCTCAGTGATTGTTAGGTTTGGCCCCAGTAAAAAAGACACATCTACTTACACAGAACTTGAATACTGACAAAAAGAGCAAAATTAACTACTTTTAATTCTTTATATATTTGGTTCTGTTATTGTAAACCTTGTGCATCTGCTTAGCTTTTAACAAGTGAATATTAGCATGTGAAAAAGAAAAATTTATAATTGAGGGTCTGGATAGATTAAGAAGTTGTTGGGAAACGAAGTTTACCTGTAAAAATGACTGTAGATTTGTATTTCAGCTGTGTCTCTGCTTGGTCAATTACCACCAAATCTCACTGGAATTAAATCTCCTTGGAGTAAAACACCAATGGTCACTTTCTTTGAAGCTAACCCACACACGCATGTATTTGCATCCACAACATTTCAACCTGGAGGTGGCTGCAGTAGCCTCCAAAAAAGGCCAGGAGTGTGCCAGCTGTGACTCCAAGCATCCTGTCACCTAAGAGCGCAAGCCATGTTTCCATGTGTGGCAAAACCAGTTGTTCAGGCTCTCCAGCAGGGAATTTTGTGTATGAGCACATTTTGTGAATATGTGTCATTTCTTATCTGGAATTGAGGTTTGGTGGTAGGAGTACAGGGCCAGGAACTCCCCATCCAAATACAGGCTTGGCCAAAGCCTTGCCAAGTTATTTGTTCTACTTCTTGCTTCTTTTTAATGTTATCATTGATAGTCAGGTTTTTATGGCCTTGTAAGATTAGAATGGTGGTGCTAAACTAACCTCAGATACACAAAAATGTGAAAACTTCTGTTATGGCTAGAACTTAAAATTACAAGAAAGCCAGAAATGCGCAAGGCAAGCGAGCACATACCTTTGTGGCAGCCACACCAATTCAGTCATGTTCCAAAGCAGCTCCATGCTATGTGTCATTATAGCAGCAATCATGCACTCCCAGCACAGCTAAAATCCAACAGCAACTTGCTGAAAAAAGGATGGGATGTGCATTGGCCAATCCCTGTGGCAACTTATCCAAATCAGGATCCATTTCACAGCAGGGAAAACAGACAAGGAGAACTGCTTTTTTTTTCAAGGTCAGGTGGTATCAGAAGCTTACCTAGATTTCCAGAGGTCTCCCCTAAACTACAGCTAGGACTCAAAAACTTTTTGTAGCCAAAAATTCTGGGCATGAGTTCTAGCAGTTGCCTCCATCCCTCCTCCAGAACAGGCTACTCAGCCTTCTTTTCCAGAGAAAAGGTAATTGGAAACACCTTCATTACCAGTGATCGGAAATAATTGCCAGGTGAGGTTACTTCCTACCAAGAACCTGGTTCCCTTAGCAAAAACCAGCCAGCTCAAAGAGCTTGTGGTTCAGTGGTAGCACTTTTCTATCTGTGATGCAAATCAATACACTGTATAATTAACACTCAAGTTATTCCTGTGCACTCCACTGGTTTTGTTTGCTCCCCTTGAAGTGAATTCTCTCACCCTGATGCTAAAGCAGTCAAAACAATAAATGCCGCAAGTCAGCTTCTAAGGGAATGGGGCACCTCTCCTCACAAATAGGGTGCCATATGGATTCCCTTCATGAATACGGGATTTCCTTTTAAAGTCACAGAATGCTTTCAGCATTTCATAGTGCTGGTGCTGCTCAGGTTCCTTTTGTGATTTCTACCTCAGGGACACAGAGCCCTGTGCACCACCAGCTACTTTCCCTGTTTTTCACTCCTCATTATCAATCTGTGTAAATAAGATGCACAGCATCCACTGGGTAATAAACAAACTCTCACTTTGATTACACTTTCGGTTTCCAAGGGCAGAGTTGACTTAACAATGCAGAACAAATGTGTTTGGGGTTTCGGTGCCCTTGGAAGATTGTTCACAAATACGTGATTCATACATGATCCTGGACATTAACACTCTCCTTCAGACTCACATATACAGTTAAACAATAAAGTAGAATGCTTATTGGGGTTTTGTTTAACGTGCATAAAGCACCTATTATTAATATTTTTCAATTTAATTGTTTAACAATTCGCCGATCCTATTATTAGCTGCAAGGAGGGGATGTTTCCACTTCTGTCTTGAAATAGATGCTTTTGAATTTACTCTGATTTATATTTAGAATCTTTCAGCAACAGGTCAGAACATAAATAATAAAAAGCCATTAAGCACTGTATGGAGCAGGGTAAGTGCCTTACCAACGGGCCCACGGAACATTATTTGAAGGGGTAGAACTGCCCTGTGTCTCTTGTTCTATAGAGCATGATGTGTGCAACATACTGATCAACACACCGTTTCCTCACATTGTTTTCCTCTCCAAAGTGAAGGATAAACCAGAAAATTTGTCCTTCCTCACACAATAGAGCCTGTAGGTCTTCTATCTGGTCCCTACGCGTTAGGATGTTCGCTGCAATACAATTCCCGGATAAATTGTAATGAGCAACTGGCAAATCTGAAACTCGTTAAGAGTTCAAGTTCAGTTAAAAAAACCTTTGAGGAGTTATTTTTAAAACTTTATCCTTCACTATTCAGTATTCTTTTATAATATGTAAAATCATTGTAATTGGGCCATATTTGCAGTTTCACTGCAAAAAAAAACACACGACAGCTCCATGTCCACAGCAGGAACCATGGAAATGCTAAGCAGAGTTTATAAGAATCATATTGTAATGTAGATATATATTCAGGCAAAATGTAAGATTCTGATCTCCAGTTTCAGCCTGCAGGATAGTTTCTTATCTTGGGACGTATGTCTGCCTGGAGTGTGCATTCTGCTGCCTACATGCTGCTTTCAAACCAGTTTAACAAACCTGCTCCTATCTTTATGCAAGCTATTTCTAAACAAAGACAGAAGTAAGTGTTCCACCACAGACAAAGCTTTTCAGTGTGCTCCATCGAGCTTTTCCAGAGGGTAAATTCTTCTAAAATACTAGAGGACAAATACAGGAAACACACTGATGACACAGGACCGTGTTCTGCAGATGTTGTTCTTGTCAGTAACCCATCAAGTGATGAGTAAGAACCTCCTGGCTCCATCCTAACCCCACTGAAGCTACTCACAAAATAGTCACCCTGTAGGTGTGAGGCTAGCCCTGAATTCAGAGGCTGGCTCTGCCCTGAGAATGCTTTTAACTCTACCCACTAATTTGTAAAATTTCCAACAGTTTCCTGACTCGCCATGCTGCTCACTGGTGGCAGTCATGGTCTTGGACACGTTGTCTTCAGCAGCTGACCTTGCAGAGGCAAGAACAGTGATTTACTGGTGTTGACAAAGCCTTTCTGCCCTCCCAGCTGTGGATGATATTTCAGGATGGCTGAGCAAGGACAGGGAAGATGGAGGAGTCGTTCACAAGCAGATACCAGGACGAGTCACTGGCCCCACATGGCTAATAATTCAATCCCAGAAAATTACATTTTTGATAAAATAATGTTAACATCTTATCCCTGTCTCACCAGCAGAGTATAAATAGAAAATCCTCCCCTAGGGATTAAGCAACATCCCTAATTTTCCCCTCAGGTTTCCACAGACAAAGGGAAAAAGAATAGTGCCCATGCTTCTCCTTCTTGCTCAGGAACTCAAGCCTGCTTCCAGTCACCACATCCACTTGAGAGGGATACAATAGGACCCTGACTGTTCTGGCAGCTGGGTATGCTCCCATTATCCCTCATAAATGGTTACACTCTCATTAGAGTAAGAGCCTCACCTGTGAAGGATTCTCAGGGAACAGGTGCCTCAGGCAGCAGCAGCACTCCCAAAGGACCTGCCCCACATAGCCTGGATGTAGATGCCACGTTAGGGTGGTGCCATGCACCTCTTTCCTGGCTGGAAAGCCACCTGAGGGTGCTGGAGTGTCCCCCAGGACCAGCCAGGGATTGACACAGCGGGGCATGGCAGGCAGCATTCCCACTCGGCACCACGGCTCCACAGGCAAAACACTTCCACGCGCTCCTCCATCCCAGATTGTCCCACAAAACACAAGGCAGCTGCAGGTTTCTGGTGCAGCCCTTATCTCAGCACCAGATGACCAAAAAAACCGAAGGGAAATACGAGCAGGGGAAGCAACTCTGGGTGTTTTCGTGTGCCGCTTGTTGCTAGGAAAAATATTTCCTTTAGTATCTCCGTGGGCTCTGCAAGTCAGCATCAGTGGAGCTCTGCTGGTTGCCAGAGAGCATAAAACAGCAAATGTCAGGAAAAAAATAGGAAGAAGAAGTAAAGCTTTAAGAATGTTCATGAACGTCTGTCCTTTCATACAGTCAGCGAGGAGACACGGAGACACACACACCTCCAATCTTTTCTGGAACAAACTTTGGGAGCTTCTTCCCTAGGTATTTTGTCTAAGTTCTCCTTTTTTTTTTCTTCTCTGTGGGTTTTTTTTTCTTTGTTTTTTTCTGTGGGTTTTATTTTTGTTTTGATTTGGGTTTGGGGTTTTTTGTTTGTTTGGTTTTGTTTTAGAAGGTTGAAAGAAGTTATCTGTGTCAGGGCAGCACAGGGTGGAAGGGAGCCCCTCTCAGCTTAGTGCTGAACATTTGAAATGGGCAGAAGACAGAGGGTGGGAAGGGGCCCAGCAGGGCCAGGGCAAAGCATCCTCTCCCCAGGGATGGTGGGATCTGAGTCTGCCACCAGTGACACTTCTAGTCACTATAAATGGTATCAGATACCCCAGAGAGGAAGGCAGAAAGCCCCTCTGGTCTGGACACCCCACACAACTCTGAGCCCTGCTGAGACTGGCGACAGCGTCACGGTGTTCCAGCCTTCCTGGAGGCCAAAGGACAAGCCATTTCCTAGGCCAGCTATTCATCCATCCTTCTGCTAGCAGCTGGGGCCAATGACAGTGATGAAGGGCTGGGGGTGGAGAGTTTGAAGCTGCTTATCGCTCAGTTTGCTTCAGAGGAGCCACAGAACAATTCAGTGGATCCGCCTGAGCTGGGTATCGAGCCCCCATTAAACATTTTCCAGCCTCCACTGATCATTCTCCAAATTGTCCCATGACTGCTCCCATTGGTGACTGGTGTTTGAGTTCTCACATGGTGCTGCTCTTTGAATTTTCAGTTTTTCACAATAAAGTGGTCTTCCCCGCTCTTTTTGCATTGTTTTATAAGCCATTTGTTTTAAGTAAGACTTTTTTTCACCCTCACAAAAGGAAAGAGGAAGATTTTGCCTGAATACAAATCCCATACCCGGCAGTGTGCTGACATTTGTGCACAGAGATGTGCTTTCCAGTTTATTCTATTGTGTGCTTTTTTTAATCTTTTTTCCTTTTTTTTTTTTTTCCTTTTAAAAGTAGTTCAGTGGAAAGTTTGGATGATTCCAGGCAAGTATCCTTTAACACCACCAGAGAAAAATAGCCTGAAAAACTGGAAATACATCTCAGTGTACCCAGAGGAGTTATCTATGGGTTGTAGATGCCTTGCTTTTGCTTGATTTAATATACGATATCTCAAAAAAAAACAAAAACAAAAACAAACAAAAAAAAACCTGCTTTCATTGGTAGCACCAGCAGCTGTGCTTCTCTCCACCTGGATCTATTAATGCAAGTGCAGGATTTCTGCTGTCCCAGTCACCTGCCTTTTCCACCTCCCACCACTGGCGAGAGCACATGGCTCACATTGGGGCAGGTCCCGGTGTCCCCCCAGGGCTCTGACCCCATTTGGAGTTTACAATTCCAGCCACGAGTCCTTGCCCATGTCCAGCAGAGGCTGGGCACTCAGGAGGACACCAGGACACGGGTACCCCGGTGGGTCTGGATTCATATTCCCACAGGCGCACCAATTGCCAAGGGGTTACCTGCCCTCCGGGTCTGCCCCGGATGCCCCAGGTGAAAAGCTGGAGCATTATTCCACGGCGCCATCTAGCTCCCGCTGAAGGGATTCTGTCCGGAGCTCTTTCCCCACATCTTCCTGACCAAACCTCAGCTAACGCTTCGCAGAGAAAACGCTGAAGGTGGTAAACGATGAGAAAAAGTGAACGTCACTGTTGTCCCTTCTCCTGGGAGCAGGGAGAACTGCAGCGAGGCAAGTCACCCCTCCGTGCCTGCTGCCCCTCTTGGGGAACTTTGTTTTCTCACCCCGGGAATGACAAGTGGCTTGGCCTAAACATGGGCAGAAAACCATTTTGGGTACACAAACTGCTCCCACCCTTTCTTCCCCAGACCCTCTGTCTCTTTGTCACACCCCTGGGCTGCTGTTCTGCGACAGACAACAGCCAAAACATGCAACATCAACACCACAAAAGCAGACAAAAATTACTGCAGCTGGTCTTTAATTTCCACTAATTACATATAGCACATCACGTGTTATCTAATGTTTTCCTAGTGATAGCCACTGTGGTTAAGCTGAGCATTTTCTGTCTTAAATATTACAGATGACTTGGCAGATTTCAAATAGATGAGAATTCAGACCCATTTCATACAAAGAAATAAAATCTGAAGGCTATTTCTTCTCTTTAAATGCCCTTCACTCACCAGACTCTCAGCTCTAAGCCTGTTTGCTAAATAGGAAGAGCTCCGTGGCGTGCCCTAAAAACTTTAAGGCACGGGGGTCTTCTTGCAGCCCACAGGATGAGAGAAGACAGGCTGAGATCACACAAACCAGGAAATTCTCCAAAGCAAATGAAAACAGGTAATATTCAAGCAAAAAAACAAATTTAAAACTCCAACTCAAGTCTGCAGGACACTTGCCAACCTGTGAGTTAGGCTTCAGTGATGTACGGAATATATTTGCTCTGAGCCTATGCTCTGCTCTATGCCAGAACCTTTTAAACCATCTTTACAAATATGTTCCCATCTTTTGCCAAGTGAATGTAACAGTCTTTTCCCCCTCACATTGGTATCTAGTGTTGCTCTTACTAGCTTAGTGATTTCTGAGGTTGCAATTACCTCTGAATATTCTCGTATACTTGTTTGGTGTCCACCAAATTCAGTGTTTTTTGCTTTGGCAAAACAAGCATTTTTTGCGTATTTACTTTTCACATGTGCTTTACAAAAAGACCAACAGAACTGCCTAAAAATGCTTCAGTGATCAGTGGTGTTTTAGCTCTGCAGATTGGCAGATTTTTCTGCTCTACTGCATTACTCTTGAAACAATAAATTGTTTCTCCACTTCCCTCTGTGATCTTTTGTCCAGAGAGATCCTTTTTCCTCCACATGAAGCTGCCACACTCTATCTGCACCAGCAGGGACTTCCATAAGCTAGGCCTGTTTTTTCTGTTGTACCCCTTTCGATGTTATACACAATTCTTTTACATTTTCCCAGCTCCTGCTGTCCAAGAGGAAAGGTTGAATTAGGCACCAAAAGCCTGGAGATGTGGCAAGGGCACACGACCAGGCTGAACCTGCAAGCAGCTCCATGAAGGTGGGAACTCTGCCGCCAGCCCCTGACCCTGATGTTCTTTTGGTCATGCCCTGACCTCACTCCTCCTCATCCTTCATGTGTACAAGCAGATGAGCAGAGTGGGCTGCAAGCCCCCCTCTCTGGATTTAAGCAACATTTGATAACAAAGATTGAGTTTGAAAGGAGGTGAAGCAAGGCCAGATGTTGCTCACTCGCAGGAGATTGACTCCCCTGAAAACCCCACATCCAAGAAGAACTGATAGGAAAGGACCCTGCAATTGCTTCTGTAGATTGTATTTAGTGCAGTCAAGTGTGGTCCTGGTGTTTGTTAACTTTTAGGCTCAAGTGCTTGTCAGATATGAATAAAGAATATTTCTCCTTTTCCAGGGGTCGCAGCTGTACATAAAGTAAAAACTAAAATTGGAAACAATGATTTTCACCAAGGAATGCAGGAAATGTTGTGATGTATTTTCATTGCAACCACTTGAACGCAGAATTGCTGTGGAAATAAAGCAACTCCAAACACACTGAACTTGCTGACTCAGTTGGTCCAGAAAAAAAAGAAAATCACAAGTCAGCAATTTGAAGCAGCAGCAGCACCAAATGTATTGTATCTGCAGCACTGATGTAATGTGCATTGCAACATCACATTTCCCTGGACACTGTGTCATGAGTTTGATGAGCCACAGCTTTTCAGACGAAGCTTAGGGTTTGCTGCACATTACATAAGAGACTTTCCATTAGAGCTGAGGGTGGTAGACTTTGGAACCACCCTGCTTCTAAAGCAACAGGACTTTTAAAGGGAGCAATTTCCTCCAACTTCCTTCTGACCCTGACCTCAGGCACACAGCAAATTAAAAACCAGCACAGGTCTAGCCAATTCTTCTAATGCACCCAGAATTATCAGCACTGCAGCATTTTCCATTCAAAACAGTTATGCAAATAATCTTCTATTGCCACATGCAAAGGATTGAATTGATTTTTGGTAATTTTATAATTCCCCAGGTTTTATCAGCACTTAATAAACAAGATTTTAAGATAAAAGCGGGCATCTCTTCACTTCAAAATTTCCATCTAATATTCTACTTTAATAATGGCCATAAGAAGTTTTTAGCAGCTGTTAAAAATCTCTTTATAAAAGGCTATATCCTCTGATCTATGGAAGAACAATAGAAAAAAAACCCAACTATGAGAGAATTGTGGAATAACAGTTCCTGCTTTAATATTACAATACATTTCTGCATTCCTGAAGCTGCACACGCTGCTATTTGGAAGTTTAATGAGCAGGAACCATGAAATTATATGATCAAATTTAAGGAGGGTGAATGCATTTAAAATAGAGATTTAGAGATAACATTATCTTTTGCACATTATATTGGATAACTACGAAATATTAAGTAACCAGAAATTAAATATAGAAACCCACTGGAACTAATTTTTCCCTACTTTGCTTTGTCCATCTGAAGTTCACACCTTCTGTTCCTGGAAATCATGCAAGAGGATTCTATTTGCTGCTGCCAAAATCCCAGACCTCAAGATTTTTTTGTGTTCTGATGGAGCTGGCCACTCTTGAGAAGTCTGACCTTACTTTCTTGCTGTCTTTTTCTCAAAGTTTTCTGAGTATTGCTCATTGTCTGTCCAGAGCTCTCTGATCTTCTCTATTACAGCAATTGATTACATTGATTTAACTCCCACCACGGGCATCCCATGTTATACACCCTTTCCTGCTTCCATTTTCCCCAATTTTCCAGTCACTGGTGTATCCAAGACTGACTAAGATTTAGTTCATACACAGACAAAATATTTCCCCATCATGTTATAAACCCTCCACACTGCTCTGGTACAAGAATAAGGCAAGAAGTAGCAACACACTTTGAAAAAGCAGAGAGCACATAGAAAACTACCAGGATTAACGGGATACCACAAAATATCAGGGTCCACTCCTTAGAAGCTCTCTGCTTATGCTAGAGTAGTGCCTCTGGCCTTCGTTTTCCAGGAAAATTGCCACAACAATGTAACCAGAAGAATGGAACAGCTTGGTTACTCTCAGAGAAAGTGAGCTTTAATAATGGTGCTTATTCTCCCTGAGGAATGCTTCTGGATAGAGGACACCAACATTTTGCTTTTCCTGTTGGCAGTTCCCAGGAGAGCCATGGCTCTCCCAGCCCTGAGCTGGTGCAATCCATCACTCACAAGCAGCTGCCAGCCCAAGTGCTCTGTGTGGAGCCTGTGCAGCCTCATGGCTGGGCTGGGGATGGCTGTGGTCTCTGCAGAGGGAAAGGAATGCTCACCAGGAAAATGAGATGAAAATCGTCAGCAGAGAGTGGCCAAGGAGTTTCCCAGCTCTGATTTACTCGCTGTTCCTGGCTCATCACCCCTCTTCTCTTTTTCTGAAGGATCCATCACTGAGCAAGTGGGTTCATGGAATAATAAGAGCAATTAGTTGCATTGGAGTTACTTTATTCCACAAGCTCGAGGGTAACAGTGCTCAAACTTGTTTCTCTCAAAACAGTGAAAGCAAACTTGGAGCATCCCATACTTTCAATTCTTTACATGACTGTGACCTTGTCTTCCAGCCTTGAAATACAAGGTAATTTAAGTTCGAAGTGGCTCCAAGAGAAAAAATAAAGACTGGAACAAGAATCTATTAATTCAAGTGACATTTAGGTCAGTACAATCTTTGGTTCACTCACAAGAAACCAATTTAAAGTCCAAGAGAGTAATAAAACTGAGTGGCAAGAGGCTAGCACTGTGAAAGGAAGGAGAGAAATCATTGCACTAGAATCTTTGTTTCTTCTAATTTCAAGTAGGAGATGGAGGACAGAGAAACTTGCTAAATTATAATTATTTGCCAATTTCTCCCACAGTAAGAGCCATAATCCCATGTCATGATATGGACCGTTAGCATGTTTTTTATCCCTGTTTTAACCCTTAAGTGGCCCAAGTGGAATATCTTCTGATATTGAGGGGTTACTTTTAACTGACATAAATCATAACCTTAGGTCTGAAGCTCATTTTCATCAGCTAAAATTTAGAAACTCTTAACTTGCATTTTTTTTTGTTTCCTCACAGGTTAACTTTCTTAGCTCAGGATGGCTCAACCATCCCGATATGCTACCTGTATGAATAGAAAGAAATTAATTAAAGAATCCCTGTTGTTCAGGTCAGTAAATTAAAGTCCTTCTGGTGATTGTGTTTTCTGTTACTGTTAATTCTTATGTGAACTAAACCCTATTTCTCAGAGGGGAAATTAATCCTTTCATTTAACTGACTGTGAGGAGGGTGAACTCCCAGAACACCCCAGAGTGTAACTGGTACAGGTGATAATATGGCTACAGCCAGGTACTGCAACCAGATAGGGAATTTGGAGCTGCCACAGACAATTATTCCTGGCCATTCTTTTGTCAGACACGTACACCTGCAATTTTCTCCTTTCTTACATGCATGGAAACATCCAAAAAACTTCTCTGATAGTTCCTCAGGCATCCCTCATTTAGGGAAAAGCAGAAGAAAATGGGCACTAGAATGAAACAGCAATAGAAATATTAGTGTGCTGAATTCCTGGAACTGAACCATGTCCCTGTGCAAAGTTTGCTGGTATTCTTTCTATTACTTGTATTATTTCTACTGATTGTTTCTTAAGAATGACTGGCCAATTTGATTTTCACTCCAGCTGGTTATTCCCACATACTTTGGATTTTACTCAACCTGTACTTCGGAGGTTTTGTTTGGTTTTTTGGTTTGTTTGTTTTTTTTTTCTGTATCAGCCAGTAGTCAGGCAAACAAGGCACTGCAAACTTAACCATAAAAGGTATGTGAAATTCAAGCTGTGAAAAAAATCCTCTTTCTCTAATGAAGAAAACAGAAGAATTTTGATACAAGGAAGATGTGACCACCATGCTGAATGAAACACCTATGCAAGTTAATTTTGCACATACAGACATGAAATTTTTGAAGAAAGTGAGAGCAAGAAAAGAAAGGGATTCTCAGGAAAAATTTAAATGCAGCAGGTGAGATTATAGATGTGCTAGGGAATTTCTGTGAGGATGGATATTTGCACATATGCTCCTTCATGCAAGTAGACTTCAGTGGAAAATGGAGCTACCTGAAGGCATTCTGTGTCTAGAAGTACCCATGGGAAGAAAAACATTAATAACAGAATTTTTATGGACTTTCAGAGTTCAGATGATCTCCAATGATCTGTCAAAAATTGCAAAACTTCCAACAAATTAAGAGTTATATGCTACAGATTATCATTCAAGGGAAACTTTTTAAAGATGGGCATTTTATTCTCTGGAAAAGAAGTGATGAAAAATCAAACTACCTTTCTTAGGACAGAAAAGAAAAAATCACCTACATCAAAAAGCTGAAAGCAAGTCAGACAAAGGATGCACTATGCTTAGGGACAGGAATCCATGCACATTCTGCAAAAATGCTGAAATAATAGACAATTCTGACAAGTGAGCCTTCAAGGCAAGAAAAATCAGCTTGGATTTTGGTTTTTGAATGGGTTTGTTTGATCTGTGTACAAGGGCAATGACAGTCAGAATAGGAGACTTTTATTATTGGCTGATGGGTTTTGGTCATAGGTAAGATTTGTAACCAAGAGTAGAGCACAAATAATAAAATTAAAGTGCAATACAATAAGTCTGCAAAATGGTGGATTTAACATGCTAAGATTAAGCACATCCAGAATGGCAATCCATGAATACATCACAATGAATAGCAAATAGCAATAAGAGAAGCATTTTTAATGAGATTAAGAGCTGACAATAGCACTGAACATTTGCCTCTCTCCATTTTAATATACAACAATTTTTTAGCTACTGTTGTAAGAAAGAGCTCGAATAAATCTGGGGGGAAAATTATGAATAAGATGACTCTTTCCACAGTGTTATGTGTAGTCATGTGAGAGGATGTGGCTACATCAGGACCCTGAACAATCATCCTTGACCTTGCTTAGGAGCACTCTGCATCAGCCCTCTGAAGGAATCAAAACCTCAGCCCCCTAAAGCACCTGCCCAGCCCTGCCCTGTTTCACCTTCTGTGTCCAGGAAGTGACCACACCTCCATTAGTGCTTTGTTAGGAGTCCCCACTGCAGAAAGTTTATGGTGGAGAGAGGCAGGTGTGCCACTGAGATGGACTCCTTGTGGCAGAGGGGAACACCAGGCAGGCTGGGAAAACTTGCAGACTAGTGCTGTTCAACTGGGCTGGAAATTTGGTTCTGTAGTGATGATCCCATCACATTTAGGAATGTTATCATTGCAGAAAAAAAAAAACAAACAAACAACCACCAAAACAAACAGCTATATATTGCAGTCTGCCATTCAAAGCTTGGCCACTCTATCAGATTCAGTGAGGCCATGTGATTCTAGCAGGTGTAACTGCAGCTGTAAAATTCTTACGTACCTCGTGCACTGATGAAACCCAGTCACTGTTATACTGCAT
Organism: Cinnycerthia olivascens; assembly: GCA_035048155.1. NCBI lineage: Eukaryota > Metazoa > Chordata > Aves > Passeriformes > Certhiidae > Cinnycerthia > Cinnycerthia olivascens. Next base: position 6,702,010 of record JAWWMU010000237.1, on the reverse strand, counting down.
TATCTGGTCCAAGTGCTTTTCCTTAAGGCATAATTTTCTTTCCAAGTTTAGCTGGTTCATAGCAACACTGACAAACATCAAAGAGTCAGCCTATTTTGAGGCAAAGCACTTTCTGCTTGGAAAAAGATTATCTAGAAGGATTTTTGAGATGTTCTTACACAGACCTCTAAATTGTGATCTTTGTGAAACTGAGGAAAGGAAAATTGCCTACGTGTTCTGAAGGTAAATTTCGCCTCCCCTCTCAATCCTAGCCTTTTTCTGGAAGTTCTGCTGCTGCAGAGGCAACAGGCTAACAACATTTGTTTACTGTGGATCTCCCTTTGAAGGGTGATTACAACAACATCATTCTGCATATCCGGAGGGTGGATTCCTTATCTCCCTGAAGGAGAAGGAGAACAATCACATATTTGATAAGTTCAAACAAAAGCGCACACAATTATAGGAAGCAAAGTGTTTGCTAGAAGAGGGCAGTTTATACAAACCCCATTTTTATAACCTCATTACGCACAATTATTTCACGACAGCTTTCAGGAGCAATGTTCTGCAGCCCTGCAGTATCTCTCCTTTGTGGTGACACATGAAATATTTTCCATTTAAAAATTGACACCACAGTGCAGAAAGGAGTCACAGCAAGAACTTTGCTCTGCGTCCACTTTCACCCCTACCCACCTCACACTCTGAGGCAGTGAGGTGATGCTAAATCCATACAAGGCTGCCTTTCCACCTAGGAACAGTGGTGAGAGCTGTGTGGGCAGGAGAAGCACTTTCTTCCATGTTAGCTCTGGCAGGGACCTGCTGTTCCAGGCCCCAAAGCAACAGCAGTGCCCAGGAATAAAAGTTAGAGGCAGTTTGTGGGGGTGTGGAGGCTGCGCTCTCTGGACAGGAGAGCACAGGACAGGCCTGTATGGCTGCAGATATGGAAGAGGGTCTGCTGGGAAAAGGTATCACACTCCAAAGGAAGAGTCCTTTGCCCAGGTATCCACCTCTAAAAAGATATTGACAGAGGCAGATTGCTTTGATATGTAAGTGACACTCACTGAATGGGTTCCAGTGAGCCACACCATGTAAGAACATGCAGCACTAAAGGGCTGGAGATTCAAGGGGCTGGTGGGCTGAATGTGACTGGATTATGGGGGAGAAAGGAATTTTTTCCTAGTGGGAGGGGAGAGGGAGAGGATTTTGGTTGTCTTTAGCACTTTTTAAACACTCATAACTGGTCTACAAGCTAAATGACACCATTGTCTAAGAAAATAAAATCTAGTTATGTTCTAAATATAAATAAATAAATTAAAAAGAAGAAGAAAAGTTAAAAAGGCAATTCCTACATGGATTGGGCAGAGAGGACTTCCTTGATGTTATCTGTAGGTTTTTCATAAAGGTAATCCTCCAGCCTGAAAATCCAGATTCCAGAAGGAGTGAGGAAGGTTTTCAGGATCAGATTGTAGAGTTTATTTACAAAAGAATGCTAGTAAAGGTAAAGAGATGGGCACAAACAGTGCATCTCAGCACAGTGTGCTTATACCTCCATTATAGTGCTGTAAAGACACTTCAAGCAGGTACAGGCAAATCCAGTCAAAAGAGAAAATAGGTTACACAGGGCTCATTTGGGTCTGAGTAATTTTAGATCTCTACAATTGCTGTACCTGTGTCTAGCACTTGAAAAGAAAAAAAAAAATCAGTGACAGCAGTTGTTCAGTGACCACAAGAAAAATGTGTCCCACAGGCTGTTCAACCTTGAATGTTTCTATAAATAGAATTCTGCCTGGAATATTTAAGGCTTTCATCACAATCACTGTATTCTGTTCATAGCATTGACTGGTTTATTACCTTAGCATTATGCCATATGTAAAAAAAAAAGCTTCTACAGTCTTATTATCCTGAAGATTTGTGTGCACGCAAAAAAATGGTTGTACATGACCACAGAATCAAGGCCAAAAAAAGACTAGTTTAGGAATTAATATTTCTTTTTCTGGAAAACTTCCATTTCTCTTTTTGATGTAATGCATAAGGGACTGCCATGGAAATGTAATGCTGAGGCTCAGTCCCGATGCCACCAAGATAAAAGGCAAAACTGTCTTTGACTTCCAGACATGGAAATTATTTTTCTGGACTCATTGGAAGGTTCAAAAAGTGAAGATGTATGTTGAGTTTTAAAGCAAGCATATTAATTTTCTTCAGACATGTGCAACTAACTGAAACAGAGACACTTTTCTTTACTGATTTATGCAGGGTGACTGGGGAAACAGTGCACAGAAAAATATCTTCCTTCCTACATACTTGGATTCTTGTCCCTCAGCATGTATAGATCCAAGTGGTATTTTGACTTCCAAATTTTCAATGTTAATGTTTTACTTCTAGTTTCTTCTAAATATGGAAGATTTGGCTGCCTTTTCCAGGAATCCAGGAAGAATAAAGAATTCTCCTTGATTACCTTTTGTTACGCAACATTCTGCAGGAAAATGTAGCATCACCTTCTGCAATGTATAATTGTATGGGGCGTGGAAGGGAACACAATCCTGTAAACACATCCAATTTTACATTTATTCTTTTTCTCCTTTCTTAGACAAAGTTTCCATCGCCAGGAGCTTTGGCATTAGAGAGGCTGTTGGAATAAATGAAGGGACAGAAGTGTCATCTGGTTAACACCCAAGTAAAAGCAAAAGCAGAGTCAGAGACATGAAAGCCATCACCGATATCCTACAATTTATGGTGTGACTGTAAAGTGTGCTTAAGGCAATACATATTAATTACCCTCACCAGATCTCTGATGTTATAAAAGTAATTGCTAAGATCTCCTCTGAATTGCTGCTAACTCTATCTATCATGGCTTGGTTTGTTTGTTTTAAATTGCATTCTTAGAAGCAACAGGAACTCTTGACAATATAGAGCGACAGAATTTTTTTTTTTTTTTTTTTTTTTTAAGTTTAAAACACTGGATCATATCCAAAAGGCCCTTAGCTCTGTTCATCAAAACAACACAGCAATCTTGCTGGGGTAAAAGTCCACAAATGTGTGCCTTAGTTTTGATTCCGCGTTTCCCAGCACAGAATTGTTTTTCCTGTGGGAGAGCAAAGACAAACCTATCATCAAGAGCCCCCTAACCCTACAAACTACACATAGACAAAAATTCACAGGGATGGCTTTGGTGCTTATGAGCAAGCTCCCAGCTTGCAGAGGGGAGGTATACATAGATGGTTTCATACCTGAAAAGGTGGGATAATTACCAAAGGGAGCCTGTACCCCACACAGGCCCAAATTTTGCTGGGCCCCGGCTGTGCTTACTTACACAACCCCCAGAATTACTAAGTTACCCCAAATCATATTCTCCACGTCCTTAGGAGGAGGTTAAAACTCCTCCCATCCCTGCAGGAGATCTGGTTGAGGAGAGGTTGGAGTCAGTTTGGCTCTGGTACAAAAGACACGGCATTTATTTCCTAATACAAAGAGCACCTGAACATATACAAAAAATAAAAATGCAGATAAAATAATCTTATCACACCTTTCATAAAGCACTAGAAAAACTGGACTAATAGGCCTCACTGTTATGCAAAGGAAGACTGGGTTGAGAAGAATGAAAACACAGGTGGAGGAAAACAAGAGTTGTTTAGAAAGTTAAATGAGCTATTAGTTTTAAGGTAAAACATCATTATTAATTGTTATCTATTAGTTAGCAAGTCAATCAGCGACTGGTACCTGCCAGTAACCCTACAGCTGAGATGAATAACAGCCTTCCTGTTGTTGCTTGGTTTGGGAAAAGATATTTCTTGACGTTAGGCTCACTGTTATATCCTGGTTAGACTCACCACGTGGCACAGAAGAAGGAGTCATTTTATATTTAATATTTCTCTTTGGAGAACAAGAGGAAGCATGATTATATTAGGGGCAAGAATGCCACTGACTTGTGCTGAGTTTAACACAGTACGTTAAGGTTGTGCAAAGTACAAAACTATTCCTTTGGAAAAGGAGCAGATATCAGAAGATCGTTGTCAGAGACAGAGCTACATGAATTGAAATCAAATACAGAACAAATCTCTGCAATGTCTGCCAAAGTGGTAGCTCAGACAGCTCTGAGAATATCTGGGTGACTCAGTTTTTTAAAAAAATACATTTTATAGGGAGAAAGCTAATATCAGGTATTTCCAGTGGTGTCAGGCAGAGAAGATCCCCGAGGCAGGACTGCCCAAACCTTCCTGCACAGCCCTGCCACACAGGCAGCTCAGCTAACCAGAAAAGGGCATCACATTCTTCTCTGCACATGCAATTAAATTGTGCGAATCTAAGGCGAGCATGCTGCATTTAAACAATGAAGTCAGCCAATAAATCTCACTGCTGTCTAATTCTTCCAGGGCTGCAGCCTCAGCCCATACCTCCAAGATAAATGAGGATGTTCACCACAAGCCCCTGCAACCACAGCCAATAATGGTCCTTCTACAGAGTGATCCCACTGATTTTAGTCACGTTACTTTTAGCTTACTCTGACGTGAGTGGAATGCCCATCCCATTGACATGAGCAGCTATGTGCTCATGGACTTTAGAATATTTGCTGTCCCCTGGCCCCAAACCATGAAAAACAAGAGTTTCAGAATCAATTCACAGCTCCTCCTCTTCTGTCACTCACTGCAAGTAGGAAGGAAATTGCTTTTAAGATATATATTTAAACAAGCTTGATTGCATTAATTAGTTCTCCTATGACATTCACCTCAGGTCTTCTTTTTACGCTGCTTTAGACTGTAACTAAATCCGTGTTTTTAAGTAAATGAACTCATATGAACGCTTGATCCTGTGTTTTTTCTGTCTGTTAATAGCTGAGCCATTCAGTATGGGACTGCAGCACCCTCAGAATTCCTGAGAAAACTGAGTCATCCCATCATTGCTCACAGGAGAACTGTACAGCTGGGTATTACTGCCACCTAGTTTTCGACTTTTATTATTATTATTACCTAGAATTTTGCATTTTCCATGGTAAAAAGGAGTACGTATATAAAACCTGTCAATGTTTGATTTAGTCATATATATATATATGCCTACATATGTGTCTCCTGTGATGTAAAGAGTGAAAAATTGACCAGTGATAAGCTATTACTGAATAAAATCTGCATGCATCTAAAAGCAATCTTGAAATTCCAACTAAGGGGAGATATTACTAATCTCAAATATAAACACAGTGTGAAAATCCAACTTAAATTGGCCATGCAGGATCAAAACAAGAGCCAGTTTTGCCACATTCTAGGAGTTTGTAGATCTATAGTTGATATTTGCCAGCTTACACAGAATGCAATAATCTTTATTGTGGATATTTTTCAATGCAATGGTCAAATAACATCTTCCTGGTGTTAGGTAGGTGCTGGACCAAAGGTTTGCAGAAAGGCTTTGCAATATAAGACTCCTCAGTGAGATACCACATATTTTTCATTTTGAAGTGTATAAAGAGAAATTTCACATTGAGATAGTCATTTTTAGACCAAGCGATGAACTAAAAGCTTAGCAAAAAAAAAAAAAAAGCAACAAAAAAACAGAGAAATGCTGAGAACAATTACAGCAATTTTTGAAGCCTCATATAAATTCCATTTTGAAGTCTGAGAAAGGAACTGTTGGGATTCTCCATTTCAGTGACCTTTTTGTTTTTATGCTGGTTCTGTGGTTTCTGACTCTGACCTGGAGTGCCTGTGGGAGCCCATACAAATGGGAGGTTAAATTCAGAACCCAGCTGAGCAACCTTTCACAAGATGTGAAATGGTAAATATATAGCCACAGGCAAGTTCCAGTTTCGAAAACAAAAATTTAAAAATGGCTTATAAGTGAAATTTAACTGTTAGAGATGGGGCTCTGTTACACCAAAGCAGAGTAACATGTTTTATAGTTTATCCAGTGCAATTCTACTGAACCAGATGAGGAAGAGGAAGTCTGCTTTTTGCTGCAAGTGAATTTTGCCCATTCTTTTAACAAACAGCATGGCAAAAATTAGGCCATTTCATTGTGTTTGTGCTCAGCAATCACGCCCAAAAGCTGCTCCATAAATCTCCTAAAAGAGCCTGAATTCTCCTTCATGGAAGTGAAAGATTTGTGTGACAATTTTTCGTGGCAGTAAGACCAAGTATACTGATGCTGTTGGTCTTTATTTTTACCAAAACAGCTTTAATGACTGGAAGTAAAACAAGATGTTTGTGAACTTCAGGCATGATGAAATTTGAGGAATTTGGCACAGTGGATGGGTTGACAAGGCACAATTCTGAAGGAGGCTTTTCAAGACAAAACTGAGACATCTATATTAATGCAGGTTGAGAGGCCACAGATGTCTCCAAGCACTCTCCCTTGTTTTTTAAATTGTTAATGAAAGAAGAAATTCTATTTGAACTCAGGTCCCAGGCCCCTGGGCTTGAAAACCATATTGTGCACCCCCCACCGTGTTCAGGTTAAGTTCATTCAAACTATTTCTGCAGCTACAGTATGGATCACACTCAGTTTTTCTTTATTCCCCTAACAGGTTTGTTTCTGGTCATAAATTCTCAATCAGTGCGCAAGCCACATTGTACAATTTCGTAAAGAGTGTAGTTAAAACATGTTTAAAGTCAAAAGAAAAAGGATCTGTCAATGGAGTATTGTCCCCTTTTGCAGAACTGAAGTGTACCTTCTTTGGTTTGGTAACCTTGCTGCACTTTGGTATGAAATTGCCCCTTTTTCCATCAAACTTGCATTTAAAGTGCCTCATTAGCATGTCTTACCGGATCAGTAACGATTCTGCAAACCCAACACTCATCTCAGTCAAGCCACCATGGTTTTTCTATCTGTTTAACATCTAAAACTCCTTGACAAAGTTCCTTTTAAAATTTACTCCTTTTGTTTCTCCTTGGGTTTTCTGCAAAGATCTTTAAACTTCGATGTACTCCAAGATGACTCCTGAACAAAAATCATGTCTAGCCCAGCTAGTAAATCTACCCTCCATTCAATGGGATTAAATAAGTGCTTCACGGCTATTGTAGAAGCCTCTAAAAAGGATCTTGCATCTTTAAGAGTTTCCTACAATAAATTAAACACATCTCACCCATTGTAAAAGAAAAAAAGAAAAAAAAAAAAAAAGAGGAGACTTGATCCAGCAAAGGGGAGCCACTGTAGACCCACAGTGATGCCATACTTCTAGCACCAAAACATCCACAGATAACAGAGCCTAAATGAACAGCAATAGGCAATGGAAGAGGAATTTCATTTCTTTAGGAACTCAGCCTTGGGCTTCCCATCAGTAAAACACGACCAGTGAAAAAAAAATTGGTGTGACATTAAAATTCTGAAACTTTGTGGGTTATTAAAAAGGAAAGTGGCAGGTTTCTAGCTTGACTTTGCAGTACCTCAGCCAGGAAATTCTTGTTTCTTTTGAAACATGTAAGATCTCAAGCTCAGTGTTCAGATTCATCTGAGGCCTTCTTAAATACAGGCACAGGAGTAGCCCTACTGATTAAGGGTTAAGTCTCACCATTGATACTGGTCCCCGGCTTAAGGTTAAGCTCGCATTTAAACTCGGAGCCAACACACTCAATCCAAACCTCTCAGATCTTTCTGCTCATTCATGAGCTGGAACAGAGAAAGCTGGAGCTCTTTGAACAAAAAGCAGTATCGGAAAAAAAAAAAAAAAGTTTGGTGAAAAGGAAAAAAAATAAAAATATGTGCAGAGAAATGACAAGAGTACCTCAATTTAACAAGTCCTGGAGGCTGAGAAGGGGCTACAGACCACAGAATCATCGGTGTGACTGTGACCTAAATTGACATTCATTTCCCTCAAAGGCTACTGGATTACCTTTCTGAAAATCACTTACTCAGTGTTGAATGGCCCCCCTGAAGTGAACTAGCATTTCAAAGCTGTGTTCAGAACACAGAAAAAACCTGACAGCATGAGTGGGCACCAGTTTACTAACTTTGCTGCAGCAAAGAACATATTCAATAAATTTGGAAATACCTGTTAATTCTCATGTGAAGGCCTTCATTGTATTCTTTCCAGTCATTACCTGGAGAGGGAAGAAATGTAACCCAGCAAGTTCAAATCCTCCCTTAAAGCCACAGGGCTAATCAACCATGGAACATTAGCTGGGTGTTCTGTATCCCGAGTGTAAATGCAATGCAGTCAGTGGAAGCAATTTCCTCATTAGCAGTGATCAAAGAAGGCTGAAACAAAGTGTCTCGAGAAAAGAGGGAAGCCCAGAAGGAAGTGCTTCTTGTATAAACCAGGCAGGAGAGAAAATTGCTTTAATCTACCAGAGTTTGCTAATTTTATTATCCAAACATTAAGGTAAATTTAGTTCTGTGCTTTGCTAGTGTACATGGCACAATCCTCTTGTCCCTGAGGTCACCATCTAAGGTGAGAGCAGAATCACTCACATTCAGTCCCTTTTCCTGTCCCTCAGACTGGACAGCGTTTGCAGAGCTGGGAATTACAGCATAATTTTGAGACCCTTTTCCATGCAGCCACTCCTGTGAGCCTGTCACCCTGGAGTGAGCCTGCTTCTGCAGAAGTCACTCAGAACTATAACTGGCACCAATTCTCACAGCTTTTTGCTGGAGATTATTGGTGTTTTGTGAGAGTTCCTGGTGGTAGCCTTTGGTCCAATAATAACTACCCCTCACAAATTTCCAATCCTGTAAAACATTCAAACCCAAAAAAATGGCTGATTCACAAGTCTTTCTATTTCCAAGTCAGTCTCATCCTTTCTGAAGGTCTAACAAGTTTTGACCTGCTTGTGTTTGTGACACCCAACCAAACACCAGCTGATGTGCTATGGTCCAATGTGAGTTTTAGTGAGCCTTTTCTTTAAATCAAAAACATCTACAAGTCAGTGTTTTTATAATATTAGTTGAGAATTCTTAAAGTACTGATGCATAATGAGCAACATTTTACTAGTTATGATATTAGTTATTCTCAACTTCCTGTAGTAAAAGCCACACCAATGATGTCCTTTTGTTTGATGTATATTACAGATTCTACATTATAGAAAAATTCGCTATGGTTTGGAAAAAGGGGGTGGCTGAAATGTGTCTGCCCAAGCTTTAACTGCTGTACACAGTATCCCAAAAGCTCAGACCTCCCAGGAAAGGATCCTCTGTCGATGGTGAAGGTCTCTTCTCCCATGTTAGCAAGTGGTAGGACAAGAGGAAATGGTCTCAAGTTGCACCAGGGGAGGTTTAAGTTGTATATGAGAAAAAAATTTCTTCACCAAAAGGGTTGTCGAGCACTGAAACAGGCTGTCAAGGGCACTGATGGAGTCACCATTCCTGAAGGTATTTAAAAGCCATGAAAACGTGGCACCTGGAGGCACAGTTTAGTGGTGAACGTGGTGGGGGAAAGATTGGACTTGGTGACCTTGGAGGTCTTTTCCAATCTAAAGAATTCTATGATTCTACAAGGGAATGTTTCTAAAGGATGATTCACACTATCCAACAATAAATGTAAACGTTTGAAATGAATATATGAATTGTTGTATTTAAGTTATTCCTCATCCTCTGACAGTGATTCTGTCACTTCCTCACAGCAACACAGTACCAGCCAACTAGTCCAGACCTGGAGTTTTAAGCTGCAAGTCTCTAAATTGTAAATAAGACCAGAAACCACAGAGCCTCTCACGAACACCGAACACCCTGGGGCTCCTCCTCATCCTGCTGCTCCCTCTTGGTTGCTGCACTCCTCCATTTTGGACACAGACTCTCTCACCCTTCTGTCATTCCCCTACTCCCAAGTTTGTCTCTCACTCTGCAGGAAACAAAACCTGAGCTTTCTTTAGTATGGCAGGACACCAGAGTTTACCATCCTGACCTGAAGACAGGCCCTGTTCCTCCTGCCAAGCTCCAACAGCAATTACCAACAGGACAAAGTCATGGGAAATGGTTAGCTTTTTGTTTTTTAACTCCACAGGGTATGTCAAGGACAAGCTTTCCTGCTCTGGCCTTTTTATAGCTGATAACTTATGTGACTGCAGATTCTAGAGAAGAGAAGGAAATGCATAGCTGCCAAATGACAGCAGGTATGAATCAAACGAAATAGGAAAAGGGAAAGGGAAAGGGAAAGTGAAAGTGAAAGGGAAAGTGAAAGTGAAAGGAAAAGGAAAAGGAAAAGGAAAAGGAGAAAAGGAGAAAAGGAAAAAAGGAAAAATGGAAAAAAGGAAAAAAGGAAAAAAGGAAAAAGAAAAAGAAAAAATGCAAAGGTGGAAAGGACCTTGATGCCTTGTAACAACAGAGGGCTGAAGACCTTGAAAATTCACAAGGTTTTCACAGTCCATCTAATGCTGGCATTAAGAGTCAAATTCTGTGCACGACAGAAAATTCAGTTCAGAGACCAATTACCAGAAGTTACAGCTGGAAAAAAGAGGGTTAGTATTCAACACTGTTTAATAATAGTAATCCAATAATTAGACACTTGTGTTTGGTTCCAACATCAAAAAAAGCTGAATGAAATTGTGTCTTCATTTATTCTGAATTTCTAGGTCTCATTTCTTCCAATCGCAGCCAGAAAAGATTTCAGAGCACTTGCTACAAAATTATAGCAGCCACTCAGAGTGGTGGATCATTTAAAAAAGCATCACCTTTGCAATATTTTAACACAAAAGGGAGTCAGTCTATCATGAGGGACCTAAAAAACCTGGACCAAATGCAAATTAAAAAAACACACTCGGTGTTTTCTTTCTTTGTGTGCCAGATGTGATAATAATGAACTATAATATCTTGATCCCCTCTGAGCCTTAGTACAGGGAATCACATCTTCACCAGAAGCCTTTAACAATAGTGTAACTTTCTAAAAATCTCAGAGTACAAATTCATTAATTTAGTCAAACACTCTAAAGACAGATAGATACAAAATCAATTTAATAAATTGGGGATACATTTCTCTTTCTCTTTTTGCTCTTCTTTTGCTCCAAAAAGCCATTACTTGGTTACTTATTTCCACAACATTCACAGAGGTTGTTGAATAACAATCATTATTCCTGCAAGAAAAATCCTTCTGTTGCCAAGAGGTGTGTGTGCATCCGAACTGGTCCTTCAAAGGTGATAACTGCTACAGAATGCTTCATCTCCATGTCTTCCATACTGGTTTTTTAATTCCCCTTGCTGAATTACTTAAAAAAAAAAAAAGAAAAATCATTTGGGGGTAGGAAGAAAGGTTTTGTACCACTTCCATAGAGAACTTGTCACCATGTAGGTGCTGTAGAGAGAAAGTGACAATTGTATCTCACTTATTCGAAGGCCACTTTGGAAATTATACCCCAGAAGGCACAGGAAATCCTGTTCCTGAAATGCTGATGTCACAGTGGTAGAACAACAGCTCCTATAAACACAGGGCACCAAACAACATTTTAGGACAAAAGTAAAGATCAGAACAATCATGTAAAACACACACAAGGATTAACTGAGAAGAAGAATTCATTAATGAGGCAGAAATTCACAAGCGACAGATCAGCTCCTGAGGGAAGAAAAGATCAGCTATACAGGTACTGATTGCAAAGTATTTGTCTGACCTTTAAGAAGAAAAGCAAATAGTTTTTTAATAGGAAGTGCAACAAAACTTATAAAAAATAAAGTTATCTTCCACTTTGAATTTGCCAGTTGTTAAGCCAATTAATAAATCAGGATGTAGGATCTCTCTGCTTGATGACACCCTAATTCCACATCAGATAGAAGCACTCATTTAAAAAACCCCACAATTATTTGCAGGTGAGAATTCTGTTAGAAAATGACCATTGAAACTACAGCCAAGCATAATTAAAGTTATACAAGTGCTGCTTCACATCCCAAAATTACGTTGCAGTCTAAGCTTGTTCCCTGAAGAAGCAGGTTGATCAGGAAACACCATCTTCCAGTTTGGGGTCATGGATTCGGAGCAGCCTGGACCAGATTGCCTGTGACCAAATGTTGCTCCCAACTGACAGCCCTGCACTGATCCACTTGAAAAGAAAAAGTGGGAAAGCCTCAGTTTTCTTCTTAATGGACAGGTGTTCCCCTGACACAAAAACCTAACCCATCATCCCGTTTGGTTTGCTAACTGGAATCCTTATGGATAGTCTGAAAGGAAGACAATGGGTGGAAATGGCCATGGAAAGTTAATGACACTTTCAGCGCCACAGATGGTCACTCCAGCTCCTCTGACTCCAGGAAATTGCCTAAAACTCCCTTATTCAATTAGAACCAAAAACCCAGAAAATTGTTGTACGAGCAATTTTACCTTTTATACATTTTGACATTAACAAAAAAAACCACTCTGAGAATTGCAATCAGAATCAAAATTAATCTGGTTTGATAGGAGAGGTCTCAGTATTATATAACTTGATTCAGTAAATTCTTAATTATTTACAAATTTATATTAATTCCATATAGTTAAAAACTGTGCTGTATCCACATCTCCTAATTTTCAAGGAGCAAAATCACTGAGGATAAATAATTTAATATACTGAACACATATGAATAACATTCATGTGACAAATACTAACATGACAATAAGATCTTTGAAACAACACTGGTATCTCCCTCAGAAATTGGACAAAAAGGATTTAGTCCACTTATTTGGGTGAATTTTAAAGATATTCTTGTTCCTTAGACTTCAGCCATATCCCTCTGAGGTGTGTTTCCATCTTTGTTGCTAAAGTTGGCTTTCTGAGAGAGACAGATTTAAACTCAATACTCTGGATATCCTTTTTATTTTCCATAGTGTCATTGTCTTTGTTCTGCACTTTAAGAAGCCTGACCTGAAACTAGCAATTCATCATACTGCCCAGTTAACAAAAAGGGAGAGCCTGTACAATGGAAAATGCTGCTGAGGGTCTGCTGCTGTTGCCAAGCTCTATCTAAAATCGTTTCTTGATCAAGACCCAGCCCATTTTATTTTTATCTCTTTTATAACACAAGAGGAACAACTTGGCAGAAGTCTGCAAAAACCATTGGTGGAAACACAGCCTAGCTACCGGGTACCAGAGCAGCTGGCAACACACACAAGTGTTCCCAGACAGAAATACCAGGAGCATGTAAATAAAAACATAACTTCCATATAGCACTGCCACAGCCTGAGTGCTTCTTAAATCCACCTCCGGGGCAGCGTCCGCTCGTGCCTGGTTCAGCCGTGGACAACCAAGAGGCAAAGCACGACCTTGTTCCCATGACTATCAGAGCTGTGAACAGGATCCCTCTCAATACCCTCCCATTTGTTCCCTGTGAGCACAAACCATTGCCAAATTGAGCTTGCTGTCAATATTTCATGGGAGTGAATCCCCGACCTCCTCAGTGTGTCTGAAATGCAGCATGGAAACCAGTCTTGAGGGAACACTCTCGATGGAAACCAAACAAGCAGTTGCTCACATTGAGCAGATAATGCCCAAATATAGAAAACTGATTACAGGTTGAAAGTAGTGCAGATAGTCAAGTACAACCGGGGTTTTAAACAACCCAAAGAAAAATCACTGTCAGAGAAGGAAGCATTTAATTTCTGTTGACTCAGTCTATTAATTAAGGTAAACAAAACTATTTTAAGTTCCAGGCAATTCATGTATTTTTGGCCTAGAAATGAGTAATTATCTTGTTTGTGACTAATCTCAGTAGGAAATTTATGAGGGCCAAGGGCCATTTTAGAAACACACAGTCTGATGTTCGTACAGGAGACTGCACTGGAGGTATTTTTCTGCTTGCAAAGAGCATTTTACAATTATTACCCTTTTTCAAACTAAAAAAGGTAAGAAAGAACTCAGGCCTCTAAAACTTCATCTGACTATGTTTCTAAATCTAAACAGCCTTCAGATTACCATATATCACCATACTTCTGTCACAATTAATAATCATTCACAGACAAAGACTCACAAATCAGATGTGCACTCTGACAGCTTCAAAATACAGAGAAACCAAGAGGCAATTTTTCCTCTCAGTTCTCGTCAAGGTCCTGGTATTATCCTGATTAAAGGAAATGTTTTATTTTGAGCCTGACACCACGTCCATGGTCAGGTGCTGTGTGTACCACATGGAGAAAAGTGTTCAAGGCAAGTTTAATCTATAGTAACAAAATTAAGCAGATTTGGTTACCTGCACTGACTGAGAGGACTGGCCTTTCCATAACACAAGCTCACATTTGCAAATTTACAGTGCACATTGACCAAATAGTTTCCAGACACATGAATTTCATGGAGCTTTCCAAGGATCCTAGGGGTGGAAAAATATGTTCCATTTGAGAGTGTGCTCTGTCTGTGCCACAGTGCCTGTGGCAGCCCATACTTTTTATTCATCTACACCCAGATCAAAGCGTTCATCCCCAACAGGCACAGCCATTGACATCCACGGGGCTATTCCAAGTTACTCCAAAAGAAGAGGTGTCTGAACATTTTTCATAGGTGTTTGAACAGAGTAAACGATGACCTCATACGAAAATAGCTTTAAGGAAAACCCAAGCCACAACCACACAGCAAAGCAGAACATTTAGTTCAGAAAAAAATCCTCCCTTCAAGCAAGGCAACTCCTCTTTCAGTGTCACCTCCAGGATCAGCTGCAAAGTACTCACACAGCAGGATTTTTCAAGCCTTTTCTGGAAAGCACAGTAGTGCACCTGGGAGATTCATGGGTCAGACGTTCTCTTTGCTGTCTGGATAGCTGGGTAGCTTTGATTCATGTACCACAGGATTTGTACAGAATCCAGCTGCTGCAAGCATAATGAAATTTATACCTTAAATCTCTTCTCTGTGTTAAAGCTGCTCTCCAAAAAGGTTCTGTCAGCCCAGAAAAAAAAAAAAAAAAAAAAAAGACTGGGAGGAATTTGCCAATTGTATGTTTTACTAAACTTTAGAGCTTTTAATAAATGTGTGATGTGTTGCAAGGCTCACCAGTGTCAACACATCTACAGTCAGGATAATTTTCCCCTGTGCATTCTGTACTTGTTTGATACTGTTATAAGAGTATGATAATAACACACTCCAGATTTAATAAATGTTTGACAAATTAAGCCTTTATCCAGAATGCTTTGCAGGGATGAGAGCATAATACCTGTTTTTTATTATTATTATTACTATTATTATTATTATTATTATCATTCCAAGAGTTCCAGGCAAATAAAAGAACTTAGGATAAAATCCTGATTCTCCTGAAGTCTGGAATATTTTCCACTGGTCTGTAGAGAGCTAAGATTTCACTCCTGATCCCTGTCAGAAAAACAACAACAACAAAAAAATAGTAATAATCTGAATAAACAATAGACAGCACAATGCTGGAAGGTTGAGAAGAGGGGATAGCAAATCCAGAAACAGAACTCCATGGTTATGCAAACTTATTATGAAACATCAACATACTTTTTCAAAGCAAAGAAAATAATAACCAAAAATAGAAGGAATGGAATGGAGTGACAGTGACTGTGTTATCCTGTTTCATAAAAAGGAACACAAAGATTCACAGAGGTTTGCACCAATTCTTGGTTTTTATGAAAACCAGATTACTCTGCAGCTGAAGAAGAAATTTAAGAAGGAAACTTGGAAGCTGAATTTATGAGCAAGAATTTAAGGAAAGTTAGGTAAGAATTTTGAAAATACAAACTTTTTGCCCAGTGTCAGTCAGCAGAACCATTTTCAATGACAGGGTGAGGATTTTGAGCTGCTGTGTTCTAACCCCCAGCCCCACATTCAGAATCGGAGATTTTGAAACACCAATTTTGGTACTCTCCAGATGATACAGACATCATCTACCTGCCCTGGCTGTGTTTTTGGGTAGGGGGGTGGAGATAGGCTTCTGCACAGGAGAAAGAACACAGAGAATAGGAGAGGAAAGAACACAGAGAGGCTTGGTAAGCGTCACCAAACCCCAACACAGAACTGCTCACCAAGGTCTGAGTTTCCCTATTGTGGTTGTGCCAAGATTTATTAAAGCACAGCATGTGTTCACTTATTTCTATCCAAAATTAACTGAAAAGGCACTTCGCATCTGCTCAAAGGGAAAAAAAAAAAAGAGAAAAGTTTGCTTATTTGGCAAACTTTGTTTAAAAATCTGTTTCTTCCAAGGTTTGTCTCTTCAGTTCTTTTTGTTTGTTTGATTGGGGTTTGGGGGGCTTTTTTGATTTTGTCCATGGGCGTGTAGCTTTCTTCCCCTCCTGCACCTCTCTTCCCCCATCTGTTGACCTCACTTCAGCACATAGTTTCCCACCTACTTTGCCAAAAATGTATAAAACTTGGGGCGTCTGCTCCGACTTCTTTGTGACCTGTAATTGTATCATTAAACTAACATTTGCTCTGTCAGCCCCTGAAACTTTAATTAGGCTCTTCTGCTCCCTTTGCCCTTGGCGCGCACAGAACAACGCTCCCACAGGGAAGTGACAGGGAATGGCCTGTAACAAACAGGCTGGGGAAAAAACCAGAAACACCAGTGCTGAGTTTTTGGTGTTTTACAGCACCAACTACTATCCTCCCCACGTATGAAATGATTTCCTATGCAAAATATTTTCCTCGTCTTGCATTTCTGCCAAAGCCCCCTTCTCTCTCCCGCTACCATCCCTGAATTCCACTAGTCTGTGGACAATCATATTCCAAACCCTCTCAGAGGCCCAGAGATAAAAGTCCATTCCTTGAAAATTCAGTTTTCAGCCATAGCCATAGGCCACACAGCTCGCCTTATTTTCACCATTAAGTCTGGATCTCTAACACTATTGCATATTATGAGTTGGATGAATACCTTGAAATAGAAATGTTCTCCTGCATCAGAATCATTAACACAGGTAGGAAATAATTATGTGTACATATGGAGCAGCACTTGGGGACATTTTGGGAGCAAGTTTCCACAAAATCCAAAAAATAAAATTACCCTGAAATAAGTAAATGCCACAATTTTCAGAGTTAGAAATCATTTTGCCTTGTTAGAGTGATCATTTACTAAATCTAGTGGGTAGAGACAGAGGATATAATATTTCCAACCACTGCAATCAGCTCTTTATTATTCCAGCAGCTGCACACTAGGAATTCCAGAGTACTTCAGGGAACATTCTTAGAAATCAGATCTAGTTGTTTTGTTGATTTATACCTGTCTCAGGTAACATGTCTTCTCTAAGGAGGGATGTTTATAAGTCAGGCTGTTTGACATAAGAATCTGACATATGTTTACCTCTTCAATGGAATGAGGACAGTGGTGTTTCCTCTTTTTCTTTATGATCCCTTTCCATGGCAACATAATTTCTTATTCACATGTTTTGTTTAGCTCCATCCAGTAGGTGTTACAGCTGTCCTTCAATAAAGCTAAATCCTTACAAGGTGTTCCCTTCCATTGCCACATACTTGGAGAACATTTGAATCCACATGACTTCAAAAAAGAGAAGCTAAATCTCCCAAATCCTAATACTTACATTTGATCATGTTCAGTTTCAGTGTTGGCAGATGGGTGGATTTTCCTGGTACCCTCCTCAATTTCTTAGAGGCAGAATTAATCCAGAAGTATGTTCTTTGAAGAGATTATACCCTGAAAGGACAAAAGTGAGCGCAGGGAAAAGATCCATTTACAGACACACCGGACAGGCACTGACTGACCACCCAGCAAGGCTGGGAAGCCACATTCCATTAGGAAATTGCCAGGCACCTTGAACAAAGGAGAGGCATACCTGTGGAAAACCAGTAAAACAGTAAAATCATGCCTCTAAATCCATTGCTCTTTAACAGAAAATCTCATTTCTTAAAGTAAAACATAGCTCAGCTCTGAAGCAGCCACTGTTCCAAAGCACAGTCCCATCAAGACCGAGATCCAAGATACAGCAAAGGTACATGAAAACAAAAAAAGACCCTCAAATTTCCCTCCAAATCAGCACTGAACAGATCTAGGCTACCTTCTGAAGGTTTGCTCCTCCACTGTGTTCAGAAGCATTTAAACATCACAGAAAGTGTATACTCAGGGGATGTGGTCTCGGCCCCCACAATCTGGTGGCTTTGGAGGGAACCCTCAGCTATGGCCCCTTCCCAGCTCTGGGCACTCCAAGGGCAGTCAAGTGTCCACCTTCATGAGCAGAGAGTGAAGAGCAAGCACAGAAAAGATAAAAGTGACACTGTCATGACGGAAGACCTTTTTCTGGACCCTGGAAAGGTTCTAACAGCCACCTTTGCCACTCTAAGATGCACAGAATTTTAAATAACCATGATGCCTCAGAATTACTGAGCAAACAGTAAATTAATTTGCTTTACTCATTTAATCATGAGTCTGGATGAAAAGGTATCTCCAATATCTCTTCCTCACAAGAAAAAGAGATTCCTTAGGAGAAATGGAATAGGTGCTGCTTTTTCAATGATAGAGAAACTGAGTTTTTATTTAATAAAAACACAGCGCTTTTAAATGAGTATGAAAAGTATATCTTATCAAACCACATGAACTCCCCTCTGAAGTCCCCACACACAAAAAAGAGAAAAACACAATGGGGTAATTTCTAAACAAAGAGTTGTACATTTTCCCATTTTAAACTGTTTATAAAAACTAAAACCCAGTCAAACTGTACTGAGAGTGAGAAACAAGGGTTTTCAATTCATCTGTGCCTCTTCCTTCAAGTGTGCCTTTCACCATCTAAGAAAATCCCAAACAATAACAACATACTAAAAAGCCTAAACTTTTGGCTGAGTTTCCAGCTGCTAATTTTGTCTGTCATGAGCTGCTATTGTCAGTCTGAGGGAGGGATTGTTCCCAACTTTAAAAAAAAAGAAAAGTAGAAGATGCAAAATATACTCAAAGTAACATCTGTGTTTTCTGATTTTATTAAAGCATTTTGTCTTTGTTAAACAGAAATAACAAAACACTGAGCCCTTCCCATCAGTATTCATGATGTCTGCCTTTTCATACAAAACCCTCTGAAAGAAAATTCCCTCTGGAAAAAAAAATACTTTCCTTATAAAAAAAACAGATTGTGAGACAGATGATTGCATTGTTTAATCAAATTTCCATCTGAAAACTCTTTTCCTAGTTTTAGATTTAGCTCACCCAGTAAGGCACAGGCGCTAGGAAGCACGTGGAAGTATAAAGTAGCAGCTCCTCCATTTTATTATCTCCCTTGTGCTTTGCAATTGGCAATTGAA
>JAWWMU010000237.1:6669184-6682882 GCA_035048155.1 Cinnycerthia olivascens | reverse complement strand
TAGGAAGCACGTGGAAGTATAAAGTAGCAGCTCCTCCATTTTATTATCTCCCTTGTGCTTTGCAATTGGCAATTGAAAAAAGGGGAGGAACAAAAGTAGCAGACATAAATTAAGCCCTGCTTTTTAAAGTTCAAACTGAATTTTCTTTATTTTTCTACAGCTGTCAGATAAGCAGGGTAAACCCACTAATGCATGTTTAATATATGAAAACTCATAATGTTCAGTAGTATGACCTCCATTGGAGACATTAGTTCAGGCCAGTGAACTTGGAGCAAGCCAAGTGTGGAAATGTGGAATTGGGCCAGTGACCCCCACCAGTGCCTGTCATATCTGCTGAAAGCAAACTTGTCAAATATATCGAAGGGGCAGAAGGAGGACAAGAGTATCCTTAAACCAGGGAGCAGCAACAAAGCAAAGATGCCCATCATCTATTCACAGTTGTCTGTTGTTCAGTAAGGGCTCTAGCCGTCTCAGGAACAAGAAGTCTGGTTATAGCCTCAACCTTTCAACCCTGGCTGGTCTGGGGGCCCGTCATTTCACAGGCTCCCCAAAGCTGATGAGTGATCATAAAGCTATGATACACTCCTTGCTGTTATCATCTCTTCAAACGTACTCTGTACCCAGCAGAAGAGGGAGAGAGTATTCCCAGGACTGCTAGCCTGCCATAATAAAGGAGCCACTGTTCTTCCCCCTCAGCTACAGAAACAGTCTTCAAAAATACTTGATTGGTTGTATTAATAGTAATTCCTTAGGATTTTTTTTTTTTTAATAAATCAAACCATTTTAAATATCTGCCTTGCATCCTAACAGTGGTTTTAATTCACTCACAAATGCTTTTCCCGGAGCTTTGACTGTGGCCTGATTTCTATTTGTCCCCTCAGTTTCATTTGTACAGTTTTATTCCTCAGCAAAGCAAGATGCAACTGCAGGGGAAAATCCCCCATGAGCACTTGATTTCACAGGCAGGGGAACCACTTAAACCCTCACCATTGCCAACAGAAGACAGAGAACCTGCGCTGAATTCGTAACAAAACCACAGAAATTTGTAGGACACATCCAGCTCTCATGGTGACCTCTCTCAGTGTTCATTTCCCATGTACTGCTTCCATGAACACTCTGTATTTCCAATTCTTCTTTTTGAACAAACATGCTACAAGTGAGGCACCTGATTCTCTCTCCAGCGAGGTACCAGTGGTGGCCCTTGTGTGAAAGCAAATCTCTGGGGGCTGTTCCCACCCGTGGCTCCTAACAGGTACCTACCCCTCCTACCCAGTCACACCTCAGCACTTCTGTCAGACATGAATGAGCACAGTTCTGCTTTTTTAACACAAAGAAGTCTGCTGGTGCTAACCATTTTGTATTTTTGCATTTTGGAAGAAAGCAAGCTGGATTGCAAAAAAACCTGATAATTTTATCCTCTTCAATGCAGATTCCTGTCCACCAGATAAAAAGCCTGGTGGTTCTTGCTTTACAAAGCACTCTTTGAGTACATCCCCAGTGCCTTGCACCCTCCTGTGCAGGCTGCTGTCATGATTGGGTTTGATCACATTTTCTTTTCCTGGAGATCAAGTTATACTGCAATAAATTTCAGACATCTTATGCCATGTTCCTAAAAGGTAACTTCTAGGATAGCCATGTCCAGGTTAAGCATTTTTAAGAGAGAGATTTAAGGTTTTCATGTAGTTTCTCATTTTGTTTGTTCCATTAAGATAAACTTCAGTGTCCTGAGTGAACTGTGGTCTACCAAAACAAGTATTTACAAACACAAATTTGAAAAAAATACATCCTACTACGTGTATAACTTCTGGCATCAGTCCCAGAGAGGTAGGTGAGGAAAAAGAACCAGGATATTATACCTACAAATAAATAGTTTAAGTAACTTATTTTTACGTGAGTGCTTCCTCTTGAGTTCACTTTACACACAGGCATTGGAAGAACGTCTTTGCTTCTTCCAAGAAAGAAAAGAAAGAACTCTGCAAAGATACTAGGAAATTAATATTATTTATACTACAACTAGATTTTACAGCTGGTAGTTAGTGTTCACAGCTAATAAGATGAGCTAATTGTAGCTTCTGCTGTGTCAAGCACAACTGCTCAAATACAGCATCACACCGGAGTATTACACCAAGTGTCATTTAAGTGATGCTACCTTTTCAACGAATCCTAGAGCCAAAAAGAAAAACAAACCATTACCATTGCAAACCTTTGTATTACAAAAAATGAAGAGAAATAATTTCATAGGTGCACAGGTGATGTATTCCTTATACATTCCTATGTTATTTCCCCACAATAACCAAATCTACTTAATGACGAAGAGGAAATCACAGGTGAGCCTATCTCATGAATATAAATCTGTTTCAGGGAAAATTCTTGGAATGTAATTGACAAAACAACCTTAAAAAGGGAAGCCCTTAAAGTAAACTGTGTCATCCTTTAACCTCATTACTACTTCCCAGCTTAAAATGAGAGTTGATTATTGAGTACTGTCAAAATACTCTCAGCTTCACAAGCTCTGGGAATGACTCCTGAGCACTCAGCCTGGTGAGATGGACCTTTATCTGCCATCATTATCTCCGAGACACACAACCCCATTGTGGAAAAAAATCCCATAAGATGACCTGTTTCCAAATTCGTCCTGGTAACAGCATTATGAAGCTCAGTCTATGATTTATTATTTTGTATGTTATTTTAAAGCTTACAGACAGCCCTGAGAATATTTAGAAGATCCAGAGATGGAAACCAGCTTATGGGAATCACTAAACACAGAGGTGTGAAAAGCATGGCAAGATCAAGTCATCAAAATTCAGAAAGCCTTAAAAGTCAGACTTAAGGTTGGCCACACAATCTCAATTGACTGTCTGGAGTTTCGGGCTTGATGTGCCCTCATTTCCCTCTGTATTTTTGGCTCTGCCATCCATGGGGTCAGAATGCACTCTTAAACCAGATGAAAACCTCCCCACACCTAGGCAGTGATCTCCTTCCTTTTACTACTTCTAACACAGATAAGAAAGCAGAATTTTACTCCATCAAAAGGTCAGAATGTAAGCAAGTAGCACAGGCAGAGAAGGGGCTTTTCCCTCACCCAAGAACTACAAAGAGTGCAGTTTTGGGAGGTGTTGGGATGTTCTTTAGCAATTCATATTTCGCCACATCCTCCTCTGCTCCCCCTTGTTTTTAGTTTTCTTTTCTGCTTGTTATTTTTGAGGCATGAAGTGGAAAGCACGTGTTTGTTTACGGAGTGCTTGGCAAGGCTGGTTGCATCCTCGAGCCCTTTCCCATTACACTGATACTGAACATTCCAATAATCCCTATGGCCTTTTCCTAACACATTCCTAGCCCTTACTCCAGCTTTTACTCTAGTAACTATCTCCTTTCAGAGCTACCTATTCATCCTAACTGAACACTTAATCAGCTTTTAAGAAGACTCTGTAGGTAGGCATGTAAAATATACCGTAAAATATACCATAAAATATGGTAAATTTATAGGGTTCCACAAAATAAATGGAATTCGGAAGGCTTTTCACCACAGGGTTTTATGAGGAGGCATATCTCAAAAGAGCTGCAATATTTGTTTCAGCACTGTTCCTAACAAAAGTTATATAGTTTTCTTTTCCTGCAAAGTTATCTTTAGCAGTTATTTTTAGGGTTTGGTTTTCTATCTGATGAAATTACAGTAATTTACATATGCTTTTTAAAAAAAAATACATCTATGGTTCATTTTGGTGTCAAATTTTCAAGACCTTTACTTGAAAATTTATTTCTTTTTTATTTTATGTTATATACTGACAGTCAAGAGGTAGGCAAAGTTGCCTAATAAGAACATTTATCCACAGTGCAAATGGTTTTACATGGTCAGAGTTCCTCCACATATTAAGAGTAAGTCTTGCTCAATCTCTTAATGTATCAGCACTGCCCTGGGGTGTTCATTACAAATCCAACTATCCCTTATTTGGAGTTTAATAAATTGTCTTCCAATTTTGGATGTACAACCACTGTTTTGATGAGACCTGCCTACCCCAAACCTATTTATTAACCACTTCCAAAACCACTTCAGATCTTTCATCTGACAGCAGTTCAAACCCTAAAGTTGTAATTTCTCTTTCTGAGCACTATCTCCTCATTTTGTGTGTCTCTGGTCTTCTCCTCTACCACAAACATGTATCTCATTAGACCACATGACATCCATGTTTAATTATCCTTAGCAGACTAAAGTTTGCCCGTTTCCATATGGCTGATCTGTTCAATCTGCCAGGTTTTTCATTATTTATTCAGGGGGAAAAAATGGCAATTTACAAAAACAAATTCTTTGTTTCCCCACAGAAAGACCAGTTTCTATTCTCTGAGCCAAATAAACTAGAACTAAACAATATGTACAACAGAAGCAGATGTAGCCATTATGGTGTGGCCGGGTGCTTTGAGAAAAGGGACAGCCCAGGTAAAATTAATGCGTTAACACATTTACTTCAATGTGTTTAACCTCTCCTACTTAGCATCATTCATGTTATCATTGTGGCTGTAGGGAAATTTAAACTTCTTCACCCTGGTTTGCTGCAATCCCACCACCAGAATCCTGGCTCTGCGGACCAAGAGGAAAACACTCAGAGAGCACATACCTAAATATAGTCAGTGCTTTCAGCTGGTGACCAACAACCTCTGCTGTTGTCAAATTCAGCGTCAAACCCATGGATCTATTTTGTACCAACACACTGGAGTTGGTTTTCTGGATGGCTTTATTCCTCCACAGAATAACGCCAGGTTCGGTGCTGGGGACCAGGGCTGCACCAGCAGAGCAAACATTAAGTTATTATGTCCTTTTCAGAGAGCATAAAAGTTACTCTAGCTTGAAGCCATATGGCCCTGAAGCATGTTGACATATCTCAGCAATAAAGGGTTGTGTTACAGAAGGGACCATGCCCAGGAGATCAAAAAAGCTGGATCGGCTACTTGACCAGTGTCACTTGAGTGAACCCGCGCAAAGAGCTGGAACAAAGTGACATGAACTCATCTGCGACCACTGTCTAGGAGCAGGGACCTTTAACAATGGCAGCACCTGCCAGATCTCCGCTCCCCTCCCCAATAAAGTCACCAACAGCCCCCTCACTGTTCTGTCATGTGCCTGGCACAAGGCCCCTATTGTTACCAGCCACTCTCACTCCAATAATTTCTCCTCTAAATGACACTGCACCACCACAGGTCATTTCAAGGGGACTGAAAAGAAAGATTTTGCATCTGTTTTGAGTTGTCGGCACCAAGGGGGAGGGGGCTCAAAACCCCTTGATAGCTGGCAAATGGTAATAGCAAAATGTCTCTATTGTTTGTGTCTGAACAAACAACCATACTACATGAGAGTTTTTATTGTCCTCAAGGCAATCTGCCACGATTGCTCCCCTTTGCCCATACTCTACAGAGAGGGAGAAAAAGAGAGAAAAAAAAATCACCACAACAGTCACAGTTAGGAAACCTTAGTGAGAGTTTAATGACCATCTACCAACTAATGGATGGTGAGTAACATATGGCAGAGCTTGGCCTCTTCACATATTGATTAAAAATAATTTAAAATTTAAAGCCAAGTTTGTTTGACAAGGTTCCAGCTTCTCAGCAGCCACTTAACAATCTGAATAAATCTAAAGGGGAAAAGCTTAAATTCTAACTAGCCCAAGGCGAAGCAGAACAAAGTCATTGTCACATTACATAATCGAATCTATTACATTTACCAAAGATTAACAGCCAACACTTAACGATTTTCTCCCTCTACCTAAAATAGTTGCTGATGTAAACAGCAAAGCAACTCTTTGCAATATTTGGTAACCTTTGTAGAGTGCCTCTACTAGATCCTCTTTATTAAACGCAAATATTAATGGCCATAATCAAGACAAGCTAGTCACATTTTAACCACATAATATTATTTAATGCAACAGAATGACTCTACTCTTATGCCCTTGAAGCACCACTCGAGTTCAATGGTCATATTTTTATTCACATCTTTGTATTCCTTTTAGGTTGATGAATATCAGAAGCGGTAGTACTTGAGATAACGATTCCTAGTGGATGGATTTAAATAAAGTCTAACTGAATTACTTTTTATTTGCTTTCGAAACCAGCCACACACACTAACAAATGGATCAGATAAAAAGATAGAAATTACAGTACCTATCTCTATCAAGAATTAGATGTGCAGCTAAGAAAATTCCAAGTAAATGAAAGGAACAGAAAAAAAAATTGCTGGTGATGAATTTTAAATGGTGATTATTTGGAAAACAAAAAAAAGGAAAAGTCCTCTATGGCTCAGCTGAACACAGTAAGGAACTGGATAAAGTCATTTGGAAGCTGACAGAAATTGGTGGCTAAAGCATAAAGCACTCAGTTATCCTCAGGAGGCTGCAACCTGCTCCTGATTGGGGTGCTGAACTGCTCCATAACCTTGGACAGGTCACTTTGTCTCCAGCTTCTCCCTTACACTGTTTTTAGAGGTTCTGCAAAATGTTCTGATCTTTGTTGAGGCTCTGCCTGCTAAATCAGCATGAAAGGTTCACCAATACAGGTTTCTGTGCTGAGACCTCCAGATCCCCTGCAAACATTTCCCATACCTTGCAAAATTAAAAGGCAGGTATCAAAAATTTCTCTTTGGAAATCCAGGTATTCCAGAGAACTCCATCATCAACTTAAAGCAGCAGTGAGGCAAAGTATGTACCTCATTTATGATCCATGATTCCCATAGATCAGCTGAGCTGCAGGATGCAGGCAGCACAAATACTGGGAGCAGCACAGATTCCCTGGCTCCTGTGAACCACGGTCAGAAGAGCACCCAGAAATTGTGCTGAGGGCATTTTTGGGCATGAAGAAATGGCAGAGGACATGCTAGAAAACACAGCATTGATAACATGATGGCATATAAAATAAATGACAGATGATGGCAGAAATGATGAGGGAAGAAAATGTGTGCCCCTTTCCTGAGTAGCAGCAGCAGCAACGTGGGGAGTAGGCAGCACAAGCAAGGAGATGCAGCTTGGTTCTCAACCAAAAGGGTCAGTTGATTCCATATTTTAGTAAAGTGACTTTAAAATATTTTAACAGCTTTGACTTGATTACATCTGCTTATTTCTCTTTAAAGGAATTGCTAAACTACTCTTTAAGAGCTGAATTTATTTCTAGAAATCTTCTATTATGCCAGCACACTAGTCCATGACAGAATTTTGAAAGGGATTAAGCTACTTGTGGATGGAAGACAGAAAGAGAGGTCACAAAGTGCCAGAGGAGTTAAGACCTAACTTGTTTAAATGCTTTTATAAGAACACCACCAAAAAGACCACTGGATATGAAAATATAGTCTTTGAGCACCCATAGATGTGTCAAAATCTGTCTAGCAACTCTACATTAACTGCAGAGTGGTCCTCAGAGACAACAAAGAATGATTGTTGCATTTTACTGATTGGAAACTGGAATGTAGCAAGAGATTTTTCCAAGGTCACACAGGAAAATCTGTGTCAACACCAGGATTAGAAGTGAGTTCATCTGGCTTCCAGCTCCATAAAATCATCCTTCCTCTCCAAAAAAACTACTTGCCTTTTCTAACAATAAAAGCCACTGCAGGAAGGGGTGGTCTTCTGTTTTTGTCTTTTAAGTTCAGAAACATAAGGAATGATCAGCTCTGGTCCTCTCTGCGTTTGGACTTCCTATCTGCTTCCCAAGGACAGCCAATGCTCACTGAACATAGGAAAGAAGTGAACAGCTTCACTCTCATTCCTTCCCCTTCATGCTCCCAACAGCAAACAACCTAAATGAGGATTAAACAAACTAATCCTCAGCACACTCACCCAAGTGTCTCCATGGAATCTGACCATATCCCAGCCTCTGGTGTACTTTTCAAATCCACAAGGCAGGAAGGACTGGTCTGCATCAAGAGAAGAGGAACACAGGTTTAGACCAGGAAGTTGCTAAAAGTCAGACACAAAGGTAGGTATTTGAAAACAGTTTCCTAATTCAAAGCTTAATGCTTCACCTGTTGTATCCACCTGCATTCCAAAAGCCTGAAGGAGGTAACTGGGACTCAAGGTAAATGCCTGCCCCACCTTGTATTAACTCCTATCAGCCAAGCACAAAACACTGAATGATACAAAACCGGGCCGCTGTCAATTAATTGTGGCATTTATTGTGCATTTAATATGCAATATGTTACCTACATTTGGTTGATTTCCATATTTGGTACAACATAAGTGTGCCACGCTGGCATGAACACACAAAAACAACTTCTGCAGGATCACAGCTGCCCTGTGAGCTTCTGGCAGGCCAGGGGTATTGACCAAGTGTCCACTGAAATTTTGTTCTTCACACTCTCATACCAAGCATGTTATACATTGTATAAACGGGATAAAACTGAAGCCTGTAGAAGGAACATTAAAGCTTTCCACAGAAAATATGCTCAGAACACCAAGGGTGCCATCATTTCCTCTCAGGCAGTTGCACGTTGCCCATAAACATCATTAGAGTTTATGTGCACAGAAATGATCTCTGAACTATTTGTCGTTAAATTTAATTAAAATTTCCTGTCTGAAGGGAAAAATAACAGGACCTGGGAGTGCATTTGGAAGCCATTATGGATGGCCTTTGTGCTGTGAGGAAGGGCACATTGCAGCTGAAATAGCCACGTGTCAGTGCAAGTGTTGAGTGCATGGCACTGCAGAGAGGCAAGGGAAGGCAGAGGAGAGGGGCTGCAGCCTCTGCACCTCCCAGGGACCCTGGATCTTTCTGCCTGACATGGGATTTTCATCATGGCAAACATTCTCCAAAAGGAAAGAAGGGGAGGATTAGGAGACCCGCATCGGAGAGGTGTGATCCTGCTGCTGACTGAGCCCTGGGAAGCTGATCTGCCAGGGCAAGGACAGGAGGGCACTTTCCAGGGAGACTCAGGGAAGCACAGAAATTTGGATCACCTTGGAGGAAGCTCCTGCCACAGATATTTTAGAGTCACGGAGGACTTCCTCCTCCCTTCCTTGTCCCCCTTCTCCCAGCAGGTCAAGCAGAAGTCTGCTGCCCTGAGCTATCTTTCTGAGCAATCTGATTAACATATGGACATACTCTGGCTTACTAAAAACGGGAAATCAATTTGAAAGGCAGGACAAATATTATCTGCTTTCTTCCCATCTGCTGTGATACGTGAACATGCTTGCTTTCAGCGGTGATACAGCGTTATTGATTTAGGATATATATAGTGTTTTTGCCCTTATCAGGCCAGCTATCAGAAGGCTGTAGGAAAGGCTGTTTGACCCTACAGGCTATTTAAATATGTAGTTGCTTTAAAGAAGTCAGCTTTTCTTATTCAAGTTGACAGCAATACTAATTCATGTCGTGCCTAAAGATACCATTTCCTGCTTTGCCATCCAATTCTGTGTGATTGCAAGTCAAATTAAATGTAATTGTTAAAGGTCTCTCCTCTCTGCATGGTGACCCCAATGCATTTCCAGGCTACTGCTCTGACCCTCTGGGTCTGCAAAAAGCTGATTTTCATGGCACCATTGCCTTTTTACCCATAATCAGGCTGAGTCACTTTGCTGGAGGGAACACAAAAAACCAGAGGACCATTTACCATAAGCACAGACTGGCTTTTATACAGATGAGTTTTAAGAAGTCTCCACATAAATAATCAAGCCAGATAATTGTGAAGTGACCACAGATAACTGTCCAAAAAGAGATAGCAATGTGTGCTTCCAGCAATAGCCCAGGCCAAAATGTGAAATATACAATTGGATTGCTGCTGATAAGCAATATCTTTCATAATAATATTGCATCCAATCCATAAACACTTCTCCACATTGCTCAAGCCTTACTAGAACACCCACAGGTTGTCAGGAGGGCTTATTTAGGAACAAATTAATGAGAACCTGTGCTCACATAGAGCTCCATGTAGCAACATGTGGCTCTGTCAAAGGACTTGATCCACACAGCAATTATTCTTAGGAGAAAAAACAGCTTTTAGTGGTGGATTAGGATGTCTGCTTCTCCTGGAAGTACTGGGTGGTTTGTGTGACTATATTTTGGCCCTTCCAGCCTTATTTCTCTATCATTTTAAGTAGAAAATAACTGGGGAAAATTGCAAGATACTGGAATACAAACTAAAAATGAATATACATTAGTTACTAAGTGAAGCATTTAATAACCAAGTAGATTTTTAACAACTCTTTAATGAGTTATGCAGATAAAGCACTGACCTGAGATACACAAGACTTGCATGTGATTCTTACTTCTACCAAGGCCTTTCTAGAGACACTCTTAGACCTTAGACCTGGGTGCTCCCTGTGTGTTGTCATTGCATCCCAGTTAACAGAGCTGGCACTGGAACAGGGATTCAACTCAGCTTGATGGAAGCCTGGATCCTTCAAAGGATCCAAACAGGTCAAACTAAGGTGAATCCCCAAATCTAGAGCAGGGACAGGGCCTGTCAAATCTTCCCTACCATGAAGGATTTTGGGCCTTCACGGGAGAATGAGTGGGAAAAAACTAAGGCAAAGATGACTCCAGGGATTCTGACAGGGCAAGGCAGACTAATGGAGAGAAGAACTGACTTACAAAGCTGCATGGCTTGAGGTAACTCAAACAGGAATGCAAGTTTAGGAAGCAATTCTGTGCTTAGAATCTGCAGGAGCTACAAGGTCATGAGAAAAACTCAGTTTAGTTCCACCACATCAGCAAATTCCCTTCTCCAACAGGTGATAACTGGCTCACAAACATCTGGCTGCAGTTCTAGGGAAGTCCAAAGAGAAGGAATTGAAGCTGCACCAGTGTATGAAATCATCTGGTGTTATATCATGTTATAAGGTTACTCAAATGCAGCAGGGTTGTTGGAAGTCACTGACTGAGCAGCATTCTGGGAGGACAATTCCAGCACAGCATGCTCCTGAGCAGCCAAGGGTTCTGCTGGGAGTTAATCACAATATTTTCTAATAATAGGCATAATTTGCAGCAAAAGTTATGGAATTAATCTTTGGGGTCAGGTAACCCTCATGTCTCAAAGGCTCTAACACACTATCACAGGCACCGCTCCTCCTGACCGGAAGAGGCATTTAATAGGAAATCCTGACATCTGGAAGAGCACATCTGGCAACCATAATGTTTCCAAACTTGCTAAGAGTCCTTTTACATCAAATTATTATCAACTTCCTTATGTCAGGTTCTCTCTTTACAAGGTGGGCCTGCATCACCCACATTTATCCCATGGAGCACCATCAATTATATAATAATCACGTGTTTATCTGTAGCACAGTGAAAATTTTAAGATCTTCCTGGTGCTGGTGAAAAATCAAGAAGTTTACAGTGGGATGTCTTTTGTTTTTTCAGTATTACATGGCAGTTGAAAACATCCAGTCCAAGCTTATAAAAGGAGCACAGGAAGGAAGATAAAATCTTCTGAGTCAGGCTTTAAGCCGAGCTCTGCGTACAGGGGATATGAAGGAGTCTCTTGTATTTTCACATCTACTTGACATGAGGTTTCTTGCCTTTTTCTCTGGAGTAATCTGGGGTTGCTGCTGTCAAACATATCCAACAACATGTCCATAAAGGAACCTCCATCATACTTCGAAGTGTCTTTACCACAGTGTAGGATAAATTCACAGGGGAAAAAAGATGTCTTGAACAGCTACAGAACCAATCAAAACAGCATGGCATTCAAAAGGATGTTTCTGCAGCCCTTTTATCAATGTAAATCTCTTTTGTCTTCAAAGGCACCTCATCTGCCACATTGTTGTCACTTTTCCTGTGTTCAAGACCTTTCTTGTGACCTTTTCCCCTTATCAAACCCAGAGTCTTCCCTACAGTTCTCTACTGATGTGACTCAGAGACCCTCACCAGATAAGGTCTTGGAGCTCCCACTCATCCAGCTCTTCACTGCCTTCCATCTTTTTATCCATTGCTGCTCTGTCTTGCCAGCACTTTGCAACTGGAACTGTTCTCTGCACTTGCTCATGAAAATCTTTTTGTTGGGAAATAGAAATAAAGTATCACATAGAAATTATTTCACAGAATCACAGAGTCATTAAGGTTTGAAAATACCTTTAGCATCAGTGATTCCAGCCCTTAACCCAGCACCATCCACGCTCACCACCAAACAATGTCCCTAGAACCATATTCCCATATCTCCACTGTCTTGTGCACAGCAACAAAACATATCATTATTGCTCCAAAAGGGTATCAAATCAGGTTAAATCATAATTGTTTTTTCCCTTTTTTTTTTTAGACTCCTATTTTAAAAAGTTTTCTGTTAAATCAAGAACAAAGTAGAACCTGAGATTGTATGTCCCCGTGTCTGTTCGAACAAAATTATTTTTCTAGGATGGACTTAGCTTAGAGGAAAGGAGTTATATTTACAATATTCTGTGCATCTGTGCAAAGCTTACCTAAAATTGCAATAACTACGTGACACCAAATGTTGAATCACAGAGCCCTGAACCGAGTGTTTGGTTTTCACTCTGCAATCCCAGATAATTCTACTCACACACTGCCTTCAAGTATCTGTGCCTTGACGTTCCAAGAAATACCAAGGATACTTTCCCTGACTCAGTGTGTGTTCCCTGTACAGACAGAGGGCATTTCACAGGAGTCAGTGGAACAGAAACATAAACAAACCCCGGTGCCCT
Organism: Cinnycerthia olivascens; assembly: GCA_035048155.1. Taxonomy (NCBI): domain Eukaryota; kingdom Metazoa; phylum Chordata; class Aves; order Passeriformes; family Certhiidae; genus Cinnycerthia; species Cinnycerthia olivascens. The sequence continues at coordinate 6,670,256 of JAWWMU010000237.1, read as the reverse complement.
GGTTAGGCCTCCGATCAGGAATGCCAAACACCTCCCCCTGCTCCCTGTCACTGATACCTCAAGCCCCATAGGTCACTGCTGGTGGCTGCAGCTTTTAATCACATGCTGGGCCTTCAATGATTTATCATCCCTTAACAGTTTTTGTGTTGAAGATTCCCAGTTGGGAGCTCTGCTCCCTTTCCCACCCCCACCATGAAGTATTACACAAGAGCATCAAAACCAAAGCAGGAAAACACACTGCCCATGTGGAAGCAGAGTTAAGGCTGTTTAAGAAAACTATCTGTTACCCACTGGCACTTTTAGGAAATAATTAATGAAACCATAAAAGATTTTAGGAATTATGCAAAGGTTAGAAACTTATAGACTTGAAACCTCATATAGTGTTACCAACAGACTGCATGGCTATCTGTTGCTCTCTGCACACTCCATTTAAAACATAGTCAGTCCTGCTTTTGATAAATCCTTGCTATGAGATTCACCTTAGTTTTCAGCCCCCAGCTGCTTCTGTGGAACTTGCTTCCAGTTTATCACGAACAGAAAAACTGTGCACAGGGAAAACTCCATCACTTAAAGAGTGCCAGCATGTGATGTGGTATTTTCTGGTCTGAGTACATAACCAAGATTTGTATCATAAGAAACACTGACGCAGCAGTTTTCATCCACAGGCTCGCAATGTTTCATTCCAAAGCCGAGCTGGCTTTCAAATTCACAATGTGGGATGATGCCTGAACCTGGCTTAAAGCCAAGCTTTCCTAGTCCCTGGCAAAAAGGCTCTGGGACTGACCTGCACGTCTTTCAGGAACACATAAACTTCCTTTACCTGATCAGACTCACAGGGAATATACTCATGTGAGATACAGTCCTCAAGCCTATAGCTCAGATTCTGGCAGGGCTTCTTCCCACCCACCTGGCAATAACCCCTGCAGGTGCTGGTGCTGGCAGTGATGAGGATATTTGTCCATCTCCTTCTGTGTTGGAGCTCTGATGGATCCAAACAATCCATCTAGGTAATTTTTCTCTAAAACAAGACAAGACAAGACAAGACAAGACAAGACAAGACAAGACAAGACAA
>JAWWMU010000237.1:6653224-6669084 GCA_035048155.1 Cinnycerthia olivascens | reverse complement strand
CAATCCATCTAGGTAATTTTTCTCTAAAACAAGACAAGACAAGACAAGACAAGACAAGACAAGACAAGACAAGACAAAACAAAACAAAACAATAGGTACACTATTTGTGGGTTCTGAACACAGATAAACTACCCATTGTGCAGAAGAGCCACATCATTTCAGCCACTGAACAGAGTTTGACCATTTATTAGTATTTGTTTCAGTGGAAAAAAGGCCGGCCTTTTGAACAAACGGGTCACATTTCCCTCCTGCTTCTCTCCCTCACACCTCTACTGTCACTCAGTGGTCTAATCAAGGACAGATGCCTGCAACAGAAGAATCAGGGTGGAAAACAAAAGAAAGTGATACCTTTCAGTGACATTCAGAAAATAAAGTCCAAAAGGAAAAGAATTCAACTCATCAGTCCAATAAGTATCTTGGAGGGATGCATGGGAGGCCTCCTGCTGCCCAGGTCAGGGACACAGCTTCAGCTTCCTCCACTCCCATCCAGCTCTCATGCTCATGGAAAGCAGGGTGACAAGAGGGAAAAATGTGGATGGAGAGGTACAGGTCTTATCCTGGCATGGAGCTGTAATGGAGCCAGGGAACACACACAGCTGTGAGAACTGAGAAATACCTGCAGCTGCCTGATTTTATGTTCAGCTTCAGCAACTCCCAACATTTTGTAGGTTCTTTACTTGTATAACATGCAAGCAGGAATTATTACAGGGTTAAGGTGTATTCTTGATACATTTAATCTCAATCTCCCTGGGCTAAGTCTCAGTGATGGTGAGCATTCACAGTCATAACCCAAATTATGCCATTCTGGGATTATCTTCTCTAAGTACAAGGCACTCTGTTATATGTAAAGTTATAATCTGTAAAACAATATCTCAGTGCATATCTAAAGGTGTCCAAATACAAATGTACAATTCATAAAGCACAGCCTGCAACACTACCTCACAAACAGGTAATTTACCTGGGAAAAAGGGCAATCTACCACTAAAACAAGGTTACAACACAGGCTCTCTTCTCACTTCCTTTACAAAGGCATGGAATGACAATAACCAAATGTGATAGTCCAGCACAATTGGTAGCACAAAGTGTATAAATAACATTTTTACATGATGTCACACAACTACCACTGACCTACGTGGCAACAGGTCCTTAATAAATGGGCGTCTGTGACAACGAGGGGCAGGCCAGAACCCTTTCAAAGCAAATTGCTTCTTTCTTATAGTTCTATCACTTGCCATAGACTGTGAATAGCAGTATTAAAATCTGAAGCTAATACATAGGAGGTTTGTTTATTGCACTGTATGGACCAAAGAAGAATTTCCACCATATGACACTGAAGGCAGAGTGCACAAAAATTCCTCTGAAGTCTGCAGAGAGCGTTGAACAGACCCTCCTCTGTATTAGTCTTTTTCTCACGTATCTGTGTTTTGAATTTTAGCACAGCTGTGAAAGAAAAAAAAAAAAAGCCCCACCAATAAGCTTTGCCAATTGGGCATTCAAATGTCGGAGACAAAGGAAAGTTTGGGGAGGAGATGAGTTTGCTGTTGGCAGTGACTGTGTCAGACAGCCAATGACATCACTGCCTGTGCTGTCTCCATCACAATTTTCCAGAAGAGGATTACAGCGATGACAGATTCCATTCCAAAACTCCCAGGAAGCTCTTTACATAGATGTTAGCAGAACAAAATCATTACACAAGATTTCCTCTCTCTGTCGAGCAGCATTTGATGTTCTCTAATCCTCACCTTGGGAAAAGCACTGGAGAACCATATGGACTTGCTGAAATCACACAGGATGTCCTGTCTCATAGCCCAAACTCATGAGTTAAGGAACCTTCGTGGAGCAGACAGAGCAGAGGAAGTGGGATTGTGCCTTTTATTTCCAAGAAGAGAGCAGGGATAGTCTCCAAAGTTATGCACATCACCTCCAAGTCCACTGGCCACATGTTGCATAGAAGATTATTATGGTGGCTTATTTGGGCATAATGGGGAGTAGAAAAACAAAAAGCATCAATAATACAAGCTGTATTAGAGAATTCTTCAGTAGCCATAAATAAGTAACTTAAATTTTTTAAATTCTTCTACTTTCATCTTTAAAAACCCAGTTCCCTACTTGTACGGAATTCTGACCGCAGCTGGTTGTCTAAGGAAGTTCAAGAAGTCACAGCTCTTGATATTTGGATGGAAGCTTTAATTTCAAATTAGCAACCACCATTGTCATGTATTTCAACTAAAACTGGCCCAGTAGTTAAGAATTTATGTGCTCAATTAACCTAGTTCCCTTCTCTGATTCAATTATTTTTTGACTTTCACCATTGGCAGGAAGTTATTACATTAATATCCTTATTTTGTGTGGAAATTTAATCTGATTTGTATCTATTGCTGATTTCATCACGTTAAACGACATTATCAGCATCAACTGTCTTCTTGACCCAAGCAGAAATTTTTTCTTCTTCACAGAAGAAAAATGAGCAAACATTTTCAAAATCTGATGCATGCAATTGTGCACAGAGCGTTTATCTAATTTTCATGCTCTGTATATTAGAGGAATTACCAGAACATAAAGCAGATAAAAATAATATCATACATTCTTTTGGAGTTGTCATTTTTTTTTAAATTCCCCATAAAATATTATAGCTTTATCTTTTTCCCAGCCTTCCTAATGCACGTACCTCCACGTTGGTATTTAGTTAATGGAAAATCAAAGGAAATTTAACAGGTGTTGTTGTAAGGAACCACTTACACTTGAGACAACAGCTTCATGGTCATTATCTGGCTTGCAGTTTGGAGCCACACTGGAAGGTTTGGATTTCTTACCCAGCTCCATTCCCTGCCCCAGCCTGTTTTGTTAATGCCAGAGAAGACCCAGGCACCATGTTTCAGACAAACTCAGTGGAAGTGCCTCCTTCACAGTTACTCAGGCCCGTCTCTGCTTGCTGTGCAGGTCCTTTGTCCCCTGTTGTAGCCTGGCATTTCTGCAAAGTGGTGAAGTGAATTCAGATGAAGAGCACAGCTCCTGACATGCTGCCCACCCCAAGAAACTCAGGTCCATTCAGCTTTGTTACTGTGACCTCCCAGGTCCCCAGGATTTATCTTTGTACACAACACCATCACAAGGCATCAAAAAGTGCAAGGAATGTGCTGTGTTTCAGAAACTTTTTTTTTTTCTTTCACTTTTAGCTGCAAGCAAGGGGTTGTTATAAGAAAGTATTACATTGCATTACCAGGCATGTCACTGCAAGCAAAACTCATTTCACATCTTGGGTAGTTTGAGAAGCAGACAAATACCGTGACTGTCTTTTTCTTCTTGATGTCCTTGTATAATTGATCTTGAGCCAGGAACTTTGCATTCCAGCAGAAGCCTGGATTAAAAACCTAGACCAACAACAGTCAGCCGTCAATCTTGAGGCAATCTATCCTATCTGCAACCATTTGTATCAGCCATTAGCTATTCAGTAACTCAGGAAGAGATCATCTTTCAAAGACAATAAACTCTTAGTGCATATCCCCATTCATTCCTCCTATTCTTTTTCTAATTCTCATCTATTATTCCCTCAGCACTTGCAGTGAAATCACATGCTCATTGCTTTGGTCATATTTATATACCACATTATGAAGCATCAGAAAAGAAGAAATAACTGCTTTGTTTTTTTCCACATACAATTTCCAACAAAGATTTGAGAGAGAATTTTCCAAAAATATTGCAGACCAAGATGCAATAATAACCTCCAGCATGCATCCATACCTATGTGATTCTCAGTTTTATTCATTTCTGATGACATCATTCCTGAAGTGCAATGTACAACTGAGAACAACAGCATCAAAATAAATTAAATTTAACAGCACACCCTCATGTGAGAGTCCTTTATCGCTGCAAAAGCAAAGTAAAATGAGGTTAAGTAAGATGAAGGGGACAAAGGCTTTGTATTCAAAAGGGCATTTCTTCAGAAGGCATCTCCTCTTCAAAAACTTTGGAACTATCTTTACTGTGTCTGAAAATACTCTCATTTTACATGCATACATTTTACTGAGAAAACATTCAAAATTCACCTTGAAAGTCAGTTATGCTGCCTGCCTGCATGGACCAAGGGCTGGGAGAAGGGATGCCCACTGATGGATCTTTTCACTGTGCCCCTGCCTCTCCCGAGGCAACTTCCTGCTTCACCTACTGCCCTAAAACAGCCCCATGAGGAGAGTTTCTGGCTGAAATGGAGTCAGGATTGCAAATTCAGCCTGAATGTCTGCTCTGCTGTTCATACATCGGTACAGAAGAAGAAAGAAACTATTCCCCTTTCCTGGGGACCCCTTGGAGCCCACTGGACATGAGCACATTACCCAGAGCGTGCCTTTAGAACACCAGCCTACAGCATCCACAGCCTGCTGGACTCCCTAAGTAAATTCTGTTACTCAGGATAGTCTTCTTAATTGTTTAGGTAAATTTTTCCAATTGTTAGCACTGCTCTGGGGTATTCCCATTGGAATTCTTGTTCCTAAAGACAAACAATAGACTAAAGCAAATTTTGTTGCTTTGGGATTGCTCATTAAGGTTGTTACATTGTTTTTCCTTCTTTTAGGATAGCAATTACCTGGCTGTGGACTGCTATTACTTTCTTTTCTTAGTACATTGCACTGAAGATTTTCCTGACCACACGAAGATTACAATTAATTAGCTCATGATCTTTCACTTAGTGAACTCAGTTAACAACATCACATTCAGAACTCCAACTATATTTCTAAGCCATCAGGTCCATGGCATTTTGTATTAAAGCTAACAAATAATTTCAAGAGATGCTTTTTCACTTTTTATAAGTTGAAGTCAATTTGATCAAGCCATGAGCAATGCAACTTTCAAAGTCCAGGAAAAGAGTCTGGTGCCTACTCACGGCAGAAGAGTCCTTACAGACTCCTCTTTAAATTCCTAGTCTAAACAGTCATACTTCTTAGCCAGAAACAGCAACACTGAAATAAAAAGGTGTAAGTTATTTGAAGGGTTTCTTTCCTAATATAAAAAAGTGAATTAATTTATTTTTTTTAATATAAGAAGCATGCATTTTCTGGCCAGCTTCACTTTAAAGGAATTTCATATGCACAATTAAGATATTAAGCATGGGCCCAATCATGTTATGAATTTAAGTGTGCCAGTACTGATAAATCATTGGCACTTAACAGTTCTGTCTTTAAAATCATCATAATTTGACTTCAGAGCACTGCAAAAAGCTAAAAAAAGATTTTAAGAGCTAGAAAATGACTTTTCTTTCCAGACTGTTCAGAGAGCTGTACATTCATTGTACTTTTGAAAGCAATGTGACTCGTGAAACTGGCAACTTTCCCATCCACAACTTCTTAAGAGATGTTTATAGCACATGATATTTTAATTGCCTGGTGATAAAATTATTTGGAAATAGATCAGTTTCACAATGCATTTGCTTTGTATTTGAAACAAAAAAACATGCAGTCTGAATATTGCTAAGGTCTGGACATAAGCCTGACAAAACAACAGAAATGTTAGGGGAAGATGTCTATAATCCATCACCCTTACGGCATCCATGAATCCATACGCACAAGCTTAGGTGTGGGTAGGGATTCCGGCTGGCCAACAATTATCCAGGTGCATAATGGATTCATAACCTTTCTGAGGGCCTGAAGTGTAACCCAGGCCATGTATCCTTAGGGATGGTCCTCCCAAGAGAGCAGTGGCTGCCCAGATCAGCATTTCTCTTTTTTATTTTTTTCTGGTGAATAAAACTGCAGTAGCTTCTAAACAACTGCTGCTCTTCGAAACAGGGAAGTACTGAACAAAGAAGACAGATTTACTCCAAAAAATATATCAAGTCATTTTACAGCCAAATTACAACATTGTGGTCTGATTTGCATAAACCAGGCCACAGAATTCCATCCAGCAGACAAATTGATTTTTTTTTTGGTGCATATATGGAGGAGTATTTATTACATACAGGAACATACATGAACCTACAGGACTGATTGGATGTGAATGAGGTGTCTGCTGCTTTTTAAGCCAGATTTGTCATCCTTGTATAAAATACTCAAATGGCTTAGGATACACCCCTTGGGGGACTGGCTTTGACTTCACGTTGCACCTCTAAACTTGGACTCTTCGTTAATAGAACCAGTATCAAATGTGGCCATGTAGCCAAACTCCTGCAGTTTTGGAATTTGTGCCTCACTTTCTCTAAGCCCATGCACAGAGAAAATTCAGTCTGTCAACGACACACCAACAGATTTGCTCTTAACAATCTACCTTTTTAAGAGGTAGTCACCTGGTGATTCGCCTGGTGAGTACATTCAGCAGAAAGGGTAAAATAATAAAGTGTTTTAATGTTTTTCAGTTCAGCTTTTTAACTTGGAAGTTCCTTCCATTTCCCAAGATTTTGGTTTGTCTTATTTTTAAGTTATCATACCAGGGTTCACAGGTAACCTTACAAGGCATTTTGAAGTAAAAAATCAGGGAAAAAATCTCCAGTACAATCCACAGTTTCAGAAACAGTCTTGAATCCTGTGTGTGCAAAGGGTAAAAAACTTTCTTTTTATTTTATTTTATTTTACAAAGCACACGCAATACACCCTGTACTTGACACACGTACAACTCAGGGTATTTGATCCAAGTCCCATTTACTGCACTTGGCAATTTGCAAAGTTAGGTCCTGCTGAAATATCTGAAAGCAATCCCTCTTATGAATGTGAATTTTATTTACAGCAGCTAAAGTTCTAAGCTGTAGATGAGTCTCTCAAATCGTTGTTTATGGGAAAAACGTGGGCCCCACCCCTAAACTGTGACTTTACTGGAAAGCTGTGGTAGAGAAGGAGTTACACCAGTGTTCACTGCCCTGTTAGAGATCATGTTTTGTAAATGGGGATTGACCTTTAGCTGTACCAACATGAGTAGGTGTCACTGTAAATTATTCCTTCAAGGGATTTCCTCTCTGGTACTTCCCCAGCTCTGTGGCCTTGTTTATCAGCTCAGCAGTGCTTGTAACAAAACATGCCCACATATTCCACATCACATCCTTACCCAGAGCAAGGGGAGCCAGACACCCTGAAATATGGAATGTGCATTAGCAAGCATGCTCCATAAAATTTCAAAGCCTGAGACCATTTCACAGCCTGACAGATTTTCCCATATAGCTTTCCACATTCCTGGTGTAACCCAATACAGGCACTGCAGGCTGAATGATAGACAGAGACTCCTTCAGGAAACCTTGGGAAAGTGGAGCCTCAGAAAATCACACTTTGCCCTGAGTATTCTACAGGTGACCGAAGGCTGCACAGCCCATTTCTTCAAGACAGGCAGAAAAAGTAAAAATGGGACAAAAAAGTAACTAATGGCATCTGGCAATGACCTAGCACCACCCTCAAATACTATCTTTTGTGAAAAGGAAAAAAAAAATACTTCAGTACTTTCCGATTCTGGAAAAAGCAGAAGCAGCATTTCAGCAGACACGTGATTTGATATTGGTTTTGCATTAGGTGCATCAATGCATTACATAGTAAATAAATAAAATTTTACTGGAAATCTTGAGAAGCATGAAAAGACATTTCTGCTAATTAACTCATTTCTGTTTTTTCTGTTTATCAGCTGTGGTTTATACATACATCCACTGCAGCCCCAGTGACAGGCAATGTGCATCCAGCACTCAGGAAGAACTCAAAAAACATGAGCCTTGCCACAGGCAGCACACACTCACCGAGCCAGGCTCTGAGCAGCATTCAAACCACATAAAAATATCCCAGAGTGGAGCCAGGGCAGGTACACACAGCCAGGCTCCTCCAGATCAGACCCCGGGGAAAAGCAGAGCATCTTCAGAGCTGCTCTGCTTCCCATAAGCTTCCCCCAAGTCGGAGGGTCAGAGGTGGCACAGGTTTCAGGCAGTGTTGGGATATTTTGACATGCTTCTGCTTTTGCAGCCCGTGGAGCAGCAGAGGATTGTCTCACTCACAGACTGACTTTCGTGGTGCAAATCCAGAGCAAAACCTCTGAGGGCATAGCCAGGAGCCCCGGCCAGGATGAGTAATAAGGACCTTCTGTGCAACCACTGCACGTAGTGAGAGCACAAAGTACACGGGGTTTTCAAACAAAATCATGCATAATGGACCAGGGCCACTGTGTCTGTGTTAGAGCTGGGAAAGCTTCAGCTGGTACTGTTTGCAGCAGATGTTGGGATCAAAAGAGGGAATGTGTAGTTCCCAATCTTACAAAAACCTATCTGTTACTCAAAATTATCTGTTAAAATAAAACAAACGTGCAACCCTGTTTCTGGCTGTGGATTTGGGCAAAGCACTGGGCTGGGTCACACTTTCATCAGGTGTTATCCTTGTTTATGACTAGACAGCAAAACCAGATCCTATTGCCTCTGCTCCCTCCTCACACTACTCTGTGATGCCAACAAGATGACAGAACAGGATTTCCAGGCTGGATCTTTAGGCAAGCAAAATCTGCAGATAATTTTGAAGATTTCTGTTGGTCTTGGTGATTAAAAAAAAAAAAAAGTTTGTAGGAAATAAACTGAAGTGCTGTGTCATCAAAAAAAATTGATTTTGTGTTCTTTAGCATTCTTGAAATTCCAGGCAAAAGGAGATAATTAAGACACACCAAGTGAAATGTTACATCCTCTCTATTGAGGTCAAGATGCTAAATGGCTAAACTGAAATTCTGATGCTTAGTATAAACCATAGATGTGTCAACACTTGATTTAATCTGGGAAATTATACCCCCTGTACTACAAAACAAAACAAAACCAACAAACAAAAAAAAATTATGATTTCCACCAGCGGAAGTAAATAATGGGAAGTAACTGACAACAGAGGAGACCACATTTTTTAGTGACTTTGCTCACCTACGGAATGCACTGAGCTATGAGATGCATAAGAACCATCAGGATTTCCAGCTCTCCTATAAATGAAATCAGGGCAATCTGAAGACAAGGAAACAAACATAACCAGGGAAAGGTTTCTCCCTTTCCACACACAACACCAGAAGCATTGATCCTAGCCAGTGAGGAATTTCTGGGAGATAAAATTCCCAAGTCATGGGCTGAGATCGAACTTGGAAAGAACCGCGACCCCAGTTCTGCTGAAAAAATGTTAATACATGAGAAAAAAAAAAATCTTTTATTTCCCAAACATGTCTTCAGAGTCTTGATCTAGAGACACTGACAGAGACACAGATTGCTCAGAACACATCCATTTCTACGTATAATTATATCAAAAAAAGTTGTACGTTTCAGTGTCATTATTTTCTTTTTAATAATATTACTCTAACATGTAGATGACAGAAACTGAATTCATCACTAATAATCGTGCACCAAAAGTAAATTTATCTGGTTTTAAGGTGGAGAGCAATACTTTGAATAACTCTACACTTTTTGAATCCAACCTGAAACCTTTTAAAATTTTTTCCAAAATACAACCATATTAATGAAAATCTCAAACTCAGCACAGAAGTTACACATACTCTTAGCTAGAGAAAAACATCATGAGTAGAATTTGGGGGAGACTAATTCCCCCAAGCACACCAGAAATATGGTAAATATCTTTATCTTCATGTCCAGTAAGTATTTTCCTGTCTTACTGAAGAATAGTCATTCTTGCTTGATTGAAATAAATTTGAAACAGCTTTTTTGGGTTTGGGGTTTTTTTTTTTAACTAGAACTAGAATTTTCCAATTAATTACCGGGAGTCACAAAAATGCTGGATGCAACACTGCAATTTTAAAATCATCTGTGGTCACTGAAGCTGGCCAAGCCACCATGTGTGCACACAATCTCCACCAGCAGTTGAAGACCAAGCTGCAGAACAGGTGATGCCACCATGTGGAGCCTTGACTGCTAAATGAGGTCAACTGTCAGGCATTATTCTGAAGGAGGGGGACAAAATGGAAAGAAGAGCCAAGGTTGGAGAGGAAGCTTTGGGAGGCTGAGCAGCAGCCTCACGGGCAAGCTTCTATTGTGCTGGGAAACAGAAAGAATTTGACATCTGACCTCTCCTAGGAGGAATCCAGGCAGCATCTCCAGAGTATGCAGTGAAGCATGTAAGTGCACTGTCCACACAAGAAAGAGCAGATAAACCAAGAGACACTGGATAAACAGGGGCTTCCTGGGTGTCTCTGGGAAATCTCTGATGTTCCATGCTTTGAGAAATAGTGCTCAGATATCCTGTGAAAAGCTCTGAAACATCACCTAGACTGCTCCGAAACCCTCCAAATTCACGGCTCCTTCTATAGTTTTGTGACTCACTTCTCCATAAGACTTCACTACAAGCCTGATTCTTGTCTCAAGCAACATTAATGTTCCCCGCTTCCTCTTTATCCAGGTAGGTGGCATTTTCTACTGTGTCCACTTGTGGCCAAAGAGGCCATTTATCTTTCAAAAGAGCAGTTAATGAACATTTTCCCCCATTAGTAGGGCTGCTGAAGGCCTCGGTCCAGAAGCAGAGGTGGAAGCATTGATCACAGCCATTCCCACTGCAGGGAAGGAATCTCCATGACATCAGGATTAACCCAGAATGACTTTTTGCTCCAGATGTGTTGAGCGAAATGGGCAGCTTTGTTAACCCACAACTCCCTGATCAGACATTCCCCATTCAACAGATTTGTGCAGTAGGGAATGCTTTGCTTGTGTGGAACACTTACCACCACAGTGCTCAAAGTTTCCTTCAGAGCAATTTATGTCCCATTTTGACCTTCATCCACTGTGCGCAAGCTGAGCCATTTTTAGCTCCCCTAGAAAACAGCTTGAGTACCTGAACTCTAAAAACAAATAATACCTGAGCCACTGGAAGCCTTCTCAAGCAAATATATTCAGTCAATAAAATAATTTCAGCAGAATCCCAAGTTGTGTCTTTGCCTGGTTTTGGACCAGCAAAGCATGAACAATCAAACTCCATCATCCAGGGCTTTGAAAAAACAGTCTTCAAAATGGGATGGATTTGAAAGTGACTGGTTTTCCTGCACCAATACCTTCACTAGTGGTTTCTTCTGTCAATTATATGGCTCAGAGGCAGGTGAAGGGAAAACGTCTGACTGACCTGAGACCACTAACAATACATTCTGTCAAAAAGATATTTTGTACTAAATTTCTCCTCCTTAAATTGCAAATTCTCACATGCAGCCTGAGGAGAGGTAAGTAGTTTTTATTTCAAGTTGGCAGCAGATCCTACTCATGGTCAGTTGCTTGGCAACAAGTTTCTCTGGCTACAGAATAAATATTCCACATCTGAAATATCTGAGAAAACACTGTTTTTCCTAACTGCATTCCATAGTACTTGGGCCATGGGGTTTCCCAGAAGAGTCTAAATTGCTAACAGGGTTACACAAAGGATGACCTCCAACTAGATTATCACTCTAAAACAGATACAGCTCTGTCCCCGTACACAGCACTGCTCATATATTCTTTAAATAGTATGTTAAACCTATTCCAGGATCTGGAGCTCATGTAAAGTAGTTTAACTGCCTAGGAACAAATTAGCTGGCTGGATCCTGTGCCCTTTTAAACGTAGGCGTGGTGGGAGACATTTTGCAGGGACTAAATATCTGGAAGTGGCTGCGTTGGGTCTGAGGCACCCGCCAAGGAAAGCACGTCTAAGGAAAGAGACAAGGGAGTGAGACACAACAGCAGCTATCTCACCACCAGGGATGCTTTTGGAAGTACCTGCTCTTGGATCAGCATAGACAGCGTGGGAGTCACATGTCTGCAGGCAGCCCCCAGATCTCCCTGCCATCCTCCGTTCTGTCCTTTCTGCACGACACTGCTTTGTCCAGGACAGAGACAGTTGAATCCAGTTCTTCCAACCCTCTGAAAACATTTGTCCCTGTGATCTATTCTAAGTACCATAATGGACAGATTCTTGTTTTTCAAATGTAAAGAGAAGTACTGTGCCCTGGACCAGTAGAGAAGAACCCTGCAGAATCAGCTAACTGTGCACCCTTTCCCATCATAATGACAGGGGAATGTCTTCAAAGAGACTAAGAATAGGACAAACATTTAGTGATGCTTCTTTAACACCCTTTTCAGTTCTCAGCACTCTGCAACATAAGGGTTTCCTACACTTAATAGCCCTCAATGAATCCTTCTTCCATGAATTTGTCTTCATACAATGACTAGGGAGGAGAAATAACTAATTCTAGATCTTATGATTTGGCAATAATTCCCAGAAAAGAGCACTAATTATATGGAGTTTTAAAAATAACCTAGTGGCAAAGAAAAAGGTATTCTTTAAGGAACAAAACAGAGGTTCTGAACTTCATAAGTATCAGTTAGAAACTTGGATGAAGAGTTTTAAAGCTGCCAGTTCTCAAAGGGAAGGCAGTCAGGACTCTAAACTCACGCTATAAACCTAGGTTCAAGTATTCTTTTAAATGCAGGACCCAAGTTTCAAACTCACCTGGGCCTTTCCAAATAAAAGAAAAATAGACATGTACCACTGATATGCAGTCTGGGGACCTAAGATCAACACAAAAAATTAAAAATCTCCCAGACATACCTAAATGTTGTCGATGTTTCCATTCTAAATATTTTTTTTTTTTTAATTTTTGCATACACCCAGAGGACTCACATCTCAGAGCTGGAAGCTCCACATCTACGAGATAGTCAACTGTGAAAAGGGTCTGGAGACTAATTGGGATTACACATATCTGGGCACTCATTAGCACCTTAGAGAGAAGGAACTATTGATTTCTTCTCACATATATGGGGAGGAAAAGGTACTTTTCCTCCCTTTTGTTATACTCATCTGCCAAGGAGATTATTTTTCCAAGACATTGCTGCCACACTTGCTGGACAGGATGGACAGTGGTTGCTTTATAAGTTCTCATGTTTTCTTCATTATCAGCACTTTGTTCCCTTTGCAGGAATAATTAATTTCCTCCTGATTTTCCTCCATAATGTGTGTGTTTTGCAGATATTAACACTCTTGCCATATACACATTATCTCGTTTTGCAACAAAAAAACAAACTACAGAACAATTCTTCCTTTTGAATCTACTTATTTTACACATCTTACTTCAGATTCTCAGAATTTGATTTCTCAGTGTACTGGTTTGTTTGTTAAACTGGTACTACTTTATTTGTTAAACTGACAATCTGCAGTTTATGGTGATTGGCAAAGGCTAGTAAATTAGCAAATAAGCAAATTAGATCCAGGATCTTCAGGCAGAGAGCCACAAAGCAAAGAATAATATCTCTAAGTGTTTTCACTTAGAAGTCAATGACAGACAAAGACAGAATTAATTTCCTTGCCACTGCACTCAAAACTTAAGTCTTCCTAGAGCTCTGTATTTCATAGTCTATCATTCTATTTCTGGGATATTCAAAGCATTGCCCCTGCAAGCTTCAGTCCCAGAACACTCCATCCTGTGCAACAAATGAGCAAAAGAAGCTGTCATGATACTCAGAGAACAGAGTAAAAATTGTATATAAATCCTTAATTCTATTATTTTCTTAACGCCAGCGGTCAGCTTTGCTGCATCCTGGTAATACAGCCCTGTATTACCAGCTCAGCATACAATGCTCCACCAGAAAAAACAGAAATTTGCTGACAGCCAAAAAAAAGGATGATGCTTAAGTTCCAGGATTTATACCAATATTCTGAAGGGATAGTGATCCAGCAAACATTTTATGCAGTTCTTATCCCTTTGACAGTTCCCGGGATTCCTTATTCCAAGTTCAAACCACTTTGCTAAATAAGTCTTAGCCTCCCAAGTCATAGAATCATAGAATGTTGTAGGTCATATATTTCCAAATCCACTTTTGTCCTGTCTGCTGATAGTCCAAACTATCCTAATTTAATCTAGTGTGTCTCCACTCTCACTCACTCCTGGAGCCAATTCTCTTACATGGTGCAGTTGAGCTGGACTTTCATTAACTATGCATGGCCCACTTGTCCTGTTTAGCTAAAACCTCACTGTAATTTCTTTTTTCCCCTTCTAGTTTCCTTACCCTCATTTCCCCACATCATCTGATCTTGTACCACTTGAATCTGTGGTAGATAGCTACATAATTTTCTTGATGTAAAAAGGAGTTACATATCCCTGACAGGGCTGAGTAAAAATTAGCTCCCAGAGTGGGACAACTACATATTTTCAGAAAAAAAAATATTTCCAATATGTTTGTAGCATGAGAAAGACAATGTATTTTTCTCTAGTCTTGTTCTTGGAACACATTAAACTGCTCTGGCTGAAACTTTCTGAAGAGAATTCAGACAGAGGCAGACACTAAATGAAACATGGAAAAATTTAGTTTGAAAAGCTACTTTGACAAAGTTGTGAACAGCTGAAAATAGGCTTTTAGGGCTGGAAGTGCCTGGCAGCCTTAGCAGTAGATTCTGTTACCAGCCCTGCCTGCAGCGAAAGCACCACCCTATCAGGTCACCTGCTTTTGGTGACAATCAAGCACAACCCAACCCCATTTCCGGAGCAACTCTATGTCCCTGCTAACCAACTAAGACAGGACTTCTGCCATTTAACTGTCCAAGAATTTGGCACCTACACGAATCCTGTCAGGGAGACCCTCGCAGTTACTTCCCCATTCCCCAGGGCCGTGACACGGAACACGAAGGCAGCTTACGAGATGTCCCCTGAGCCCCAGTCCATGAGGTGACAGTTCATTGCAAACAGCTGGTGACTGGGCCCCCAGCTGTCCAGATCCCCTCTGCCAGAGTCAGTCGTAGCCCTGCCTGTGCCTTCAGCTTCTCCTCCCCGAATCTGGCTGTAATGGACCTACCTAAAGTAATTAGGCCACCTGTTGCATCGTCAGATCCGTTTAAGGGAGTCCTTCAGCACTCCAGTTTACACAGTTTGACAGGAATTGTTTAGGTGGGTACCAGTGTAATGGCACTGCAAAATGAAATCGTGGCATTATTTTAATCAATAAATATAATTACATGCTCAATTGGCCGTGAGCTTGTCTGTAATTAGTTCCTCATACCATAATGCAGTCCGTAAAATGCCAACTTTTTTGCATGTTACACAGTGTGGGATGGGAATTATATTTGCAGACGAACAGGATATTTACAATCAATTGAGTTTTTACAGCTCAGAAAAACTTTTTTAGCCCTAGCTAAAAAAAAATAAATATCAATTGTAGAACTTGAAAATGGTTATTTGTTTTGGGAGCAAATTTGGTTTTATTGGTACCATTGGTACCATGAAAACAGTCACCATAAATTAGCACAGTCCTAACACAGTCAAGTTCTGCATGCATACATCATAGAATTTTTGGTTTACTTGTATAAATATAATCTATTTTTATATATGTGTGTGTGCATGAGTGTATATGTGTACATATATATATATCTCCATCTTAGAAGTTCTTCATAATAATGTCTTCAGGCAAAGAGTGGGGTTTCTTCTCAGTAGGTTACATGTAATTTTGGCTACTGCTTAGCATGTTAATGACATAAATTAATAAAAACAAATCAAATACATTTACATACAGCAGATTTCAATCAATATATAAAAAATACAATTACTTTTACATTACTAAGGAATTTAATATTGCGGTTTTTCACTTCTATTTTTCTCTTTCTTGACGCATACCTCTGTTTCATGTCTTCAAAGGGGGTTCCACCCTGTAATCTTCATTCACACTGTCCACTGCTCAAAACTGTCATTAAGGACATGTTTATTTTTAAATATATCCTTAAATGCAAAAAAAAAAAGCAATAATGCATAAATATCTTTTAAATATCTAAATGTCAACACACTGCTCCATAGGAAATACCAGTGGACACTTTTACATCATACCAGACTTAAAGGGCTTAGATTTTTATTACCTCCATGAAAAGAGAGAGGGCAAAGACCTATGGGAACAAAGAAGAAGATCTCACTCTCCTTTATATTTTGCACTCCTGAAA
>JAWWMU010000237.1:6626067-6653124 GCA_035048155.1 Cinnycerthia olivascens | reverse complement strand
CTCCTTTATATTTTGCACTCCTGAAAGTGTGATAGCCCTAATTTTGTAATGCAGGATAAACAGGATGGCTGCCTGCATCCTGCAGGATGGGACAGCAACAATATGAATGTACAGAAATTAACCAAGTTGCTCTTAAAACTGCTTTGAATGTGTAAGGAGTTTAGTAGGCAACAAGATCTAAATGAATTCCTCAGTCAAAAATTTTATAATTATTAAATTAATTAAATGTGCCTCAAAACATTCTAGTAAACTGCTTGGGGTTGCAGCCAATTTTACCATTGTAGGATACAGAGCAGTATAATGGCAAATGATATTTGGGCAGAGCACTCTTATAATCAGAGTGCAACTCACATGACTCATCTAAGGCCCAAACAAATGTTTCAGATCCACAAATACCAATGGAACCAGGCCATAGGGTATGGTCCATAACAAGACCACATGCTCTGATTTACAGGGAAGACTTGAAATGCTGCCCTGCAGGGATACAAAAATCAAAGTTGGGAATTCCATACAGGTGTCCGTTTCAATATCCCCAAACATGAAAGGCAGTAAACCACAACTTCACCTGTACTGCTTCCCACCACAACCACTCTTTTGAATAATTATTATGAACATGACACTGTCAAATGCAATTTCAATAGGACTGAAATAAAGAATTAGAAGATTTATTTCTTAAAGACACTATCAGCTTCTCCACAAGCTTCATTTTGCACACAACAGCTGAGAACAGTGATGATTAACTGAAAGAAGAAAAATGGATCACTGCTGCTATTTTTTTCAGTTATCAAGCAGACAACATTTCACCTTCCTTTTGTGGATTGCTGGTGTTGGGGAAACAAAAAAAGGACAGAATTATCATTAAAATTAAGAATCAGAGAAACAGACAAGGGGTTAGTTACCTCTACACACAATTTATTGTCATTTGGCAGGATTTCAAACCCATGACATGCACCCTCAAGCATCACAGGCTGTGTTGTAGATTGGTCATCCACCACAAATAAAATCTGAGGCCGAAATCAATTGACCTGATATTTTATGCTGTCCCACTGCCTAAGCACATACCAGTTCCCATGTCTGATTTTTAGGAGGCTCTAAAAGACAAAATGAAAAGGCTGATGAGCAGTTACTAATGATAAGCCTATAGGAGCGTGTGAGTCATGAATGGGCCAGAAACTCTGTATGGAAATACTGCAGGCTTTTACCTAGCTGAACTCTGATACCACCATGTGAGCTTCCAAGAGATATAGAAATAAGTCTATGAAGTGGTAACCTTCACTTTCACATGAGATAGAGATCAAACAAAAAAAAAAAGACTTTTTAAATTTTTTTTTTAAGAGTGACTAGGCCAAGGATAGCGCATTTCTCAGGTAAGGTAATACAATTTTCCTATCTTTACTGTAAAAATTCTTAAAAAGGAAAATTCTCAAAAGACAGTATTACACTGAGTTGCAGTAAGATTTAGGTTGTTTGACTTAATACAACACCTATTTTAAAGAAGACAGCTCACTTGGAAAAAGTTATTTCCTTTTGCCAGGTATGTTAGCCAAGAAATCCCAAGTCACTTTGTCCTTGAGCAAGTAGTCAAATCCTCCAGTGTCCTAGTAGGGTGCTTATTTCAGACTAGACATGAAGGTCACTTGCAGGGCTTGGGTGTCAAAACTCACTCACATTGTCACCCCACCCATTGTTGGTGCTGAAGCACAGCCAGAGTCCATCAGACAATCTCTGAGAAACAAATCTGTCATCCATGGAACAGATAATTCCAGTGGTATCCACCTGGTACTGGTACTCAGATACATTGCTTGCTAAGAAATGTGAATATTTGGCAGGTTATGGTCAGCTAAAACCATTCAGTCAGTTTCAGATCTGACTGGCTGGGAAGACCCAGGAGGAATTTGGTAACGAATCAACCAGCCAGGTAAAAATCCACTCTTGCCAGCCCACGGTGTGGCACGTGGACACTAAGCACTCTTGCATTGCCCAGCGAGAGGGTTCCTTCCAGCTTGTCCACATCATTTCATTGGCAGAAGTCCACAAGCCTGCTCCCAACAGTAAATTCACACCCGAGTTGGATAGGAAGTCATTTGACTCAATCAGTTGTCATTCCTTCCCCTCTGTCAGCGTGAGGCTTTCTGAAGGATCTTCATTTGGCTGCAGTCTCGACAGGTCATTTCTCTCTCATCAGATCGCGAGGTAAAAGCTGCTCTAGCTCCATTTACCTTATCCAGCACTCCCCATTGTCAATTCAAATCTGAACAAGGCTTTTGAAGTCTCTTAGTCCTTTTTTCTTGCGTCAGGAAACCTTTGGGACAGTTTATAATCTAAATAAGCACTAAGACAGGACCACAAAATGAATCGTATTAATATAATTACAACCAGTAAAACCATCAAAAGGACTGATTCCATATTTAAGCTAGAATAATGAGGTAATGTGAAAAAAATACTCTGGGAGATCTAATTATATAATGCAGTATTCAGTTCTGCACGGCCAGACCAGCAATTCCTCTAACATTCCAATCAAAGTGATCTCACTAGCATGTGAGAGAAGAGTCCAGCTGACAGATTTGGGACATGTAACGTACTATTTAGTCAAGAGGCCCCATGTGCTATTCATAAAGAATTAACAACTCTTATATTGACAATGACAGTATTGTCAGAAGACCTTTGGAAGGGGGAAAAAAACCTCCATAAACTCAGTCTCTGTGAAGTTGGACTTTTTTTTTTTTTTGGCCCCTCTTTTCCAATGCTGATGTAATCTCCAAACATCTCCAGCAGCAGCTGCTCAGCGAAACCAGGCACCTTCTCCCTAGTCCCTTTCAGCAGCACACGCAGCACTTTCCAGCTCCCTCAGGACAATCAGGGCCTTTCTTTCACCAATTAGCTATCACTTCAAGAGTCCTGCGCTGTCCAACGAGCTCTTAAGAATGGTCTTTGCAGGAAACAACACTGGAGGAGCCTTTTTTTTTCCCCCCTAGACAAATGAAAAGGGGAAGAAGGGGAGGGGGAAGAGGGGGAGACAAAAAAGCACAAGAAAACAAATCAGAACACAGAAGCTGTCCAAAATGCATCGCTCATTTAGTACACTGACAAATGCAGAAATGTCCTCGAGAGCCAAGGCTAGAGCAAAGCTCACACACACACACACACACACACAAAAATGCTCCTACTTTCTTTAGGAGATAGTTTGTTTAGTTGAATATGTTAAAAAGGTTTCACAGAAAGAAGTGCTCTTGTTACAGCAAGTCTGAGCCGTGCAAATCGAAAGGGAATGAAACTCCGGTAAGATTATGCTCTGTTTCCTTATTTGGCTCTCCAAAAGTAAAGCAGCATTATTTGAAGTAGACACTATAGAAAAGAACTCGGTTTAGCTCACTTTAAATATAGATGGATTGATGAAATGAGTAATTACTGGAACTGCTAAGATCTTTTCAGACTTACTAACTAGCAAGCTCCTTTCCCCAGAAACCGCACTTTCCATCTAAAAAGAAATTAAAGCCCAATTCGGACACATAAAGCTTTGGGAATTCTACATTCTTTTTCCCTTAAATTCAGGGTACAGTAATACCTTGAGGTCTTTGGAGATGCCAAGTCCTCATTAGAACCAGCACAAACTCCAGGACCCAGTTCAGAAGAAAACAAGGAACCTTTATTGATGTTTAAGCAATTCCTTGCTTGAGCCTGGACATGTAGAGTTGTGAAGGCAAAACTGGGAAGGATCAGCAGTAAGTGAAATGACTTGGATATGGTTCAAGCAATAGCTTGGTGTGAGAGCTGCTCATTTGATTTTAAAAATTCTGCATTAACCCAAATGTCATACCAAAATACTGACTATCAGTATCCTCTCAAAGTATCACTTTCCAGTCAAATTTGTCCTTGACTGAGGTAACCACACGAAAGTCAACATGTTGCCTACTACACAGCCAACAGAAACACACTTACCCTGTAATTAAAAAAAAAAATAGTCTGTTCTCTTTTATTGACTGTGTAGCAGAAGCAAAGCCCTGGGCTTTGTTAAATGGCAGAGCAAAGAAAATATTTTCAGGGGTTTCAGGAGTTTGTTTACACTAATAGGTGTTCTCAACTACCGCATGGATTCTTTGATGGAGGTGAGAAGTGTCAGTTTTAAGTTGCATAAAGGGCAAGAAAATCTGACATATTGCCCCGTGTGCATTTATGAAGGAATGGGAATCAACTCAAACTCCTCTGGACAGGAAGGCTCAACCAAAGGATGAGTACACAAAATCAGGATTAAGGAGGAATCTTTGAGGAGGTGCACCAAATAGTGTCCTTCTAATACCTACAGATTCCAAAAGCTGATGAGTTTAACAGGACTGCTCCTTTCAACTAGCAAAGATTTTGCTGGAAAAATGCAGCAGGTTGGAGAGAACAGATAAATACACTTATATATGTTACTAGGGTCACCTATAGCTTTAGGA
This sequence comes from Cinnycerthia olivascens, assembly GCA_035048155.1. Classification (NCBI taxonomy): domain Eukaryota; kingdom Metazoa; phylum Chordata; class Aves; order Passeriformes; family Certhiidae; genus Cinnycerthia; species Cinnycerthia olivascens. The sequence goes on along the minus strand of JAWWMU010000237.1, from coordinate 6,648,688 downwards.
AAAAGGATAAAAGGGGCCCCAAAGGTCTACCAGCTTACCCTAAAGCACAATCAACTACGTCATTCCTGACAGCTGTTTCTTTAACCTGCTTTTTTCTTTTAAGAGGCCTACGCTCACACAGATGAGAAGAAAGGAAATCATAATCTCATCTGAAAGGGATTTCAGGAGGAAAAACATTTTGACAAACTGTTCAGTGGCACTATCTGCTGCAACACCACTCCTATAAGACAGGGGCTCTACAGTATGCACTCACTTGGGCACCTGGCTCATTTTGTAGCCGTGCACTTAACTATTGGTTGAGGCAACAATACCTGAATTTTTTTTTAGAGAAGCAGTATCCTTGTACCAGCTCATCTGGATGGACACAAGGAAAGTGCACCTTTTGTGACAACCCTCCTCCTCCAGAGTGGCACAGTGCTGCTCTCTGTGCTCCAGCAGCACGGCTGAAAACCCCCGATTTTCAGCATTAGCCATAACTCAGCACATCCCACGCCTTGGCCACCAGCTCCATCTCGCTCTGCTGTGAGAGGAGCCCGGTGGCTATTTAAGGGCACAACCAGGATGAACTGGGGGCTCATTCCAGCGCCGAGGGAACAACAGGTGCCTCCTCCTCCTCGCCGGGCTCACAAGCGGTTCTCAGCTCCGCCGGCTCCAGCGCTGCCTGCGAGGTGTCAAAGCCGGAACAGAGACGGCGCATCCCTGGCGCCTGGCACCGGGATGCGCCGGGAACAGGCTGACACAAAGCCGGGGGAGCTTCCACGCCGGCTGCCCGGGCAATGGCAGCTCCCTGGCTCCGCATGCCACGGCTGTCAGCTTGGCACCCTGCGCTTATTCACACGCAGGAATGCTGCCCAAGATGGAAGGACGGGGCTTTCCTGCTTGGATTTCACTTCTTGGGATAGATTTCCTCCCACGGAAAATTAATGGCACAGCATGAGCAAGGCGAGTTTGAGTGCCAGATGAAAACTGGTGCGGCTGGATTTTAGAAAATGTGGTTTAACATGGGTAGCTTTCTTCCCCTCTTTGCAAAGTATTTTGAGAACGAGTGAGGAAAAGCACTATGTGCAGCCTATACTTTGAGCATTACTATTTGGATTTTCCCAAATTTACTTTTTCACACAACAGATGTTCCCAGTGTTTGGCACCATTTTTAGCGATGTGCCTTTTTTTGAAGAATGTGTTACCCATAAAAGCATCCTCTCTGTTCAGAGTTTATTTTGTTAAAATCATTTTGCAACTAGTCATCTCTCTAGGGAACAATGACATGATAGAACAGTATTTCTGACGGGTGATATTTTATTACTAACATATGTTTTCATCACATAACCAATATTACTACCCTATTCTGCTGTAAATATTTACTAAAATCCTCTAATTTGAAACTATTTCCAAGACAAATTTCATATTTTGCCTTTAAATTATCACATAATTAATCGCTCTTGTAAATGCCCATTGAAGGGCATTTTAGGGGGAAAAAAGTACCTATCACGCAGTCTTCTTGACTTTTAAAATGTAAAGCAAGAGATTTCACATCTCATTTTCCAATTCCTTTATAAAGCAACCTCCTAAAATATCACTACGTTCCCAAAATTTTAAAATATCAAGTAAACTTACAAATGACAAAGCAGACAAAACAACAATAATCATAAAACACCCGCTGTTATCATCTGTTTGAAATACATCCCAAAACATAAGTAAATTAGAATTAAAAAACAGGATATTTTACTTACTGCATTTTCCACACATTCCAAAGTCAGGATATCTACCAAAGGAAACAGCAAAGAGCTGCAGGTGCTGGCAAGGCTAATAAGAAGTTCCAAGTTCTTTGTTAAAAAAAAAAAAAAAAAAAAAGGAAAAATTCAAGACTGGCACTTATCTGTCAGAATCACATTCCTTCTACAGTTATCAGAGTAAAAAAGGCACCTTGCTCCAGGTTACATATGTGAAAACTCCTGAGCAAGCATTCTACATCACACTGAAAACAAAACACCACTCAGAAAGAGCCAGATCAAGCAGCCACTGCTTTAGAGGACAAAATGTGACATTCAGAGTCAACTATTGCTGCAAGTAATTTGTGATAATGTGCACATATCAAGATCATTCAATGCTGCATTGAGTCAAAGCAAAGTCAACACCTGCCCCACTGGTTTTCTCCTGGAAAATCCCCTGCAAACTCACTTCTCCCACCACAGTCAGTTCGGAATGCCCATTTCCATGATCAAGAACAACAGGACAGAAAGAAGATACTTCATTTATTACATACTTAATCCCTTAAGACTAACTTCAGCCTCCATAAAACCAGAAGTGCTAGTAAAACTCCAGCTCATCCTAAAAGGTGTAAAAAGGTGAGATTTAAACGCAGTAAAGGAGCACAGATGGCAGGAAACAGAAATAAAAGTGAAGGGAAAGGACTAGAAGGAAATGAAACAAAACCCTATAAATCAGTCTTAAAGGAAATCTTGTATTTCCAAAAAGACTTGATGAGACCTCTGCTGTCATTCTATGACCACCTCCATGTGCTGCTGGATGGGGCAATGGTCAGCAGGAGACATCCTGCTTCCCTTTCATTTATGGGAATTTCTTACTAGGAATGTGATCAGAACATGACCCAACAGTGGCAGAATAAATCACAGACATGCCGTGATACTTAATGGCACCAATCCATCAAAAGATTAATAATACCCAAAATGTCCACCTAATTGTGAACAAATATAAAAACACAAAAATACTTTGTGACTCAACAGAAAAAACAGGGATACGCATTTAAGATTGATGTTATAAAGTTCAGAACAGCTTGTTATCAAGAAATCATTATCTCCTTAGTGATGAAAGAGACCATACACAATTTGCTAAATTTTCACACTCAGCTAAATGCCTAATTTTTGGGGTAGAAAGAACCTCAGGGTTTTTTGGTGGGGAAATTAAGGAATTACCACCAAATTTGACCAAGCACATTGATCTAGCCCTAAACTAACCTTTCCTGGTGCTCTCCTTCCACCAGTAGATTTTTTTCCCCATTGAATTAATAGAATTCACACCAATACAGCAGAGAATTTAATGAGTACTATTTTTGACAAAACAATGTTTCAACAAAATGCCAGTTTTTCAAATACAGAAAACTGGCAAAACATGCTTCAGTTTTGACAAAGTGTCAGCCAAGAGCTGCCTTTCAGATCTCTAAAATTCAAGATCAGTACAGACCAGACAGATCAGTCTTCAAACATTATGCAGTCAAGGCACTCATGCATAAAAAACCACAGTTTGAGCCATTTGACGAGTGCTGGGGTCACCTATCTCTGGGCTATTCCCAAGCCTCCCTTGACTTAAAATCCTTGTTTCCTTTTCACTGTGCACAAGCCAGACTGGGACTTTCAGAAATGTCACAGGATGGAAAACTCACTTCCCTCTCATCTGCAACTCCATGTCTTTGGCAGACCAGATCATTTGGATGATGCTCTGCCTGTGCTGTACCAAAAAGAGTTCAGACCCAAACCTGCCTCTGTTTTACAATTAAATTTGGGTGTCCTGGTCATCCTTTGTTTTGACAGCATGAGTCAGTTCAGATAGGAGCAAACAATGACACAGCTGCCATTTTCCTACAAGGTCCACCATGTGACAAACTTAATGACTAAAGAAAAATTTAAACTTTCTAAAACTAACCACAAGCAAAATGTGCTTTGGCAAGCTACAGACATTGGAAACAACTTGAAGATTATATCACTCCACTCATAAAATGCAGTTATTGAAAAGAACTGTTATCCTTTATAAGTGATGGAAGGCAAACATTTCACATGCTGCACTGACACTGCTCCAAACCTCATTTTTTCTATTAAAAAATGAAAGTCGGGCTTTCAGCAAACTACATTGTGTTTTGAAGAAGTTTTTCATTCTACTAACAGGTTATTCTGCTTGCTTTTAAAGTCTCTTTGCACATAAAAAGAAGGGGATCTGGAGCAAAGAAGGAAAGAAAAGAGTCCATTTGAAAAAATTACACTGCTAGATTACAAGAGTTGAAAGCTGGTATGTAACTTTGCTCCGGGTGATCAAACTGCTAATCAGGAATGCTGTCAGGAACAGAATGGAATTCCAAATAAATTAGCCATGTCCAAGAAGCCAATACAACACAGGATTAAGGCTCACAAAGAAAACAAATTTATTCAGCCTACTTTATCAGAATTCTTGATAATGTGTACTACTTTTTCTCATCGCAGTCTGAGCTCTTCCACCGGAACAGCGTGGAGAAGGAAAAATGAGTCACACTTCATAAATCTCCTACTTGTACAGACACCTAAAAATGTAACATAGAGCAAGACACACAATGCCATTAGATATAAATACATATGCTTATCACAGTCATGGGAGAAATGTGCAGATTTATTTCTTTGACTTTCTTTCCCAGGCACCTGACCAAAGAAAAGATGCTACACACTTCTGTGAAAATCTACAAAAGCTGAAGGAAAGAAAGGTTAGAACTTTGTTGACCTCCATGCTAAAATGAGGTTCAATACCATAGTATATGTATTGAATAACTAACTACAAAAATAAATCTCTCTCCCCTATGACAATCCTATTGCATCACATTTTTTATCAAGTATAACAAGAAAAATTTATAGTACTGTAGCTGAGGTACCATCTGCAACTCAGAGCATATTCTGTTTTCACCTCTGACAGCATCCCAGAGAAACTCCTCATAATAGCTTATGCCAAAATCACAGGAACATTATAAGATGTGCTTAAGCTTCTGCCTCTCTTGAATCGGAAATTTAATCTTTATCAGACTGGTTTTCCTCATCTGTGAAATGGAGATTATAATAGGCTCTTACCACTGTACAGTAATATGAACACAGAACTAAATTTTTGAAGCATTTTTTAATAAAATTTTAAAAAGTAGATAAAATACTCACAAGAAGTACTTAATGCAGAATCTAGACACAGAGGGAGAAATCTTCCTGTGACAGAAGTTTATGTATCATCTTGGCTTCTGAAAAAATTAGGTAAACCATAAACATATTCTCACCTCAAGCCATACATTGACACTTATTCACTGGAAAATAAGAGACTGAGGACAGTACCACTTGCATTTACATGACTCTGCCATATTTCCCTGAGAATCTGTGTATGCAGGGATCTCCTATAACAAAATTCATCGAGCAAACCACCAGCTGAGTGTGAGTGTTGGGGATTCATTTGCCTGGTGGTTCTTAGCCGTGGCACTGCCCTGCTTTCCAAATGACCAAAGTGCACGAGCCATTTCATATTCATGCTTGGTGTGTTAGGTATTTTCCAAAGAAACTTTGTCCCAGAAAAGGGGGATACCCTGCAAGACACCAGTGGCATCCCCTCCCCTTCCCATAATGAAACAAATTAAATGCTGTTTACTATCACCACTGTATTTAGTATTTAAAAGCATATGTTTTACCAAGTGTGACTAACATTTCTTTTTTTGTCAAGTGTTTTCTCCTCCCTGTAAGAAGTTATTTACATAAATATGGAAAGAAAAGCCTATACTCCCAAATCCCCTTCTCTGAAATTGCACCTCCAGAGAGTGAGGGTCAGATGATGGAAACTGTTGCTGTACCATCAAGACATGTGACTGGAAGGGTTCTGTCTATACCTCAATGCCTCCATTAAATGCACATAAAAAAATGTTTGATTTGAAGCAAATATTTTAAATAAAATATAAATGATGCTGTTTGCTCAGGAAAATAAACCAACAAAGCAATGAGCATAAACAAAACTTTGCATGAAGACCAAGGAAAAGTGATGATTTTCATTTTCAAAAGGGTCTCATATAATAAAAACCAAATTTTTATGATTAACTACTTAAAGAAAAGTTTTGATTCAAGAAACAGCAGAAAAGGACATTTTCCCAAAGATTCAGAACAGGTCAATAAACTATTTTGAGCCATTTGAAACAACCATTGTGGCAAATGAACTACTGGTCTAAAAGTGTTACCTTGTCCTACCTGGACCTGCCAAACTGGGCTGTGTATACTCTGCATTAATGGATGGTTCACGGGCTCAAGCTGAGCACATGTGCAAGTGCCTGAAGAGTTGGGCTGGATTTCTGCATTTCCAGGATACAGCCCCTGGATTTCTGAGGGAAGAAAAGGAGGAAGGCTGCTGGCAAGGAGCAATGGTGCTCCACTGCTCACAGGACAAGGAGATGCATTCTGGTTTACCACACTAAATATGTGGCTTTACAAAATAACATCCTAAGTCACAGTGTTTGATCAGCAAGTGCACTCCTCTTGTACCCTGAAAACAGCATGCTTGAGGCACATCTGACTTTTTTTTTTTTTAAACACAGAAAATAAAGCAAGTAGGTGAAAGGTAACTGTATCACTTTACAGGCACAAGCTACCCTCTGATTACAACTAATTAAGATATTCAGCAGCCTTAAAACAATACCTTTTTTAAATCAATGTACCCAGACAGCATTCACAGCTTTTTGTGATGACAAATGCCCTTTGAAGGAGTTAATAGGCAAAGGTTTGTACTGGCAATGAATAGGCCTACCTTTAATTGATCCAAGAGCCTTAGAGAGCCGTCTTATAGCATGATGATGTATTTGGGTTGCAAGTAGGCCAAAATAAGCATAAAGAAAATCTCTAAGACCATGAGACCTTTCATTTTTTCATTGCAGAGAGGGAGAGGGGGGGAAACTGCTGGGGAGAATGAGAGAACTATGATGGGGTTATGTCTTTGTGCTCTGGCACTTAAAATAGATAAAACGACAGAAATTTTGAGGAAAAGAGAGGAAGTGATCAGGCCATAATTCTTAGAATAAACGTCAAGATGTACGGAAATGTACAAAACAAGGCTTCTTCAGAATAAAAAAAAAAAGCCATGAAAAAAGAGGAGATGACCTAATGGTATAAAGAAACATTGATTAAAGAGATACCCAGAGGGAGAAAGATATTCTATCAGCTTTAACAAACACTGCATGGCCCTGCATTCTCTCTTAACTTCTCAAGTAAGGGGAGAAAAAAATATCTGTAGAAAAGGCAGTCACATGGATCCATTTATAATTTTCCCTGCTCATCTTTTGCATGGTTTTGTTCAAGATGTACAGAAAATGTGCACACTAAAAGCAACTCACAAAATTAAACATGATAGGTTACCCTGAGTAGTCAAAGAAGCAACAAAAAAAATCATTTTTATAAGGAATATAAAATCCATTCAGTCATATTTTTCTTTATGAGACTGATTATAGATTAATATTACCTAGTAATGAAGGAAGCAGTCTGTCCATGTTTGCTCTAGTCTTTCACCAGAAACTCAGTTTTGGAAGAATCCCTCCCTCACAAAAAAATCCCTCCCTCTTCAGCAAAAGCTGAACAGATTTCCTTGAACTTTTACAGGTGCAAACTTTATGTCAAGGTAGAATTTTTCTGGAAAGTCTGAGGCAAATCAGACAAAAAATTTCCTAGTCTAAAAGACTATTTTCAAATGGAATTACTGTGCAAGCATACTATCAACAGCTCTGTAAAAAAAATCAAATAGAAAGTTGTTGGCATCTGAGATTTTCTTAGAAGAGTGATAGGGAAGGAGCTAGAAAAAAACAGTTGACATTGCTTCTTAAAATTAAGAAGCAGAGCAATAAAATATCCTTCTCCAATATATGCATCCAGATGCATTAGGAAAAGTGAGTCAAGTCCAGTTTCAATCTGGAACAGGGAACAGACAAGCTGTTCTCAAATTCTGCTCATCCTGTTCATCCCAGGGCCATGAACGAGCCCTCTCCTAGCAGCCACTCAACAGAAAAAGGTACAGAGCCTTCATTGTGGTCTGGGTAAAAATGAGGACTGAACTTACCTCTCCAAACCAAAAGAACTCATGTGGGATTCTCAAAACAGCAATACATTCCCCCATTAGGAATATTTGCCTCCTGTGAGTCTTCTCTTACGGTACAAAGCTCTGACAAAAAGAACACAAAAAAACTTCACACCACAATGTCCAGACATTTTCCCAATTAACCATCCTTAGCCCACATCACCAACCACCACAGAATTACAACCATAGCAAGGCGAGCACCAGCTGCATCCTTCAAAAAATCCCCTCACTTCAGGGCACAGTAGATGAGGACAACCAGGACATGTGGACAGTGGCAACCTAGTACGGAAAGTGGAGACAAGTTGTGCACACCCCTGCTTACTTCTATATGAAGAGACTCAAAATACTGTTTGTATTTTGTGTTTTGAGTTGCTTTCACTTTTTAAAAAAATAATAATAATTTTGAGAAAGTCTTCTCTCCTATTTCCATTTACTTTCTATTCAGACGCCCAGAATCTTCCTTTGTAGTTTAAAGCCAAAATATTCCCTTCTATCTTATCAGGTAACACGTAAATTCTAGCTACCAATGAGTTTTCTGAAAAGTAAACAAATAAATAAAAAAATTAGGATATACAAGGATGTTTAAAGAATATCAAGTTCTTTAGGAAAAATATAAAATCAACTGCTTTTTGTGCAGGGGACAGTAGCTGAATTGTTCATCCCACTCTCCCCAAGCATGGTGAACCTATATTTCATAAAATAAAAGTCAATCATATCACAAAATAACTATGTCCAGTAGCTCCCTATTTGACAGAAAAAAAAAAAAAAAGGCCTTTAAAGGCCCCTTCCAGTCTACTTTATGGTTCCATTCTATGAACTGGTACAATCAGTTGATCTGTGGGATGTTGGGATGTTCCATACTATTGAAGATGGTACTCTTTCTGTTGCCCTTGGGGACAGCATGCAGAAAAAGAGCCAATATTCAGATCCTGTTCACATTCAGTTTCACCAGAGAACAGGCTGAGAAGGGCACTTTGGTGGCACATACCTGCAAAATCGGAACCATTTTCCCAAATTAAGCCTAAAGGGTGTTTATAGGTCTGTTTGTTTACACAGAGACAAAACACCTCCCAGCTGGAAGTATCAGTGGTAGCCAACAGAGCCCTACCAGGATGGCATCTCTCTAGAGACTCAAACTGACCATCAATGCCAAAACTGTAACAATCCCATATCCATGTGCTTATCTTTGACCAAGCAAATACTGTACTGATGAGAAACTGAGGCACAGAAAGTCTGAATAGAAGTGAACCCAGATTTTCTTAGAGGCACTTATTTTATAGCTGCCTCATAAAGCTAAGAGAAACAACAATTTTAAAGCCAGTTCATGTTGTACTCATGAACGAATTTCTGCATTTGGTTAATTTTCACCCCTGCTCACACATGCACATGCACACACCTGGAACTGTTGAAACAGACTTAAAGGTGGGCAAAGCTGATGAAGAAAGAGAAATGGGTTTTGCAATGCCAGAGATGCACTCAGTTTCAGAGAGAAGATTAAAACCCAGTTTTTGGCCCTCGTGCCAGTGTTCAGACAAAAGTTTCCCAGGTTCCTTATAAACTGAAATAACTCTCCTGAATAATTTATATTTTTTAAAACTGGTCTCCAGCAAGCTTCACCTAAGAGCTAACTGAGTCTCCTTGCAAAATGGACTATTTAATTGAGGTTTAACTAGACTGTTATCTATAATCCCAGGCCCAAATACAGGGAAATAAAACCCACAATGGTTTCCCAAAGGAGGCAGAAGGAGTTTTCACACTGTATCCTAAAGAGGCAACAGGCACAGATAAAGCTGTGCTTTCAGCTTCACCAGTATAAATCCTTAGGAACTCCACATTGACAGAAACCTCTACCCTAAACTCTCCAAGGACTCTCCTCAGCTCAGCTGAGGACACTAAAGAAGCAAACTTTGATCCTCTTTTTCTTTCTAGAAATCTGCTTCACAATTCAACATCTTTGATGCAAATCTTTTAAAAGATGGTGATGGCATCAAGTCAGGGACAGGATGGAGGGAAATGTGTTTCCAACTCCTCTGTGGGGGGACCATTTAGGAGGAGGGTTAATAGCCCTGGGCATGCGATCAAATTAAGGCTTGTGCCAGTTCCCCCAGGCCTTCCCTTGCCATCACCAGCTTCCCCAGGCTGGGCGGCTCAGCCTCATCACCTCACCAAAGACAGCTCTTAAACAGAAGCACGACAGTCTGCCGGGAGGAAACAGAAAGATAATCATACAACTAACTTATATGGACAAAGTATGAAACAGGCCAAGGGACGGGAAGGAGGGAGGGAGCCTTTGATATCTTCACCTTTGGAGCAATACAAACCTAATATACATCCAGTTTAAAAGCCGGGAGGTGGGGGGAGCTGGAACTCGGACCTTCCCAACATGTGGATTGCAGCACTGAGGCAGCCCTGAGTCTAAACAAGGCTGGAGTTAGCATTCAGAGCACACAGCCCAGCAGAGTATGGGAAAGGGATAGAGCAGCCCAAAGAGCTGGCGCCACGAACTGACGAGCAGAGCGCAAGTGATAAAGATTTACTGCGAGAGAGGAGGAAACAGTCCGCTGGCCCGATTAGAGCTGTGAATACCGAGTTGTTCAGGGAGGATTTTGCAGCTGACTGATCACAGGCTGTCGGAGCAGGCCTCGGACAACAGCTGCAAGGCTTGCTGGGCCGCAGAAACAAAAGGCGCCTAGCACGGTGCAAAGAAAGAGTTGACAGGTTGTTGTTAGCAGTGGCAAATGTGTGAGGTATGTCACTGCGTGTGAGACGGGCTGGGCTGGGGTGCCAGGGAAGAAGGAGGACAAGAGGCACAGGCAGCACTCGGAAAAAGAGGGGACGTCGCGGGGGAGGGAGCAGGGACACAGACTTGGTCAAAGCGTTTTCCTAAAATCAGGCCGGTGTTTGTAAGGAGGACAATCACAAGGTCTGTTTACTGCTGCCAAGATGAATTAGCCCATCGTCTCATTTATAGGATGAATCCGGTGGCACAGACTATAAGGTGCATGGCATTAAAGGGACTAATTAGACGATTCTGGCAAATCTGAAGTAAGACCCTTTCTTTCTTTGAAAGCTGGAAAGCATTTCTCAGGACTCCAGTCAGATGGCTTAGGTTTTGTTGGGCCTTTTCTTTCTCTTCTGAGAAGGGATATCTTGTGCAATTCCCTAACTCACAAGGGTCTGCTCTAAATTCTGCTCTGAGCTTTAAGAACAGTTGTTAGGAAGCTGCTGGCATTTACAGCGTATCTGAAAAGGTCCAAACAAAAATCCCAGATTCTGCAGGAATTCAGCTCCCAGTCCAGGGACAAACTTTACAGCTGGTCCCTCCTGTTAAGAGTGGGCTAAACCAGAAGCCCACATGAGAACATACCTGAGCTAAGAGCCTGCAGCTGAATTCTCACTTATACACACAAAACAAGTGAGGTTTTACAAAAGCTGGCTTCTAATGTGACACCTACCCCCTTCAAATCCAGTGCCTGCAGCCAAGTACTTTTCCCAAGCAACTCTGAGCTTTCTGGAGCCATGGTTCACTAAGCGTGTGAGTGCTGGGCAGGAATGTATCAATGAAACTCCAGAGATGATCAAAGACAGGAGCTGGAGAACAGGAGACCTTACTTTCAGCCCTCTGTTTGGCAAGTTTAGGATTCAGTTCTTGAAGTCTGGCAACATTTTACTCCAATTGTGACCAAAACAAAGTGTTCCAAACACCTCTGAAGCAGTGGTGCATGCTGTTTGCACACAACCACTATATTACAGTGGTCACTATTAAAATGTTTTACAAGCAGTTAAGGTTACCATGGCATTCACAGCATACTCATACAAGGCAACACCATGAAAATCAAAGAAACATCCAGCACTGCAAGCTGCAAATATCAGATGTTGCATAGTAATTAGTGACACTTTGTAAAGCATAGGCTTCTTGCATTTGACACACATATCTATCACCAACAAATAGGAGACACTAAGAAAGTGCAATGGCCTTTATAGTGTCCAATCAATTATACAAATAAACCTTATTTTGATTTTTCTCTTCTAAATGGTCTCTGGGACCCAGTTAGTCCAGTCCCAACAGGCAGCACTTGATACACTGTAAAGGGAATTCAGAACAAGAGGCATTTCAAGTCTTCTAACATAGCTCCATTCTCCCAAAATATATATAAAAAAAAACCAACCAAGTGTGCAGAATACTCCATCTAGGGGCAGAAATGTGACTCAAAATTTCCTTAGCCTTTGCTTTGACATGTGTTAACCTCATTCTACCAGGTCTGAGTGCATGAGGAATAATCAGACATTTCACAGAGGTTCCAAATAGCTCTTCCTTAGTATGAGTCCATAGATTTTTACTCTTTATTATTTTAAATACAGGGCTTCCAGCTTGAGTTTCCGCTTAACAGTGATGAAGAACACAGACGCCACTTTCATACATCTACTAGCAACTGGACTATACTTTAAACTACAAATATCATCTTAGGAACAATTTATAATCTATCATCCCCATATGCTGGAAGTTTTCAGCTGAATAAGGGTGGCCAGTGAGCTCAACCAAAAAGAATAATGAAATGCCTGAAGGACTACTTGTGTAACCGTATTTTTGTATGGAATTGTGCTTCTACTGGAGTCAAAACAAAGTCTGACTTTGACTCCAATGGCAGCAGAAATAATTTGGGGCAGAAGTATATTTTTGAATCACAAATTCTCTCTGTAGGTGGACAATTCAATATCATCTATGATTAATGGAATTTGTTCACCAAATGTATTTGAAAGCAACGTATACAGTAGACAGAAGCAACAATTCACGGGCTCTGAGAAAATCCTGAAAATATAAAATAATCCCATTTAAGAACTTTTTTCTTTTTAGGGAAAAAAATTAGTTGCAGAAGTATATCAAGCCTTGGCTTCCAATGATGTTTTCTTCATACAAATTGCTTTCAGCTAACAAGTCCTCACTGATTTTCCATAGTCAGCAATGGGTTACGGCTTGTCCATAATGTCACAGCTTTCCATTGCCACTGTGTCTTGCTCTTTGTCTCTCTGGTACAGAGAGGCTGCTTCTGAGGCTGCTGTAACACTTTGGAAAGTAATCAAATTACTTCCTACATTTGCTCTCCTTAAACACCTCTGCTTGATCCCCTCCACTCTTCCTGTTCAGCCTCTCAGTCGCAAACTTCATACTTCATAAATGCAGAGGTTAGAATTTTCTAGACACCACTTTAATTTTTCAAATAGCAATCCAATTACTGAGCAAATTGGCACATGTGCCTGGTTACATAGCAACTTGGCACTGTCTCCACTCGCTGCTGGCAGTGATGAATGTGCTCCCCCTCAGCCCTCCTCGTCTATCTGCCCCAGCCTCCGAGCCAACACCAGTGACCACATAAGGAGAGTGGCTGGCAGCTGCAAGCCTGAGGTGCCAAGAGGCAGATTGTGTTCTGTAGCAGCAGGATCTGGGTCTGTGACTGGCTTCCTGGCTAGTCTTTTGTAAGACCTTTTCCATGGCCTCTAGGTTGGCTCTAATGAAGCCTGTAGAAATGCCTGCAGGGAGCTGGTATAGAAGCGAGTTAAGTCAAAGGTTTAATTTAGTTTCTAAAGTGTAGTGAATGTATATTGGCCTTCTCATTCCACCCTGCAATTATATTCCTGCCACATTTATGTGAAAATACAGTATTCAGTCAACAATAGAAGTGCATTCCTGGGTGTGTCTGCACCACACATGGGGGCAAAGATCCCCAAGCCAGTGTCAATTAACCTCGCTGCAGAACCAGGAGCAATATAGCTGTGTTTGCTCGCTGTGACACCCCAGCTAATTAACTATGCATGGCAGTAACAGAGCTTTACTGTTTCTGGCACCGACGCTGCTGTCCCTGTGTGGCAAACTGCTACAGACACGCCAGCTCACTCGGAGGTAACCAGAGGGCTCCCCAGCTCAGGGCTGCTTTGCACTGCCCAGATACGCTTAGGAATACTCCAGGAACTGGCAGGAATTTGTTGGCTGTCACGTGAGAGTGGCGAGGCTACAGATGTGGTTACAGTGAATGTGGACTGTTCCAGTGGAACATTCTTTCATTACTCGCAACATGATGGTCACAGAGCATCTTTAAGTAATGTGCTGAGCATCTTGATCAGCATCTGTCATGTGTGCTGCTTTCTAAATATCTCACTTCCTCCTCCAGGGGCAAAAAGCTGGACAAAGACATTTTTAAGTATTTCTCACATTTGCTTTTTTTTTTTCTTCCCCCAGAGAAATTTGGATCTTAGACATAAGTAAACTTCTTTAGACTATTTAAAAAGCTATTTTCAATTATTGCAGTGAAGCAGATAAGAACTTTACCACAACAGGATAGCTTCTCCCCATCTGGCTTTTTAATGATCCTCAAGAAATTAACTTTCTTAAAATAAATGAGTGCAGGTTCCAATGACCAGAGATGCACTATGATCCTTGTAGCCATTCCTCTTTCAGAATTCCACCTCAGGCATACCAAGAAGCTACTGGAGAGAATCAGAGTTATTTGTCCAGCAAATTTCTGATGCAGATGGTAGTCTGAAAAATATCTGAGTGGACTCTGAGCTGCACACACAAGAATATTTCACTGAGTTTGCTTGCTTGGACTTTACTGTATGAGTTGCACTTTATGGGTACAGTTGTTTGTTACTGATGGGATTTTTTCCTTTCCTTTTATATTTTTTCCCCTAAATCAGGTATTTTGACTCAGGTACTTAATGAGACGTACTCAGATGTACTCAATGAGTGGTTGGATTGTATTTAATTAAATCATTTGCATTTATAATTCAAGAGCCTTTACCAGTGCTCATCTGTGGGTAAATAAGAAGCCCTAGGTCTTCTGTTGGCTTCCTAGATAAACAAGGCATGTTGTAATTCCAAGAACCACCATAAGTATACGAGGACTTTCTCTTCAAATCAATCAATCACCCCAGCTCTCAAGACTGACTTTTCACAGGGCACCGAACACAGTGATAAATTTTAACACGCGCACTCCTTGAGCTATCCCTCTGTACAAACACCCACAACTGTGATGCAGCACCATGGATTTTAATTAGCTGTTTGATATCTGAGGGTGACGTTTTTCTTCTGTATTCTCAGTTTTTGCCACAGCTTTGCATGGGTTACCTGGAGTCACTTTAAACAAACACCACTAAATTCTGCACATGCACCAGGCATAGTGAATTTACATGCACTGCTGGTTGGCTTCATACATTTTTCAGGAGTCTGTACCTCTGCATTCCAGTGACACCTGAGAGAAGGATAAAAACTCTGGAGCTGTAGATGAAGTGCAACCCTATTGCCATCTTCAATAATCTTCTATGGGAGCTGGACATCAGACCCACACTCCTGGCCATAGGCCTGTAGGACACAAGGAATAGTTAGCTATCCAGAAGGGCACACAAGCATGTGCACCTCACCAGGCATGTGAATGCCCCAAACATGCCAAAGCTAGCGACATTGCTGCAGCCAAGCTGTGCTGGAGCTAAGCATGCACTTAAGAGCTTTGCTGGATGGCAGCCATTTACAGACGTACAATCAGTACAGACATGGAGGCAGAGACTTCCTTTAATGGGTCTTCTGAATTCTCTTCCTGAAGACACACACTTGGTTATTTCAATTAACATGTTTAGAAAACCAAATACTCTTCTGATTACATCTCAGACACTGGCATACATATGATTTTTCCTGGAGTCCTTAATTTACCACACTTCTTAAAGATTCAGGGCCAGACAAACAACTGAAAATCAAATGCAGAAAGTAGCTGGGTTCTAATAGGACAGAACTCTCCTAGCTCCTGTTTGCCTCTTGCATTGATTTGTTTGAAGATGCTGGTGGATGCTTGCCTGCAAGTAATGACAACTATTAACAGCAGCTTGATGAATAAGAGAAGAGAAAGTGGAAAAGAAAACAAAAGGAAAGGCATTAAGGGCACTAAGTCATTCTTTCTGGGATGGGCATTAGGCATATGTTCACTGCTCCAGTCCCAGTGCAATCAAAGCTGTCCTGTGCCACTGCCAAAAACTTAAACAGGTGCCAGAAGATTACAGCATTGGTTAAATCCACTCTCAAGGCACCAGCTCAGGGACTGATCCAAATCCCAGGAGCCAATGAACATCTTCCCCCAGATGTCTACTGTTTTCAAATAGATCCCCTCTTATTTCCAGTGTGATGCCGGGGAGGGGCAGGGGAATAAATAAATTTGGCTGCCAGAAGGCAATCCTCTGATTTCACCACTGCCAGCCTGGACAGCTGCCAAAGTCATGTACAGCCACTCAAATGCATTTGTAAGGTAATTAATATTTTATATTCACAACAATAAGAGAGTTTCATTCACATGGAACTATTAAGACAGTTTCTGGTTCCATTCTTCCCAGCACATTACAACGACAACTCCATGCCAGCAGCAGCCACATGGCCTAAAGGTGCCAAGCTGGCAAGGATACTCTCAGCACTTGGCATCTAAACCCCTTGGCAAAGGCCTCAGCAGTTGTGCTTGGCTGCCTTTGGATCCGTCATGTGCTCAGGCTGCTGATAGTGCGGGAGGGTGCTGCGTCCCCTGGCCACCATTTCACTTTAACACCTGTCTGATCCGGAGGAATGCGCGCACATGCAGAGCCAGAGCCCGGCACAAATCCTCCTGCAGACCCAGAGCACATGCTCCATTTGTTACTGAAAGGGGTTGTTTCCGCAGAACCACTGTGCCTTTTTTTTTTTTCTTCCCTTCTCTCCCCCCCTCCTCTTCCCCTTCACATATCTGTATATGGCCCTTAGAGGGTCCTACATCCTGCCATGCATTCCACATGTGTTGGAGGTTTCCTCTGTGAACAAGGAATACAAAACATAGCTTTTTTGTATATAATGAAATCTCATATTTTACTGTGCTCCTATAAAAACCACTTCTTTGTGACTAAGACTTTTTTTATTTGTGACATTTTAATGATCTACAAATGTTTGGTATAGATGAAAGGAAATTATTATTTCCAGGTCACCTTGCAGTAATACTTTTTGATAGGCACCACAATTCCAATTAAACTGAGTAATAAGGGAAGGGGAAACCCTTCAAACATTTAAAGTGCCACTAAAGCAGAAATAATTTTAGGGGAAAACATAAAAACAAGCATACATCTTTTACCACAAGCTAAAAAATATCAGAGGAGCATAGATAAGAAAATTCAAAGCTCTTTTTTCCCTGGGGACCATTCAAACAAATGCAGACCATAAGAATGCGACTCTGTGCCCCACAAACACCACGTTTCTGTGTCATAGAATTGGGGCTGACTTGGCCACACATTCATTGAAATACTCCCAAGTCTGGTCAGGTACTCAGAAGCACCTGTCAAATACACAGCTACCAGCCCAGGCTTGTCAGAGGCCAAGCAGAGAGCACCCCAGGAGCTACGGCAGAGAAGGGCATTGAGATGTCGCAGAGCACCTCCCCAGATCCCTGCCTGTTCCAAAGCATTGCCCCCACAAGCCTGCACTGGTTCTTCTGGTACATTCCGACACCTTGGAGCATGGTTATCTTTGGGTCAGACACCCTGAAGCCTGTGAAGTACACACGGGCCTTGGGTTGCTAAGCTCACATTACAAAATAGCTGCTATCGCTCGGGAGGGAGGGAAGGCTCCACGTGCCCATCCCAGCCCAGCTGGAACATCCAAACACCAGCCATGACTCCCGTGCTCCCCCTTAAGCCATACCCTCTGCCTGTCACCTTGTACTGTGATTTTTTGGTTTGTATCAAGCTCAGGGCCCACAGACACCAGCCAGGGCCTCCCTGTTCTAGCACAGAACGCAGACCCTGCTTGCTGCATGTAACACGTATCTATCAGTACTCCTGTGTTTATCCACATGAGCTTTGGTTTTATTAAATAAATTTTTTGAAAAATTGTTTTGAGGGAGCTGATTTTTGTTGTTTTGTTGGGCTTTTTTTACCTTCTTGAACAGTTCTTCACTATTCAATCAGGGGGAAAAAAATTTATCTTTCCTCTCCTCTGACAGACATATTTTCTTCAGAATACTAGGGCAACATATAGGATGGACACTGGGACCATGACAAATTTAAAACCTAGCATCCTAGAGGCTTCCCTGGCCCAAGCCAAACCTTTCTGGAATGGGAAAAAGTTTTTTAATAAGGCATTTTTAGTAAGAAATTCACTCTTTAACCCTGGGGAGGTAAGGAAATACTCCAACTTAAAATTATTATTCAGTTGCATATAAAAATGTTATTTTAGATAATTTTTAGGACTTGTTGTAATTGCATTATTTTCCTTTTTTTTTTTTCCTCCAAGACCTGGGCAGTAGATTTCATTGTGATTAAAGCACCTGGCTTTGGGAGCAAGGGAGACGAAAAATAAGTACCAAATAAACATATAAAACTCTCAAGCAACATTCCTGGAATAGTTCTTCTGCAAAGTGCATGGCATGTTCAGAACACATGATTTCCTAGTACAAAGATTTTATTGGCTTCACTGCTCAGTGTGGTCATCTCGGATTCATGCCAAATAAACCTTCCACATCATATTGACATTTTATTTTTCATCTCTGGCTACACCTACTCTTTCCAAAAAGCAAATTCCCAACTCCTGCAGGAATTCCCAGGTTGCATACATGTTTTATTGTCTTTCCTTGAAAATTATAACCTAGAAGACAGCGTTGCACGTCTCTCTTGGCAACTGAAGTGGAAAGGAGTGAGTACAGGATTTCAGAAGGTGCAACCAAAGAACAAGAGCCAGGGAGGAGGATTTGACTCCATCAGGTTCCTGGCATCTTGTTTTGGCAGCATCCCAGTGCCAGGTACCAGGAGCAGACTTGCTCTCACACGGGTGCCAGCTGGAGTGAGCCCTGGAATGAGCTCACTCTACAGCATGACTTGTATACAAGTCATGTGGAAGACCAAGGAAAGGAAATAAAAATTGATGTCAAAGTCAGAAAAGCCTCCAGTTGCAACTACATACACGTAAACCTACATGGACAGACCTTGCCAGGTGTTTCCTTATCATAATCCACTACCCCTTGTTAACATGACTAAATAAACACAACTCACCAAATCAAATCCTGACCATTTCCCCATTTTAAACTTAATGAACTTTCTCAGGTTTATGCACTTTTTCAGCATGCAGCATAAAGTCAAGCGCTTCTTCATGAGACCATGTCTGACTGGGAAATTTAATTTTTTTTGAACTGTTACTGTGCCATGACACAAGGGTAGAACACTGCTTTAAAGGGCTGCTGACTCTGGACAATTTATATGCTAATTTCAGAAATGATTCCTCCTACATTAAATAAGGAGCTGAGGAATGTTCCAAAGGTCTAGACAGACCATGCCATTAACAGATTGGGTAAATCAACATTAATACTGCTCACAGCATATTCCACCGTGTGAACTTTCTTCACTGCCCACACTTTACTAATTTTAGTTCCACGTGGTTCCTCAGCTGACTGGCCAAAATATAAACTACACCAGCTCCATAAAGCCTCCCTGTACCCATCTTGACCTTGGACTTGCCTTTAATATTAAACTTGAGAAAAAAATCCTGAATGGTCACACTTTTTTTTATTCAGGGTACGTTTATAAATGGTTTATAAAGGGTTAATAATGATTAATAGATTATGACAATATTAAAGAAGCATGGACAACTACAAACACCAAGAACAGCTGTTTGGCACCCAGTACTAACTGATCAGCCATCTAGAACATACATTCTAGCCCAAACTCCATCAGTGTGAAGGCCAGGTCTAGCAAATAGTTCAAATATCTTCAAGCTTGTTTGAACATTGACAAGTTCTCCAGTATTTATTAGTAGTATTCTGAGGCTATTATTCATAAAGTACAAGTCAAATCTGTCTCTGAATTTAGGCTTTGAATAAACAAGCTGTTATAAAACCTTAGACTAACCAAAAATTCTAGGTTTTATTTTATTTTCAATAAAAATGATCTTTACACAATTTCTCATATGGTGTATGTAATGCTAATAACACAGAATTGAAAAACTCAAATTGCAACAAGCATCACTAGATGGATCATAAAGTACTAAGATCAATTGGATTTTTAAAATTTCTTCTCATTTTGTATCTCAACTTAATAGCTACATTGCTATAACAAGGCACTGATGCAAAGCGTGACGTTGAGTCTAACTGCTTAGCTGTCACAGGAAAAAAAATTAAATCCCACTTGGGATGAAATTTTGGGGCTAGAAATAAATCAGCAGGCAAAGTATTCACAGCATTTTGTGTATTATCAGGATGTGATGAGTTCTTGCAGTGTCACTTACTGGTAAATCCTAAAGCAGTAAATACTGTGAGGTACCTTCACATGACAAAAATCTGATTTCTTTGCAACTGAAGTAAGAGCCGCTGATGGGCCGTTCTTTCTTACACTCTCACCTCCCTCCCTTTTTTTTTTTCCTTTCTACTTAGCTGAGGATTATGCCAAATCTATGTGAATGACACAATCTCACAACTTTATTAACAGACACTGCAACATTTTGGGGGTGCAGAACTGAATATTAAGTCAGAAGAGCACTGGGCAGGCACCTCCTCTCATTCAATTCAAAGCTGAACTTCCACAGAGTGCCAAGGGATTGAATTAGGTCTGTTTATAGTGTGGGTGCCAGCAAACCCTTTGTGCTTCATCACACACACACCCCTAACCAGTCATTGCACTATGACTTAATTATTTCATAGGAGCCACTTCTTAGCAAACTATAGCCAGGAATGGAGTGAAGAAACCTCCCAAAAAGCAGTACAAGCAGGACCCCAAGACCTGACACAGGTAATAAATACATCCCACACAGCAAGAACGTACATTGCTATACCTGAGACACCTCAGCCAAATGGCTCCTGATAATGATCAATGATGGCTCCTGGAAAAATTCCAAGCTTCACCTTCCAGTTACAGGAATGAAGAGGATATATGTGAATGTAATCTTTGGCAGGGAAAAGTACATTGTTTCATTGCTGTGGGAAAAGTGCTTAATGCTTGAACATTTCCTTAAAATAAGATTACAATGAAACATTAGAGGCAGCATTATTAACAAAAATCAGCTTTCCTGGCTAAATCAAAAAAAACCCAACAAACTTCTCCAAACCCATCTCCAAGTTGTGGGAGAGAAAAAAAGAAATCTCGCTTTTTTTTCTGAGCACTTTAGCAGAGATGCTACTGCAATGAGGATAGGCCTTTGTGCGCCTTGGTTTTTAAAAATCAAGGCAGCTCCCAACTTTCCTGTTCTTTTTCCCCATCAACAAATTAGGAGGAGATTAATCAAAACTTTGGGGCTAGATGATAACACTTGATATACTGAAAACAAGAACCCTCACACACCTCAAATTAATTTCTGAATGAAATCCAGCTGAACCTTCAGCAGGAAATAGCTGATGTCTGAAAAGAGACACAAAACACATAAAGCTTTAAAAAGGATTTGAGGATCTCAGAGTCCAGAGTTGTTGCTATGCTCCATGGAACAGAGAAAACCTGAAGGGGCTTTATAACCTTTGCATCAAAACCTAATGATAAGAATGTTGCTAAATATTCAACCAGGTATTCTTCCTGAGAAACCACGAGTAAAGCTCACACAGATGTCTGCTCTTGAGTACACACAAATATATCTGTAAAACACCCTATGCTTCTCAACAGGAAGGAAATCATTCTCGAGTCAGGGCTCATCCAGAGGCTCTGACTCATCACTGTCCATCCAGTTTAGAACTACATTTCTCCCCTCCTTTCTCAGTCTTCTACCTTGGCTTCCTTCCAACATCCTCCTGTGAAGGTTCAGCCAGCTCCTTTCTTCCACCAATCCTCTTAGTTTCCCCCAGAATATACTTTATCTCAACAGTAAAACAAAACACTGGAATTGATGTTATTAAATTGTATCTTTACTTCTCTGTGTGCCCCTCTCCTCATGCTGCCTTTCTTAGATTAAAAGTTTGTTTATGACAGAGATTATTTACTGCCCTGTGTACTCATACAACACAGGCTGGATCTTAACCAGCCTCAGGGCACTACCATAAGAAATTGAGAATAAAGAGACTGACTCCCTTTGCCCTAGGTAAATGCTGTCCACAGTGATATCAATCATACTTACCCATCTTTGCAGAAGGAACCCTAGAAAGCACATAACAAATACACATTACAGAACCTAAATCACTATTTCTTTTGAAAAACATTTACTTTAAACAATTTCTTTAGCATGAAATGGAATCACATTTATTCTAGGCATCTGTGAAATACTAAGTCACAGAGGAAATTTTCTTTGTGAGTGTTGTTCATGTATCTTTTCAGGTTATTTAAGAGTCAATTTTACCTGTTCAAAATTGCTCCTTTCTCTTCACTGAGCTGCCTGAACACAATTAGAAGAACATTCAAATTGCAAAACTTTCCTATGAAAGACCATAACTGGATAGAGAAAAATTTCAAAATATTCAGTAAGACACCCACAAAAACATTTAAAAATTGTTTCTGAACACGTTTAGCATGTAAACTTTTTTTACTGATAATTTTGCAGCAACAATGTACTTCATTTTATTAGCAGCAAAGCTCTTGGAAAATCCAAGAGGTTAGGCTATAGGTATGTTGCCAATCTGTGTTTATTATAGAATTCTAGAATAGTTTGGGTTGGAAAGCACCTTAAAGATCATCTAATTCCAAGCTCCCTGCTCTGAGCAGGGACACCTTTCATTATCCCAGGTTGCTCAGAGCCCCGTCCAACCTGACCTTGAACAATTCCAGGGATGGAGCAGCCACAGCTTCCCTGGGCAGCCTGTGCCAGAGCTTCACCACCCTACAGTAA
>JAWWMU010000237.1:6588153-6617388 GCA_035048155.1 Cinnycerthia olivascens | reverse complement strand
ATCAGGACTTTTTAAAAAAAAAAAAAAAAAAAAAAAAAAAAAAAAAGAGCACTGCCAGCAGCTCAGCACATCATATGAGGAACCAATTCATTCCTAAAGGCACAGACATAATGACACAGTATGGGCCAGACTGGCTTCCCAGCTCACCTCAGAAGGATGCTCCTTGTAGTACAAGGCCATTGTTACACCACCACCATCACCCAGTTCAATGCTATAGTGTTACAGTTTTGCAGCAGACACAAAACAGCAGTTCTTCCCTGGGAGCTAACAAGTCCAGTCTGCTTTTAGCCAGAATCCTACACAATAACCCTAATTTTAAGCACAAAAATCAAAATCCCTTCTGGTCTTAACGTGACAGGCTGTGTAACACTAACCTTACAATTCAATTCTAATTTCTGTATCCAGCCCAGCAACCTGTGGTTCTATTAGAGGTCATATTTCACATTACAGAGACACAAACACCTGCTATACAGCAGAACTTGGTCTTAAAAATGCACTCAATTTTCTATTTTGACATGAATCTTTACCCTCACAAATGATGATCCTTTGCCAGTGAGACTGTGCAGGGAAATTGGCCTCCTGGGCAGTTTTCCAAATTCAGTATGATGTTGCAAGGGCTCACCAGCTCTGAAAAGCCAGCCTGTTCACTCACCTCCAAGAACAAAATACAAGAAGTACAAAGGAAGATGAGGGTAAAAGCATTTTTGAAGTGTGTTTCAGGTCCAACAGAAGGCTGGAGCTGTTGTTTAGGATGGTCATCCTGTATTTTTCCTCTGGTTTGTACAGTTGAAGTAGTGACTTCACAACTAGAATCTATCATTACTTCCAGCACACGTGCCAGCCCCACCTCATCCCTACTAAACATTTATAAATAAGATGGCAAATCAGTAACAGTTCTCCCTTGTCTTTTGATAAGATAGGAAATAAGTAGATTCAGAAATTTAGAGGTTGCAGGATTTTTTTTTTCCGAACATTTAAACAAAGTTATACACAAGAATAGGTAGCAACAAAATTATAAACCAATCGATGTGGAAAAGTCAACATCATCTTCTAAACATGAAACTGAAGCTCACAGCTGGTGCAGGAAAAAAATAAAAAGCAGCATTGAGCTGGGACTGCAGGTTTTATACTTAACTCTCCCACGGATTTCAAGCTTGGCTGTGGGCAGATCACCAAATATCTCAGCTGATCATCTACAAAATAAGGATAGCAGTATTTTCCTATCCCAGCAGGATGTTTTCAGAAGAGTGCTTGGGAGGCACTCACTGCAATGATGGGGTCCATGAAAATCTCTGCACAGAACAAAGGCAACACCTGCTCCACTGGTTAATGGGAAAAAGATGACTGAGACTGTTACAAGGAATTTCTAGCATTAAAGGACAAGCTGCAATTGCCTCTGGCTTCCAGCTAAGAAATTCAGTATCAGTGAACCATTCTTTTATACAATTACTGCGGAAAAAAATTAAGTATAGAACAAGATAAGAAAATAATGCAAATAAAGTGCATCAGTGGTTGGAATTCCACATCAAAGGTGACATTTAGGATTTCCATTATAGTTCATGACAAAATATCCTTTTGCTTCCTTTGGCAAACAAGTGCATAGATGATGAAGGTAAATGCACACCACAATTTTTACTCCAGGACTGCAACAATTTTAGTTAACTAAGACACTTTTGAAAAGCATTTATTGTGCCTTGTGACTCCATTTTATACAGTGTTGAAGTTCTTCTCATACTCTCTGTGGGAGATAATGATAGGTGGCACTTCCAGTGGCTTGCTGGACATATCCCTGTGTACTCAGCATTTGAAGAATGCCAGCTCAGCCTTGAGGGATTATTATTCTGACCATCTTCTTTCACTTTATGCTGGGAAAATTGTAGCTCTACAAATATAGAAGAGAGTTTGAGTTCATAACAAAATATGAAGCTTATGATTAAGGAAGTCTGATGACCTAGTATTTATTCCTGAATTAGCACCATATTTCCCGTGACCTTAACTTCATCATTTAGATACTTCATGATCTATTTTGTCTTTTAAAAAAGAGATTGTATGCCTAGAGTGTACAGAAAAGAAATCAAGATAGGCTTCAGAGTCTACTCTGCCTTGGATCCAGGGAAACATCAGACCTATTTCAGCTAACAAAATCAATTTTGCTAACTACTTCATCATTACCTTTGGTAAGGTAATGTTTTGTAATATTAAGGTTAATTACTACACCTTTGTTTTTTGTAAGGTTTTCTAGTTTTTCCTAGGATTTATGCAGCATCAGTCCCCTGGTAATAACTTTTGAATTCATTCACCAAACCAAGTCTGAAAAAAGAGCTGAAGTGTGAGAGGTATGAGTGTCATGCATTTTTGTGACATCTGGTAGCAGGCAGATCAGAGTGCCCAAACTAAGTGTCCTCACCAAGGGAAAAATCAAGTTATCTGACCTACTTGGCTTGTCAGTGAGCCAACACAAACTGGGAGAAGGGCAACACGTGCCCTCTTCTTGCCCAAAAAGTTAAGGAATTTAGAAAAGAGATTAAAAGGGAGCTCAACAGAGAGAACTGCATGGAGAACTTCAGGGAGCTAGTGCAAGGTCAAGCATCAGCAACACAGCACACACAACTCAAGCTCCTCTTCCTGTGTATAATGGGAAGCTGAAGGAGCGTAATTTTGGTTTTGCTACCCCTATTTGTAAAACACTAGCACACTGTAAACATTTGTAAGCCATTAGCTAGATGCAGCAGAACATGCTGTAACAACAAAAGCTAGGTTTGTTACAGCCACGGGAATTCTTTCCAGTGAAACCACAGAGAGGTAGGCGGGACAGGATCTCGGGGAGCAGCTGAGCCACCACCATGCAGGGGCAGGTTCACAAACATCCAGACAAAGCTACTGCAGGTGACTGTCAAATCCCTCCTAGAAGAGCCCTCCCAGATACAGTGCTCAGGGTTACGGAGCAGCCTCAAATCCAAACCACAGCTTCTCCTACAACCAGCTCACAGCGATTACATAACATCAACAGTTCACTCCTCTCAGCCATTTACATATTTGAATATTGTTTTTAAAAGTATTTGCCTGTCTCTTGTTGATCCGAACAAATTCTTTACTCTAAAGTTCTCCTAAACTCACACCTTTCATATGTCTTAAGACCTCTGTTACTGTCAGGTAATGAACACCTTCCCCCAAATACTTATTTTAAAATGCAGGGCCCAAAATAGACAGGGATACAAAGGGAAGTACTACTACAAATTAGAGCAAAGCAATTCTTTTTTGATCTCTTTCAGATGCTGTTAGCTCATTCAATTGGCAGCACACTATCAGCCCCATAACATTTGTCTTCTAATACTACTTTTTCCCTGCCATGTACTGGTAAATTGTAACAGTGCATGTTTATCTCTTAAATTTTACTTCACTAATTTTCAAAAATTCCCCCAGTATATCAAAGGCATTTTGAAACAGTATTATATAGAGTGTATTGCTTAGAGACAGACTACAAAGCAAATTTTACCCCTCCACACCCTTGAACCCCAAATTATTCCTACCTGGAATTCAGAAAACAAATGTTTATGCATGTTTATAAAGACTTCAGATTAAGTCAAAATCCATTGATTTCTGGAAAACTCCCAAGAGTTGTATACACTTTTAATTAGATAAAAATCTAGTGAAAGAAAAAAAATCATTAACACCAGCAATGTAAGAGGTAACTCTGAAATATGAGGTGAAGGTAACACATCTATACCTTGCATCATTTTCCTATAGGATCTCTTTTTTTCTTCTAGTTTTATATGCCCCTTTTTTTTTTTTCTGCACTTTCAGAAGTGTTGGAGGGATGCAAAGCAATATTCCCCTAAATGGGTCAAATTCATAGCTGAGTGTGCCTGTGAGGCTCATCACTGTATTTCTCTACTTTTATTAAAAGAATCAAGAACACTTCAGTTGAATCCTTCCTCTCCCTCCACTCCTAAATCTTTAAGCAATAAAAATTCATAGCAAACCAGGAAGGAAAAAAACCAACCACATGAGGAATCTCAAATTAGCCTTAATTAGGTGATTAAGAAGCTAGAAAAATCTGATCCTGATTTAATAACACAACGTGATCTTCTCTTTGCTTTGGCTTTCACATGCTCCACCTAAGCATCTGCAACAACCATTGTCAGAGACATTACCTTGTTCCAGAATTTATGTTGTTCTGCCCTTAATAAAACCAGAACTAAACTAGAACAGGCTACCAAAGAATACCATGGACTCGGCTAAATTACGTGCAAAATCTGCCCCAGCTGAA
Organism: Cinnycerthia olivascens; assembly: GCA_035048155.1. Classification (NCBI taxonomy): domain Eukaryota; kingdom Metazoa; phylum Chordata; class Aves; order Passeriformes; family Certhiidae; genus Cinnycerthia; species Cinnycerthia olivascens. The sequence goes on along the minus strand of JAWWMU010000237.1, from coordinate 6,613,118 downwards.
ATGCTGTGAGAATGTTTTTGTACTGATGTCTTGGAAAAGAGAGATGAAGGAATATCTGGTTTGTAGAGATGGAAACAAATGAAAATCAACCTGCTTAAAATCATCAATGCTCAGTTTCAATGAGGTTTCACCTTAAAAATTGAGTGTGCCAAGTACCTACAGAGTGTGTGCCAGGTACCTCTAGAACTAGAAAATAACAGTACAGTATCCTTTAGGTCTGCTTTTTGAAACCAAGCACTTATATCCCACTTGAATGTAATCTCCTCCATGGGCCCAGCCTTTAACTGGCAAAAACAATGGGAACAGAGACGTCCAGCACTGCAGAAATCAGTAGCAAGGGAAAAGCAAAAACAAACCACAAGAATCATTTTAACATCCCAATTATTTTCATGGTTTAAGAAAAAACTTTTTTTAATAATGCAAACCTCAAATTTTACCTAATCATGTACATTCACTTTCATGATTTATACAATTATTGCACAAGATTTGTGATTATTTACATCTTCCAGTTCAAGTGACATTAGGTAGCACAATTTTGTATTAAATTCTAGTTACACTTCAGTCAATTACACAAGTGTGAAACAAGAACAAGACAGACTATTCCCTTCAGAATGCCTTCTCCACACTTGACCAGATGTAAAGATGGCATGATGGAGACAGTTGTGATGTTTATGGTAATCCCACACCAATTTGTATTGCTTTGGTAGATCGTAGTGTAATGTAATGGCAAAAAAAAAAAAAAAAAAAAAAAAAATCAACAAAACCCCAAAGAAGAGGCCAAAAAAAATAATCAAACTTGTAGGCTGCTAAGAACAGTACACTTCCTTCCCGGCAAGGCAAAGCTACTTCAAGTATTCAGAAAAGTGGAAAACAAAATTTATTTTTTTTTTCAGTAAAAGGGTAAAATAGGAGTGTTTAACCATTGTGTACTAAGTCCCAATACATTGGTGGCAGTGATCATACATCATGCTAGAAGGAAAAGAAACCATCCTGGCATGGAGTCACACTGAATGGAACAAACGCAAAACTAGAAAAACCATGTGCTGATGCCTTCATCGGGTTGCCATGATGAGTGTTTTAAGTGCATGACTGCAAATAAGCATGGTGATGCCACTGAAACCAGTGCAAGTGAGTTACTGGGTGACTTAATCTGGAACAAACACAAGAGACTGCACATAGACAAGCACACAGCTTAAGAGGCAGGATTACAAGAGCAAGGAAAGATTGCAGGAGTAGCTCAGAACTCCGCTCACATTTGTTCTACACATATGAAAGCTACAACACATTTTCTCCACAACATGAAGAAAAGACAAGCAAAAAGGTAAAGAAACAGACAAGAATCATTAAGTAATTTCTGAACGGTGAGACAACAAGACAAAAATATGGTTTTGACCCCAAACACACCATCATCCTGGATATTTTGCTCTCCTTTATGCAGGACACAGAGAAATGGCAAATGATGAAAAAAGATGAGGAAAGGTACAGAGAACGACTGCTTGGCACTTTTGAAAAATGTTTTTTAACTAAAAAAAGAATCAAGAGACTCATAAATAGTAGCAAATTACCTCCCCCAAGCCTTTGTCAATACAAAGATGACCACAATAATGTCTACTTTGGTGACAAGTGTCTCAATGAGAAGGCAGTGCCCCAAAGGGCAGTTTCATTTTTCCACATAAAAACAGTAGTTGTTGTAGATTCTATTCTTCATAGCAGTTTACGAGTTATGTGAGAGAGATTCAAGCAAAAACACTTTTTCAGAGGAACACCAAGGGATAACAAAAAGCATGTGGACACAGCTTACTGTGGATCCTCCACTTTGGATTTGTTGAGAAACTTACCCAAAAAGTTTTACCCAGGTGAAAGTTAGTGGTCATTAAGCCACAAAAGAATGCGATCCTGTAATACTGGTTGAGCACCTTCAACTCCCACAGGCTCGAATTAAAATTTCAACTGTTAAGCACTTTGATTATTCCATTCAACCTTTTGTTTCCCCCTTCTCCCTTTTTCCCTTCCCCCCCCCCCTCCAGTGATCACAGTACAACATTCCAGACGAAGTTCATTCCCCTTAGCTTTTTCATGGAATACAATAGAGTGTAGAACAGGACTTGGAAGAAAGTAAAAGGAAGAGGTTCAGTAAAGAGCAACATGAGAATATTGACTCTGAAAGAGAGCTCACTTTTACCACGTTGAAAACCACAAGTGCAATTGCTCCAGTCCAGGTTCTAACTGCTCTCAGTGACCAGAATAGCACAACCAGCATGAACCCTCCATGGAAAGCAAAGAAAAACAGAGGATGTGCAAAGCAGGTAGTCCCTGTCACTAAGCTGGAATTGATTGTGTTAAGACATGATTGACTCCCAAAAATTTGGTAAGATATGCTGGTGTCACATTACAATAAAAATAGTGTTTCAGCTCTCACTACAACAAGATTAAGGATTTTGTTCTGGTCCTGCTTAATCCATTCATGAATTGCAGGGCACAGCCCTTGCCACACTTGCCTGCCAGAAAAGGCAGCTCCATTTTCTTGTGCTGAAAAAAGTAGCAGGCTTAGTGGTTATAAAGTTCATGTTTTAAAGTGCTCTGTCATTTTAAACAGAATTTCCCTATTAAAAAAAGTAAATAAAACCTTCTGATATCAACACCCTATAAAAATAACAGCTGCAACCCTCCTTCTAAAATTGCAACTTAAAATCAAGTTAGCAAGATTCAAATCTTTTCCAAAAAAAGATATGAACCCAAAATAAAAAAAATCTTTCTGCAGAGAAAGCAAAACCTCACATAGTGTCCTGTAAGCCTTCTCCTAACAGTATCCCACAGAAAATCCATTCAGTTTCTTCCAGCTGACAACCTCAAGAAAACAGAGGTCTAAATAAATCAGTCCTTCCCACCAGTCACCTACATAACTGCAGGTGTGGGTGCTGGTGCAGTTTTTCCATCAACTCCTCCTCTGTAGGTTCTTCCAAAACATCTCTACAAAGAAAAAGCATGAGTTGTTAGGGGCAGCAAAGGGAGCTTCCCAGCACTTGTTTTTGCAATGCACATACTGAGATGTAACGTGTGCTTGTTTCAGGAATGAAACAAGGAATTAAAATTATAATAAGCTGATGCTCCCTAAAGATGCATCTAGTTGCAAGTGATCCATCCTCTACAGATGTGTCATGGAAACCAGCAGCTGTTTTCCCATAAGAAGCAGGGAAGCAATTTCCTGCACACTGTACAATACAACTGAAGGTCAGTAGATTTGTTTTCCTGAGAAAACTCCCAAATGAGAACATGCTCCCAATGCTACTATTGAGTATCCAACATGCACCACAAGTTCCACTAATGCATGATCATCAAGTATTAACTCATCACCCACAATTTCATAATAAGCCAAGAACATGCATCATTTCCCTCATCCTGCCTTTTCTTCTTTCCCTTGTTTTTTCCTCCCTCAGCAGTTGTTCCCCTCACCCCCAGCACCTCTTCTCCCATCCTACTACGAGCACAAAGCATATAAAGGTTAGGCCACCAAGTCAGCTTAGCAGGCCTAACTAAAGCACTTGCTGGATTTCTCCAAACTAATAGATGAAACAGTTTTCTTCAGAGGGAGGAAACAGAAGACATCTTGCAGCCAGCACACTTCCTTTAAAACAGACAAAGAAAAAAAAAACCTATATTGATGATCAAGTCAATCCCAACTCACCTGAACATGAGTTCAACTGTCCTCTGGTATTCAATATCTGAGAGAGACTCTCGCTGGCAGCGACGGTCCCACTTGTGAATAAAGTTCTGAAATGTAAAAGGAACAGCAATAGATATAAAGGCTTCTTCTGATGGCACCAGAAAAGTCACTGGTCACTGTTCAAAGATAAGGTTTGGCAGATGGATGAGGTTTGTTTTTACACGGCGAACACTGATTTATTTACTTGCTGCAGGTCACTACTTTACTCAGGCCTTTGTTCAGCAATGAAATAACTTTCTCATCACAAACTGAAAGAACAGCAGAGCAGAAGACACGCCTGCTGCCTTCAGCTCCTAGCAAGGACTGCCTCCCCTAGACAACCCTGTGAACTACCCACAAGACTTCACCTGATGTGAATTTCTTCCTCTTTAAAAACCCAAAAATATATATAAACATATACTGCTAGTCCAGGTTTTGTTCCCTTACCCATTTTGATTAACTCTGAAAAATTAATATGTAGGGAGTAGACACACAGCTCAGGCAAATAAAAAAAAGAGAGAAAAATAGTGACATCCTGCTCTCCTGCTATGGAATGCTGCATCTTGGGTCTGACAGCAACCTTTGGCCACTGCCCTGCAGACACAAGCAGGTAGATGTCCTAAACTGAAAGTTTGCCATTCTTCGTACTGTAGTAAATTTTAATTCTCTGTTACAGTCAGCAATGTCAAGAACATCTCCAAAACAAACTTTCATAGCGTTTGAGATGGGGTGAAGTGCCCTCTACAGGCTCTCACTTCCTACAAGGGAAGTCTACAATGGTGAACCTGGAGCTAATGATTAGCATTCCCTTCTCCATCAGAAATTTGGATTTGCAGGAAAGCATGCAAGCATGCAATGAGTAACTAGCAGAACCACATGCTCTTCATGGCATTGCCCTGGCAACCGCACTCCCACAGTTTCTCTGAAAAACTCTAGAATGTGATCTTTTGAAAATACATAATCAGTTCCACTCCTCTGGTGTGGCACTGAACAATGGTGGTAATTCAAACTGGGGTGGGAAGAAACACAGGAGAACTAAATAAAATAAAAATTTTAAATCTACCGACAAATTAAAGTGCAAAAAGCCTGCAGCTTGAAAAAGTAATGCTGAATTTAAATGTTAATGTACAAGAGAAAAGCAATTCCTTATCTTTATAATAAAGACAGTGATACAATGTAATTGTTCATACCCAATGAGACATAACTAGTTTTGTGACAAAACTGCAAATAAAATACACAATTCTCTAGGAAAAAGAAAACAATTCCTCAGCTCCTTGGGCATAGGGCAGCAAGGAGAAAGGTAAAGTAAGTACACACACAAACCCAACATAAAAGGTGTCTGGTTCTTTTCATTTCCTGTCCAAATTAGAACTCATTTTCAGGATTTCACACCAAATAAACACATTTCCTTACCTCCAGAAGTAAAGCTACGAAGAGATTAACCCAGATGACAGAGGAGATCAACCACCAGGCTACAAAATAGATCTTTGCCCACCTGCAGATCAGATGAACACACAATACATAAAGGAGGCAGTAAAACAACCTCAGCCTGAAAGTGAGAAGACCACCATGAAATCACATCTTTTTCCTCTAAATACAACACTGCTACTTTCTTAATGGAAAAGGAGGCCTGAATCAAAAATTTAAAAATAGAAAATGTTTGCTTTTCATTAAGTTAGCCAAACAGACTCACTCTCTTGGGTTAACCAGCCAAGGGTCACTGGAACAGCTCAACCCAGGCGTTATCCAGTTCATTCAAACATTCCCCATAAAGTCAGTAAATACAAATGAAAGGTATGACCAAGGGTTTCAGTCTACCAAAAATTGTCCACCCACAGAGAAACACAAAAGCATTAGGTTTATTTCCTATATATCTGAATTGGTCCAAAAGAAAGGCAAGCAGCACCCCTCTGAGCAGATGGTAGGAACTGTGCTATCTGTCTACTTCTTATTCAGGAACATTATAAGCTGGATTTATATGGGACTTCTTGAGTATTATTACAGCTACTTACGGACTTGAATATCTGGAAAATGCATCCAAAAAGACTTGCCAGTTGTTCACCACCATCACATCCCAGAGGGTCACCACTGCTGCCTAAATAATGGGTGAAGAACAGCATTTAAGTGGCTGTACCATAGATTTAAGCCCCAGAAAACAAGGAGAAAAGACAAGCAGAGAGGGAAGGAAGGAGGGATTTCATCCATGATCAGACTCACAGCAAAGTCATCGAAGTTGTTGGGCCAATATTCCAGCTGCTCATAGGTCCCACACTGCAGAGTGCCATTGTCATGTGTTGTGTTGGCAGCACTGCAAGAGATTACAGGGTGATGTGAACACAGCTCCCTGTGAACTCTGCCTTAGAATTCTTCTGAGCCCCTTGTAGGCAGTTAAGAGTATCTCATACGGGCAGAAAACAAGGGAAACTGTTCAAAAGAAGTATTTCAGATAAAGCAGGGTAAAATTCCAAACTACAGATAAGCACTCCTGCCATTTCAATGCAGCAAGAAGAAACAGAAGGAGCAATAGATAATGAGGCCTTAACATTAAAAGAAGAGTGGCTTCAAGAATGAGAGGGAAATAAACCCAACAAAACCGACCAAAAAAAGCTCAGAGGTAAAAAGCTGCAGATGCTTTTGAAAAACAGATTCTTTCTGAGCAGTGATGTTTAGAATCTTACCTGGTATTTCCCAAGGGAACAACAGCACCTTTAAATAGCATTATGCCAGTTATAGCAAATGCATAGAAAACCACCTGGAAGGACCACAACCAACTATTAGCTTCAAATATTTCTGTCACGAAGTAAGAAAGCAAAATGCAATTAACACAGAATTTATATTAGTACCAGAGTTAAGGTAATTGCATCAAGAACAGTGCCTGAAGCTTTTAAAGTGAAGATATTTCTCAACTACTTGCTCTTACTTTTTAATATTCTACCTAATTTTCAGTTGTTAAAATGCATTAAATCATTTTATCATCTATTTTACTTCTCTGTGTCTCAGAATGGTGATATTTAACTATAAACATAGCAGAACAGCAAGTTAAAACCAAAACTCAGTACCAGTATTTACAAAGAACAATCTAAATATCTGAGGAGTTTTCTGCCAGAGCCAATGAAAATAAGCTTTTAGTAAGCTCACCTGGAAGACAAAACTATGTCAGTATTTTATATTCCACCAGCAACTTCCTTAAAAAATGCTAATTAATCTTAAGAATAAAGTTTGCAATAACACAAAGGATTTGGGAACTTCTGTCTTTTAATTACTAGAAATGCAAATTTCTTTAAAAATAGACACTTTTCAGCCTTTAGCAGTTGCCTAGGTGATATTGCAATTTTTATCCTGAAAAGATTGCTCTAGAAATAACTTATAGTTTGGCTTCTCTGAGAAGGAGCCATTTATCCCAAAAAAGTTTGAAGCAAGCTGAGTCTTCAAAGAAAAAGTCTTCTTTTTTATTCTTTTTTATTTTTTTCTTATTTTGCTACAAAACAAACCCAAGAATGTGAAGTCTGGAAGGAACAGAACTGCCCTAGCCTACGAACTTTGAACACCACTGGAGCAAGTTGAAGCTGACATTTCACAGCCTGCCAGAAGATGGGGTATCTGGGCTGGCAATAAAATTAATTTTATTCTTTGTGAAAAGATACATTTAAAAACTCACTGCCTGAGAAATTAGCTAATCAGTTACATTATTTTATCAGCATGTGTATTCCAGACTAACATTAGGAAAGCTATCTCGCATTAGCTGGCAATGGAGTCAGATTTCACTACAGCAGAAGCCCAGTAAGAGCTTCCATGAAGCCTCAAGTAAAAGCAAATTAAATTAATGGAAGGGGCAAATACTGAGGCAGACTTCTCTCAGAAGTGTGAGTTGTAGACCGTAGATTCGCCCCAATCAATATCTTTATTTCAAAGTGCAACACAAGCCAATTTAAGGCCTATCCTCTACAGATAAAAGTAGAGATTATTAATGACAAAAATAGATACTCCAGTTACATTTCATGCTAGGCATATAGACTAGAACAACAAGTCATTGATCTTTAACCACTCAAATTAAGGTGCCCTACAAAAACCCATGAACAATAGCAAAACCAAACCTACCCAGGCACTTCTTTGCCCTACCAGGAAGACATGGTTGCAAAGCCAGAAACTCAAGAGTTGGGTGAATTTATGTAATGGACATCACACATTGGGATCCACCTTTTAATCACATTAGTTGAGTCTATGTCCTACACAGACACACCCAACACAGGATGGCAGAGGCTCTTAAAAGATCATGCCTAAACATGCCATCTCAAGATCTTCTCAGCCAAAAACAATTTTAAAGTGGTTTTGCTATTTAATTCAACATAAGCAAACCAGAGTAAGGAAAATTCACCTACTTTAAGCATGGATGAATTTTTATTTGAATCCACACTACTCAAGCTGAGGTAAACATTCAAAGGAAGTTTTAATCAATCTCTCTTTTAAAGATACTCCTGCTAAAGGAGGCAGTGTGTGCTGGCCCATCACAAACCAGAAGTTTATTGTGGCTTTCCAAGACATGCCCTGGAGAGGAAATGGCCAGTTAAGGTGAAATGTTACTGCTCATGGTGATTGTACAAGAACCTTGTTGGCTTTGTTGCTGACATACCCTTATTATATTGTAACAAAGGAAATTACAATCTTGCATCATGACTTACCACAAGGATTCCTGCAAAGGCTCTTAGGTTTTTCACCAGATCCAGCAATGTAGTAACAACCAAAGCCATGAACTAAAACAGAGCAGAATTTTGTACATATGACATTCATCACACTTCCAATCCATATCTTATTTTTACTAAAAGGACAAAGAGTAACAGCAAGAGAATTTGCCTGCTCCCTCACCAGAGAAAACCAGCTCAAGAGACAGTGATTTTATGAGGGGCTGTGCAAAAGTCAGGACAGCTATAGCTGAGCTATTCCACTCATGTGCAAGAGAATTGCAACCTACACATTATTCTGAAAGGCTCTAACAAAATGTATAGCTTGACCAACAAAGGAATCCGAGTTGTGGAGGGAAAAGCAATCACCTTCATGTTGGGGATAATCCGCAGGAAGCGGAACACAATTAACATGTTCACCAGCCGCACCATATCCCACAGGGACAGCAAACCCAGGAACTCAGGCCTCCTGGGAAAGGCAGAAAAAAGGTAAAAAAAACCAGAGGAACAGCTCATGACAGAAAGACACAGTTAAGTCTACTGGGCTACAGGTAATTGTAAATACATTGGTTTACCTAGCAGGAATCTCAGCCACAGTAAACTAATAACTGATGAAGGAAGGAATCCCTTTAGCCTGGGCTCTTAAATATGTACGGAGAGCTCTTTGAAGTGCATGTTTGTGCCTTCTGCTGGGAAGGAGGCACCAAAAGAGGGTCCTTTCAGAAAACAAAGTGAATCAAAAGGACTGCTGGAGGGAAATACTTCAGGAACTTGCACAAAGATGGGCATTAATCCTTCAGGGTGTGCCTGGCTGAAGAAGGGCTTTGAAAACAGCACTAAGTTAAAGGACTGTCTCATCAACCTTCTTCCTTACATGTTAACATTCCATGGGAGATGGGCATACACTTCAAAACCCAGCCCTGAATTTTAGTTTTTACATCAGCATACCAAATGCTCCTTGGCTGAAAAGCAGGGCAGGTGGTACAGATCTAAAGCTGCTAATAACAAAGGTTCTTGGTAACACTGATGCTAAATCATGATTCGTACCTCCAATATATTCATCTCCAATAATGAAAGAAATTATTTAAGATAGCACTGTATAGAAGGCATATTCTAGATAACAGCAACATCACTCTCCTGCCCTGAAGGTGGTGGTTGCTTGGTCTGTGGATGAGACAGCAGCACACATTAGGAACCAGAGTGACACCTCTGAGTTGTAATCTGACTGCAGTGACTGACACAAAGACCCAACAAGAATTACTGGTGCTCCAAGATGACAGCAAACAATTGCCTATTTAAGAATCAAAGGGCAGAATCAAACCCAAACGTAATGATAACATCAATAATTAACATCATTAGTCTGTAGCAATTACTGTTCTGGCAACCATCACTTCTGGGTGATAGGAGTACAAGTAGTATTCAAATATAAACCCTTCTAAAACCATAAGGTCTGACTTGTCTAACTCTCTTCAGAGATTCTAGTGTAAATTAAGAGAACTTCTAGATGGCAACATAAATATCCTGAAACATCAGGGAGTGCCAGTGTCTTAAGTGTGAGCCTGAATAAAGACATAAAGTAACAGAATGTGTTATGAATCACCCCTGAAGGTTTAGGAAATCTTCCAGAATTCTTTTACTTTCCTCTATTCTTGTGGAGACAGTTTTTAAATTTCAAGATGAAGCAATGATTTTTATGTTTTTTACAACAAAAAAAATCAGGTTATCCAAAAGTTGTTTGCACTTAAGAAAATCAAAATATAACTGCGTGCAATATAGATAAATAGTGTTAGTCCATGGCAATTTTCTTATACATTTTATAGCATGAAAAAAACCCTCAGCCTTTAATCCACATACAGGGTTGAAGAGGTTTCATCAGCTGTTTGGGAGTTCATATAATTGGACTGATGGACAATCTAACACAAACATATTAGGTTGTATAGGCTGTACCAAATTCCCACTCCTGCAAGTCTGGTAAGCACACACCTGCCAAGATATTATTTTAAATCAGATTACAATTACAAAAAATTCATCATTCTCAGAAGAGCTACACAGAACTCCAAAACACTGGGAAAAAAGAAAAATTCTTTCACTCATCCATATTGCATGGCCTCTAATGACTACAAGGGTGCAAAATTCTATCAAATGTGGTAAATTAAAGACTGGGCTGACAATCACAGCATCACAACGTGGATGTATGACAGTGTGTGTGCTCCTCTGGCCCACACCAGCCACTGAGCAAAGGGCAGCAGGTCACAGAGGTTACTCACCAGCCAGGGTGAGGAAATCCATACACAGCAAAAGTTGCAATCTCCAGAATCTTCAGTAAGGAAAGAAAAACAGAAACAACAAAAAAAAAACAAAAAAAACCAAAAAAAAACCCAAACAAACAAAGTCAAAACTTTATTTTGTAATTCTGAGTTCCAGAAATTATGAAATCTTCTTGACAGGAAACATTTTCAAGTGCTTTAAGCCACTATATCAACTCACTTTAATGCTCTGAATTTTCATATTTGCCTAGTTATCCCCCAAATGCACGCAGAGCATCAAACAGTGACTCATAAAAGGATATATAGTGAATACCATTAACCATGAATTTGACCTCATCTGCCACAGGGACGTCAGGCTTTGACCAAATAATTGTTACAATAGTCTTTTTTTTTTTTTTTTAAATTTAAAGAGAAAAGTGATTTCAAACTATGAAACAGAACGCCTCATGCAATTATTCCAAGAGCTGAATCTTTCCAAATAAAATTGAAAAGGTTTCTCATCAGGAAAAGCATCTTTCCCATGGATTTAAAAAAGCCTGTCTTCAGAACACAGAGAGAAACACGTACCATCATGTAAACTTTCCAGCCACAGAAACCCACAACACTGGCTCATGTTGTTCAGCTCAGCACATCAGCGTTGTAAAAAAAAAAAAAAAAGCAATCTCACCAGCTCTTTTAGTTCTCTAACCTCCCTAGCCAACAAATCCAAGAATGTGTAAGCTAACAAAGCACTTACCAGCAAAATTACAGTCAGAAGTCCATCAAATCTATTGCTTGGGTAAGACAAGTATCTTTTCAAGCCCATTGCTAAGATTTTCAGCAACATTTCCAGCAGATAGTATAGGATGAAGAAGCAATTGATAGCCTACACCCCACAAAAGAGAAATAACCATTAGAATTACTAACATCTCAGGGAACAACAATAACTGCATGGAATATTGCTACATCTTACCCCCAGGAAGAAGTCATCTCTTTCAGACGGCTGCTTATCTGCATCCATCACCAAAACCACCTTAAACAAAAAATATTTTGTAATCTACTGCTTTACTGCTACAATGAACAGATTTTTTAAGCGCAAGAACAGTCTTTCATGCTTTGCATAGACCTCTTCAAGTAACTCAAAAAACATTTTTAACTGCAAGTATTCCCTCTTAACACTTTGCATGGCTAAAGCACGACAAAAACCCAACTACTAGAAAAAGTAATTTGAAGAAAAATTGAAGAACAAAAGCAGAAATTAAATTTGTAGCTGAGAAAAACAAAAAAACAATGACAAAAAGAAAAAGAAAGAAAACCACTGTCCCACAATAAAAAAACTTTACTTACACAAATAGAAATAATGTTTGCCAGGGCTACCACATTCCCCAAGTAGCCAAAGTAGGGATGGCCAAAAGCAAACTGCATTTTCTGCATAAAATGGGATTGGTACTCTGGACTGGGAGGGTGCTGAAAAGGACACAAAGGATTTGCTGAGTCATAAAGCATAAGCATTTTAAAAACACACCCCATCTCAGATTTTAAAAACCTCGGACAGTTTCAAAGCAAAACCTCAGGGCCACAGACTAATTTTGACATTTCATCTGGAAAATGTTTTCCAGCTGTGGCTATTAGCAGCAAGAGACCATTCCTGATTATGGCACAGCACAAGGTAATGGCAAAGAAGGGAGATAAGCCAACCTGTCTCCAACGTCCCAAGCAGATAAACTAAACACCAAGCTACTATCTGTATACTTCTCTATTTGTACATATAGAAGTCTTAGTTACATGCATAGGACCGAACATTTCCTAACCCTCAAATAGTTCAGTGTTTTGCTTTTTCTTTCTCTCTCTCCAGGTGGAGAAAACTGCTTTTTGCCCATCTTGACCTGAACACTGAGAGAATCCACATTTCGTTCTTCATTCAGGGATTGGAGAAAAAAGACTTTTGAGCCATTTTGCCTGACCAATTCACTTTAAAATGCTGACAGAATAAACAAAGATGCATTTTGTACAATTTAACACCAATTAGTTTGGGATTGCTGTTAAATGTACAAACATTTTGTACATTTAACAGCAATCCCAAACTAATGCTGTAAAAGCCCCCAGAGCAATTTTGTTTGTGGCTATAGAAGCAGCTCACAAAAAGCTTAAAAATCAATGCCATGTGATCACACCTTGTGTTCACATGTTGCAAAGTTTGTTTATACACTTTATTCTAGAGTACTTTCACTTATTTGTGCACAAGACCAGACAACTTCTCATGCTTTACAAATGATAATCACATACATACTTGTTTAATGGCATCTTTGTCTAGTTCTTCAAAGAGCTTCTGGAACTGGGCAGCTGACAGCTGGTCATAGGAGCACATTTTGAGTGACTTCACATGAAAGAGAAACATTCAGATCAACATCTGCAATAGGAACATCTGCAATGTTTGCCAAAATCCCTCAGACTACCTTGGAAAGCTAGGAATAAAGATGTAATTCAAGCTGTTTGAGTAAGGTTCAATATTGCCCTGCTTTAACACAACACTGCCAAGTGACTGGAGGACATGTCTGGCCTTTTCTATTTTCCCTCTCTGGGATCACATGCTCTTTTGACTAACTTGCATTTTTAGTCCCATGCAGTAGTGTCACTACTCAGTTATGATCCAAGGAATGCTGCAACAGAGGGCAGATCTCTGGATTTGCTAGTCAGGATTGACAGTCACCAACCTAAAGCTGAAGAAACCCAGTTCTTACTCTCATGATGGCTTGCTTGCAGCGAGAATCCATCTCAGCTTTCTGCAGCACCTGTAGTAAGGCCCCAACACTGACACAGGACCTATTTAAAAGAAAACAGAATGGGCCCTGCTACAGATAACTTTATAGATGGCAAAATGAGCTGTTCCAAATGTGTTCCTGCCTCTTTCTTGTTTTGAAAAGCAAATAAAACTAGAAGTAGGAAGAAAGGAAATAGAATTCATGAGAGTCACAGTGCGTTATGAACACCTAGTTACAGAAAAAAAGAAATAAATTAGATGAGCAACAAACTGCCATTTTTCAAAATGGATCCTCAGTAAACTATATTAAAATAAAACAAGATGACCGAAAATCTACTCTTTTTTTTTTTTTTTTTGCCAGATAATCTACTATTTCAAGATCCTTCACTTACTGCTGTGCACTAGCAGGAGTCTCTTTCAGGGAAGACAGCACCTCGAACGCAGCCCGGATTCCCAGCCGCCTCCTGAAGAGGGAGGACTGAACTGATTTCTGAGCAGTAAAAACACCACAGAGGAAACAATTTACTCACACTTCAGGCACTACTGTGTCCTATGGCCAGATTATATACTGATCCTCGGGCACACATCCCAGATTTGTGATTAGACATCAGAACAGGAGACCGCCCTAGGCCTCACTCCCTCCAAGAACTCCGTGTACAAGGAGGAAGGAAGCAAGTAAGCAAACAAGTCCCTGGAATTCAAGTAAACATCCAGGTTATGGCTTATTTACAATTCTGGAGTGCATAGGCATATGCCTCTCCCAGAGACACTGGCAACAGCAAAGCTCAAGCATTCACAGAAATTCACACTGGGGTGCAGAGAGAAGAGTTAGAGAGCTTGTCCTACTCCTGCTTCTTGCCTAAAAGCACAAATCCACAGCTACAGCTTTTCATGCTTTTTTATATTAATCATGTTCAAACTCAGTTACTTCATTAGTAGTCAGATTATGTCATGCTGTCATGTAAGAAAGAAGAAAATTGAGAAAGAAGGGATGAAACAGAAGAGGAGGAAAGGATTACCAAAAATCCTTTCGTCACCTATTCTGTTTACACACTCCTCTGCCACAAGAGGGTGGGGGCCATTCCTTCTGAGTAGTATTGCCTTGGGCTCACTATCCAAAAAACTTCACCTTCTCTCTGGAACTACTAGAAAAGCTACTGTGCCAGACTGGGAAAGGCCTGGTGTAGTGGGAGGTGTCCTTGCCCATGGCAGGGGGTTGGGACTGACCGATCTCCAAGGCCCCCTCCAACCCCTTAGTATTCTGTGATCTGCAACAACAGCCATTTAAACAGCACAGCAGATTTCCTTCACACAGACCAAGTTTCAGTTACTCAGCCACATGTCCTTGCTCAGTTATACAACAGTTTCTTTTTTTTTCCCCCTACAATAGTCAAAATTGCAGATCCACAGCATACTGGGAAACATGCAAGCAGGTCATTTTGTCACAGGAGAGGATCAAGCTGTAACAGCATATAAAGGGAAAGGTATCTGCATCAAAGAACATTTTGTACCTTAAAATTGTCTGCAACCAGAGTGGGAGGGCTCTTTTAACACAGAGATGAAACTTAATTCTCAAAGGTTCAAGGTTATGGCAGAACACAGAAATTAGGAATGCTTTACTCACCAGAAGGTACCCTCGAAACTGGTTGTATATTATTGCTGTAAGCAAATTCATCAAAAACAAGTTGCCTATTGGAGAAAAAGAGATAGTAAAATTTACTGAAAAATATCTGTTTCTCAAAGAAGTTTCAATGTGTGCAGTACATCAGATGTAAAACTTAATGGGTTCATTTTCTTGTGTTTGATTCCCAAAACGTTTTTAATGTTTGAATATACTGCAATGTATCTATTCCCCTGTGACATGTTACCAAAAAACTCCAAACCACAAGTACCTTTCATGAAAATGATCTCAGAGACACTATGCAATAACTGGAAGAATCAGGAAAACAGAGAAATTCATGATTAAATTTCCCTAGAAAAATAAAACACTGTAGATGGTATGCACAAGTGTCAAAGTTGAAGTGCATTTCCCTTGCTGAAGACAAGACATAACTCACCCAATACAGTGAAGAGGATGAAGAAGATTGAATATGCCCGATTCTTAGAATATGCAGGTATCATCACTGTATCAAATTTAACAAAAAGAGAAAATAATATGTTAATGCTTGAGACGCACAGAGATGTCTATGAACTTTTGTCCATTGGTGAAAGCTCTCACACAGCTGGACTTTAGAGTGGCATATATAATTACACCACAGAAAGGCAAGAATCAAGTTACTAAAGGTATGAAAAACATTTACACAACCTTTCTCTGGCTGTACTAAGAACCATCAGCTGAAAGAATGGTTACAGTAGTCTGAACAGAGCAATCTTACTCTGTTGTTCTTCAAAAGGAGAGACAAGAGTTATTTCTGAAAGACTGCTCACCATCAGGATTATTTGCAGTAGTCAGCAGGACCAGCAGTGACGTCAGGGAATCAGGCAAATTCCGGAAATACACCACCCACTCCTTATCCTGCTGGTTATCCTAGGCAAAAACATGTTCATTGTTAAGAGAAATACCAAGGAATCACTGTCGTACCAAGGAAGGGGGGGAAAAAAATTAAATTTAAAAAAATTAACATCAGTCAACAAGCAATTTCTTACACACATAATTAAATCCACCCCATTGAAAAAGCAAAAGCAGAACATGAAAATTAAGAGAATATGTCTGAACACAGAGCAATCACACCACTTACTAACAGCAATTAAAAAACACAAGGAAGAACACGAAGCTCCACATGGAAGTTATGTTTAGTTAGCACCTCAGACCTAGGAAGAACAATCATGTCACAAACTGACAGAATCTTCACCAAAAACATACTGAGAGGTTGACATTGGATTCTCCACATTTTTTTTTTTTTTAGTCTGGAGACCAAGAAGAGACGGATAAAAAAAGATGCGGAGTGCAAACAACATAAACATGAGTCAGGCAGCACAGGACAAACAGCTCTTGAACCTGCTGCAAAGACTAGAATATGTAACTCTAGAGGACATACAAAAGACAATCCAAAAATGCAGAGTCATGAACTTCATTAATAAACCTACTTTTAGAACTTGCCTGCAGTATTTTGCTGCGTTAGATAAAATTAGCTTGTATGGGTGTCAGAGCAGCACACTTAAATAGGAAAATCCACTCATTTGTTATTTTTTACCTCTATGTACACGAAAGTGACTGGTTTAGGTATACAAGTTATAAATATACATCTGCTGGGGAAGCTCATAACTGAAATTAGATGTGACGAACAGAGATAATACAAAGGTCCAGAAGGCAACTAAAAGTGGGAAAACAGACCTCTACTTCTAATTCCAAAGATTCTGTAACATGGGAATTCAGGGAATTTGCTGATCTTAAGGAAGACTAGAAGCTGGCTCAAGTGCAAATTACAGTGGAAACAAAGGTGCAAAACTGAGATTAAGGATGGGACCAAAATTACTGGGTGAAGCATGCAAGAAATTTTTGTGTTCACAGTAACATATTTATGGAAGGCCTTAAAAAATAAGAATAAAAATAAAACCCCAATAATCTGAGTGTGATAAATTAAGATACAAGAAGTCTAGAAAAGAAGAACATATCAAGATTACCGGAACGCAAAAATTATTTTAACCACAACATTTCAATTTTGCTTTTCAGAAGCAGGAAGAGAAAAACGAGAGGAAAACCCAAAGGGATCAGAAACCAAAATGAGTACAGGCAAAAACCTACCAGGGCATGGCCAGGAATACCAGTATTGGAATGTGAGAAAACACAGAAGAAATTAAAGTCAGCATAAAACAAGACAGGGAAGAGAAAAAAGAAATGAGTGCTAATATAAAGGAAAAAGTGACAAGAGCTCTGGAGACAGAACAGCACTGAGGGTTTCAACAAAAGCAGAGAAAATAATTCAAGGGATCAAACTGGGTAAATGTATAAGGAAATCTCCTGTATACATGAATACCGTGCGCATGTTAGAGCTCTCCAAATGGACTTCAAACTCATCTCAGCACGTCTGACAATGTGACATTTTTCAGGGAAAACAAGTTTCACTAGTTTGACTATAAAACTAGACAAGAAGCAGCTGTGCAAGCAGAGAAAAAAGGCACCCAGATGTACCAAAGCAGCAGTAGAATTGATTACCTTTGTTCGAGCAAAGAGCAGCATGGCAAACATGGTGAAGAGAGACAGATGAACAGCCAGTAGTAGAACAACACTGTTGGAAAGAAAATATATCAAAGTATTAATAGTAACTTTATCTTATTCTCAATATCCTCTGCTAAAAATGAAAATGATGCCATATAAAGAAAACTAGAGCTGTTTTTAAGAAGTTATATGGAGATAACAGATGTGAGTTTTGATACAAAATAAAAATCACAGACATGCCTCAGTTCTTCCCTTACAAAAGCAGAACTAAAACCTCCCACTTGGCTAGCATTAAAAAACCTACGTCACACACAGTCACGTCAAAATCTAGAGATCCTGTACAGACTAAAGGGAATCAAAAAGTTACCACACTCTTCACGCTGTGTGACCTGATCTCACTGAGCACTTAGCTACTCCACCCAGAAGGAAGCTGCTCAGATGCCCCCACACCAGAACACAAAGGATAACAACCTGCCTGCTTACAATCACCCCATGAAAGGGCGTCTCCTGTGCTATAACCCACCTCGCCATTTCAGGCAATGTGCTGTTGATACTTTTTAACGTTTTCTTCATCATAGAAGAATTCTGGAGGAGAAAGAAGGGGCGAAGGATTCTTCTTATTCTCATACTCTGAAAAAAAACAACAGATCGGACCCTGAGCTCCTGCAAGACTGGCAGCACAAACTGAGTGCAAGTTTGTCAAAAAGCACTTGACACACACATCGACAAAGCCAACAGAGGAACAGAAAAAGAAGTGAGCTCTGCTCTTCTGAACTCATAAAACACCAAAAAAGATTCCATACCTCATTAAAATGAGGAGAGATTGTTTTAAAAACACATATTGACATTTCAATAGCCTCATCAGGCCACTAATTAGAAACAATCCAACTTTACTGCTCAGTAGACATAAAAATCTAGCAAGAGATGGCATTTTTGTATTTTCTACCAAGGTTTATCTCAAGAAAAGGATTAATAGAGAGCTACTTTCAATAAAAACAAACATATTCTAAAAATAAGTTCTTCATTTCAATTTTCAGACTGTTTGTTTTAAAACTAAAGAACCTGCTTATTACTTAGTAATTTCTGTCTCTCACAACACTCAAGCTATCATTGCTTTTTTCCTCACAACACTACGGCAAATAAACTTTTCAATTCTTGCACTCAAGACATTTGCAAGCCTTCAAGTTATTCCTGTCACTTATTTGTTATTTCAAGTGTTTCAACATCCTGCATTTTAGGATCAGTCTTACACGGGCCACACTTAGCAGCAAAAAAACCCATAAAATTTTCTTTATGTCTATTAATTTTCTTCATGTCTATTCTCTTGTTCATCCATCCCAGCAGTTCAACTGCTCCTTCTGCCACTGCTTTGTGTTGTGAGGCTCCTTTTCAAACCACCTGTCCACTATCATACCTCAAGAGTTTACACTTCAAGATCTTGTCTCTCTCATTCTCTTCCCAGCATTTTCATCACATTATTATTTTCTTAACAAGGATTGCAAGTTGCACAACAACTAATTTAATGTAAATCTGTGGCAGACAAAACCTGGGAGAGTGCAACATCAAGGAGGGCACTCTTAGAACCATTTCCAAACCTGATGCTCCTCTCAGGACACAACTGTTCTGAACACAGCACAGCTTCAGGTTAGAAAGCAGCTGTTAAACAACATAATGACTTTTTTCTTATACTTCACTACAGAGGCTTTGCCATTCACTCAAGTTAAGCATATCATTCTCCAATTACATGACAAAATTGGTGCCAGGCAAAGAGTTTTCCCTGCACTCTTTGACTGTTGACAGACTAAGCAAAGAGTGCTATTTAATTTTACTAACAAACATAAAATTTACATTAAGAATTAAACAGAGGCTACATTACACCAAATTTTTTTCTGCATTTAAGTGCATTATCCAGCTATCAAAGACCAAAGTAAAGCTGTTCTTACCTCTTTGCAGAAAAAACTCAGTGACACAATCCAGTCAGCAAGGGAAACAATTAATGTCAGCATATAAGCCATTAGCCATTTATTTTTCCAAAATTCTTTCCATCCAATTAAGTAACTCTGGGCAAGGGAAAAAAAAGAGCAACTTTAATTACTTTCATAATAAAATCCAATACCCTAATAAGTCAGCGCCGATTTTTTTCCAAGTATTTGCAATTTTACATTAGTGCTCTTAAAAAGCTCTCCAAAATGCAAAAAAACACTGTTGAGAGATTTTTTCCTACAAGAACTAAATAAAAGTCAGTAAAAGTGAGAGGTGCATACAGGCCATGCGAGACAAATCCTTTGAATGCAAGAAAATTCTCCACTTAATAAACATAAAAAGGGATTTCCCAGAAATAAGTATCCCAAGAAAGGTCAATTTCTGACAACTTTTGTGTAAATGAACTGACATATTTATTATATACACTGACTTTATAGCCTAACACAAGCAGCTAAGCCAAAACACTTACACTCTTAGCAAAATTTATTTCACAATTAGGAAAATTAGGTTAAAATAAAGGGATTAATTTATTAAATATACACTTGCTAATTTCTCCTGAAATGAGGCTCTAAAAAAGCAAGGCCACTTCACCCTGCAAACGCAAGATTGGAGAAACGATTCCACCACACACCGACTTGCTCCATTGGATAGCAGATGAAGGAGATGCTCACCTTCACAGACACATCAGCCACGAACACGAGGAAGCAGAGCAGCTCCACGCTCTCCGTGAGGCCGCAGGGAGGATTCCAGGCGGGAAGGCGGTACCGCACATCCGACGTGACGGTGAGCGAGGAAGGCTCTTCAATGAAGGCCAAAGCCAAGATTATAGTAATGGTTAAGCCCAAAATCCTGTTTGGACAGAGATGAAATTAAAAATAAGACCAACAAAACCATAAAAAAAAAAAAAAAGGACCAAAAAAATCCCATCCCAAAACAAACCCCAAAAAACAGCCACAAAATGAGTCAAAATAGCAACAAAATACTTACAGTAAGGCAATTTTCTCTGAAGTTATGATACCATATTTCACTCAAATGGGTTAGACCACAAGTCAGCACTTGACTAGCACACTGTTGCCTGCACTGGAAATGTAACTGCTGACCACCAAAAAACCTGAGGTGGAGTCCTTTTGAAACTAACAGCAGCAAACAATCTTGCTGGTATCCAACATGTTTAGAAACAGACACTTTGAAAACCCTTAAGGCACTGTGCTGTAAATCATGCCAGTAAGTCCACTGTCCTGGTTTAGGGCAAATTTGGGAAAAAACACCTCACCCATTCCACTGCTTCTCCTTCACTCTCAGATCCAGTTTTAAAGGTACAAAATTTATTTCTGAGCTAAACAGATGAATGGGGATACAATTTAACATCCACTCATGCAACAGTCCTTGTGGCTGTTCCAAAGAGCCATCTACATCATCACACTTCAATAAAATTTGCTGCTTTCCACTTCTATCATGTTCACATGTGGTCAATCCCCTTGATTCTCACAGTAAGTTGTTATAAAGATAACACCATTATCTAATAATCTAACAAGCAAGAAAGATAAAAAATAAAAAAAATAAATACATACAAGACATAAATACAGCCTTAGAACTAAAAGAAAAAGCATCTTCACAAAGCATAAATTCACAAAATCATCCAAAAAAAATCACCCATAAAAAAACCCCTAAAACACACCTACACTCTAAAAATCTTCCATCTTGTTACATATATATTACTATATCTCAAACCCTTTAAATCTTTCACCCTGTGAGATAACACACTTTTATTTAACTACACACTCATAATCTCAGTGCTATCACTCAGTTTTGGAAGCCTTTTCCATGGCCTCAGGTCAAATGTAGTATATCTTTGAGGATCATTCCCTGTCAGTACAGAAAGTCTAAAATCCTCTGTGTCCAGAGTTCCAACAGAGGAGTTTCTCAGGAAGACTAACTCCTAAACAAAAAAGCAAGGAGAATAACAAAGTTCTTACCATTGGCAAGTCCTGGAATAGTACCATCGATAAAGCCACAGGGATTTGGAGTCCACACGGTGATTTATAGATCGATACTGAAGGCAGGAAGCAAAAAGGCTAATTCAAACATTACATTCAGTCTGCATCAAAGACAAAGATCAAGTGACCAAAGCAAACCAAATGAGTACATGTTACTAACTATTAAAGCATCAAGTCACCCATGACCACAGAGGTATCCTACATGTGTGAAAAGGGAAAGATTTTAAAGAAGTTCTGCTATCTAAAGGCCACAGAGCTGCTCAGATAATAG
This sequence comes from Cinnycerthia olivascens, assembly GCA_035048155.1. NCBI lineage: Eukaryota > Metazoa > Chordata > Aves > Passeriformes > Certhiidae > Cinnycerthia > Cinnycerthia olivascens. The sequence goes on along the minus strand of JAWWMU010000237.1, from coordinate 6,591,319 downwards.
AACTGTGTGCCAGTGACCTGAAGCAAGCACTTCATCATTTCAAATAACATCATTTGTAATAATTCAGTGAGTATTCCATGAACTCATCAAAATGGTCCACCCACTTAAATCCCTTCTCCAACATTCATGGATCTTCTTTTGTCTTTCTCTTCTGACAGGCCATAAGATGCAAACAAATAAATTCTGAATAGAAGTGACATCAACCTATTTCATTGAATAAAACATGCCTTCAGATCAGGAAGTGCCTGTGATTCTTCAGGAATCCCCAAAATCCATCCCTGCTCTGTGACAGCTCCTGGGCTGTTCTTACTCTGCCCCCACTGAGTAGAAAGGTGACCACACCTTAAATACATCTGGCCCCCAGAAATCTCCCAACCAAAAGCCATCTAGATGCAGCAAGAGAGCTCAAGAACTGCCCTTTAGCATTCCCACTGCCTGGGAGAAAACAGGATCTAGGAACCTGCAGTAATGGTCAGTAAAAGAGAGACAGAGGGAATCAAAACTTCCAAAGGCATCAAGTGCAGCTGAAGCTGAAGAGTTCCAGCCTTAAACTCTTAAGCTTTTACCAGCTCTTAAGATGTGCAAGTAGACTGAGAGGCAAATTACAGGGCTTGCTCAAATAGTTGCTCTTGGCAGTAGGTTAGTCAGTATCAAAATACCCACAATCAAACCAACCCAAACAAACAAATACACAAAAAACCACCATGAAAATCACTCCACAAACCAGCATGTCCTCTGAAACCCTTAAAGAGATTACTTCATTGTGGGGAGAAATATATTTCTCCTGGGCAGAAGTTTATTGAGACTTGCATACCACAGGAATATGGAACTCTGATTTTTCTTTGTGAATTGAGATGGTGGTTACAAATGTTGCCTGAACACAGGAAAACTTAAAAACTGGTAGAGCATGTGACAAACATCCAGCATGGGAAGCATAACAGCTAACATAAACATTTTTTACTTACTTGTATTGCATCTTCAATAAATACAATGGCTTGGTTTATATAAAGGTCATTATCACCTCCAGCACCTATGAAGTAAAAAAGAAAAAAGAATCACTTGTTTTGGATAAACAAACTTTGGCTAAAACAGCTTATCAGTTAACAGAAGGTGCACAATCACAGCTCTCGTGACAAAGGGCACTGCACACATACAAAAAAGAGAGAGAGTTCCTGCCACAGAGGACTTTGCTCTGTTGGCAGCACTGTGCATTACATCAGATAAATAATAATTCTATCAGTCACATCATGCATCTTTCTGTGTATTGTTAAAAGGTTCTCTTTTAGGTTTATGTAGCCAGGTTACACTGGTACTTAAGCATCACAAAACTACACAGAGACAAGTCCTAACAGGCAAAATAATGGAGCTTCAAATTGTTCTTTGACAGAGTGTACAGTCAAGTGAAGCCAGAAAAATCAGGTACTACTACTGTAGCAGTTTTTATTTTTGTTTAATAAAGATCCTGCGGTTTAGAGTAATCTTGTTCCTCCAGAACCAACAGGAATCTCCAGTCACATGAGAATTAAATTAAGTGCTTTTAAAATCTGTTCTGAGAGTTACTATTACCATACCAACAGATCAGAGCTCAAGACACAGTAAGGGGAGAAGGAACACAAATTGAAATAAAATACCACTAAATTAGTTATTAATTCACTTTTCAAAACCTAATATTAAGAAGTCTGTATGAAGATAGACACATAAAAAATAAAGGGCAGCCACTTGTGTTTACTTGAAGTAAGACCTTTCAGGAACTAACCCGGTAATTAAGCCAAAAAGATAAATAAAGGCCGTTAAGGTCAAAATAAGGAAGGAAAAAAAAAAAAAGACATAAAAAGAGATAAAAAATTGAGAGGGACTCAAGATATGAAAAACATATGCTAGCGTAACCTTCCCACAGAGGGGAAGAGTCTCAAGGAGCACTTCATACCATCTCCACTGAGGAGACAGCAATCACAACCTGGGATACAGCAGGAAAGAGTCCATCCCAGCAGCAGCACCACCATGCCCTGCTCCAGACACCAACCAGCACCAGAAACACCACTGATCAGTGCCACAGGCAATTTTTATGTTCTACATGATCCAGTAGCATCAATTTCCTACAAACACTGTAAATGGTTTTTAAATGTCACCCTTTTTCTGAGCATCAGCAACAATAGTTTCGTGCTGATCCTGATATGAACCATGGCGCAAGAAAGATCTGAGCATAAACAGGAGACAAGCCAGGCTCATGCAGGTTTCTTTTTTTTTCTTGACATCTCACACTAGTGAGATAAAAATAAAAGTTGCTTAAAGGAACCATTAGCAATAAGAATTGCAAGGACAGCAAAAGCTTAAGGTACTTGAAGCACAGAGCAAGCCACTAGCGTTGATGCCAAGGATTTTGGAAGGGCAGAATCTAAGTGACTGTTCATAGTACAAAAATAAAACAGGGAAATTAGCCAAAAATGTTTACTTTAGCAATTTCTCCATGCATTCCACCACGGATACCCAACTTATTCTGCAACTCTTAGTCACAGCAAGTGACACTTAGTCACAAGTGATGATTACAGCACTGCTCGGTTTGGGCACACAGGATCCATCCGAGACCCCGCTGTCCTTCTGGCACTGCACAAAAGTGCAACAAAAAGTGAAGGTTCCCTTAGGTGATGCGATACCCTGCAAAGAGAGAACCTGAGGTCTCCAAAGGATTCCATCCTGGGGGAATTGAGATGTCAGAGCTACGACAACCACCGGGTTCGAGAAAAACTTGTCAGCACCTTAGAGGAAAACCCTAAAATTACATAAGGAACTAAAGAAGCCTGGGGCTGCAGCAGCAGCAGCGCAAGGCTCGCACCTGAGCCCAGCGCTAGCGACTCCCTCAGAGCCGTCCCCGCCGGAGCCGCCGGGAGCAGCCCGGGCAGGGCGGCCGAGCCCCGCCGAGCCCCTCGGCAGCCCGGGGGGCTTCCAGCCCCTCCCGCTCCCGGGAGCGCCCCGGCTCAGCGGGAAAGCCGAGAGCTCCGCCCGCTCCAGCGCCCCGGGCACCGCCCGGCCCGGCACTCACCGTCCTCGGCGGCCGAGCGGGCACCGCCGCGCTCCCGCCACAGCCCCCGGCCCGCCCGCCAGCGCCGCGGGGGCAGCAGCGGCTCCGCCTCAGCGCCGGCCTCCATCGGCACCACCGACCGCGCTC
>JAWWMU010000237.1:6566229-6578878 GCA_035048155.1 Cinnycerthia olivascens | reverse complement strand
GAACTTCATCTGCTCAGCTACCGTGAGCCAGCTTTACTGCACGTAAAAGGACACAAACATTGGCTGAAGATTTTTTTCCTTAGTCTCAGCACCTCAGCAGAGCCAGGCCGACACAGCTCACATGATGCTAGCAGAAAACCACACAGCCAGCAGAGATGCACAGCAATGCAACGTTCTCAATGCAGAGCTCAGATCAAATTAACCTTTTGGCACTGTAAGACTTTTTAAAAACTGTTTCAATCTTGAGGTCAGTGAAGAAGAAATTTAATTCTAGATGAAGAGATTGAAGAGAATGCTTTGAGCTTAGATTTAAATTCTTTTGTGAAGCTATGGTAAAGATATATATTTGATATATCAGACTTTATTTTCTCTGTGACTTATAGAAATGTATTGGGAGAAAGTAGCAATTTTAGTACAACTGTGAGTTAAAATATTAGTAGTTGAAACAAATAGATATTGCTGTGATTTAATAAGAAACTTAAAGAGAAATGAGATGAAAATAGTAGAAAAAGCTTTTGTTTCCAGAGATAGATGAAGAAAAAACTTGTATACTAAAGTCGCTCATTCTTAAAAAAAATACCCCAATAGTTGATATGGTCTAGAAAAGCAGCTGTGTAAAAGCTGCAAAACATGAGAAATGCTTTGACACTGTGAATAGGATTTTAATTCCAGGTGGCTGATTTCGTTTGACAAAGCCACAAGAAAACCTGCTTTCTTGAGGAAAAGTCTCCATAGCGTAACAAGAGAGACTTTTCTCCCTAAGTGAACTGAGAAAAAGACTATTTTAAAAGTAGTAGACTGACTGAAAGTCGTGGGTTTTATCTTTGCATTGTCAGTGAAAAAGAAAAGAGGCGTTCTGAAATTTTATTCTGATTCTCTTATTATTGTTTTCCCCTCTAGTTCTGTTAATAAAGTTTTCTTTGTGTATTTTCAAGTTTAAATCTGCTTTGCTTTCTTTCCTTTTAATCCTATCTCACAACAGAAAATAAACCTTCAACATTAATTGGTCTGTTGGCTGGGAAATACCAAATTAACTCCACGACATCAACAAATGGGGAAGTTAGCCTAGTGGATGCACAGGTGAACACTACTGAAACAGCATTTTATGGGAAAGCTACAACAATACTTTGGCTAAACCTCTGAAAAATACACTATTTCCCATTCAGGCTGATCTAACTATTGTCATTAATTTCACTGTTACCAGTGTATTCTTAGGTTATTACCTCTTCTGAGTAATAATCTGCAGTGGGATTTGGTAGAGTTGCAAGGAAATGACAGTGACCTGTTCCACCGGGGTATATATTACTTGTTTTTACCAACCTTTCATCCACATTGGCTGATCCCAGCACCAGCAGTCCCCCCGGCATCCCACGAGCCCACAGTGTCAGCTGAGCAAACAGGTAGGCAAGGACCATTCTTATTCTAGCCTGCAAAATAAAAATGAAAAGGAAAGCAAAATTTATAAAGTAAAGTGATTTCTCCCCAGTCACTTTTATTAATCAATTCTCTAAACAAACTCATGAAGAACAAAACATGGGCAGGGTAAGTATGACTGCAAGAAGGATGGTCTTGTGGAAAAATTGCTGAACATACTCAGGAAATCCAGGTTCAGTATCTGCTACTGCCACAGACTGAGGAAGTGAGAAAGTTACTCCGGGCCAACTGCAACCTGGGGAGTAGTTGCCATTTGCTACCTCTAATAGCACTAACAAGGATCCATGATGGATGAAGTACGCAGATAAACCGTACCCTTTTATACAGCAAATAAATCCCTCTAGTCTTACAGGAAAAATTTGTAAGAAGTTCACTTTGCTTTTGTGAACTTTTTTTTAGTGATTTTTGCGATTCTCGAACTCAGTTTTTTCTAAGTAATGCCAAACCAACCTGGGATCCAGCCTCCAGCTCCAGACACAACGATGGGTGATATTAAGCAAATACCCACACCACTCTGTGATTTAAGCCTCTCCTGTTGCCAAAAAAGCTGATAAAGGATTCAATGTTTGCTTCCAGAGCAAACAGATGGTTTTCTCCAGTAACAGGGAGAGAAAGATCAAGTCCTCAAATTAACAAAAACTATCAAACAGGATAACCAACACTCGGAACTAAAGCAGAGTTGCTGGTTAGGTTTGAAAACCAAAAAAAATCAAACCAAAACCCACAGAACCAAAAGAGTGTGACCTGATTCAGCCTACAGGACACATACCTGCACATTCTGGAGTGCCAGGCTCTCTCTGCTGCTCCCTCCATAGACAGAAAACTGGGGAGTTTGACCTGTCACCACACTGAAGATCCCCACAATAGCTTTCACAGCTGCATCGATGTTCAGGTTGATGTGGTAGCTGAGAAGAATTCAAGCACAAGTGAGTCAACCAGCACAATCTGACTGTATAAAAATAGAAAAAAAGAAAATCCGAAAATCCACCCATCAAAGGAGGTTTTAAAGCAGCTAAAATCTCAGATATGGTATGAAGTAACTTAGGAAAGAATAACACCAGAGTCTGTTTCCAAAATTCCAAGTCCCTTGACAAATGCTTCTAAGTTTGCCTCACTTTAACACTTAAGTAATAATATCTGTAGCATTCCTACTTAACCCGCCTCCTATTCCTCTCTTATTTTTTCCCCCACTTTCAAGCTTGAACGTTTTAGAAGCAAGTCTTTGCCAGAACAAGATTTTTTTTCCCAGCACTTCTGAGCTTGTACCTGCCTATTTGCTCAGCCAGCAGTTTAGCCCTGTTGCAGGTATCCTGGGAGGAGTTCTCACTAGCCATGTAGCACGTGGTGAAGACACGCCTGCAGAATTCCCGAGGATCCTCAGGGATGTAGGTCTCATCATTCACCACCCTGCGTGCATCAGCCAGCACATCTGCATCTGAGGACAGAGCAAAACAAACAGAGCAAGAGTGGAAACTATTGTGCTCCTCCACTTGCAGAATATGCAAGTATCTTGTACATCCCTTGTACTGCAATTAAGCTTTACAGTGCCCATGACAAATAAGATTACTACATCTAACTCCCCCAAAAATATTTTCATCTATCAAATAAAAGAATTACTGACTTTGAGCACAAAAATATTGAATCATTTTGATCTGCTGAAGAATTTTCATAGAAAACATGATCCAGTATGTAGAAAGACTTAGCTAAAAGCATGAAGTCTGCTTAAAGTCAGTTTAAGAACTTAAACCATTTCTAACCATGCTTTGCAAGGGGAGAATTTTCAGAATAAACTGAAGACTACATCAGCCAATCAGCCAATCAGCTAATTTATGTCTAGACCTTTATTTGAACAATGGTCTAGACATAAATTAGTCTGAGTTCCACATCCAATTCTTAAACCCAAAACAAAAACTATTAAGCCAATTCAGAGAATCTGAATCTGGACACACATTTTCGATGGAATTTCTGAAGAGATACAAAGGACTCCATTAGAACAACAGGAAAAGGGTCTGCCATTAATAGGCTCTTGCAGCTACTGCACCTAGCTAATATTAACTTGTCCATAACCACTAGTAAGCACAGCTGGCCAGACAGATCTACTTACTGCCATTCTTGACTGCCAGGCAAACCTGGTGACACATGGAATACACTATGCAAGCTGTAGCAGAGCTGTCAATTCCACCACTCAGAGGTAGGAGAAATCCTGCCTTGAAAACAGAGAAAGGAAGAAGCTCCACATAGCAAAGTTAGAAAAAATTACGTATTGTACCCCTCAGAAACACACTCCTGTAGAAGAATTACAGGTGCATTGCTCAGGGCTGTTTAAATTCTACTGGGGAAAAACAAAATGAACCATCCAGAGGAAACCCTCTGAAACTCTCATCAACTGGATAATCAAACATACAGTGTAAAACCCTTTGGCTAGAAAAAATTCCAGTTGTCTTCACCCTCTAGTAAGACTGAAAAGCTAATAAAAAGGATTACATTTTTCATATATTCTTTACTAATACATGACTACTTTGTGTCACTCTGCTGCACTCAAGAAAGCGTAATTCCTGAGGGAAAGGTGCACAAAGCATATCCAAGTCACACTTGAAATACAATTTTTAAGTCTGAATGAGCTACCTCAAAACTAAAACTTTGTACCTTGGACTAACATCAGTTTGGGTTACCAGCAGCACAGGGTAACAATTTAGATAGTGCTGTGGCACCAAAGAAGCTGTGCCTGCCAAGGGAAAAACAAACCGAGTTGTTCTTACCTGTTTGCTGCGTCTTAAATAGTCCCAGAGCCAACATGCAGGTCCAAGGCTGAAATCACAAACATCATAGTCCTAAGAAGGTTACGGAATAACACCTAGACAAGTCAACATATTTCCTGTGGTCTTCCAATGAGAGACTTCTTTTACTTAAACCTAAACATCTTATGTTTATCTCTTTCTTCAAGTTTTGGTTGGTTTTTTTAAATCAAAGTAATTTTCAAGCAACAGATTTAGTGTTTGATTACCTGATCTCCTCCTCAGGACTGTGGTGTCTCCATTGGATTGGCATACAAGTAGGAGCAGCTACATCATCAGGACATGACAGAGCAAAGTTCACTTTTACCCTGGGATAAGGATTCACTTTACTTGCCTAAGCAATAGTACAGAAGAATTCAGAAGACATCAACTTTAACGGAGCACATACGTATAAAACATCAGCTCTGTAAGGTACTGTGAAAATCAAGACATGCAAATACTTTTTACATTCAGTAACTATTCAAACTTGGCACAGTTTACAAACACGAAAAGTTCTTACCGCCAAGTTACGAGATGAAATCTCTGCTCTGTAACTTCGAACATCCTCCAGGTCCAGAGTGGCAACCAGCACCTCCTATGGAAAGGCTTTCAACATTAGATCACTCTACACAGATAAACAATGCTTGGCAAAAGAGTCAGCATCAGCTGTGGCAAAGGAAGAGGCAAGAAATGTTACTGGGGAAAGAGATGGATCTGGCACATAACGTGAGGAAATCTAGATGACAAATCTACTTTTTTCTGAAATCAAAGTGAAATCTTGTGTCTACAAAACTGGGTCATAATTAGAACATTGCAGTCTTTGCCCTTTCTTCCTTCAGATAAGGGAATCTCAATTAACAAGGTCTGTCCTCCTCATGGTGATTGCACACAAAAATGTTTTTGTTAAGTTCTTCCACTGTGATAGTTCTTCCTTCCTCACAAAAGCAGGAGAGCTACTGTAGGTAATATGACTTGGAAAGCACTCGGATCTAATTGAATAGCATAATTAAAATACACCCTTTTTAGTCTAGAGACGTAGACCTAGAGTCTGCAATGTCTGGGAAGTGTTGTGCATAAATGTCCTAGCAGCTGTGGGGTGAATACTTTACCACATCATTGAGTGAAAACTGGGATCCTTGTGCAACTGTTTCTCCATTCATGGAAATCATGGCACAGCCATCGTAATACAGACGATCACCATCACAGCCTTTCTGGTTTGCTAAAATATATATTCCACCATTCTGCCAGGGAAACAAACATGCAGGGAAGGAAAAAACAAAAGTTGTTCAGAATACAGCACTTCACAGGATGTTAAAAATTAAAATGTTATTTCTCTGTTCCTGCCCTTCTTACAAACTTCCTTTTCCTTTACACTGTGAATGATTTACTCCCTTGACAGGGGTCTCTGTTAGTAGCAAGAGTCATTCCGTCAACCCAGAGAAAGCTGCACTTCTAAATTGAAATTCTGAGTTCAAGCTGAGGTTGGGCAAAGCAGAAAGGTGATTACAGAACCTGTGTTAGGATATCATAGGAAAGAGCAGATACTGTTAAATATAAGCAAAGCATGTTAAATGACAATGACAAAGCAGCTTTTTCACAGTGTAATGTACACTCATCACTTTATTTTTGTCCTCATCACTGTTAGATAGGATTACAGTCCAAATACTTCATGTCTTCTCATTTTTAAAACAAACAGAACTTTCCAAGTAGAAAAGTGCACACCTTTGCTGTGGCAGAATTCACCAGATCCACCCGGGTATGAGCCTTCCGCAGCACATGGTGACTCCCGGAAGAGTTTGTGAAGATTTCCACGCCATCAAGTCCCATCTCAATGTGAGGGCTGTCAAAGCAAAAGGCACAAAAATAAATCACTGCTGTGCGGTGAAAACTGCAAATATCATTAAAAATCACTAGCAGAAACATCTATGTCACTGTCAGTTTTCTGCATGCCTTAGCTCAAACAAGGATAGGGCTTTCAAAAATACCTGGGTTTTTGCATTGCCCAACTCTCCTGTCAAAGACCAGCAGTGGCTGCAGAGGTCAGGAGGGCTTTTTCTCATTCTGTTCTAAATGAAATGCCCTCCACTCTATAGAAGGCCAGGTCTCAAAGAAAGAGAGAATAACATTATCTTGGTCTGAAATGGCAACGTGGATATACACTGCAAAGTCAGTTTTCCCATTTTCCTTGTCTCTTAGCAAATCCAGAACAACAAGGAGAAGATTTTTACTCCTTTTTCTCTTTTTCCAATGTCATAAGAAAGAAATACTAAGAAAAAAACCCACTTCAACACATCACACTTTCTGCAATTACAAGGAAATTAATGTAACTGGGAGATTTGGAAAAATATCAGGAATGTGAACACTAGAGTTAACCTGTCATTTATTTCCTTAGGTCACTCTTTTCATTCTACTTCTTTTTGGTATATCTCCCCTACCTTCTTGTTTTGAGTTGATTTGGTTTAACCACTACCATGTCTTTGCCATCCTGCATCTAGCCTAATGAGGTCTTTCCCATGATGTATTTATTGCTTCTAATTATATTTTATCTTAATGACACTTTCTGAAAGATAAATTACATAGAAGAATAATAAGCAGATATTTTCAAATATTTATTTCAGGCAGCTCCAGGGTATGTTTTAGTTTACTTTTTATTACTTCTTCTCCTTTACCTGTTTGGTGCCCAGAGTTCTTCACATATTTCTACCCCTAGGCAGGTATCTTTGGTTGCTAGCACTGCATCCCCAAAAGGAACAGTTTCCTGAGGAAAAACAAGAACATTCTTACACACATTCAGTAGAACGAGCTGTTCAATTCAAAAACTTAACTACAAATCTTAAGAAAATATAAAAATTGAATGCTCACTTATGTGAAATTACTGACACAATATCAATCACATTATACCTTCTTTCATTTTATACCAAGTCTGAGTGAAAAAAAAAAAATGTTCTGAAATGCAAATTACTGGACTGATTGAAGTTTTGTGTTTTAATTTCAGTAGTATCCAAATACAGTGCTTTGCTTAAGGACAGGAATTAAACAATCTACAAAACATAGACTGTCTGTTGCTAAGAATCACACTTATGTTTTAGCAGGAACCAACACGGATTTTAGATACTTCTGAACTAAGAAGGTTTAAATTATTTTTGATTTCATTTTTTTTAACCTAAAAACACATACTCATTTCTAGTCTCAAGCACAGATAAACTCAGTACCAAAATTGGGCAAAATATGGCAATCAATGTTCTGTATGTACAAATAACTGAGACAGATTTAAAATTTACTTGCTTTGCTGCCACATACTAACATAAATAATGTTAAATTATGCTCTCATTTAATGTAACTCAGAACCACCACTGAAACTTATGAATCTACAACATGACTGGTAGCAGAATTTTGAGGACTACAGTTTTTAATTGCTGAATCTGGAAGATGCTAAAGTTAAAAAAAAAACCAAAACAACAGCTTACCTGTCCAGTCACTTCCTGAATTGTCCTGGGTAGAAAATATTCCTCCACATGCCTAAATTAAGTTTACAGATTGTGAATACATCATTACATAAATCACAGCATAAATACCGGTTCTCATCTCACCTTCTAATGTTGGTTAAAGAAACCATATTGAAATTGTACAGGACTGTGTGTGTTTAAAAAATGAAAAAATACTTTCATATTCTCCGTGGAATTAATCAGAAATGCTAACGTTTTAAGACAGCAACATGTGTGCTTCAGAAAGGCATGGTAAGCAGTGCCCCATCCTGGCTAGAAAAAGGCCTAACAAAGAACACACCGTGCAAGTCAAATGCCAGCTGGAAATTTCTCTTTTTGCAGGGTTACTACACAAGCAACGCAGAACAGACTGGGGCTCAGAGGGACCAGAAGTGCTTTACTGAGACCCTCAAGTTGGGAACATTCCCTGACAAGATGAGTGCAGAGCATCAGAGATGAGTGCCAGGCACTGCAGCATCATAAGGCAGGCAGCTTTTATTCTCTGCAGTAGTTGAAGTTTTGACAGAGCTCACCCATTTCAGTGTTTGCCAGTTCAGTACTGGGATGCAGCAATCCAGCAGATAAACACAGGCCCTCCCAGACCTGAGCTGGGTGTTCTTAGAAAGCACACATCAGGAAAATGACACTTTACACTGGCTGTAGGATCAAGCAGCCCCGCTTTTTCTTCCAGCTCAGCAACTCAGAGCTTGACTGATCAAAAAGCTTCCTAACCAAGCTGCAGCCATGCAGCTTGGCTGACTCTGCCTTGCTGCTCTCCTGGTAGCAGCCAAATGAGGATTTGCAGGAGGTATTTCAAACCTGCAAACAGCAAGCTGTGTTTTTTAACACAATTCTAACAGTTGCCAGCATACCTTGCTTTGCTCCATGGGGTGAACCATCTAAGTTCCCTGTAGTTTCCTGCATTTGCCAGTGATATTTTTGGTCTGATCAGAAGAATCTTCCTTAAATCATGAAACAAAACAGAAAAGCTGAGTTAACACATGATGTAAAGCCAAACAAGGCTATATATATGAACACTGATTAATAATCAAAGGAGTTGAAAAAAGATCAACTCCTTTTTTCTTTTATAATGTAACATTTTTAAAGGTTCTGTTTGCAGACTCGAGGGGTTTTTCTGAACTCTTTCAGAAAGCAGTGGGAATTTAGTTTCCACAAATCAGGAAAGAAAAAATACATCATGAGAAACCTTTGTTGTCTCTCTCAAAATTTAGCAAATTGGGAGATAAATCCATCACTCTGCATAGCACTAAAGAATCTTCCTTGAAGGCCAAACTGGTGTCTGAAAAGATAATGTGTTACCTCACAAAACACATCAAGAACTACTTACTTATTTAAAAAGATAACTCGACAATTGTAGCGAACATTTCTGTGCAGAATAGGCCTGTGAAAATAAGAAGCAAAATTAGCAGTGACTACACTCACTAAATGAAATTATAAAAAGCTACAGAATCTACTGCATAAAAGCTATTTGTAAGACCTCGCTAGAGGGCATCAAGCAAAACAAGATACTAAGTTTTAGCTTGTAATTTTTTAGTTAAAGTAGTTATTTAAAAAAATCAGAATTACTGACTATGCTGTCAATCTCAGAAATATCAACCTAAGCCTTAGGAACTTGAGCAGACCAGAAGATTCCCCATGGCTAGGACAGGTTATTTAATCAAACATGACCTCCTGTGATACTGACAATCCAGTTCAAAATCAAACTAGCTTTACACATTTATATCAATACTAGCACGTTAATTTTATAGATATAATTTATCACCCTTCCATGTCAGCACAAGGCTTACAATGGCTTTAGTGATTTTCACATACACTTATGTTGCTTTAAGATGTCTGTCAGTGACAGCAGACCCCACATTCCTACAAGATAGTCAATTTATAAAGCCCTTCCAGTTACACCTCACACAAAGTCTGACCCATGGCAATAAGGACCAGACATTAAGGTTTCCAATACACAACTGTAATTATCCTATTTCTCTCCTGAAGGGCTCAGCCACCAGCAATGTGTTGGAAGGATTATCTTCCAGGAAGTGTTCTGCACGTTGCAGTCCTGGTCATGGTAATTAAAAAGGGAAAAGTAGTGCGGTTCCTAAGATATGTTTGAAAGTTTGGTGCAGAGCTGTCGCTATCCAGGGCATGGCACAAGCAGCATTCCCTAAAGACTTAACCCTTTATCACAGGTACACAAAAGAAAATCCTTACATTCCCACATCACAGATAATATCTTGAGTAGCTGGAGACTCCAAGAGCTTTTCCAGAACTTGAAACGAATGCAAAAGCGTGTCTGACTCATAATAATGATCTGAGCAGCCGTAACCACTGCATACAGAAACAAGGAGAAATCAAAAATTCAGCACCAAAAGATGAGGACCAGACCCAAAGAACCAAAACTTCAGACAGGGAACATTTCACCCACACAGGTAATTTATATAAAAAAGGAATAAGCAGTGCTTCTTCATGAAGATGCTGTCAACACCATCCCTACTTACAGCATTTAAAATTCTGCGGCGTTTTATATCACCCCATGATATTCCTTCCAAGGACAGCAGCCTGGGCCCAGGCAGATGTCAAAGCACTACAGTTTCCCTGAAGGAAAACTCACTGAAATAGGTCAAAAATTATCGCTACCACTCAGGTTTCCAAGACAAGAGACCCAATCCTGTGCTCACAACTACAGTGCGCTTCTTTGCTCCGACAGCCGCATGCTGTAAGTACGGCTTTGGGCACTGCAGCACCACGGGGCCGATGCTCTTCCTGACTGTTCTTCCACAGTTAACTGGAATCGCACAAACCCAGCGTCAGCAAGGTGCCCTTACCAGATTTCGAGCTCTGGCCCAAGCCGGTACCGGGCTCCTTTGCTCTTGGCGATGTCGATACCTGGAAGTGTTGGGAGCGCAGTGCGTGAAACAGGCACGGGCTGCGCCGCCCCGTCCGCGGGCGGAGGGAAGGAAGCGGGGAAAGGAGGGAGCGGGAGAGGCTTCCTGATGGCCGGGGACGGCCAGTCATCTCGGCACTCACTTCTGAAAATCCTCTTCAGGTTGCCCTCAAAGTCCAGAGCCCACTGGTTGAGGGCGCAGGTGGCCACGGTCACTGCCCGGCCCATGGCGACTTCTGCCGCCTTCCCCGCTGCTTTCCGGGGCGGCGCCGGGCCACGGTTGCAGGTCCCTCCTCCGGTCCCTCCTCCGGCCGCTCCTCCCGATCCCTCCTCCGGCCGCTCCTCCCAGTCCCTCCTCCTAGTCCCTCCTCCCGATCCCTCCTCCGGCCGCTCCTCCCGGTCCCTCCTCCCACCGCTCCTCCCGGCTCCTCCTCCTGGTCCCTTCTCCGGTCCCTCCTCCGACCGCTCCTCCCGATCCCTCCTCCGGTCCCTCCTCCCGATCCCTCCTCCGGCCGCTCCTCCCGGCTCCTCCTCCTGGTCCCACCTCCCGATCCCTCCTCCGGCCGCTCCTCCCGGCTCCTCCTCCGCCCGCTCCTCCCGGTCCTTCCTCCTGGTCCCTCCTCCTGGTCCCTCCTCCGCCCGCTCCTCCCGGTCCTTCCTCCTGGTCCCTCCTCCCGGCCCCGGCAGCAGCCCCTGCGCTGTCAGCGCTTCCAGCACCGGCTCCATCCGAACCCGGTGTCCCCCCGCGCTGTGGCTCCTCCGCCGCCGTGCGCTGCTGCCGCCCTCACGCGCTTTCCGCAGTTTTACCTCTCCAGAGCCCCGAATTACGGGGATGCAGCCTTAGCCCGTTTCTTAGCCCTGCAGCTTCTTTTATGAGGTGCCCCTCAAACCGAGTTCAGAGTGCGAGTGCTGAAGGTAACTGGAACAGGGTGCAACGTTCTGTGTATTGTTCTCATTTCAGCATGATCCCGGCAGCCCTGAGGGTGCTGACCCCAGAGAGGGTGACTTCTTCAAAGTCCAGTCTCCTCTCTTACGTCCCTCATCACCTATTTGGCTGCCGTGAGCCTCCTTAAACACAGGATTCTACCTTCTTTCTGTACTAGAATCAGAATCATTCGGGTTGGAAAAGACCTGAAAGATCACTGAGTCCAACCACTAATCCATCACTGCCAAGCCCACCACTAAGTCATGTCCCCAGGTGCCACACGTACACGGCTTTTACCTCCAGCGATGGTGACTCCACCACCGCCCTGGGCAGTTTGTTCCAATACCTGCCAACCCTTTCCATGAAGAAACTTTTTAATATTCGATCTAAACAAGCCTTGGCACAACTTGAGGCCGTTTCATCTTCTCCTGTCGCTTGTGACTTGGGAGAAGAGCCTACAGGCTACAGCCTCCCTTCAGGGAGTTGTAGAGTGTGAGAAGATGCCCTCCTTGAGCCTCCTTTTCTCCAGGCTGAG
Organism: Cinnycerthia olivascens; assembly: GCA_035048155.1. Taxonomy (NCBI): domain Eukaryota; kingdom Metazoa; phylum Chordata; class Aves; order Passeriformes; family Certhiidae; genus Cinnycerthia; species Cinnycerthia olivascens. The sequence goes on along the minus strand of JAWWMU010000237.1, from coordinate 6,566,829 downwards.
ACCTACCCCCAGGTCCTGCCCCAGATCCATTCCCTCCTCTGGACACACGCCAGCAGCTCAGTGTCCTGGATTAAGGTGCCCAGAACTGACCCCATGATTGGAGCTGGGGCCTCAGCGGTGCCCAGAACAGGGGGACGGTCACTGACTGTCCTGCTCCCGCTGGCCACGCTATTGCTACACAGCCCAGGACACCATCGTCCTTCTTGGCCGCCCGGGCACACCTGTGCTCGTGTTCAGCAGCTCTCGGCCAGCACCCCTAGGTCTTTTTCTGCGGGGCCATCGGAAATGGCACAGAATGGTCAGTGGAGTGCAGAGAGTTTAATAACGACTCAAGGCAGGCCAGTCTGGCTTAGGGGCTCCATGGCCGCAGAGGGGATGTTGTGACCCAAGGGTAGGTGTAACCCATTTCCTCGGACACCAGTTCCCGCTCCTCCAGAAGGTCTGGGTTTATTTAGCGATGCCCGTGCGCGGCGGCCGGAGCGCCTCCTGCCCGCTCCGTTCCCGCCGGGGCGCGGGTCCCGGGGTAGGGGCGGAGCCTGCGCCCCTCGGCCCATGGGGCGAGCCCGCGCCGCCAATGGGGAGCGGCGGAGAGGGCGGGGC
>JAWWMU010000237.1:6532510-6558874 GCA_035048155.1 Cinnycerthia olivascens | reverse complement strand
AAGAATCCTTACATTACCCTACTTATCAGCAAGCAGAGGGTCTTGTTTATCTAAACAAGAGGGGATTACTTTCAGCCGGACATTCCATTGTTTTTCAGTTGTTCAGTAACTAAGGCTTGGTATGTCAAAGGTTGCTTTCATTTCAATCTTGCTTATAGTTTCCATATTCTTAAAATCTTTTGTCAGGCAGTCATATTTATAAGGCTTTCCTGTTTCATCTTCCCCAACAGCCCAGGTTTGGGAACTTTTGTAAGGAATTACAATACAGAGCTGTAGAAGCAGCCTGGCTGATTTGTAAGGCATAGAATGACATCTGGAGAAGAGGGGGAGATGATTTGTTATTTGTAATCGATGTATCAGTGAGAAGGAATCAAAAGTGGGAAGTAGTTCAGTTTTATGACGATATTGTCCCATAATTTAGTTCAGCTATTGTAGAGGAGCTTAGGGCTTATACAATATTAGGTAAGTAATCGATGAAACTATGGCATTTATTCAGTGGTGGTTTCCTGTGATCACTAAAGCTAAGGAAGCATGATTCCCTGTGGATTTGTGTCTCAGCTGGTGGATGTTAGTATTCAAATGTGAGTTACAGCTAGATTCTCATGGTACAAAAGATGGTCACCTGTGTTGACCCCCAAGGCATGGAGCTTATCCCATTATATAATAATATAATAAGAGAAGATTTATACTTTTTTTCTCCCCCTACTCAGCTGCCTATTTTCAACACACACGTGAGAGCTCCATAGTCGTTTCAAGAGGACAGAGTCTGGCCAGCTTGGCCAAAGGGTTCAAAAGCAGGGACAGAACTCACACACACATGCACAGACAAACCACCATGTTCTCAGAAGCAGCAAAAGCCATCCAGTGTGAGATAATGTACTTACACCGTTGGTCTTCCATCAGAGGTTGTAAAAAGGCACATGGCACATAAAATGATTGCAGCCCGGGCCAGGTTTCTTATTATAGAAGTCATTTTGTCTACAAAGGTAGAAATGAATACGTGTAAAGTCTGTAATTCAGATTATTTCTGTTCATTCCAAACAAATTTAAATTAGAAAAAAAAGTTGAAAAACATCAGACAAGAGTTTTTGAAAAATATTTTTTAATGAAAAGGGTTAGAGAAAACAATGCAAATGAAGGATTTACTTCTAATACTAATTCTGTGAGCAATTTATTTGTACTTCTTGGACAACTCTATGAGTTTTTGTCAGCTTTAGCTGCTCTGCATCATCATCATCATCATCATTATCTAGGTCCCTATCTCTTGCATAATTGGGCGAGAAGCACCGTGTTCTTTCAATATTATTATTACTGTCATTACCATTGTCCTTATGACTTTGTAGCCTTCAAGTCCAGAAATACTTGTGTATAGCTATTCAAATGAAAAATTCCATAGAATAAAATTTTCTCTATTTCTCTATATTTCATTTTTTAGAATGAAGAGGCTGACGCTTTCCCTGACAATTTTGCATAGAGGTATAACTCTACTGAGTTATGCCAGTGCCTGTTGAGTTTGAGGAGAGAAATCAGAATTAAGCCCCTCATTTTTTCAGGGATAATCCTGAATTTCCTGTATGAATTCCCCTCTGATTTCTACATCATCACAGGAACTGCCATTTGAAATGTATTTAGAAAATATTTACTACTGGTGACACTACAACAGGCAGAAACGACACAGTTCCAGTATCAATTTCTTGTCTGGATTTTCAGTATTGGCAGGTAGAAAAGGTATCTTTTTGTTACCACATAAGAAATTTGATACAGAGTAATTGACACCTAAAAGACATAAAACTCCACAATACCATTTTTTTTTTTTTTGCAACAGTTTCTGCAGCTTTGCCCTAGGTGAGAAAAGCATTTATAATGTGGTCTCTTACATGAGTGTCAACAAGGTCCTGGTAGTCCATCTAACCCAGGATTATAAATTCAGGACTTGAATTCACTTCAAGATATTTCTCATTCACTGTCTCTGACTTGGTCATTTCACAAATTTAGTTCAGATAACAGAACAGTTTGATCTTAATAATATTCATTTATTTTTTAAGATAGTCTGGAAAGGAACTAACACAAAAATAGGTAAAGAATCAATGATAAAATATTCTAATAAATCTTCCAGAGAATGTGGGGAAAAGTAGAGTATACTTACCAGACAGAATGTTAAAGGGATTTCTGGCTTGGGTATGTCAGCAGATGACTGTCTCTTGATGTCAAGTATATTTAAAGACCACTGAATTGGTTTAGTGGACCCCTTAAATGTAACTTTAAAATAGAGCTTCTAAGTAACTTGGAAGCCCTTTTATTGTCTCAGTTGATGTCACTGTCACACACACCCTCCTGACCCTCATGTACCCACCCTCAGATGCTTTCGTTGATTTGACATTTCATTTACAGGGTAAAGAGGCCCCAACAGAAAGAAAGTCCTGGGAAGCTGTGAGGAAGTTTGACTTTTAAATCCAGAATTGTGGCCAAAATAATGTGAGCTCTAAAGCTGTTGGAAGGATTTGCAAAGAAAACTGAGTTGTTGAATGCAGGCAGTTAAATCTTAAATGAGACAGTAAAGTTAGTGACCTACAAGTGAAAGATGACAGCCAAAGAATTTTACAAAATACTGAAAAGATAATACTTATGGTACTTGTGGGAAATAAGAATAGTCAGTTCAGGTCAGATACAAAGTTTCTTTGTGAAAGAATATACTGGAGAGGAGCAGAAGCCCCAAGGATGATAGAGGATCAAGTTTTTAATGAGAAGCTGGAGCCACTGAAAAGTTGCTGAAATGGTGTTAGACCTTCACTGCTCCATTCTACCTATATCTGTGAATAGCCCTGAATATCCCAAATGTGCTAAGTAGAAGGAAGGCATTTGAAGCAACTGAGGTAAAAAATAATAATTTACAAATTTTGAGAAAAAAAAATATAGAATTCTGCCTGCTTTCTAAGAAGTGAAATGTGAAAATCAGCAGTACTTTCCCATACGCATGAAGAAAGATTATTTTTGCTGCAAGATATTTTTCCTTTGTTAGATGCTTCTTCTGACTTCCAGTGTTTTTCTCCCCCCAAAAAACCCAAGCAAACCTCCACAAACAAAAACCAGTTTGCATCTGCACACTGTGACCCAGAATTTGTAAGATATGAATGCTTTTTTCTTATGTTATATTCCTGTGTATTTCATTAAGAATTGCAAAATTACGTGGGGAAAGGGAGGGAAGAACCAGAAACTCCAAAAAGCTCTAGAGATCTCATGGTTCCCTCAGTCTACAGATTAGTGAGTAAACTGAGAAATAATGAAGCCATTCACTTGTACAAGTTCAGGAAAACAGAGTAAAGAGAACTTCCAGCATTATATTGCTGGCAATATCCTTCCCCCTAAACGCTGCATACAGGGGGTCATGGGAATATGTTTTATTAAGAGATTTGGATCTCCTGGAATCATCAGGATAATAATCTGATGGCTAAAACATGACTAAACTATTATTAAAGGATATTTCTAGGTATAATGTGACTAAAAATGTACAATGCGATGGCATAACAGGTGAGGATTTTAAAGTCTCCACACAGTTGGTAATGGAAAACTCCCTTTTTTAAGATTTTATTGTAACTTATGCAAAACTTTTAATGAAACTCTCAAGGTGATTTTTTTACAGAGGTCTGGCATTCATATAGAACTTTTAGCATGTGACAGCAAAGGCTGAAGTGAAGGATAAGTGTTAGAAATTCTGGTGTCATTTTTATTCAAAGGTAGTGATGGGTTGTACCTAAAATTTCAAACAAAGATGGCTTAACTTGACACCTTGAAAAAGATGCAGTTTATTTAATGAGAATGAAGACACAAAAATAAAAATATTCAATATATGCCCATTATTTGTAAACAAATAGAGCCTGCAATGGTAATTAAAGAAATTTTGCATGGCAGCTCAAAATTGATATTGCTTTATATGCAGAAAAAAGAACTTGATTTGGATTATTCTCCCTCATATCCAGAAATTATGTTATTTGAAAATACAGCTGCGAATAAGTTTTCCAATGTCATCCCTGTTTGCTAAATTTGGCACATCAAACTTGGGAATGACAGATAATGGACCAAGTGAATGTAGTTTTTTTACCACATGCTTTAATTGTTTACACTTTTGTTTGGACACAGTGTATGATGAGGAGAGGAAAATGATATTGAGCTCTTTTAATGTTTCAGTCGAGGATGATTCATGTTCAGAATAAAATTTTTCCCTATCTTAAGGATCCTTTTAAAAATTCATATCTCTTTTGGGCACTCCTGGACTGATCCCAGGAAACCAGGGCTAACGTCTGCTGAACTGCTGTTCAGTAAGAGGCTTAAGACTACCCAAATTAATAGATGCTAACTTAAAAAAGAAACAACAGATAGAAAAATTAAATATTTTCTCTTCATTTGAAAGGCATTTCATGATGTTTTGTAGGTATAAGACATAAATACAAAGGCAAAGTATGGATGAAAAAATCAGAAAGTTCCTAGGAATTTTTTGTGCTTACAAATGAGACCTGACCTATATATGGCAATACTTGCTCCTCTTGGAATAAGAAGAGGGAAAACACAGTGGATTCTGAGTTTCTGTATTCTGAACACAGCAGGCTAGGGATGAGCCAGCGCAGGAATCAGTGGGTGCAATTTAACAGAGCAGTAAGGAGAATATAAACCATTAAATGTTCCAGGTACCTGCCAGACAAAGGCACCTGATTCAGAAACTGGTTGCAAACTCTTGGTGTAGATGTTGCAGTAGCAATATTGTCATTTTGTCTCCTTTGGAAGATGACAAAGGGAGCATGGGCTCCTCTTTTGGCTGGAATATGACAGTACTTTGAAGATTCTAGTTCAAATGTGCAGCTATTTCTTCACGCACAAGAGCAAATTTTCTCAGGCTAGATCTAAGCTTGAGTAGAGTATTCTCTTCTACCTTCACCTCAACTCACAGAATGCTGTATGGAAATGAGACAATATAATAACACATTCCCAAAAGTCTCTTAGTGGAAGGGTTTCTCCACGTCAGAAGGCATTACAGACACCAGGCAGGGGCATGGCACTTCTGAGGATGAGGGAGAGGCCTGAAAAACCAAAGGTGCTGGAATCACAGTGTGAGAGGGAAGAGCTGACCACAGCCTTTTCCTCTGACAAGAGTTTTTCTTGATCAGCCAGCAACCTACCCTTCCCTGACCTTCCCTTACAGATTGTACAGATACCTGAACCAATTAGGCATGAAGAAATCTGTGTTGCTGTGTTTGCAGCTGGTGTGCCACTGACATTGAATTTGTGCCATTGGATGTAATCAGACTCCAGGGCTGAAAACAAGGGGAAAGCAATGAGAAAGATTTTACAGCCAGGTGGATGAGCAGAGACCATATTGCAAAAATCCTGAAGATTTTTAAACATTTTTTGCATATTCTATCCATTTTTGTCAAGGGGAAATATTATACATCTTGAAATTATATCCACCCTAAAGCGTATTGCTGGAATATGGTTGGAGGACACAAAACTCTCAAGAATTGTGTATTATTTAGTGACTAAAGTGCATTTTCAAAACTTAATGACATAATCTAGTGTATTAATATTCCTATAGAATTCTTCATTCTCTAGATTTAAGGCTTCAATGCTGCAGTGCTATTTCCCACAGCAGGCTTTCCCCCCATTGCTTGTTGCAGAGGGTAGTTTCAGACAAATTGCTTTCTAACTGCAGCTATGGCTCAAAGAATATTAGTAGGTCATTGAGCAAGGGAACAGAGTAATTGATGACACACTGGATGATTGGTGAGGCAACTTTCTAAATGTGTCCGAGGAATGTTTCTGGCTTGACACAATGAAGAGCCAAAGTGACAGTCTGTAATCTTTTTAGAACTTCATTTGATTGACAAGATTTGTGGCTTTTCGAATGCCACAGCCGCATGTTCAGTCATTTATGTAAGCAATGTTGGGTATCTTCAGGTGGGTTTTGGGTTCATGTGGCCAGGTGAAGCTCCAACCCCATGGCAGTTTCCAACTGGATAAAAAAACAGCACAAGGATTTCTCAAAAGATCACCTATCACAGTTCTAGTTTGTGTCCAGTCTACCTCATACAATTTGCTTTCAGCAGTTAATGGCAACTGTGCATTTGAATATAATTGCTTACTGGTATATCCTCCTGTTACATAAAATCTTTCACTTGAGAATTAACAGTATTCCCCAACATCCCTGTTTTCTTTCTGAGGAAAGTATATACTGATGATGCTTATTTCTAGGCTATGAACATTTAGGCAAAGATGGATTAAATGCAAACTTCACTGGGAGAAAGATCAGAGAGAGAACAGAAGCTGCTGGAGTCTAGTCCCAGACACCTGACCTGAAGCTCACTTGCTTACCTGGGGACTGAACGTGATAATTGTGACCCAGACGATTTCTAGACTTCAATAATTAAATGGAACACAGGCAATGAATGGACACTTCCTTTTGCCCTCAGGGTAACTCAGCCATGTCCAGTTTATCACAGAATTTCCCTATTGACCTATCATGGGCATGGTAGGCTTTGCTGATGGGATCAGGAATGCACGAGTGCTCGCCCCCTGCATGCCACCCTGCACGATGGCTGCCTAGAATGCCACATAACATTACATGGCTCTTTTGAAGACCAGATGGAGGCTCCTGCTTACCTCATCTCTCTCTCATGAGAAGAATCTGAAGCTTGGTGAAACAGCCCAGAGCAGCCTGGAGGAATGCTAAAATGGCTGGCAAGGGAAGTCATGAGGGAGAGCTACCTCTGAGTCTCTACATATTTCACTGATCAGTAACAAAAGTGCTGCTGTACATCCTGAACAAAAAGAAAATCTATGGTTAGTTTCAACAAGTTCATATTGGCACAGTTTTACACTTCTGTTAGTGAATTCTACACTAAATATGTAAGTATTTCTAGAATAGCGAGTGAAAGTCTAGGTTTTGATTTGGATTTTGAAGTTCTGGTTAGCTATTTTATAGTCAGTAATTAACAAATATTAGCTTTCAGGACACCGAAACACCATGCTGTCAATGCTGTGCTGAATTCAATGCTGCAATGAGCAATACAGTACTTATGACCTTTTCCAGTAGATAGGAAGCTGTTAGAATACTCAAACCAGCTGCTGGATCAGTGGATTTTAGGGATAATACCAAACTGGATTATGCATATGCATACTCTCACACATCTCTAGTCATGGATAGGCCAGAGTATTTCCAGGCCTTTGCTGGCTCTGAGTGCTTTGTGCAGGCCTGAGTTCCCTTCCAGTGCCATGCAGGGCCCCTGGTGCTCTATTGAGGGCTCAAGTTCTTTTGTGTCATTCCTGAAACCACCGTGGCATCCCTGACAAGCCACACAAGGACATCAGTTCTTGGAGCACGAGTAATCACAGAGGGAAACACATCTAATATTGAAACAGGGCTGAGTCTAAAATCCACTTCCATTCCTTGGCCAGTCTCAAGAACTTTGCTCAAGATTTTGGCATTCAGGAACTTCTCACCAGTAAAAATCTGCACACACAATCACATACAGGCACATTCTATAAAATCAACATTTTAAAAGCATTTAGGATTTGAATAGTTAAATATTAGGAATATCTGCAGGTGTCAAGTTTGACCTACCAAAACCATTGTAAGAATGATTGTGCCAGCTCTGCATAAAAGATCCATGAAGACTCAGGGTGATACAGGACAAAACAGGGAAGAACTGCAGGTTTTATGCAGGTAGTCACGTATTTTTCTATCCTTTCTCCTGAAAAGATAGCTCAAGCTCATATAACCATATTTTTTGCAGCCACTGCAGATGAGCAGATAGCACCCAAGCAAGCAATCTGGAGTCTGATGGAATCTCATGGGAATGACAGCTGCTATTCACAAAAGAAGAATGACATTTCAGACCTTTCCTGAATCCAGTGACAATCCTGAAAAACTCTAAAAACTCATAAATATACATAAACCATCATTTGGGTTTTAAAAGAAAATACAGTGCTATGTACTATGTAAACATGCAAGGAGATGCAGACCCCCTAATAATGGTGATATTAAAAATGAAAAATATGTTGTATTTAATACTGAGATTTTCATTATTTGAGCTATGAATTACAGCAAATAAAATGCTTTACATTATATATTAAGGACCTTGTCCCAGAAATAAACACCTTTAAATGAAAACTTCTAGGTAAATGTTTATCAGAGATTAACTCCATAGATATATATCTTGACCTGAATTTTCTTCACCATAATATCTTAATGTATGTTTACGTATATTTATATTATTTGCTGGAGGGATAACACTTTTTCTGTAATTTCCCTTTCCAGCCTTTTCACTAAGTTATTGGCTGGACTATTACAATTTGTCAAAATCAAATTCCTGAATTAATAATTCTCTTAATTTTAAATCCATGCAGTTATTTTAATCATATATATATATTTTAAACCCGTGTTGATCAGAACTTTCCTCAAAATTATTTTCTTTCTTAGCATCTTCTGAAATATCAGTACTAACATGAAAGTCTAATAGTAATTCTTACAATCTAGTTCACCAAGAAGTATAGCACCTTATATGAATGCTGTACAGACTATCTCAATTTAAATTTTTTCATCTTTAACTGGTTTTTCTTTGTTTAGCCTCCACTGAAATTTGTTCATAGGTTGTGTCTCCTTCCATATGACATTCAGGCTCTTCATCTTAATTTTCTTTGCTCTTTATAAAAGGCCTAGATCATCACCTGCATGCACTGTGCATTGTTATTTTAATCTCTGCAGTTTAGGCTACGTAAAAAAAATCAAAATTTGCTTAGCTTACACTGGGCATGAACAACAAACTAGAATGATGAGTAATTGAGGACCTAACCCTGTTTTTCTGCCCTCATTTTCTGTTATTCTGTTTTTCACACTGCCTCATGGGATAGCCTAGTGAGGATAAGAATTAACCAATTCTGTCTGAGCAATCATTTCATTTTCCATGGTTTCTAGTCGTTATTAAAATGGTCAACCCTATAGAATCCAGTTCTTAAATCATGTTTTTCTGGGTGAACTTCTCTTAGGAACAGGCTTGTCACCATTACCCAGATAACTTCCCTCCTATTGTCTCCTCTGCCCTCTTCTCACTGCCCACTACCTAAACAAATGGCTGGCTCTCAACATTTAAGGAAAGATAACACTTACTATTTATACACAAATATTTATATCTAAAAAGCAAAATCGATAAGCAGCAGTCTGAACCTATACAATCCTCCTATAAACTGTTCCTTCTGTTCCTGTAAATTGTACAATTTTGTATGACTTCGAGATTGAGAGCTCTGAGCACAGACTGTGGCTTTTCATTCATTCTGCACAATTATCACCCTGTAGCAGTAAAAATGGGCTTCATACTTTATAGTGATCCTACAAATGCACCTTAGAAACTGAGAATCATGTGAAGGAAAGGATCTAAGCCATCTGCCCTAGCAGCCTTGTGAAATTACAGAGCAGAATAATTTAGGCAATTGCTGCCTTATTTGTCCCAGGATTAGTGCCCCTTCTCCTCTTTCCTCCATCAGGAAACCTAAAATGAATCTTTGTGTACGTCTGTAATAAAAATGACCCGAAAACCCAAGATATCAGAAGCTGATAAGGAATAGGGCATACTAATGTGCTGAGGTGGGAGTGCACCCTGGACCCCTGAATCTCTTTGGGTCTGAGAGATCTACAGACATTTGTGATGTATAAATTCGCCTGGGGCACAGAGAAGGTGGCTTGAGCTGAATGTTGCTCTGTGCTGGCATTCATACTGTAACTGCAGGAACAGACTCTATAAATAGCCCAACCCATTTACCTTTTTCAGAACTTCAGGGATGGCTAATCCCCAGAATAGATGAATTATGTAACTCTGTTCTCTAAACATCCCCATTCACTCTGCAAATTGTGTTCTTTACACACCACTTTAAAATTTGTGCATTCCTCTGGTTTGCACTCAGCACTTGCTGGAGCAGCTAGCTGTTGGGTTGACACCAGCTCAAAGGAGAAAATGCAAATTTTCAGGATTTGGGCCTAGGTTGAAGGCATCTATGTAAAAAGAACAGCAGGTCTGAAATATCAGACTATAACACTGACTCTAAAGTGCAACTGGATAGGGTCAAAAAGGCTTATTTTTGATGCACTAGGCTGGATGCACCTGGTTGAGTTACATGACGGGGAGCAAATATTCAAAGAGAATAGTGCACATTTGCAAGGCTGTCCTTGAACTCAAGGTTGCATGAGAAGCCAGAGAAGCTTTTTCTTCTGGAAACCATTGTTATTTATTAAGCATCACATACTCAAAACGAAGATTTCATTCTGGAGCTCTGAAACCTGTCCTTAAAGGAACCACTGGATTTGGAGTAGGCTGAGTGAAAAGCTGTTCTTGGATCAAACTCTAACTCTCTAAAACTCATAGGGCCTTCTGCAGTGGAGCTGTGTATTGGAAGCACTTGCAAAGAGAATACCCCAGGAGTCCTTAATGCTTGCAAATGTAAGTGCAGTTTGTGCCTCCTCAGACTGAGCAGTCACCTGATTAATGTAAAGAGGGGACAGTGCATTGGAAAGGACAGATCTGTGGACATGCTCAAATATGACCTCATCACACCGAGAACTTACTTGGAGAACAGAATCCTTCTGGAAAGGGTGCCCTACAGCTGTGTTATCACTAATGCCACAACAGGGCTCTTGCTCGTGGGAGTTCTCATCAAACAAAACCAGGAAAAGCTATGTGCACAAATCTCAAAGCTGAAATCTACCTGCAGTAATAGGAAATCTCTCCCAAGGGTCCCTGCATCACTCCTGTGAATGGAAATGCCTTTCCATGACATCATGGCTGTGGACACCAGAAGCTGGACCTGGTTTGGTGTGAGAAGAAGCATTCCAGCCAGTCTATTGCTGCTCTGTTATGTAACGTGCACCACCTTTTGGCACAAGGGATCTGACACCTGCAAGGGGCACAGATTTCCCACTCAGCCAGGGCCGCAGCCTCGTCTTCCCTGTATTGATCTTCACAGAGGAGTTACACAAAATTTGCAGGCTGGATTTTTAAGCTTCTTGGGTGTTCCAGGTTTTCACTTTATGCATGTCTATGTTTTGTGCTCTCCAGACCCATTTATTTTCTTTCCATCAGCCTTCACTCTGTTGAGGTTCTCTCTGGGATTTTTATTCCTAATTTATAATCAGCCCTATGGAACACTACATACCAATTGCTGAAGAAATATGAAAAGATATTGTTCTGCTTACTTCATAACTCTGTTCTTTTGAAGCATGATGTAAAAGCTCTTTGCAAAACTATGAACACTGATTGGAATGATTGTCATTTTTTGGATTTCTGGAGAGTCTCACAATGACAGATGTTATTTCTGGTGCCAGTCCCACCTCCATGTAATAAAACACTTCTCTGTATTATCTCACTGCACAAGTATGATACTTTGTCACAGGCATTTACTTACATCCTAGTCCTCCCCTGATTGTGAGACACAGGTGTTAGCTCAGCTTCTGTGTCTGCATTGTAAATAGCATTAGACTAACTAGGTGATGACATCACATCAATATTTTGCATTTCCACAGAAATATCTCACATTTTTATTTTTTTGAGTACAGACCATGAAAAAATGCAAAGGGCATTTCAAATTTATGAGCGTTCAGAAGAGACCACAGCACATGTAACATCTGTAAAAGAGGAGGCTTTCATCTATCATGTTTCACAAAAACACTTAAAAACTCAGATGTCCTGTAGCACAAATGCCTGCTCAAAGCAATGTTGACAATTAATTCAGACCCAGCATGCTTTATTCAGCTGGGTCTTGAAAATCTGCGAAGAAAAAAAATCCTGGAACCTGTTTAATTACCTTTGAGGGAAATATTTTTTCCCTTAGTCAGAATCTCCCATATTTCAGGCAGCAGTGATCTTCCTTGCCAGTCCTTGCCCTGCCATTACTATTGCAAGGCTAATATCTTGTGCTAGTCCAGTCCATGCTGTGATTGTACAGGAACACTGAAAATGTTTGACCTGAAGTTTCTGGGCTCATCCTTCTTGAAGCAAAGGGGAAAAACATGTGAAAGACATGCAAATATCTAAGATCACAATTTCCACCGTGGCTCTGAAGCAATTGGTTTTTTTAAAGGATTCTAGGCTGTGATAGTTACGTAGCAGCTCTCAATGAAAAATAAAAAGCTAGGGGGAAAATAAAGCAAATATCATGTTTAAAGATATATAGAGTGAGGTTGATTGAAAATAATAAAGTTTTAGCTGTACAAAGGAAACTGAACTAGGCATTACAAATGCCACTTAGTTATAAGCCAAGTGATGCAGTAATCAGGGAAAGAAACAAGTTGTGTAAGGTAGGTAGAGGATCTTCAGTATTTAGTTTTGTTCACACTAAGCAAAACATTGAACAGAAATAACCTTTGTTCCAGGGAAATGCTGGCAGGTTGTATCACTCTCTGAAAAAGGCTCTTCAGGTGATCTGATGTATTATACAACACTAAGATTTATTTAGGTACATTGGTTGCTGGAATAATTAAAATGGAAACCACTGCAAGAATGACCAACATAAACAAAGAAGTTCCTGCCCTCACTCATCTCTCAGAATTATCTGAACATGCTAAGAAGTGGTAGATAGAGAAGATGGATCTTGAGTGTGACCTGCTTTAGAAATTTCTGTATTCCTAAGAATATCACATGCCAAGAGATCTCATCCACTGGTACATGAGTTTCCCACAAGGATTTCGTCCCCTCACTTTCTGTTTTCATCAGAAAGGAATTCAGGGGAAAAAATATTTACGTTATTTATGTAAAGAATACTTGTACATTTAAATAGCTTTTCCATCAATGTGTTTTACCTCATTTAGAATTTTTATCATACATTACTTTGGCTGTAAGTTGGCTTTGGCAAGTTTCATAGAAAATTATTGCAGCTCAAGGAGTTTCAGCAAGCACTGGCAAAACATTCAAAAACAAAAGCTTTTGAAAATCTGATGCACTTGCAGCATCTCAACAACAAGTGTTCCATTATAATTAAAATGATGCCATTAGTCATGAATATTTGCAATCAAGGGTGGATCTGCTGAGATGAAAGTATCACAAAGGTCATTTTTTGCTGACATGCACTTTTCTTGCCTCATCTTACCATTACATCTGTACATCTAATTGATTTCTGCAGATATCTGTCTCAGAACCAGAAAAACAAAGCAAAAGTACAAAAGATTATGCGGGAGGGGGTGTTGTTTGAATTTATCACAACAAATCACACGTGCAACAAGGAGAAGCAGCCCTTTCTAATGCTTCTCTCTTTGCTCAGTGTATGCACACAGCGCATGCAATGTTGGATAATTAAGTTTGCTGACCCAAAACAGCAGTGACAGCACTTCCAAGCATTCAGTGGCAGTGGTTTCCTTCAGTGTGAATTCAATGGACCAGATTTTCCTGGGTGGTTCTTGAAACCAGGTTGCCAGGGTGTTGGGGTTTTTTATTGGGACAGTTTCAAAAGCACAGACTCGCTTGTGAGGTTCCTCTGAGAGCACTACTCCCACAAGCCAAACGTTCCTTCTGGGAAATATTCTCTGTGCCAGTGATCTCAGAAGGAGAATCTGGCCTACAAATCAAACTCCCCAGCTCCCAGCTTTCTGTTTTGAGAGGCAAGCAGGCATTCCCTAGTAAAGACAGTTCTTTAAATGCTGTAGAGGCAGAGATGCACAGCAGGAAGCTCGGCATTGGCAAAGGAAGCTTTTTATTAAATCCTGATATCTGATGTGAGTGTGTTGATGTCAGCAACAAACTCCCATTTTGTTCAAAACCAAGCAAGTTTAAATCTGAAAAAAGGTCTGTAAATGGTGTCCCTTAAGAGTTTATGGAGGCCATGTGTTTCCGAGACTTCCTCTAACTGCTATAGGGATAAATTCTGGAACTTAGGGTTTAACCGATATTTGGCCTGGGAACCTTCTTTTCTATGGTTGTTTCTTTTGATGATATCCACAATAAACAGTAAAAGAGTCCCATGTACAACCAGCAAGGATAGGGGGTTACTTGCTGGGGAAATGAGAAAGAATGGTAAGAATCTTGAGGGGGAATTGATTATCAGCTTTACATGGATATTCTCCAATTCTTGAATATATTAGAAAGATATTTTTCTATTACTGCTGCCCTCTCCTGGGCATGGAGGACCAGAAGGTGCACAATGAATGGGTTTGCTTCTGCTACTGAAACTAGTAATATTGGATTACTTATTCATGTCATTGAGAAACAAATCTCTTGCATTTGTGAGAAGAAAACAGATAGTCAAAAACCCTATTCCTAAGAAAAAAAATTCAGAACAATTTACTATTCAAATAATACAGAATATAGAATTATATAATCACAGTATGGATTGAGTTGGAAGGGACTATTAAAGGTCTCTAATCCAAGAGTCCAGCTAACAACAGTGACACTTTCCACTATCTCAGGTTGCTCAATGCTGCATCCAGCCTGGCCCTGAGCACTTCCAGGGATGGGGCAGCACCAGTTTCTCTGGGCAACCTGTGCCAGGGCCTCACCACCCTCACAGGAAGGAATTTCTTCCTAATATCCAATCTAAATCTGCCCTTGGTCAGTTTGATGTCATTGTGTCCAGTAGTCTTTCACCATCTTTCTCACAGACTCCCTTCAGGTAGAAAGAGGCTTCACCAGAGACACTGCCACAGAATCACAGGATCACAGGATCACAGGATCACAGAATCACAGGATCACAGAATCACAGACTCACAGGATCACAGAATCACAGGATCACAGGATCACAGAATCACAGGATCACAGGATCACAGGATCACAGAATCACAGGATCACAGGATCACAGGATCACAGGATGACAGAATCACAGGATCACAGAATCACAGAATCACAGGATCACAGAATCACAGAATCACAGGATGACAGAATCACAGAATCACAGGATCACAGAATCAGAGAATCAGAGAATCACAGGATCACAGAATCACAGAACCACAGAATCACAGAACCACCAGGTTGGAAGAGACCTCTAAGATCATCAAGTCCAACCCAGCCCAAACACCTCAGCTAGACCATGGCATCGAGTGCCACAGCCAGTTTGTTTTTAAACACATTCCAGAGATGGTGGCTCCACCACCTCCCCAGGCAGACCATTCCAGTACTTTATTATTCTTCCTGTGAAAAACTTTTCCCTGATATCCAGCCTCTATTTCCCTTGATGCAGCTTGAGACTGTGTCCTCTCCTTCTGCCAGCTGCCTGGTGAAAGAGACCGAGCCCACCTGGCTACAAACACCTTTCAGGAATTGTAGAGAGTGATAAGGTCACCTCTGAGTGTCCTTTTCTCCAGGCTGAACACCCCTGAACTGGCAGGCTGCAAGGGGATCACCCCAAAGCCTTCTCTTCTCCAGACTGAGCAATCCCAATTAACTCAGCCTTTCCTCACAGATGATGAGGAGAGATGCTCCATCTCTCTGATCACCTTAGTGGTCTCTCTCCTTTCTGGGCTGGCTCCAACAGGTCCCTCCAGCGCTGGGAGCCCAGAGCTGGATGCAGCTCTGCAGGTGGGATGTCCCCAGAGCGGGGTCACCTCACTCAGCCTGCTGCCCACTCTGCTTTTGGTGCTGCCCAGGTGTGACAGAACATTTCCACAGCCACTGTGATAACAAAGAGAAACTGAGCCAAGCTCACCCCGCAGTAATCCTGATGAAGTCAATGAACTGTGGTTGCACAAAGGCTCAATCTGGACTGTGATGTAGCTTATTTCTTGTTCAATTGAAGGGTTGGCAGGTGGACTCCTACAGATTTAGAAAGAAGGAGATTACCACCTTCCTGTTGACTCCTCCTCCCAGCTAGGTCACTACCACAAATATTAAGCTGCATCAACCTGGGCATATGAGCATTTCTAATCAGCTGCAGAGCAAAGACTGACAGATTCCTGGACAGAAAAACCCAGCAGAAACTGGGCCTGTATGAAAAAATTCATAAATATTTGAGAGAAATCAGATGTAAGAAGCAAGATGTAGTAGTAGTGATTCACACAGTATCTTACTTACACAATAGCACTTACATCAGTATTCTGATGCAGTAATGAAGTCTTAACCTCAGAAATCAGCTCTCTTCAAAGATCTGTTCAGTCTGAAAACAGACTGTGCCAAACTGTCCCTAATTCAGAACTGTCACATGGCTTTTGTGAAAATATAACTTAAATTCTTTTAAAGCACGCAGTTAACAAGCTTTGAAAATGTTTTTCCTCCACTTTCTTAGGACTTGAGCTATATAGTTTGATCCAATGGAAAAGACTTGAGAGCCACTGATCTATGTTAATTTTCCCACTTTCCTCTTAGTTCCTCCTTAGTTCCAGTATAAAAACAATCCCCTAAAACCCAAGGCATGCAGAAAACCAATAACCTGTCAGTTTTTTGTTTGCCAATGAGAATAAAATTTTAATTGCATATCTTTGTGCTGGTTTCAGCCCAAGTTAATTTTCTTTGCAGTGGCTGCTGTGGGGCTGTTTTTGGATTTGTGCTGAGCTGATAACTTAGAGATGTTTTTGTTATTGCTGAGCAGGGTTTGCACAGAGCCAAAGCCTTCTCTGCTTTTTGGAAAGCCACCCTGGTGAGGGAGCTGGGGGTGCCTGGGAGGGGACACAGCCAGGACAGGTGACCCCAACTGCCCAAAGGGAGATCCCAGACCATGGGACATCATGCTCAGTATATAAAGTGGGGGAAGAATGAGGAAAAGGAGGACATTTGGAGTGATGGTGTTTGTCCTTCCCAAATCACCATTACATGTGATGGGACCCTGCTCTCCTGGAGAAGGCTGAACTCCTGCCTGCCCTTGGGAAGCAGGGAATTAATTCCCTGTTTTGCTTTGCCTGTGTGCACGGCTTTTACTTTCCTATTAAACTGTCCTTAGCTCAGCCCATGAGTTTTGTATCTTTTACCCTTATGATTTCCCCCCCAGTCCCACTGGTGTGGGAATGAGCAAGGAGCTGTGGGGGGCTGGGCTGCCAGCTGGGGTTAAACCAAGACAAACTTTTATGTTGACTTCCCTGTGGAGAGCCACATATATCCTCAAGGATGTAATTTGATCCTTAGGAAATCATAGAATGTCCTGGGCTGGAAGGGCCCTTAAAGATCACCTAGTTCCATCCTGTCTCCATGGGCACCTTCCACCAGACCAGGCTGTTCAGAGCACCATCCAGCCTTGCCTTGGACACTTCCAGGGATGGGGCAGCACCAGCTTCTCTGGGCACCCTGTGCCAGGGCCTCACCACCCTCAGAGTAAGGAATTTCATTGTAATATCTAATCTAAACCTACCCTCTTTCAGTTTGAAGCCGTTCCCCCTTGTTCTGCCACTACATGCTCTTGAAATAATTCCAATCTGTCTTATAGGCTCCCCTTGGGTACTGGAAGTCCTTGGTTTCAGTGATCTTCTGGCATCATTAGACCTGAAATTATCCTCCAAAGCTGGAATTATCCTTCAAGTAAATTTCAACTGCCATCCCAGAAAATGCTTAAATCTCCTTCAACATTCAAAGGTATTTTTGTTCTCTGCTAGAATTAGAAGGAGTGGGCACAAGTGCATTTTGTGACATTTTGTCAGGTGACGTTTTTTCCTAGCACAGGAATTTAAATCCAGGTGAGCCACATATTGATCTACATCTTTAATCTTCTGCAGGTGCTGTATGCAGGTCACACAATTTCCAGGCATAAAACCTAAAAGAAAAAGAAATGGAAGATCACTTAGGTCTTATCCTTCTTAGCAAACACTTAGGAAGCACTAGAAGTACAAAGTGTAAGAAGTATTTAATAATCAAATTAAGACCTTTCCTACCTGAGCATTGCTACATTACTTTGTGATGGCAGAAAAGGTGATACTGGCATCCCAGAGAATGGAAACAAGAGGTTCAATAATTCACCCCCCTGGTCTAGAGGAACCTTCACAACCACTGAGAATTGCTGTGTGAGTATCAGTGGGAATACACTGAATTTCTAAAGCAGACTATAATGCCAAAAAAATGTATATTTGAAGGCATCTCTGCACAGCTTGTAGAAGCTGCAAAAGCAATTAAAGCTTGATTAAATAATCCAGCTACTTAATAAAAGAAGCATGATGAAGGCCTGGTGGCACGTCCTTTACCATGGCCTGGCAACTAAAAACCAAGCTCTCTGCAGATGTTCTTATTGCTGCCAGTGTGTCTTGAGCCAATCCTATATGGCTGATGTGGATGGACCCACTGAGATGAAGTGATCCATTCTCTGGGCTGGATAGGTGTAGGAAATTGCTTAATGGCAAATCTGAAACAGCACTGAAATTGTTTGACAGCGTTTGTTAATTTGGGAATATTTATTAAAAGTATATTGAACATAATTCTGAAAGCCTCTGGAATTCTGAAAGAAAACGTAATTACTTAAGGGATTGGTATGGGTTCATGCCACGGTTTATGTTATTTGCCTCTAGATGGTGCTCTCACGTTGCGATGAAACAATCCCACCAGCTTTTTATCACAACTCTCAGAATTAATGAATAATAGCTGAATATTTCTCTCAAAGTCAAAATTGTCAACATTTTCAAAAGAGCAAGGAAAAAGAACTCGCTGGAATGCACACAAGCGTGCCGTATGGTAGTTTCAGATAACTGATGTCCCCCAGATGGCTTAAGGAAGGGATTTTAATTCTAGGAATATCAGCACTAGAGCTTCACAATACTTCATAAAAAGGTAAAAATTCTAGAAAATTTTAAAGCATTTGTCAAATAATACCTTCATGGTTAAAAAACATCATTCCAAATGGGTGATCATCCAGTTCTGCAAGCTGGAAAACAAAGGCAAAGGGATTTAGCAGTGAAGCTCAGCATTTCATTGTAAGAACAAACCCCACTGTTCCCTGTGTGGTTTGTGCACATTTCTACTCAACATTCTCCTTCACATGATGCAAGTATTATGCCAGAAAGCAGAGGTGATTTATGGGTCTCAGAGACTTCTCACCAAGTCCATTGTCTTTGAGCAGCAGGCAAGTTTTACACCATTTATAAATTATGTGAATTCTTCTGGGACCCTTCTTTATTTTCAAGAAGCAAGTCACCTTACTCTTGCACGTTCCTTTCCAGGTGTCTTTCAGTAAGAAGCTCTCTCAGTCCCACCTTTTGCTTCCTAACTCCTCTGCCATGTGTAGCTGTGACACAAACAGGAGCATTTTGTTTAACAATGAAAAACAGAGGAACATTTTGGAGGTCAGCACTGATAAGGCTGAAATTTAGATTGACTCTTAGGGTGTGAGTAGTTTTGGCCACTTTTTGTAGTTACTTAATATCCATCCTAAACTGTTTTTTGCCCTCTCAGCCCTGTAGAGACAAGCAGGGTTCACCTGGTTCCTTTCCTTCTAGGCTCACGTTGGATTAAGCCCTATTGAGACACACAATTCTTTATTCCTTTGCTTCTTTTCATTGAGTTTAAGCTTCTGTTCATACCAGCTGTTCCAGTTCTAGGTAAAATGGAACACCCAGTTGCTCATGATGAAGATCAGGATGTGGCTGTCACTGTTCCCACACATAGTCTATTTGTTTTAGGGCAGCACAAGATCAGAGCTGTAGATTATAAAAAGCTGCCATTTACTGTGCTCTTTACCTTTAACACACTAGTGCATTGAACAAAAGCAACAGAGAGTCCAGTTTGTGCTAACCCTGGTTAAGAAAAGAAAGCTGAATCTTGGAGATTGCAATGTGAGACATTCTAGAACATACTGTATGAAGTGTTGTTTCCTGAAAGAAATCCAGGCTCTTTTTACTCAACATCACACTACTGGTGAATAAAGCTGTACAGAGAGAATGCTCAAGAATATTTGTTCCCTATGTCTCTAGGATTGAATTTTTTTCCTGTGTGACCTGACATTAGGAATAATTTAACTTCTATTCTCTAGGATCTGATCCACTAGCCACTTTTCAAACAGTTGCTTTACAGAAAATCATGGAATCATCAGAAGATACCTTGAGCTGGGTCAAGATCATCAAGTTCAACCTCTGGACTTTTGCCTGCAGTAATTCAAAACATGAAATCGCCTCAACAAAGTAGAATTGTAAAAGCATTCCCAGCAAAGCCCCAGACAAAGTTCTGATATAAGAAAAACTGTATGCTTCTTACAAACATAAAAGACATCTCCATCACCAAATCTTTCTCATATTTCAGAATTCAAACACATCAGGAAATTAGTACACACAGAATTGTGAAAATCCATGCTCTAATGTTAACATTCAGTAGTGACTTTGATGTTGGAGCAGCTACTACCTTGAATTCATTTTTTGAAAAGAAAAATCAAGTGGGAGGTACAAGTCTGTTGAAACATTTCCACTTCTCATATAGTCTTATCTGTAGAATTACAGATGTAATTAATTAAGAAGCATTTCTTTATAAAACCTCACTAGGAATAAGGGGTACAGATTAGAATTTTTTTAACATGCAATGAATCGCAGTATCCTCCATAACATAAATTTTATTAATCTTTCAGAAATGGTTAAATAGCTTTCTCTACATATAAAACAGAGGTGGCAGGTACCACTTACATGCAGGCATTGAACGGAGGGAGAGAGCAGGGAGAAAGGGAGCAGAGGTGAGAGTGAAATGTCAAGTGCAAGCTGCCCCTGCACCCCGTACCCAGACTGGCAGGTGCAGAGCTGCAATCCCCTGCCTTGTGAAGCAAGCGCAGCACTCACACACAGAACACACACGGGCAGAGGGGATTAGTGACTGGGAGCTTTCAGCTGCAGCAAACTCGGGCTCCGTGTGCCTCTAGCACACACGGGCACAAAGCAGTACTGAGCAAACCTGAGCTGCAGCTGCTCCTCCAGCCCGTTGCCTCGGGGGATCACATTGTGCAAGGTGTGCAGCTCTCTCCAGGTCAGGGCAAGGTGGTTCCTGCTGCCAGGGGCAGCTCCTGGTGCTTGACTGCTCTTAGGCTAACGAGGTGGTTTGAAGGCAATGGGAACAAAGGAGCTGAGGCCCATAAACCATGTCAAGAGTTGTATGAACATGCTTTATGACGTGCATAGTCATTGCCTGAGTTAACTTTGGGAATTGAAAGACATTTCTTTCCTTCTTTCTAAGAATGAGCTTCATCATTTCCCTGAGAAGAATAACCTTAGTTTAGCATGACTCATACAAATATTCATGCACCCATTTCAGTGGATTCTATTTTCTAGGGGCAGTGCATAGCACAGAGCATCATTTGTTGTCATTAACATTGAGCTTTTCATGAGTAACAATCCCACGCAGACACTTTGCTCTGCTTGTGGGTCATGAACATGACATGATATTCCCTTATGTGGATGACTTTATTATGTATACAACTTCTTGTCCACAATAAATTGGATGGAGAAAAATGAATTAAAGAAAACTGACATTTCAGCGGCTTTTCTGCTCTCTGGACAAAACCTGCCCGGCACTGTCACTGTTTGCTAGGAGACAGTAAATGTTTTCAAAAAGAGTCACCTTTCAGACTGAGGAAAACAAAAAAATATGTGTTTTGTGTGAGAGGATACAAGATCAGTTTTGATCCCACAGAGGAGAACCAACTCAAATGCCCCACTACCTCTACAAAACAGTCCTTAAACTACTACAATTCTTGAAGAAGTATGCTACATATTTCTTTCTTCTAAATGCAACTTCTCTCAAAAGCTGTAGGGCTTTCAGCTTTTGCAGCCTTTCCATGTTTTCAGCTTTTCAGGATTCATGGTTACATTTGCTGAAGCCTTTAGATAAACCTAATGTTATAATTTTTTTATATGTATGTAGGACAGAGGCAGATTCAGTTTGGCTTAGAAAGAAGAGCAGCAAACTGTGGATTTAACAGCCTGATCTTATTGTTCCCAGGCTGCTTATCCTTCAGCTGTGAAATTTTCTGTACCTCAGCATCACTACCAGTAAAACTGAAATACAAGCCTCATGTTGTTGAGTCCAAGGAACCAAATATATTAGAAAGGATAAACATTTGCAAGCAGGCATGTACTGGCCATTGGAACGAAGTGCACTCTCCTCAACCTGTGATCCTGTCTCAGCCTTGAGGAGTCCAGCCCATTCCTGCAAAGTGAGCAAACTAGCAAACTCAGGAATTTCATGCTTTTTCACCTGTCTCCTGGTGAGCATTCACTCTTTCCTATTTCATGAGCAGAGGGGGCAAGAGGGATGTACATAAAGACAAACACACACACACATCTGTGACTGTGGCCTTGTTTCTGTTGATGACTTCTGGAGGCTGTCCTGGAACAGAGAGCAGCCAGAGCAAAAGGATTAAAGCAGGGATTTATTGAAAGACCTCAATGGGTACAACTGGACTGCACAAAAGTCCAGCCAGACTACAACCAAGGTGAACCCAAAATATTAAAAAAAATGGGTACCTGATCACAAGGACTCACACTTTTATAAGTTCTGGTCCATTGGCATGTTGGAGTTAATTATTGTCCAATTACAGCTCCAGGTTATGAAACTCCATCCTCCTGGTTTTTTCTTCTCACTTCACCGTTGGTTTTGTTCTTGGGCCTGAAAGTTGTCCTTGGAATCGAGCTGGAGAAGGAATTGTTTTGTCTCTCTACTCTGTGAAGAGAGCTTAGTAGCACTTAGTATGAAACCCAGAACTACTCACCAAAAAGCACAGAATCTAAAAAGTATAAAAGCTAAAACCTAAGGCATCAGTATCAGCCAGTGCCACGGCACAGCAGAAAGGGATCTGTGGAGGAAAACTCTTCATTCTAAGCCTGATTTCACTTTATGTGTCTTAGGAACCTAAAAACCCCATGCTATCATCCTCCAAGTTATGAAATAGTGTCTGCAGTTCTTCATAAGAAAATGAGCTTGCAGATGTCAGAAAACAAAGAGCTGAGTTCCAGCACACTGTGACCAAACCTTAGTGAAGTTCCAAATGTGTTCTTGGGTTGCCTTCAGTTTAGACTCCACAACATGGCTTTGGATGTGGCATATAGGATCTTTTCTGACTCAGGTTTGATATTTATCTTTTTCTTCCTGGCAGAAGTAGTCAGCTTACTCTTATTTTCTAACATTTCAAGCCTGCCAGGAAAACAAGGATCTGAGTCCTCCCCAGCACTGTCACTTCTTCCCTCACAGAAGGGCTTAAACAGAGGAAACATTTTGTGAATCAAAAACTTCCTTATCCTCACAGAACAACTTGAAATATCAAAAAAATAACAAGTTCCAGCAACTCTGTGGGCTCTGTAATTATTTAGAGCTTCCTGTAGCAATTGTTCTACCCAGAGCATTCTGTGGCAAAGTTACATTTGTGCACCTTCTTTCTGCACCTGCCAACACTGAGAATTTCTCTCTTTCTGCCTCACACCTACAAGAAACTTCTCTATTTTTCCCAGAGTGGACTGTGCTGAATCCATCACATAACCATGAGCAAGAAAATACATTCTGACCCGTGACATTTTCCTAAAGTCTCCATGGATTTTACAAGAAAATTAGATCAGCTCTTTAATAGAGCTTTATCTTTTATTTGTTAGGAGTTACAAAAGAAATTTTTTCCTTCTAGAGAACTCCACTCCGCAGTGATGAATTTTCTTCTTTGTTTTGTGAGATATTTCTATCAACAAAATTACTGATTTCACCCAAGATTATCTTTTTAATATTTACTAAATTGTGCCAGGTAACAACTTTCTGAGGCATCTGTCATACTCAAAGAACAAGATTCTCTGTTTCAAGGCAGTAGTGTTTTATTTAACATCAGCAGCATCTGGAGTATTCCAACAACAATTTTACACTTTCAAATCAAATTATCACTATCAAAACACAGCATTTTCATTTCACACGGGTGAGTCATCACTGTCAAAGTTTGAAAAGAAGCCACCAGAGTAAATATGATTCACATGAGAGTTTTCCAAACAAGAGTTTTAACAAATGGGAGAATCAGTACAAACACTTCTTTAATATGTTTTAAAAAGGCAAATGAATATTTTATTACTTGAAAGATAACTCTTCAGCATTCAGCTGGGATTATATAACTTTAAATTGCACCCAAAAACAAGCCTTCCACCACTGCCTAGGCAGTACAAAGAGGGGATAAAAAGGACAGACCCTGAATCCCAGAAGCACCGTATTGCCCTTTATGAGGAAACCACAATCAGAAAGGGTTCAGGACCTGCAAATGAAGTGGGATTATAAACAACACAGTTTTGTGGAGAAAGCTCTGCAACAATCAACCTCCAGTAGGTAAGAATCTATCTATCAATCAGACAGAAAGACACTCTGAAATAACATAACAAACATAACATAACATCCCAGAGAAACTGAGGATAGCAGCTCAGGAAAGGGCAGAGGATGCTGAAGGGTGTGGTGAGATTATCCAGAGACTGGAGTAAATGAAGTTGTGAGGGTTGGTCATTTGGGTAACCTGGTAAATGCTGCCAAGTGAGGCTGACTCAGAACTAAAGGGCAAGGCTGCATGAATCAAACACAGCAGCCTGCAGTATGAAAGCTCCTAATGCACCAGGACTAACCAAATGGGTTATTACAGCTAGACCCAGCAAGGCAGTCCTTCTAAAATGAATGCCCTACGACAGGGTGAATCCTTGCAGGGCATGAATCCTTGCAGGACTCCAAAACCAAATGCATTTGATGAAGAAATAAGCTGTGACCCTAAACATAAATTATAAGCAAGATTAGCCTGCCCAAAAATAACATAAAAACAACAAGCAATAGCACCTTTGACTGAATGGCAACACAGAGCACTCATGCAGAAATCTTGTGATGGCTGGGATAAAGAGCAACTGCAAGTCGTCCCAGAAGGAGATTAAAGAGCTCCATGAAAGAGAAGGTGGGTAGAACTTAGGTTGCATATGATAGCTGAAAGCCAAAATGAAAATAACCCTAACCAACGCATAAATATTTTTCAGCCTTATGAAGGTGAAAGTCATTTCAGCCTTATGAAGTCATCTAACTGAAACTCAAAGTCTTTTGCCTTAGAGCAGGGTTAAAAATAAGTTCTATCATGTTGAAAAGATGGTCTCACATGTTTAAATAAGAGAAGAAGAATAAACACAGGTTTACTCTTTATAGCTTTGTACAATAATGGGCACATGAGACTAGAAACAGACTTTCATAACTGTTCTGGACAACAATATTAGTAAAAAAATTTAGAAATAACTGACATATAGGAATGAAAATGATAAAAAAACATGAGGGAAAGGCCAAGGAGACTGTGACTTCTTCAAGAAGTCTTGAGGATGTGCGCTGTGGTGGAGCTCAGAATTCCTGACTGCACAGAGAACTAATGAGTGCTGCAGTGTCTCAGCTGTACTTGTGAGCCCAAAGGCATTCCCAGACCATCAATCTACACGTGGATAGGAACACTGAGGATCAGCCAAACCCTCTGCATGTCCAGCAGTTGGATCAGTGGGGAAAGCCTAGCACTGTTTCTTAGCTCCTGTATGATTAAACTCTTGTTACATGATTTTATTTTTCTAGATTATGTCATATTGAAGAGAAAATGTGACTTCATCCAGAGCACAGGTTTTGCACAACTCTCCATTGTTTCTGCTGCAGCATTTACAATCAAAAGACAGACAAAAGCAGACTTTTCAGACTGCCAGAAAAAAAGATTCTCCTTTGAGTTAAAAACTGTGAGGAGAGATAATTAGGCCAGCATCCCTTGGAAGACACCTGCCAATGTGTGCTGCAGAGGCTGAGCTATCAGATAGCCCGGCCAGCCGCGCTAACCCCGGGACTGGAGCCGGTGCTGCTGCACCCTCTGGCACTGCACTCACACTGATTAGCTGGGTGATGAGACAGGGCTTCTTCAGCCTGCCAGGTGGTCTAGAACATGAGGCAGGTTAAGTTGAGTGTCTCTGCCCTGCCTGCTCTCCCTCAGCACACGCAGCTTTCCTCCGGCTGGAGCCCGCCAGGATCTGAGCAGGCAGCCCTAGGGACAGGGACAGGGATAGAGACAGGGACAGGAACAGGGACAGGGACAGGGACAGGGACAGGGACAGGGACAGGGATAGAGACAGGGACAGGAACAGGGACAGGGACAGGGACAGGGACAGGGACAGGGATAGAGACAGGGACAGGGACAGGGACAGGGACAGAGACAGGGACAGGGACAGAGACAGGGACAGGGACAGGGATAGAGACAGGGACAGGGACAGGGACAGGGACAGGGACAGGGACAGGGATAGAGACAGGGACAGGGATAGAGACAGGGACAGGGACAGGGATAGAGACAGGGACAGGGACAGGGACAGGGACAGGGACAGGGACAGGGATAGAGACAGGGACAGGGACAGGGAGAGAGACAGGGACAGGGACAGGGACAGGGACAGGGACAGGGACAGGGATAGAGACAGGGACAGGAACAGGGACAGGGACAGGGACAGGGACAGGGACA
>JAWWMU010000237.1:6490253-6520059 GCA_035048155.1 Cinnycerthia olivascens | reverse complement strand
CCGGGCCTGGGTACCACCATCGCCCTCGGCGCTGGGCGGGCCTGCGGCGAGCGGCGGCCCTGCCCGCCCGGCGGCTCCCCCCGGGCACAGCCCGGGCCGGCGCTCCGCGCGGGCTCGCAGGGAAGGAAGGCCACGAGTTCCTGTGCGGCTCAGAGGAGCGTGGGGAGAGCCGGGCCGGGCCCGCGGGTCCGTGCGCTGGGAGCTCAGCGGGAGCGGGAGCGCCTTTCCTCCGCCCGTCCCTGGGGACAGGAGCCCGCGTGGGGCGGGAGCGCCCTGGGGCTGCCCAGAGACAGCCCCGAGTGAAGGTTCAAGTGATGGCAAGGGTACAGTGGTTGGTAATCGAAACCGGCTAGAATCCCGTGAAAATTGTGAAAAAAGCAGTGAAAATAGAAACCTTTCATTTCATTTAACCTACGTCAAGGCTTCAGCATCTGAAACTTTTTTTTAAAATACGTATGTATGTGTTTTAATAACTCGGTAATAATTAAGAAGTGGAGCATGTAGGAGTTTTTCTATCTGTGACATCCATCCGTCTGTACTGCAGCAGGCTAGAATTTCTTGATCCTTAACTTCCTCAATTTGTGTCTCATGTCTGCTTCTTAACTGAGATACCATTATTTCAGCAATTTGGAAATTATATACTAGGTATAGGGTAGATTTCTAGGATCTTCAGCTTCCCTACCCTGTTTTTCATTCTCTCACATATAGATGCCTTAAAACTCAGCCATTTCTCCATCAAAAACCTATAGATGGATAGGAAAGGTTAATTTTATGTGTTTTTTTTTCACCTCTACCTGTTGCAGAGGTATAAAGTAATTGCAAATCTAGATCTCTTAACTTTTTACTGCAAGTACTTGATCTTTATTGGTGGACTGTAGGTATAGTGAAACTTTACTAGACACAGTTCTAACAATGAAAACACATTGAATGAGTTGTTTTAAATTAAGTGTGGCTGTAGGTTTTGAGCATGAGGAATGTTTTGCTTCTTACAGTTCCAGAATAACCCAGCCTGTCCACATCTTAGTCATTTACAGCAGCTGATACTTGTCGGTAAAATTTAACATCGAAGCAAAACTGTAACTGTCTGTAGCACCTCTTAGCTCCTGAAAGGCCGCACTGAATCTCCTGGCGGCTGCAAAGGGAAGGGTTCTCTGTCATCGTCCCGTTTCTGAGTTCTAGCTCTTGGAGGAGCTCCCAGTTCCTCACAAGGGTTGTTGATTCCAGTGTTTGGAAGGGGATGCACAGCAAACGAAAATGGTTATACAGCCATTTGGAAGGTTTGCATGAGTGCCTGAGAAGGTCCTGGATGTTGTTGAAGACATGAATTGTTGCAATGACTGCAGGCTTGGTTGGTTTCTTCAGCCAGGAATTGTGTGTGTTTGGGGTTTTGTCACAAAATATTCAATGTTTGGGGATGTTCAGTGTAGTTTGCTTGCCACTTGTCTGCAGGAAGCAGAACTGCTGAGTGGCAAGCTAAAAATTCTGAGAAGGCGCCAATATCAGCAAAAAGTGTGCTTGCCTACTTTGGTACATTGTGTGGAGAACTTGCATTATGTAAACGTTTGGTGTCTGGGCATGGTTGGTACAATCATGCACACCCATGGTGTTTCTCCCTCTTGCTGACCCCAACCCCTGCTGTAAGAAGACTTCCAGCCCTGCTTTGTGTAGCCTTGACACTTGCACAGTTTGGAAGCTGCAAACTGTAGTAGCAAATCTGAATAAACAAGGTATTCCTTGGTTTTTTTTTGGTTTTTTTTTTTTTTGTTTTCTGAGTGTCTCCAAGGCAGGCTTTGAAGTGAGCACTGTTCTGTTGAGCTTTCTCCAGCGGTGGGGACCCCCAGGGATGTACCCTGTGGCTTCCTCCCCCCGGTGTGGTGACAAAGGCTGTGCTTTTAGCAGATATTGGTGTTGGTGTCTGTGTGTGCTCACTGCCTCACGCCTTTCCTTGCCGTTGTTCAGCGTGATGTTTGTAAATTTGTAGAGCTCCTTGTGCAAGAGGTGTAATTGATAGATCTGAAGGAGACATCCATTAGCATAAATAGGAGTTAAGATTGGAGCTCCCGGAGTCTACACGCGATCAGTATCGGCCATCCTGCCGGGTAAAAGCTCCTCTGAGCCGGAGGAGGAGGAGGGAGGCTGCCAGCATCCTGTTTGGAAGTCAGGTAGGCAAGCTCTTGGTGCAATTTGCATTGAGTATCTGTTTAAGTCCCTTTTAAAGATAAGAAAGTTGTGGAAATGGGCTTTTATTTTTTTGGTGATAGTCTGTTCCACATGTATTGGAAGAAAGGAAAGGTAAACTAGTGTGTTTTATTTTTTTTCCTTTAGAAGGTGATTGTTTCAAATGCAACTTAGTAGAGCAGTTGTCAGATAAATGAGTGATTTTTAGATTTCAAAAGAATTATCGTGAATTCCTGCAGGAACATAACAGAAGAGAAAATACCATTTTTAGCTGTAAAAGATTTGGGAAAGTATGGAAGGAGTCTGGAGGTGTTGATTCCTGGGACTTCAAATTCATCGTGTAATGTCTATTGTAAAATGTGATTCAAGCCTTGTATGTAATTTAACACATGAAAAGAATGAGAGTTGGGCTTTTTGTTCTTGATTAAGTATTCCAGTTGTAATTGCTTTGTGAATAAGAAGTTTGAACAGAGCATAATTGCAGGTGCAGTTTTTGGGTAGTTATCCTCTTTTTTTTTTTTTGTCTGATCAGTATGAAAAAGGTGAATCTGGGTTTTACTTACCAAGATTTGTCTCTTATCACTGAAACTTGATGAACTGATGAACACTTGAATGTTGTGTGTTCCCCCACTCCACTTCCATTTATTCGATTTTTGGCTTTCCTCTCCCAGCAAAATGACAATATCACAGCAGCGCCTGGAACAGTAATCCTGCTGCTGCTGCAGCTTTCCCTGGTGCTAATCAGGGCTGGCTAGCAGTGGGCTCACCTGAAGGCTGGAGTGATGTCTTTGTCCTGTTTTCCTGAGGCAGTGAGTAACAATTGAGTGATGGAGAGTCAGCTGGCAGTGCTGCTCTGCTCATGGTGTTGCAGGTGTGTCCTTTGACAGGTTCTGCTCTCCTGTCAGGGTTAACTTAAGAGTAATGATTTATGCAAAGTAAGAGCCATGATTTATGCAACTACCCTGATAAACACTGAGCCTTTTATCCTGTAATCCTTTCATAACCAAAAGTGCAAGTGAGATTTCTAATGCAAATTTCCAATTAAATTAGATAAAATGATCTAGAACTCAGCTTCCGTTCAGCAAATCTTGAATCTGCCTGCCTCTTGATTTCCTAGAACTTGTTTAGAATCTCCTTTCATTTGTGTTAAACATATTTTCTCATGGTCTGGAAATGGAGTACAGTAAATGTGCTTATGTGTGATATGCTTTCCTGGAATAGCTTGATTTCTGACCTGATCTGTGCCTTCTGTACAATTTTGAGAACTGAGTTTAACTATGCCAAAAGAGACTTTTTTTTTTTTTCTTTCAACGTGCACTTGATGACTAAGCTCGAACAATTTAGAAAAATGTCGACTTATAACCTAATTATAGAGGGATAGTAAAAAACCTTCTACTTTCTTTTAATTCATTTTTGGAGGAGGGTCTGTGTGTAAAAGAAGCGTAGTTACAGCAAAGCAGGGGACATTCCTGGTAAGTACTTTGTGAACAGGTTACTTACTAAGAAGTAATTACAAAGTCATCTGGTACAGAATCCCTCTGAGTAGAAGCACAAGTAAGTGGAAGTTTGTAGTAAAATCAGAACTTCAGCTGAAGGAAGGTGTGTGAGCACATGCATTGGATAGCTCTGATGAGAGTTCTGCTGAGACCAGCTCAGCATTGAAATTGGGCTCTGCTCTATGAGACTAAAGGATTAAAAGAGGTTAAATACTCCATGACTGTGAGCACAGCCCACACTTCAGAGTATCTTATTTCACAAGAGTG
Organism: Cinnycerthia olivascens; assembly: GCA_035048155.1. NCBI lineage: Eukaryota > Metazoa > Chordata > Aves > Passeriformes > Certhiidae > Cinnycerthia > Cinnycerthia olivascens. Next base: position 6,516,118 of record JAWWMU010000237.1, on the reverse strand, counting down.
TGTTTGGTGAAGTAGTTGGTGAATTGGGCAGAATTCTGCTAATAAGTTACTGAGTGGCCATAGGCTGGTTGGTCCCAATTCACCATCTCCCAAAGCAATTGTGTGCATGTTGTACTTGAGTTTTGTCATCGGCATCTAAAAGAAAGTGACACAACTTACTTCCATGTCTGGTATCAATCTGGATTTTGATATGAATGTGCTGTAATGCTGCTAAATAGATCATATGCAGTGTTAGCTAAATCCCACCTAAATCAATTGAATAATGCTCCTTACCTTGAATGCATGTGCTGCTAGATGTAGTAATATATCCAGGAGGAAGATAGCTTGAGGATCACACACTCTAGGGCAAGCTTTAATAAATATATTTAAATAATAAATATTTAAATATTAATTTAAATAAATCATTAATATTTAATTACTATTATTAATAATTATTATTAATAATTTATATTTTAAATAAGTATCTAGCATATTTATTTCAGTGGTTAAGAATAGTGAGGAGAACTATTTGAAAAGCAAGTCTGCTTTATTTTTGTACATAGAGCTATACACTCAGCTATGTAAACTTTGACCTAACTAGACTGGCTACTTGAACTGGTATTGTGTTTCATTAGATAAATGATTTAAAGAGCACAAATCTCTTCATTGGTAGTCTGGAAGTTTCTTTATGGTCTTCAGTCCTGAAGATGTTCAACTAGTTTAAAATGCCTTGTTATTTTTCAGAAATTCTCTTACTTCACTGAGTGTCAGTAACAAGTTTTATTCTTTGCCATAGAATTTTGGACCTTCTGGTGGCATTTATCCATGCTGCAGTTGTGTCTCGGGCCTGGTCCTTCAGATTGATTTATTTTTGTTGTATTTCACATGTAGGGAACAAAGTTTTACCCTGACTCCATCCCCATTATTGTGTGGAGAGTGTGTAGTGAGACACTTGAGCCCTGGCATATTGCCAGGAGGGCCAAGCCAAAGGCTGGCCAGCTGATATTGGATTAGTGGGCCCATTTTGATAATTCTTCACAACTCAGTTGTTCTTCCAAGCCTGCCAGCGTGTTCCCCAGCTCCTGGAGGTGTGTGTTACACTTTCTTGGTCCCTGGCTTACAGCTAGTAAAGAAAATGCCCTTGCAGAGAGTAGATAAGAATGCTGGTGAAATCTAAAACTTGGATAAGCCTGTCCTTCTGCTAGTTGAGGGAAGAATCCCAAGCCTTCCACGTGATTGGGAAGTTTGGAGTAAGTATGCTTTAAGGTTAACTTGCACCCAAAGCAGTTTACAGTGTCTTCTCATCTTTTGAAGCAGTATCTTTCACAGATAAGGTTTACCCAATGGATATAACCTTGGACCACAAAGGCAAACAGACTGTATCCTTTGGAGATACCCTGGCTAGGTATTGGCCACATAGGGTAGGTCATTGGCCCTTGTGGTGCCTGAAAATAAGGGCATTCTGCTGATAGCATTCATTGATTTACTTTTGTGGAAACAAGGCACAGATGAAATGAGACATGATGATATGATATGACATGACCCAGACTTGTCTTTCTGGCAGTAACCTTGTTTAGATGAGTTAAATATTACTTCCTTTGTTGCCTGAGTCTCTCCAATCTCTCCAGTTCCCAGACATTTATTTTTTTTGGCTTGCAATGGTGTGCTTGCAATGTGGCAATTGGAGCTCTATATATGAGAGACTTCTGTAATTGTTCTTGTCTGATGTGGATGCAGTGGGATGTGTATGTGGTGTTTAAACACACTTGGTGCTCTCAGATTTGATATCTGGACCAATTTCATCTTCTGAATATACATAAACAAAATGCTCCTGCCGCCTTACTTTGTCTGTTTTGTACTCCTGCTGCTGCTGCTGTCAGAGGGAAGGGGGGAATTGACTTGTTGGGCTGTATTTTTGCAGAACTTTGTGGCTTCTTGCTGATGTTTGAGAGGTTGGGAAATGCACATTTTCTATTTCCTGTGAGAGATAATCTTGGTAGGATTGAATTTGGAGGGAGCATGCTGTTGACCTAATGTTTGTCAGTGATAAAGTAGAAGGCAGAGCATTTAATCTCTAACAAGGACACCCATGCACACTCTCTAGTTGCTGGATTTAGCCTTTAAACATTCAGTGCAATGGCAGCAGGCTTTCCTGGTGCTTGGAAAGCACATCTTTAAGCATCTTGATCTGTGTTTGGACAAATCTGGGATCTGATCATTTTCCTGTTAAAAACAGAATTGTCCTTGTTTTGAGAGTCAGAGCCCTTTGAAGCTGTGAATTAAATATTGCTGCAGTAGCTCTGGAGGCAAACAGAGCTGCTCTTGTTTGCTCCATAATAGCACTTGCTCAGCCTTGGACACAAGAATTTTATACAAGATGGGGAATGTTGGCTGGGATCCTGGAGTGTTGGTTTGGTGGTGGTTTTTTTTTGGTTTTTTTTTTCCCCTGAAGTGCTGATGAACTCTTGATTTATCAGAGGACAGCCCCCTCCACACAAGCATATCCACATAGTGTCACCATGGGCTTAGCCCTGAAGCTGTGAATTCAGAAGGATCCCAGCAGCAGTTGCTCTGTAGAAGCTTCATGTAAGATTCCTCTAGCAAAGGCTGTTTATACCTCTGGGTAATGTGGGAATTTTGATCATTTCTGTTCTAGAGTGAGAATTCCTTACAGAACTCTTACTAAGCCTTCCAATTGTCAGATTTCTTTATTCTAGACTGTTACTGCTTATTAGCTCAGAAAAGTATCTATGGTACAGGATTTTAGATATTTCACAGTGTGCATTAGACAATTTTGTGTTTGGGAGGAATACTCTGTGTGTGTTTGAAGAGGTGGCTGTTAACAGATGATTGGATAACTGGTGATGATATGTATTGCTGGTTAATAGCTATTGTAAACATACAAGATGTACTCTAAAACAGATAAAGTAATTGCTGACACTTAACAACATGAAAATGTTAAGTTTGGTTTTGCTGTGGTGTCTTGCAGGGTAGATAATTTGGTTTTTTTTTTTTGCACCTGTGCCAGTTTGTTATGTGTTAGAGACCAAACTAAATTTCTGATACTAACTGCATGTATTTTTTGACAGTTTTAATTAAAAACAGAATTATAAAATAGTTTCTTTCAACCCTTACAATTTTGTGATTCTTCAGTAACTTGCTGCTGTAAAGAACTTTAAAAAGTAATATATGATGCCTGTGAGGTAAGACCCTTCTGAGTTTGAGATGAGGAGTTGCCAGCAGTGCTGTGCTAACTGGCATGTGGAGATGCATTCTCCAAGAAGGCAGGGAAAGGTAGGTGGAGAATGGGAACATTCTTTCCTTTCCCTGTGCTTGAGATAACCTTTCTTTCTAGCAGAGCAAAGCATAGACTGCTGGTTTCAGGCTTTGATCATTCACACCTAGATTCCATACGTGGTTTTTACCCTTTAAATCTAATTTGGTGCTTTTAGGCAGTTCCCTCACAATCCTTGTGTTTGTTGCTGTAATGTTGGCAGCAATGTGTACTTCTGAAAAAGTCACCAGTTATGTTTTCTAGCTGGAATCTTCCAGAGTCATGGAAATAGAAAACAATCTCAGTGTGGGAAGTTGCTATGAATAAGGTCTACGAAAGTCTGGTTGTTGGAGAACAGGGTAAAGAGAAATGGGATTGAGAGTTTCTTAAAGGGAGCATTTCTCAATCCTTAAAAAGAGAAGGTAAAATATTAGCCTGCAAACATGTAAGTGTTGCTGTATTTATTTATTCACACATTGTAAGTGTGAATGTGAGTATTTATGGATGTTCCTGGTTTTTTAATTGAACCCATTTCATCATTATGGTTCATCATGGCTCTGGATATTGATGCTTTGTGTGGTATTTGGATTTCAGCCTCTTACACGAAGGAATACGATCAGAAATGACTGAGGCAGGAAACTTTGGTCTATTTTGTTCCTGTTTTCTTTACATCACATGGCCCTAGGTATTGTCAAATTTTGCTGTCACTTAAAAAGCTGGACTACAGCAACACAGGTATTTCCACTGGCAGCATAACTTCTCATGGCTTTAGCTTTCAGAAACAGATGTTGGACCATAGCCATGTATTGGGTGTCATCCGAGGTTCCTGTGTGGAGCCAAAGGCTCTGCCCATGTGAGCAGATTTGCAGGCTGAGGTAGTGGCATTATGTCAGAAGCAGGATGAAACCTTTCTTTGAGGAAGGACAGGTGTATGGATAGTATTAGATACTCTCGTAGAGTCTCAAGGTGTAGAAAAAAAGAAAATTATGGTTAGTTAGGTAAATTAATAAGAAGGTTGTATAGGAACCATGACAAAACTGAATCTTAGTGACAAAATTGCTGCAGTAATGGTTGCATGAGATTTTGTCTCCCTCTTTGAGAGAACTGAAATCGTGTCTTATATGTGGGAGCAATCATGCAGATCTTTAGGAGGAAGTAGAATTGAATGATATACACAAAGACCAGGAAAACAAAAGTTATGGGGAAGACAGCTGAAGAGCATGAATTGTGACTTTGAGCCATGGTAAAGACAGCAGGACAGTATCTCAATTGAACAGGGAAAAATGACTCATAAGCATGCTGTGTCTTGCATTCTGTGCTTTATGGCAGGAGGTGTGCTTTCAAATTTGTGTTGGAGAATCTTAACTGTGTGGTAAAATTGGTTTAATGTAAATAGCTTTTTGTCTTGACCTTCAAAGAAACAATTCTGGATGATGTACTGTGGTCAGTGCTTGTTCTGCTCTAAACTTGCTACTGTATCCTACTATCAGTTGTTAGATGCTTTACTTCTCAAAGAAGGGAGTCAAAATAAGGATTTGGAGTATCTGACATAGCACTTGGTACCCTTGTGAAACCAGAACTTGTGCAGGTAGTAGCAAGTAATCATTTGGAACCTGTTCAGACACTGTTGAGATATGAGAACAGATCATAATTGCTTTGATATGGTGGGTACCTGACAAATAGATGTTCCAAAAGTATTTACTTACTTTTCAGGCAAAAAGGACAAATTAGCTGTTCACTCCTAATTCTCTTGTAAGTGCATTCCCTTGTAAGTCCCTGCTTGCAGTATCTTGCTGTCTCGAAAGAACTGAGTGTATTTAGAATTTGCACCTTTATTCTTGGGTGACAGGTGAAAAAAGGTTTTCACCCTGTTAAGGTATTCAGTGTTGTAATCCTTATTTGCCTAAGAAACTTCTCATCTGTGTTTAAAGATTCTCAGTTTTGTTGGGTTTTTTTCTCTTTTAGTACCATGGTTTTATGGAATCTGTCCCTGAGATGAGCTCAGCTGCTCAGAGCATGATGCTGATAACACCAAGGTTGTGGGGTCAATCCCCTTATGGGCCGCTCACTTGAGAGCTGGATGCTCCTTGTGGGTCCCTATCCAACTCAGAACGTTCTCTGACTCTCTGTGGTCCCTTTTGGGAGTGTTTTGGTAGTAATAGTTTGCATGGAAGTGCAGTGGAGGGCTATAGTTAGACATTCACTACATCAGCTCAGGATTTTTATAAGTCTAATCAGAACGATTGATAAGATGTGGTGGAAGTGTCCATAATGCTACATTCTTACCTAGTGAAAGCAAGCTGGTTAAGGGTCACAGTAAAGATGTTGCTATAGCTGACTTAAAAGAATGGCAGCTGTGGATGATGCACTGTGATTGAGTCCTCGAGACCCTAAAGGCCATGTTCTCTTTTTATTGTGAGACATACCATATTGGTCCTTAAAAGAGTTTCAGTTTCTCTTAGCAAGAATGACATCATTTCCAAGAGGTTGCTGAAAGGAGGAGAAAGAATCATCATTCTCAAGGTTAACTCAATAACTGAAGCAAACCTAAAACACTTCTAGCTTTGTGCTGAATTTGAGTAACAATCTCTTACCCTTCATTTTATTAGGAGGTGTATTTGTGGCTAACTCAAATCTTAGTTTGTTGAGAATTTTAATGGCTTTGTTGTTTTTTTCCTTTCAAATGACTTAATAGACAAAGAAGTTGGAAAACTCATATCTGTGGATCTGTATGGGTTTTTTGTAAACCATGTAAAACCATCAGATCCCATTCCAAACAACCAACTCAAGCTTCTCTCTGGTTTACTTTAATAGGTAGTGACTCATCCTAGCAGTGACAGGGGGCTCTGCTGGCACAGTCAAAATTCCAGGACCTGCAGATGGGATGCTTCTCTCCCTGTCTTCTGTCAGTAGGTTTGAAGAGTCCACTTGTGATTACATTTTAGTTTACATGGAGCAGCCCCTTGGAGTGGTAAAGGACCGTGCACACACAGGCAAAAATAGGCTGAAGTTGAGCTGTTTTCCTGGCTTGAGTGGGTGTCTCAGTCCTTAAAACACTGTTAGCATGGGCAGTTTACAAGGTCTGGAATGATGGTAGTGACCCTGTGGGAGTCTTTCAGAATATTGTCAAAAAAGACAGCTTTGAGCACTGGTTAAAAAAAATCTGTTAAACATTTCTCTCAGGTATGAACAGCACAGATATAATTATTCAATCTTCTACAAACCTGAACTCTGTAAGTTCTTTAACATATTTTTTATTTTAATTTTTTTTTTTTTTTGTAAAGGTCACAATGGTTTCCATTCCTGAATACTATGAAGGGAAAAACATCCTCCTGACAGGAGCTACAGGCTTTGTGGGAAAAGTGCTTCTGGAAAAACTGCTCAGGTCCTGTCCTAAAGTGAAAGCAGTGTATGTGCTGGTAAGAAAAAAAGCAAGGCAGACACCTGAAGAACGAATAGAAGAAATTACCAGCTGTAAGGTATGTTTCATATGCCCACAAAGTTAATTTTTGTCCTTCATTATGATGTTTCCATTTCATTTTGAGAACAGCTTCAGTTTGTCTAAAGCAAAATGTTGTTGTTAAATGTTGTTTTGTTGTTTTTTTTTGTTCTAAGAGATGTACAAATTCTAAGACCTGACAGTGCTTCTATAGCTGCTTCAAGCTGTTAGTCTCTAGAAAAGCCAGTAGTTCAAAATCAATTTTGTATTTAATTCAGGAGGAGGATGTTGAGCTGTAGTGCAGAAATGAGAAGTAAAAACCTGTATTGGAGCTTGTTAAGAGATTATGAAATCAAGTATGAGAGGTAGTGGACTGGGAGTTGTAGGCTGGATTGAGACCTTTTTAAGATCTCAAGCAAGTCACTTTATCACCTTGCGCCTTCTCTTTTTTTTCTGGAATGTGCTACTGGTCTAGCAGTAAATAAGAATGTGTCATCTCAACAGGAACTTACATTTGTAAGTGGTACAGAAATGTTTGGCTTAGCAGATTGTTACAGATTTCTGTTGGTCAGCCTGTGACAATTAGAAGGGCACTGAATGTCTGTGCTGTGAAATTATCAAAGTGGCTCTCTGAATGATTTTCTGTATATGTGCTGGGTCAAATACTTTGCTCCTGAAAAGACTCATTTCCTTGATATTCTGATGAGCTAGGCTGGCCATTCTTACTAAGTGTGGACTCATCTGTCTCTGCCTATCTTTCCCCTTAGAGAGGATCCTGTTCATGATGGGATGAACAGCATGAGGAGAGATTTCTAGCATGAACTTTGCTAAAGCAGGGTTTATTTCTATCTAGACCTCCCTCTGATGAAGCACAGGTGTCAGCAGTTTAGTTTTTTTCATTGAGATGTGATGTAGTCTGTGTAAAGTGTGTTCTTAGAAGGTGCTAAAAGGGAATCAATAAGGAACTATAAATGCACTTAAGGGTAAGTTAAAGCAATGGATTTCTATGCCTGTGGCTTGCTGGGATTACAGCAGATATGAGGATGGCTGTTCCCTAGTGAATTATTTTCTGTAACCAGTCAAAACTGTAGCTTGTTTTTCAAAAGCATCTTCCTGCAGTCTTGTGCAATGTTATAAAACACAACAGAATGAATTACAGTAGAGTTCTATCTTAAAATTCAGTTGCGTGTTCTCTCTACATAAAACCCTCAGTATGTCACTGCCTTGAAACAAGGAAAAGACCTCCAGACTAAGCTCTGAGTTGAAAAAGAAAAGATTTCTCAATTCACTTTTTGTATACAAAAAGTATGTATACATACTTTTTGTATTTCCCACAGAAAAGTGGGGAGTGTTTGGGCAGAGAGAGAAGTAGCACTAATGTGGACTGACTTAAACTTTGGTAAGCTCTAAAGCTCAGTGGCTTTTAGGAAACCTGTTGTAAAAGGCTTTTAAATTTGAGTCAAAGTCTGTGTGTAGTCTGTACCAGCTCTCACTGAGATAAAAATCTGATGTGCTTTGAGTCTTGGTAAGCACTTATTGCTGGAGCAGGTTCACAGCAGAAGTCCTGGTAAGCAGAGTTACTGCTTGAGGCAGGAACATGCAGGGATGGAGTTGCTCATCTATGCAGGGATGTAGAATAGGGCCAGATGTTTGTTCTGTCTTCATCAATTGATTAGACAGGATTGAAAGTCCATTGTTTAAATGGCTTTAATGTCATCAAGATTCTTCCATAAGTCTATGAAAATTTTAATAAGATCTATTGTCTTAAGCTCTCTGGTTGCAAGGGCACTGCCAGTAATTCTTCACAATTTAGATGGACACATTAAGGGTTCTACAGATGCTTGAATGTTCTGTTTCTTGAAGAGTTTGAAATCCAAATGGGTGAATATGGTAATAAATAAAATAAATGTGAAATTAACTGAGCTACAAATAGAAAAACGGTGTTGAGGGTTCTACTTTCTTTGGACTTCAGATATCTAATTCCCCTGCTGATTTGCCATTCATACTGCATGCAGTCTAGGTATGTTTTTTCCTTAGTACTGGTGTCAGTGCTAATGGGAGGTGTGTATGAACAGTGCATGACTATGGATGTGAAAAGGGGTATAACAGATGTGATGGACATACGAAAAATAAAAACTGGCTCTTTAAGAGCTCATCCATGATACTGCTTTTCTGTTATAATGCAATATCCCACATGAATATGGTTAACAGGCAGTTGCTTCAGCTCCCTGGAGGAAGGTGCCATCATTCCAATCAAAACCATAGCAGGCTTATTTTTCAAAATCACACAAAATTTCTGCCCTTAGGTCAGAACTGTTTGCTGTGCCCATAAGAGTTACAGAGGCTTTCAATGCTGTCTTGGCAGCTTTGTCCTAGAAAGTGAAGTTCCATGTTTGCAAAGTCCAGTCAAGGCTTCAAAAAGTGGCGGTGTCTCGTGTTCTCACTGTAGAATTAGCACTGCTACTTCAGGTGGCCACAGTGAGCTGCACTGGCTGATGTTTGGGCTGAAAAAACATCTCTAAAAAAAACAAAAACTGGACCTGCAGCTGCTCACACAGCTCTGGGGCTTCTTGCTCTTGCCAGTGTCAGGGAAGCAACAGAAATAAAGAAATTAGGAGAAGGACCAGTCTCTGTGGTAGAAATATAAACTTACTTTACCTGAAGTGTTGTGAAATAGTAACTTTAGGTGACTTAATTTATAGTTTAAAATGAATTAATGTCAGTCTGTATGGAAATGTCTTTTGATTGTTTGTATTTGGTATAACTGCATGCTTGGGGAAGAAAAAGAAAGTACTGCTGTGATTTTTAATACAATACAGTTGACTGGTGTTGAAGCAGATGCAAGATATTGGCCCCTGGACAGTGAAGAAGGGTCTGCTCTTCTGCAACTTTCAAGGGTGTTTTATTCCTGCAGTACTGTGTGGCTTAGGAAGACTTGCACACTAATGAGTGTAAATAAGATGAGGCAAAAATTTTGGTTAAGTTAATTTTGGTTATGTTAAGCCACCTGGTTAGAGCCCAGCTATTTATGAGGAGAATTCTTGATGGAATATAATTTTGGTGAGATTTTTTTCCTGGAGAATTGTTGAACACCAGTTTGACAAAACTTAAAAGGCATACCACATTAGAACATCTGATTTATTTTAAATAGCCAGAGAAACAATTTCTTATTAGTTTTCTGGTTTTTTTTTGGTTTTTTTAATAATCTGGAAGTTCTTCAAGACTGGCATAACTCGAGGGTAGCATTTCTTAAATCACTGGATATTTGTAAGTCTTAATGCAAGATTTCTAAACCTAAAATCCAGCATGACTTTTATGAGTTTGAATAGCTGTTATCAAGGTTGGGAAGTGGGTAGACTGTTCCCTTTCCTTGTGTTGGGAAAAAAATATAGTTTACTTCATGAGAAGTCTGTAGCATGTTCTTATGGTATTGCTAATGCACTGTTCTAACTTCCTGATGATCTTGAGAAGTTAGGAGGTATAGACAAAGAATGTGGGATTTTTCTTCACTTTAGTGAAATGTTTCTCTTACCATCACTGAGTTTATAGTCCTGTTATTTTTGACAGCTCTTTGACAGGTTGAGAGAAGAGCAACCAGACTTCAAAGAAAAAATAATAGTAGTTGTGAGTGAACTTACACAGCCTGAACTGGATCTTAGTAAACCAATCAAGGAAGAACTTACAGAATGCATTAACATTATATTTCATTGTGCTGCTACAGTCAGATTCAATGAAACACTAAGGTGAGTCTAAAATTCTGTTTGCCCTGATCTGGTAAACCAATGGTGCTGAAAGGGAGGGGTGAATCAGGTGTCTGCCCAATGTTACAAATAGGGGTAGAATAGCTACAAATAAGCTGTAGCTACGCCTGCTGTGCTCCCTAGTAGTGTTAGTTTTACTCCTGGTGTATAAAGGGCACTGCAAACTATTCCCTTGACCTGCCTTGTTAGAAAGGGAATGAACATTTTCAGAGGATAGGGTTTTGTGAGAAAAGTTGTATGTGAGAGGTTCTAGTGCTTGCTCTCTTACCCAGTAAGAAAAACAGGAGGTGAAATATAACTCAGCTTTTCTTCCTATCTTTTAAAAGTCCCTTATTAATAATGGAGGTTTGCATTGGAAGAAGTGGGGAGAAGTAGATGCACAGGGAGAAAGAGGAAAACAAGAAGTGGAAAAAGTGGTGCACACAGCTGGGATTATGAGCTCCTTTGACTTGTTGAAAGAGGTAGCAAACTAATGAATTACCATGGATGTTAATTGCTTTGGGCTAGTGCTCCCCTTTCCTGTCCCCCACTTCAATAATAATGTGAAATAAAGCAGTCCAGAACTCAGTGATTGTTTGGGGGATACTGATTTTGTTGTCGTTGTTCATGTAACACTTTTATTGCAAAGACTCGGATGAAGTGTTGCTTAGCTGTACTCTTGAAACTTGATAGTACACTGTGTACAAGGAAACTGGTACCCACAGCAAGTCTGTAGGCTGGAGAGAAAATCTAAACTGTAAAATAATCATAGAAGTTGGTCAGCAAGCTGTTATCTGCTGGGAAGTGTAGAGATACACCTACTCTGCTCTAGTGTCATTAAACATAGTAATGAGCAGCTGTGAAGTTGGAATGGAAGTGTGATTCTTGGTGGTTTGCCTTTTTTTTTTCTCCTTCCTTCCATCCTGTATGGAGCCTTTTGCTATCCTACAAGAAGGTGCCAGTCTCCAACTTACTGGCCCACTAAACCTTCCTGGTTGTTGGTGTAACTCAGCTTGAACTTGGAAGTTCAGAGGTGCTTCTCGTGGAAACTTGGTGTTGTGTTGCATTATTTCCTTCAAGTTTAATGGAAAAATTTCAGTTGGGATTTAGATTGAGGAAATCTAAGGATGCTGGTAAGAAAAGGGTACAAGGAGAATTATTGTGGACATTGAGAGGTGTTCTAGGTTAGGCCTGTGGTATTCTAAGCAGGAAATTAGGGCAGTTTCCATGCTGCTTTTTAGGGGTAGGGTGGAGAATTCAGGAATACTTTATATACCCAGCACTGAGGCATTTAGGAATGAATTTCATTTTGCTTATGTCTTGCTTTCTACTAATGACATTTCTGTTTAATCAATAGAGATGCTGTGCAGTTAAATGTGGTTGCCACACAGCAGCTCCTCTCCTTGGCACAGAGAATGAAGAATCTGGAGGTGTTCATGCACATTTCTACTGCCTATGCATACTGCAATCGAAAACAGATTGAGGAAGTCGTGTACCCACCTCCTGTGGATCCCAAGAAACTGATAGATTCCCTTGAGTATGTATTATGTTTTATGAATTTGCTTTTGTGATCTGTATCCTTTTTCTTCCTGCTATTGAAGTACCAAGAAAGGGGTAGGAGCTGTAGAGATGGAGAGTTACCTTGTGCTCTGTCCCATAGGTCTGACAGCATGACTGATGCTCCACTTTTCTGGAAGGGACATGGGTTAAGGTTTATGGTTCCTTGAAGCTGAGCTGGATGTGGAGGGGTCCTGGAGGAGAGGGATGCTCATATCCACTCCTCTATCAGTCTTTCAGTGGTGTGATTGGCTGAATCAGGAGATGCTGATAACTTGTGCTGGTACCAGCATTGTGAAGGAAAGGATAAAATTAAGATGCCTTGAACAGCTGCCTCTACTACATCCACCTAAATGCCATTGCAAGATGAGACTGAGATGCTCAAATTGTATTACTTACTGTAGAAGTGGTTCTGTCAGGTATCCTGAGAGCCCAGACACTTAAAATCTGTTTTCTGTAGCTTTAAGTCTTGAATTGGGCATTATGGGTAAGAAAAATGACTCATTTGGTATTTTATTTCCTGTGTATATTAACTGTCCCGAGGTCCTGCTTAGTAGCTGTCGAACTCTGAAACAGGTGATGATGTGAGCTAAGTGTAATACAACTCTACATCAATCTCTTCGTTCTTACCTGTTGTACAAAATATCACCTCTTGGAAGAGAAGTGGAAAACTGCAAAAAAACTAATTAAAAAGTGAATACCTACTTTAACTTGTTATTTTAGGTGGAAGAGTGCTAACATTAAAACCAAATGAGTTACCACCTAGAATGCACACTGAGCCAACCTTTTTTCATGTTGACTTTAAATGCACTCAAAAATGAGAGCTTGCAAAACAGTCATAATTTTGAATATCTAACTTGTGAAGAGACAAATGTAACTTAAACTGTTTGGTGTGGGATGGGACGGCTGTGTGAACTGTGTGTACTTTAGAACTCCTGAGGGGGAGGCTTTTGTAAAGTTATGAATGAGTGATCTCTAACCTTCACTTCCCCTCTTCCCACCCTGTTCATATCATGAAAGGAGTCTGATGTGTGTCCACTTTGTAACGTTTACATTGGTGACAAACAATGAATTCCATTTTTGTGATTAAGAGACCGAGGCAAATAAAATTCAAGTCCTGTTTTGCAGTGAAGAGCACCAAAGTAGCAATAGTTGCAGAGACACATCTTTCTTACTTGTGTGCTATGACTGAAGGTTATGTTTTTAATATGAACTGAGAAGCAAGATAAAATTGCAAGATTTCACTAATGTAATGGGAGAAACACTGTGATCAGCTTGCTTCAGGGGTGGTGTGTGATTGCTCACCCCCACAGAGGCAGAGGAGATGCTGGTAATGCAGCTGGGACTCCATTGCAGTGGTATCTCTCTGTAGATCATAGTGCAGTGAGTGCATGTTCCAAAGACTAATTTGCTGTGTCTACATTCCATCTTTGAGAACTTCGTTGGCAGAATTTGGGTTATTGCAAATGACTGTACTGCTTGCTCTGTAGTTGGTGTGTTGTAAATGAATTACCAGGGCAAAAAATAAATGCCAGTATCCTTCTTTTGATGGACGTGAAACATGCAATCTTCTGTTTTTCTGAGAAACTGTTCTTCGTTTAGGTGTGTATCTGTTTTTCTTTAAATGAGAAAAAAACCAGTCACGGTAACTTCACCATTTCACACCCCACCTCCCCAGTGAAGCAGCGTGCAGTAATTTACTCTTGCTTCTTGTTTTGTTCCTTTAGGTGGATGGATGATGACCTAGTGAATGATATTACTCCTAAACTGTTAGGGAAAAGACCTAATACTTACACATACACGAAAGCCTTAGCTGAATCCGTGGTGCAGCAGGAAGGTGCAAAGTTAAACATTGCCATTGTAAGGCCATCCATCATTGGTGCCAGCTGGAAGGAGCCTTTTCCTGTAAGTCCCTGAATTATCACCTGACGTTCTTGCTGTAGGCTGTAGTGCACACTGGGAGCCTCTTTATCTAGTGACCTTCTTAGAGGAAAATTTCTTGGACCAATAAGTTGTGTCGTGGTTGCTTCTGGATGACTTATAACAGTATATAGTGTCTAAATACTGTCATCAGAGCTGAGCAAGAATGTGTTTTGGTTGAAAAATGAAAAACATCTGAGTTGCTAGTCTAAAAATTCTTGTAAACTTGAATACTTTGAATGTAAACATATTTTTATGGACAATTGCTGTTCATTCACTAAGAAATAAATAAGCACCTCTCTCCAAAGGACCATGGTGTCCTACACGTAGATCTCTTGTTTGAGTCTTAGGAACTTGTTTCATCACCAGAATTTGCTATGGAAGAACTTTATTTAGAGACATGGAATTAAAAAACATTTCTCCTCTTTGGTCTCCTTTTCCCCTACTCCTTACACAAGTAGAAACTGCTCAAATTTTCACTTGAAGCTTCTGACTTCAGTATACTCTAATCAAATCCTCTCCCTCTTCCAAACAGGGTTGGATTGATAACTTCAATGGACCTAGTGGTATCTTCATTGCTGTAAGTAATGAATATACTTAATTTCCCCCCTCCTTTAGGAAGGCAGAAAAGCTTCATATGTTTTACTGCTGTGTCTTGTGTCTATCTTTGTTATTGTTTTGTTCTTCAAGGCAGGAAAAGGAATTCTCCGAACAATGAGAGCTTCCAACAATGCGTTAGCGGATCTTGTCCCGATAGACGTTGTTGTCAATACGACACTGGCTGCAGCCTGGTATTCTGCAATTAATAGGTACAAATGGTGACAAAGGACAGTACTGGATATTTGGAAATGATATTGTGTATTTAGTAAACCAGTCTTGTATTGAAATCCTCGTCAATACCCTGCTGTTCCTTCAGGGCAAAGGAATCTAAGGTTCTGACAGTGTTAGTCTCTCAAAGTGTAACTTGCTTATGCCAGACATCACCTACTGATATTGTGAAGCTACATCTGAAAATTCTTTCCTGGGTCTTGTTTGTAATAAACACAATCTGCAGTAGTGTAGGTGATGCCTTCTCTGAAATAAAGGAAATATGATAATTAAAGGAGGAGAAAAATACTGAATGATGCTAAAGCAGAAAATCAACTGTGAGACTGATGCTTTCTGCTTTATATAAATGATGCTGTTGAGGTAAAGGATAACTTTGGGCATCTCTTCTGTTGTATGCTGTTTTTCTTCTAACTTGCTCTTTTATGGGTTTTTTTCCCCAGACCAAGAAAAGTCATGGTATATAACTGTACAACTGGTGGCACCAATCCTTTCCACTGGAGTGAAGTTGGTATGCCATGTTTCTTTTTTCTCAGTAGCCTGAACACACACACACAAAAAAAAATCAAACAGGTTACCTAAAATCAGTAAACCATTATGCATTTTTATTTTTGAAAGTGATATTTTAGCCATACCTCTCAATTTGCAGTGAATTGTGCTTTCTAATTAGCTTCCACTGTTAATTCTCTCCTCCCCTCTCCCTGCAGCACTACCTCCATTTCATTTGGTTCTTATTGATATTTTCTTTTTGTTACTCTTATTCTATTATAACTCAAACTATGGGAGAACTGATTTTTCTGTTTGCTGCTGCCATGACCTGATCCAGAGTGTAGGTAGTGATGTTACTCAGAGGAGCAGAAGTGGTGCTGGGTGTAATGCCAACGTCAATAAATACGTATGAATAAGCAGCCCACCACTAAATGTTTTGTATATCTGCATAATTGAGAGGTCTGGTAATGGTTTTGCCCTTCTGTAGCTCTTTGTGTTTGGATTAAGCTGATTGTTGTTTGAAGTGTCTTTTTTAATATTCAGATTGTTGCATGGCACTTCAACAATTCATGTACAGGGAAGAGCAGCTTTTAAGTATGACTACCTGTCTTCAAGATATCCTGACTAAGATGTAACCCACAGGCCAACAGCTTTTTGATAGTTTGTTATAAAGAACAATACAAGCTGTTTGGCATAGTAAAACCATTTATTAGCTTTCAGTTTTTTTAGAAATTGAATTCTGAAGCTCAGATTATTTTTTTTTCTTTCAGTTAACCTCAATACTTAAATCTATTTTACTTGCTCTTGCCCATTTTACGTGGGTCTGTCGTTACAAACATTATTGCTTCAATTAAACTTGGAAAATTGCTGACTTCACTTCTATCCCAGTTTGAATCAGGGTATTTAAGTGCTGTCTATAAACAACAGCATAAAGTTATAAGAAAAGATTAAAAGGAGAGGAGAATTTCCACATAACTTTTAAAGACCCTGATCCTGCAATATCTGTTATGTACTGAACTCACAGTTATCAACAATTTCTCATGGAGTCCCACTCTGATTGCTTTTTTTCTCAGTGCCTAAATTTGGATAACTTAGTTGAAATTGTCATTTAAAATCACTTCAGATGACTGCAGAGTCCTCAATCTGTTTTAAAATTCTTCACACAAGCGATCAGAATAACCCTCTTCATGAAATATAGATGACTATTTAAATAGCTTTACATGTTTTATAAACTGAAATTGCTGTCAGTGTTTGAAACCACCAACTTCTGGGGTAGGGAACAGGAACAGAAAGAGAGAAGCTACAATAAAATATGATACTGAAGACGTAGGCATAAACCACCTCTTGATTATAGTAAGAACCAGTTCAACAGTACTTTAAGTTAAAAGCTTATAACTGTTTTAGTTTCTGTGCATTGTAGAAGAGTTAGAGTGGTTATTTAAATGAGACACTGTTGATGCTGTACCCTGTAATGTACTTTGAAAAGCATTACATTTTACATGGTGATTATCGAAGCTGTTGTGCAACTTCTCTTTCTCAGAATACCATGTAATTTCCACTTTCAAGAGGAATCCTCTCGAACAGGCCTTCAGACGGCCCAATGTAAATCTAACTTCCAATCACCTTTTATATCATTACTGGATTGCTGTAAGCCATAAGGCCCCAGCATTCCTGTATGATACCTACCTCAGGATTACTGGAAGAAGCCCAAGGTAATGGTGACTGGCTCTGCCTTGTTTGTTCCTCTGACTTTTAAATGAAGCTATGCTTACACTGTGATGTATGTTGATTTTAATTTTTTGGGTATTTTTTTCTTTCCCTGAATGCTTTGTGACTAAAATTCAACCGTTTTTTCCTGAGAACAGGTCCTCAAATTCAAAGTGACTTTTGAACTTTCTAGCAAAAATGAGAATGTTTTTTGTTGGATACTTTGGGGGTTTGAGTAGTCAAGGTAAAGATAATTAAAAGACATAGCATAAATGATGTTTGTTCTTGGATAGAAAATGCTAAAAATATGTTGATCCTTATTTTTTTCCTACAGATTGCAGCTTGAATATCAATTATGTGCTATATCCATTAGAAAACATAACAAGAGTACCTGCCTTTAAGTTCTCCTCCAGCCCCCTCTTGTATCACTGGCGGTGTGCAAAGAACTTTATAGTGCTTTTTTTCTATGATGTTTTGCTCATATTGGCAGGTCGGAAACCACGGTAAGAAGGACAGTGCTGAAAATTCCTTGCCTGTAAGGTGGTGGAAACTTGTAAAGGAGACACGGCCTGGGCACTGGCTGGGTTTACTAACTAAGCAATAAGAATCCAGCGGCTGCATTTTGAAGTGTTTAATGACTGGCCTAACAATGCTGTCCAAGGCATGTCTTGGATCAGAATCCTAGTCAGTCATTCAACTCTAGGAAGTGGCTTGTGTTAAGGTTGCTATTGCTTTTATAAACTGAAAGTGGAATGGAGGACTGAGCTTTTAATTGCAGATTATTCCTGTCGATGATACAATTTGATCTAGTATATTGCTTTGTATCATCTCAACATTCTGTTCAGTTTATAATATTTAGGCCAGCATTTCACTAACTAAAGTGGTGAAAATAATAGGCTAAACTAAATAATGTAGAAGGAATATAAGATACCACTTCAAATTGTTTCAGATTTGCCAAGCCATATGGCCTTAACTCATTGCTAATGTTACATTTTCACAAGCATTTGGCTTCAGACTGTAAAACCTCCACTGTGATGATGGTAAATTAACACAAGTGAGTATTAATTTGTTGTCCTGTAGTCCAGGTCTGTCTTATGAGGAGAGCAAAAGCTCTGTAACACAGCACTGGATGAGTAGAAAGGAGTTGTGTAAATGGTTTGTAGGGGAAAACCTCTCAGCAGCAGCAGTGGCAGTCACCTGTGCCTGTGTAATAATCTTCCCACATGAAAAAGTTTCAAGATTTTCAACTCTAAAGAAGGTATTGTATATAAATCATCCTAACTTCTAGGTTCTCTTGCATTTTTCAAGTTATTTTTAATAAAAATTGATAGAAATTCCTTGACAGGTAGGAAAACTTCATCCATCACTATAATAGTTACTCTATAAATGCCAGCGTCCTGTCTGCTGCATGGTTGGGAAGCAGTGCTGCCAGAATCCTGTCAGGCTTTGAAAGGCACCTGGTCTGCTGAGTATTTGACCAGTGGGAGTAAAATGAGGCTATGAATAAACAGTGCTGTTTAGAATATTTAACTTAGTTTTATATTCTAACCCTGGGAGTGTTGAATCTTGTTTTTGCTTTTCCCAGAGCTCTTACTTGATGTCTAAAGATGGAATTTAGGACTTGTATCACTACTGGTACAATTGGTGACATTAATACTTTACAGAATAGAAAAGAAATTTTTACTGATATGAATATTCCTACTTAACTTACTTACTTGAGTGAGTTTCCCATGATGCACAAGATTCCAGTTTGGAGAAATGATGGCAGGTTGAACTAAACCGCGCTATTGTTCAGTCACAGCTTTTAAGTTGATGCACAGCCCTCTTACAGGAATGCAGCTTTCATTAGATAGCATTCCTCTCTCTTTTTTAAAAGCATTTAAAAATGGGAACCTGCAACAGAAGCAGTAAAAGCAAATGAATGCCTAGATGCAAGGAAGATGTGCAGTGTTAATTCCTAATGGAACAAGCTAGTGTTGTTTAATAATACCAGAGTTTTGAGACAGGTCTTTACTCTTGCACTTCTTTCTAGTACTTGGAAGTACTTTGAAGCTGCTTTAACTGGTGGGCTGGAAGGGTGTACTGCTGTTGCTGTGGTCATTCTGTCAGTTGATAGAATTGGTAATTAATACCAGCTAGCATCAGAAACTTCTAAAGACTTGGAAACATTATTAGATATTCTTAATATAATGCTGTTCTGAGTGAAGAAGGGCTGGCTTAACTAAAAATGTGACCTAAACTTAACTAAAAATGTGATTTAGCAGAGACACAGTATGGTAAAAGTATACTAAAATCAGCACAAGAAAATACAAATACTCTGCTAACCTGTCTACATGGGTGGGTGCTTGCCCTCTCTTCAGTGCTGAGTACACTGAAGTATCTATTTGGTACAGTGCAAGAAAAACAAGTAATGAAATCACTGTGCAGGTTTAACTGCACTGTTGTCATGCTATCAGGATATTATACTGCAATTGAATGAAAGTTTTTATTAAGTAGAAGAAAAGGAAGAAACTAGAAATAGGTAAAGGTCTATGATCCTTCAGAACTAAATGATTGTGTTAATAATAAAAATTAAAACCAAAAATCTTCGTGTTTTCAAAGCACTTTTCTGTTGCAATCTGTCTGCAATGTAAAGTCATTCTTTTACATCTCATTTGTGGAAGCAATGTTTTTTTGATGAAATGGAAATCTTTTTGCTGTTTTTGCATCTAGTTGAAGGTTCTTGAATTTAATGATTCTCTGATAATATTAAAAGGTAAGGAAAGAGAAGGAAGAAATTACCTATATAATATTTCTTCCAAAGTTTTGTAGACAGAACATGTACATAAAAGGACTGGCATAATTAAGATTTAATATTTTATATTAAATAATGCTCTAGCATTGTGCAGTTATGTAAATAGTGGTGATAAACCTTAGCATCAAAGTTTAAAGGTAGTGTTGTTGGTAGCTTGCCATATACACTTAGTTGCATAGCAAAGCTTATTAGTTGTCTAATTATCTTTAATACAAGGCATAGTTTGCTCCTGTAACTTTGCATAGTGCTTAGCACGACAGAACTGTGTGTTGTTTAAAAGCAGTTTGGTATATTTGAAATGTTAAAGCCTTTCGAAATTCACACCAAGCAGATCTTCCTAGTTGCTCTGAGAAAATAACTCATGACATGAAATATTTAAAGTTGTAGTTCAGAGATTTCTGCAGCAAGTCTTCTGTTACTGCTTCTTAGAAAGCTGACGGAAAGGTGTGGCTGATGTATGGAGGGAGGTATGAAATAAGGTGTTTTACGTCTGTAATTTCAATATAAAGCTTCTTAAAACTAGAAGCACCTTTCATGTAGTTACAATCTTACAAACCAGAAATGAGTTAGGATCATAACCACGTACAATAGATCAATACATTTTTATCTTTTCACAGTGTTAAACTTGTGTGCCTAAAGCAACCACAGAGCTGCTGGAAAGTGTAGTGTGTCTTACAGTTGAAAATTTACAGCCAGGTGAAAATCTGAACAAAGACAAATCTAAAAGCTTGTTCTATGCTTTTTTAGAGGAGTCTTTTAAAAAAAAGTAATTTATTTTAATGTTTCTGCAGATACTTGCAGATTGTCGGTCTGTAGATCCCCTGAGGGATCAGTCTGTGGCATCAGGACCATTTTTAACCTGGACACAACAGGTTGTCTGTAAGACTTCTTCAAATTGCAGTTATAGCCAGCTCACTTTCAGTTGTCTGGTGTAGAAACAAGCCCACCTAACTTATGGATAACTGAATTAACTTGCTTAAACTTTAATTCCTGTGGTGTGCTTCTCAAACTGTTGTAATGTGCTTGATCTTGATGGCAGTTAAGACTGCAAAAGCAGGTGGCAAAATTCTACTTTGAATCTGTGTGGAAGTCACCCAGACTGCCTGCCACTAATGCTCAGTTCTGTGAGTTGGTCAGCAGGGCTGGCTTTTTTCTGTCTTCAGCTGATGAAGAAGGTGTGATGCAACCTTGTACTGACTGGTTATATTTGGTGTTGATATTTATGACCTGGATCCAATGTCTTTGGAATAACTACCCTTCAAAACTTCCTGTTGAGGGATAGAGTTCTGTTGTGTGACTTGGTGCTGGGTTTTGAGTCGTGTGTGTTGCCATTTGCAGGAGGAATATGGTGCCATTGTAGTTAGAGCTTAGTCTGCCAGAGCTACACAAGTGTCCCCTAAAGGACACTCATTGCTGACACCTCTCAATGTCACCAGGCTGCTTTTTCCTCCCCTCAAAGAGAAGTGTAGTTTCCTGTTGATTTAGTGCAAACCAGCTAAGTGTCACAGAGAAACTTGGTCCACTTCTGCCAACTCTGTCATTGATCGAGCAGCTGAGATAATGTGGAAAATTGGATTCTTTGGGCTGGTAGAGAAGGAAACTAACCCTACAAAGAAAAACAGTTTTTTCCTTGATGAGTTGAATCAGCTGGTTCTGTGGTCAGTTGCTAAATCCAATTTGAGTCGGAGGGAGGGAGGGGAAAAAAAACCCTCTTTTAAGCTTGCTTTTTTTGTTTTTCTGTAATCAGCTTAGCTAAGCTCTAAAATCATATCCATGAGCAGAGACAAAAAGAACCCCAGCCGAGTCTTTGCATTAGTTTAAATTGGTTTGTTTTTTATTAAGAAAAGAATAAAAACCAATGTCAGTGTCCAGAAACAAGTTCAAATTATACACTTATCTAATCTGGTATTCATTTGCTCAGTTTGTATTTTGCAGAGGCACTAGGTTTTTAATCAAAGCACTCAAATTCAGCTGCTCGTCCAGCTTAGCATAAGGACACAGGCTGGGAAGGTTCAAAAGGGCGAGTCAGGTTAAATAATCTTCAGACTGCCAGTGAAAAAAAGGCTTAAATGCTGTTTGGCACTAATTTTATCCAGGCGTTTTAGCCCTCAGGTCTTTTTGGTTTATCTGACCAGGGAGATCTTTGCTTTCCAAGTTTTGAGTTATTTTCCTAATTTTTTGACGTGACTAACAACCCTTTTTCCCCTGTTCAATTTAGTCTTGCTTGCACAGGATATGTTTTGGATGCAGAGTCTATATTCCCAATTACTTCTGCATCAGAGGAGCTCCAGTTCAACTCCAGCCCCCACTGGTGCCACCTTGCCCAACTGGGGAAACTCTAAGCAGGTGTTTGAAAGCTCCTAGAAATGCTTAGTAATAAAATCAGCTGCTGGTCTAACATTTGAAGTGAGTTCCAAATTAGTAGATATATTCCACCGAGGCATAAAAAAAAGTATTTGTCCTTTTTGTGCTTTAGAGATTGCATTTTTCAGTGGTCTCTGTGGTTTGTGTTGCTCCATTCTGTGAGAAGAAAAAGAGGAAATTTTAATGTTTTAGATAGTGAGATGTCAGCTGCTAGTGACAGGGACACTAATGCAATGTAAAATACTTTCTTTAGAAGAGTCTCTGGCTCAATGTACTATATCCCTTCTACAAGTATGAATGCATCAAGGCAGCTTTCAGAGAAAAATAAATTTGTTTTTATTGCTTCTGTCATCTTTGTTGGCAAAATTTACCTTCAGAAAACCATTTCCTGTTAGTACTGGGTTCTGCTTTTTCTTTGCCTCCTTCCTTGCCGTTGTGCTTGAAACGATCAGTGTCCTGCTATAAGGATCAAATTGGAAGCAGTTTTCCATTTCCATGAGATGGAAATACTTTGAGCACCCAAAGCAGGAATTTAATTAGCGTTAGGCCACGTGGCACTAGTTAGTTCTTATTAAAACTGAGTGGCTGTCTCTAGCACTGAGACACTTGAAACAATTTTCTTGTCATAAATGTGGAAGCTTTGCATCTGAGAGGCTGGATGACTCATACTTTTTTTTGGGCCACTTGAGACGGTATGATCAAAGAGCAACTTGCCCAAATTGATCCTTATAGCATAATTTCTCTGTATTCCAAGTGATGATTTTGTAGGGTTTCTTCCTCTGCGTATTAAAGGATGATGGAAGGTATTTCTGCATATTTTGAAGTAGTGTAGAACATGATCTGCTATGGTCTGACTGTGCCCTTAAATGTTTTCCTGCCCTTTGCTGCCAGTGGTTTTAAGCCTTGATCTCTTAGTAACCATAATGAAAACCTCTGTTTTGTTACAGAGATCTGGTCTTGCACAATATGCAGGAAGATCAGGGCAACTTCCTCCCTTGTTTAAGGGGAGGTCCTGCACAGACATTCTGCTCTGTGCAATTTGAGACTTCTGTCAAGCCAGACTACAGCTAAATATTCCAGTGTGCTGAAGGGAAAAGGGTTCCATCTCCCTGTCCCAAATCAAGAGTTACCAGCAGAAGACAACATATTGTTCCCCTTAACAAAAAAGAAGAAATGGTCATTTTACAATTGCACTGGGAAGTAGGATTAGGAAAAAAAGTACTGTGATAATTTCTCATTCTATGTAGAGATTAGAAAGCCAAAGTTCACTTCATTACTATGCCGAAATATCCTATTGATTACAATATTCTTCAGGTACAGAGCAAGATGGGGCTTTTTGAGATGGGGATAGGGAGTTGGAGGGTAAAAAATGTTCTTGTCTGTCCCTTGTTTGAACTAATCTTTACCCCTGCAACCTGTCCATTCCATGCCTCGGATTGCAGGATGATGAAGACAATAACACGTCTTCATAAGTCCATGATGTTCTTAGAGTACTTTACAAGCAATTCTTGGACCTGGAGCACTGAGAACATGACTATGCTGATGAACCAGCTCACCCCTGAAGACAAAAAGGCAAGTGGCTGTGTGCTGTGGCCATGGAGACTCGGGGGGGACAGCTCAGCAATTTGAGATAGAATAAGGACCTGATGTAATGTGCAGCTAACCTAGGAGGAACTGAGCACTGCAGGTCCCTGGGAGATCCTTTCAGATGTGCCAGGACTGCGTGAAAAGCCACATCAGTGATGGAAGGACACGAGGAAGGGCAGGGAGAAGTGAGACAAGGATGACAGCTTGTTGAGGAAGAAGGAAAAGTTGTTTCTTCCCAGGTTTAACTTTACTCCCAGTTTTCCCTACCTCCTCCACCAACAATGGCTCAGGTGCCCCAATTGAGTTTAAACTTCCCTTCTGCTATGACTTTGTTGGTTAATATTCAGCAGAATAAAAAATAACTGGTGACAGTCCTAAAAACTCAGATTCCCTTACGCATTTGGAATGGTTTTGTCATTTTTAAGATGTTTTTGCTACTGAAGTGTTTTCCAGAATCAGTTCAGTAGTTACATTCCAGAAAAGCTGCCAAATTTCTAAATAAGCTGTCTAAAAGCAGGAAATAAAATAGCTTTTGGTGATTTTTGTGTGGATGGTATTTCCACCCCTTCCTGTCCTCTTGCCTCCTCCTAGCAGCTTGAGTTCAGGAAAAATTTGAAAAACCAAAAGCCAGACACCAGAGCATTGAACTGTTAGTATCTTCAAATTGCTGCATTTTGTTGGGATTCAAACACTAGGACTGTAGAATCTTGAGATGAGGAAATCAATACATCAGTTAAAAACTTGTGTACCAAATTCATCATAGTGATGATCTCTCCTGCAGGAGGCATTCAGATGGTTGTATTTAAAATGTAACTGTACAACTCTAAGCACAGCTAAAAGAACCTGCACTTACCAAACAGTGAACTTGGCACAGAGCAGTGTTTATTTTAGAGCATGTTAGAATTACTTAGTTGCTTAAAAATAAATAACATATTAGAAAATAGTTGTTTTTAGAATGGAATTCCTTACAGGCAGTTGAAATGGGAGAACTGAGAAGTGGAGAGAAGAGTATTACTGCTGAGGAGGGAAAATAAGGCATGAAGTGATTGAAATTTGGAAGAGATGAGGTTAGAAGCTGGTGGTTGAATCAGAAATGGAACCTAAATCTCAACTGTTTCTAAGATTAAGGATAGGATAGCTTTCTTGTGTCAAAGGCAAATTGGATTTATCTGGAATAAAGATGTTTATTTTCATTTAAATTATATAGAGGTGAATTTTTAGGCAACTAACAGTGAAAGCTTTTCTCTTATGCAGACATTTAATTTTGACGTTCGACAACTACACTGGGCAGAATATATGGAAAATTACTGCCTGGGAACAAAGAAATATGTGCTGAATGAAGAAATGTCAGGCCTCCCTGCAGCTAGGAAACACTTAAATAAGTAAGTATAATATTTTTCTTGTTTTTTAAGTATAATTTTATATTTTCTGTCCCCTGCATTTGTCCAAGTTTGCTTTACCATGTAATGACTTAATTGTTTGTAATAGCAAGTATTTACAATTCTTCTGTTCCAGTCCAGTGGTCTGAAGCATTTTCTAAAGCAAATTTGTTGCTCCCAGAATTAACAGTTACAGTATCAGTCTGGGATCACTGGTATGGATACTATAATCCAGGTTTTTGATTTTACCCAAGTATCTTTTGGAAGGGCAAAGGTACGTGGCTTCACAGGTCAGAATGGCTTCTTTGAGAGGTTTAATAGAACAATAGCTGTTCTAGGAATGTGATCTTTTGAGGCAGATGAATAAAGAGGCAGAGACTCTGCACTTCAGAGCAGGACACTTTGATGTTGGTGCTCTGGGATGACCTCCTTTAGCCTTTTCTCAGTGGCTTAATTCCTGCCATTTGGATGGATGATTGGTACTGTCCAGAATTTTATTAGCACAGTTGCCCTTGTTTTGTTCTTGGCTGATTCATCAAGGCAGCTGTGGACTTTCTGATTTGTCTCTTTTAAGAGTGAAATAAAAATCATCATGTTCTGCAGTGCTACATCACATCTACAATCCTGATAGCACAGAGAAACAATCCAGATTGTGACTTGTGTTGTGATTCTAAAGACAAGGATTTGCAGCTGTGGAGGGGTTTGGTATATATTAAAATGACAAATACACTGTACTAGTTTAGGGCAAATTTGGGAGAGGGAAAGAAGGAAAAAAAAACAAACCTCTAGATGGACCACCCCTCCCCTTAGC
>JAWWMU010000237.1:6462355-6490153 GCA_035048155.1 Cinnycerthia olivascens | reverse complement strand
AGTTTTTAAAGGTACAACACTTATTTCTGAGCTTAACAGACGAATGGGGATATAATTTAGCATCAACCCAGGACATACACTTTTGAAAGATAGTACCTGTGATAATTGTGGAAATAGCTAAACAATTGTCCCTTCTGGGTTGTTTTGTTTGGGTGTTTTTCCTAAATTTCTATTTAGATGTCATTAAAAAGTGCATAGAAATGATCACATAGTTGCTATTCTTTGTGCAAAAGATCATTGTGAAAATGGCATGGGAAATAATTTTGTGTTGGAGTAGCCTCTGGTTGCCCCAGCTCTAAAGTTTGAACTGGATTGTTTAGCAAGAGGTTTAGATTCTGACTTCTATTTACTCTAAGGTATTAATTTGGACTCTTTTTTACCATCTAGTTCTTAACTCTCATCTGGAGTCCACTGCCTTAGTATTAACCAGATTTTTCAGCCCAGGGGGCATTTTTCTCTAGGGAACCACTGAATAGATTTGTTCCTCAAGTGGAAAAGTGTTGCTTTTGTAACACACACATTTAAACCGTTTTTCTCTGCAAATAAGATTTGTAAAGGAACCCAGCCTTACCTGTAAACAAGATAAAGGCAATATTTGCCTGGAAAGAGCTGCCTTTACAATAGAATTTGTCACAATCCACTGAGCCAAAGAGATTGCTCTGTTTCTAAGAAATCTGAGCAAATTCTGTTTGCTGTTTTCCTTGAAGCTTCCATCTCTACAAGTGAGAAGATTGCTAAAAAGCACAGTTGCTCTAAAAGGTCACTTAGTTTATCCTACACTTTAAATATAGTTCCTTGAGATGGAAGGAGTTTAAAATTGCAGTGAAGAGGTGCTGGATTCCTTGGCTGGGAATTTCTGGAAAACCTGATGAGTTCTTATGATGGGGTGAGGTGATTTGATTGTTTTTCTTATTATTGTCATCAGTGGCAGTTGGAGTTGCTTCTACGTATTTAAGAAGTTTTAAATACATAGTGGGGAGAAGGGAAGTTGAGAGTGTTAAATATTTTTTGGTTGGCAGCCTTCTGTAGGTAAGTTAGCACTGTGATGTTGGCTTTTTGAGGTTTCCATCAAGCAGCTCTAAAGCAGAAGTGCATGTGGTGAGTAACAGGGCTGACTGCTCTTTGGTTTTTCATTCTGCTTTTTAGCAGTGAAAAGCTCTTTGTTTTGTCATTACTCATAGCGTATCTCGAGATCAGTAGATAAACAAATTGTATTCTACAAGAGAAGTTAATTTTTAGAGTGTTCTTTTTTCCTCAGAGCCTCTGTATGTTGGCCCTTAGTGATTGTTTTGTTTTTGCCCAGGTTAAGGAACATTCGCTACGGCTTCAACACGATTCTCGTGATCCTGATCTGGCGCATCTTCATTGCAAGGTCACAAATGGCAAGAAACATCTGGTACTTTGTGGTTAGTCTGTGTTACAAGTTCCTCTCCTACTTCAGAGCCTCCAGTACAATGAGATACTGAGGAAGAGAATTTAGCATTAGGACATCTATGCATATGGTGGTCTAACTGCACAAAGCCTGTAACATGTAGTCATCTCACATTTCGTGAAGCATAATTTCATTTTTAATTGAAGTGCGAAATCAGCGCTATGGTATTTGTAATGTTAGCTGTGTATCTTCCTGGAAATGGAACAAATAAAAAGGGCAAGTGCCACACTGAAATGGCTTAGAAAAGCATTTAAAGAACTTTAACTCTTTGGCCTGGGAAAGACCTATTAGACCACTGACCAACATAACTGTGCAATTTGGAACGTTTGATTGGAATCTGCCTTAACGTGATTTTTGTTCTTTTAAGTTTTACTTCACATTGAGCAAGATAAATATTGGCATAGTAGATACTAGTTGCTGTAGACCTATTTATTTGAAATTCTTCTAAATTACAAAGGGGTTTGCAATTTGCAAAAGTGTACAAATGACTCTGGATCTCCTGAAATAAAATTGAGAACTTTTGTAATTTGTCTTTAGGTTTTGCCACTTCTTCCTTTCCCCTCAAAGCAGGGATGCAACAATGGTGACTCCTTTGCTTTAAAAGAAAAAAAGAAATTAAAAAATGAACCAACCTTCCTTATTTACTGAAAGGCCTTTTGTATATCTGGGCTTCAGAATGCACTTTGTGATTTGGTTCTGTGCTTGAACCTGGCTGTGCCCAACTTGCATTTGTGTCACCATGAGCAATTTGCTACCCTGGAAGCAGAACTTATCCTTGCATTGAGCAGATAAAAGGAAGTGTTACCCAAAGAGGGGTAAATAAAGTCATTGGTTGTCTTCTTTTTAATGTTGGTTTTTTTGTTGTTTTTTTTTTTTGAGAACACAGAGCCAGCACTTCTGACTTCAAAGGGTAAATGTAATGAAAAGGAATTTATTGTGCTTGGTTGCTATTTATATTTGCTGGTAATAGGAGCTGGACAAGCTGTAGACTTTCATTAAGAGATACACCTGTTTTTGAGCTGTAAGCAATGTTAGCAAATATTTCAAGAATTAATATTTTTTTCAAAATCTGAGCTGTTAAATTTGATGCATGGACAACACCAATGCACAAGCACACTTTCTCATCCCTGCCCTAGTAAAACCTCATTTCACTGGGCAAGCAGAGTAAGATGCACCTTCCTCCAAAATGAATAGATGTTAACAGTTCTTCCATCTATCTTTCAACTTAAATTATTAGGTTTAAACCTGAAGAAATCTTGAGTTTTTCTGAATATTACTTTGTTTCAGTAGGGAAGACACTTGCAAAAATGGCAAGTTGTAAGAAAAGACTGAATCCTTGTTTCTTTAATCCAAGGCAATACATGAAGATCCCTTTAAATTTTGGTTGCACATACTTGAGAGCACCATAGTGTTCCTCTAATTCATGTACTTACCAGCACCCTTGCCCAGTGTTTGTTCATTCAAATCAGTTTGTACTGATGAATTTGTTCTTGAATCTGCCTGGAAAGGCAAATAATGACTTAATTACACAAGAACTACATTATACTTCCCCTTGGTAATTTTTTGTCCTATTGAATTAAATTTGTAAAGAACTTATTTTGCTATTCTTCTAAAAACTCTTACTTTAAAGAGAACACCTTTCCTGCAGGTGTATATCTCATTTTGAAAAGATAATGGCTTCCTTGTTGAAGCTAAATATTCTGTAGTGAGTAGTTAAGCTGTAATTCCTTTTTAAAATTCCTGGTGTATATAATAAAGCTAGTGATGAAAAGCCTGAATGGTCTAGGACCACACCCTGTGTGAGAGACCTGACTGTGGCTGGAATCAATTAAGGCTTCTGTGCTTGGAGATGTTACACTTTAACAGATACAGTAGGTGTATGACATTTTTAGCTGCCTCCCCAAGTATCTCACTAGACCTGGAAGTATGCATAAGCATTCCTGAATTATAGACTTTCTTCAGAGAGACCTCCTGTCCAGTGAGAGCCCTTGGCCCATGCTGGCACGTGGCTGAAGTTTGCTAAAGATAAGTACATCATACTCAGAAAGTTATTCTGTGAAGCAATCCACTTAGGAATTTTGGTTGTTTCTAACTATGAACATAATATGAACATTTTAACATGATGCTTCTAATGTTGATTTGTTAATA
This sequence comes from Cinnycerthia olivascens, assembly GCA_035048155.1. Classification (NCBI taxonomy): domain Eukaryota; kingdom Metazoa; phylum Chordata; class Aves; order Passeriformes; family Certhiidae; genus Cinnycerthia; species Cinnycerthia olivascens. The sequence continues at coordinate 6,486,573 of JAWWMU010000237.1, read as the reverse complement.
CTGAGATAAACTATGAAGCCAATGAACTGATTACTTCTGGTCCAAGACACTGCTTAGAAATTTAGTGTTTTGGATAAATAACAAAGAGAGGGATTACTTTAAGCCTAAGCTTATTTAACCTCTACACTAAACATTTGCCAATTTAGAAACCCATTTTTTCCCCTCTTTGGAGACTGTTGTTCTGTGCCCTATTGATATTTTACACCAATTCATCAGTCACCCTATTGAGCTGACAGTAGATTCAGTGTCCTGTTTATTCTGCTGGTTTTGTCACTTCCTGTGGTCGGTCTGTGAAATTGTACCTGGAACTATTGGGTTTTTTTCCATAGGGGGGTCCTGTCCTCCTGCAGTTCTTCCCACCAGTGATTGCACATAAAGGATGTTGGTCAGAAATATGCTGGAACTATATTTTGGTCCACGAAGGCAGACTCAGTGTTTTGACTAGCAGGTTACAGGAGGGGTATCAGCTGGTTAATAGGAACAGACTGAAACAACATTATCACTGAACTGTTACTGGTATTTCAATTAGGGACCAGGAAAAAAAAATTACATTTTCCTGTCATGTTTTTCTCTGCTGTAGGAACAGATGTTTGGAAACAAATGCTAAATCTGTGAGCTTTTATAAGACATAAACAGAAATATTGGGTGCCTTTGTTTGTAAACCAAAAATAAACGAATCCCTTAAAAGTGTTGTTACAGTGTTCATTGTATCTTTTTATGTTGTTTAGTCTAATTTGTGGAAAATACCTGGATAATTTAAATGTCATCTTAATATACATGAACATGCTCTTTTCCCTTGTGAGAAACTGTGAAAATCGAGTTATTGACTAACGCAATGTGCATTTTAAAAAAAGCAAAACAGAAAAACTTCACAATCACAAACCAAAACATCAACCCCAGAAAACTCACAAACTCCTGGGGTCTAAACCTTCAGGAGCTGATATCAGAACACGTGGTGAGGTATCCCTGGTCATGGTGACTTTTGTGTGTGTCAGCCTCTTTCACCTTTGCTGTCATTGCTTGTTCATTTGTACTATTAGTTTCAAATGTATTTAAATAATATGAACCCATCTGCATTTTCATATGTTTAAAAAAGGTGCTGTGGTTTCACAGAAGCTTTAGGATTAGCATTTCAAGGAGCTCTAGTTATTTAATGGCATCTATATTTTGTGGTGGGGGAGGGAAAGGTAGCATGAAGTTAGTGCTACACCAAAATGCTGTGCGTTTTTGGTTTTTAACCTTTATTTCTTGGAATATTCAATTTTCAGAGATTCCTTCTTTTTTTTTCAAGAACACGATTCTAAAAATCTGAAAGCTGTGGTTTGGGGTCTGCCAGCTTTAAGCTTAACCTTTCCTTTAAGACTAAAAAACCAAACTGAGATGGTTTCTGTTGATCTCAAATTCAAATCTGGAAGCAAAGAGCAAAAAGTTTTTAAGAAGCTTGTGCTATGCTTCTTGTGCTGTTGAACATTTTGCCCTTTCTTCACAGTACAGTATTAAATCCTGTGTTGTTGAGAAGCAGGAACAGGTTTGTAAAGGTAACTTGGATTGAGAAGCACCCAGCACCGAGTTGGGAAGTAAAACTTCCCATTATATTTATACCTAATCCTCAGCCTGTTGGGCAGACTTGAAAACAGAAATGAAGAAAAGCCACCAAAGAATCCCTGCTCTGGAGGAATGTCTGTAATTAAAGGTATTTTTTTTTGTCAATCTCTTTGTGCTGAAGCACGTGCAGTTTTTACGTGTCTGTCTGTGTATTTGGGTAAATCTCTAGAAACAGTGGAGCTGATGGGAATTGTCAGCTCTTATTTTCAAGGATGTGCCATACCACCATAAATTTAGAAGCACAGGTTGGCAGGTCTCACTTGCCACCTTCAGTTCCAGGTTTCCTTGCTCTCTTTGGAGCACTGCTCAGCCCCTCAGGCAGCTCTGGCCTCCTTTCTGCAGAACACTTGGAGTTAAAGGTTGTGTAACCGAGCTGCTGCTCTGCCATCTCGAACTAAATTTAACCCTGCTTCCACTTCCAAGATATTTATAAATGCTTTCTCCTTCATGTTATCTCAGTGCTTTACTTCAGTGCAGCAGCTTTGGCTTTCCCTGCTCCACAGCTCTTGTGACTCACTGATAGGTAATTAGTAATTATGCAACTGTCTCTTCTGGAGTATGGAACAATGACAGCTCTGAGCAGCTTTTGTCCTTCCTATGGGAAGCAGGAGGAACCGTGGTTAATTGGTGAAAGCACAAGTTCCAACACATGAGTGCTGTGGAATGCTCGGAGCCAAGGGCCCTAAGTGGGGTGAATGGGATGTTTTTAATTCTTGATTCAGTTACAGGCATTAACCTCAAGTGTTGGGACTGTTACCATAAGCCTTTAATGTCATTCTAATTGAACTGTTATACCTTTGAGGATTGTGATTCTGTAGCTACTCTCACTTTTGGAAAATCCATGGCCTAACCTGGAGAACTTTCGCTTCTTAATGAGCATATGGAAAAAAGGAAACTTGCCATACATCTTTGGAAGTTAAAAAATGAAAACCATCCCTTAGTTACAATGTTCTGGGGTGTAGAATGAGCATTACATCTGAAATTGCCCTTGCCCCTTATGGTGAGAGTTTCTGCTGTGTCCTTTGTGCAGAAAGAGCAGCATCAGAAAGGAACTGTTCTTGTTTCCGTGCACAAACATCTGATTTGCCACCTCAGTGAAAATGATTCAGTACTTAGACCCCATTAACTTTTGTATGTCAGCCTTAATCCACATTCAGGATGGCATATAATTGAATTATTTTAATCTTTATGAAACTCAGTTGCTCATCCTTTCCTTCATTCCTGATGAAATTATCCCAGAACTGGATGTCCAGGACACAAATAGTTATGCTTGCTGTTTTAGGCACCTACTTGGGTGGAATTCAAGAATCTGAAGCTAGGAGACTTGATTTCCTCTAGTATACAGCTTTCTCAGGATGATTCAGAATCATAAGGCAAATGCTTAAAATAAGCAGAGACTTTGCAAAAGCAGTCACATTGTGAGGTGGGAGAGAGAGAGACCTGTGGAAACAAAAGGAAATGGTTAAATTAACAGAGAAGGAGGCTAATATTTGTTCACACGTATTCTCCAACTGTGTGAAATCACCTTTACTTTGAGAGAGACTGGTTGGTTTTTGTTTCCCTCTATGTTTCAAACCCATCTTACCTTTTCTGTTTCATAAAGGCTGTCCCAGTTTAGGTCAGAAACCTGCTATTTGTTGCATGATGCACTCAGCGTGGAGTTCAGAATCTTGTGCCTGCTAACTAGGGAAGGATTCAAGTGAACTTGGGACCAGATCTAATGTAGATCACAGTAATCACCTTTTTCCTCTGTGTCACTTTGCAACAGTGGCAATCCAGCAGGTTCCATGTTCAGGTCTTGGGTTCCATGTCCCCTTGCTGAAGAAGCTTTTTAAAAAGGAAGACCTTGAGCTCTGAATTTGGATATGCTACAGTCAGTTCTGGTACTGCAGTATTTTATGGAGAGTTAGATTGCACTGAGCAAAGCAACTCTTCAAAACTCCTGGCTCCTTTGTTTTCCTTCCCCACCCCAGATGCTGCCATTGGTGCCTCAGCTCTTGCCACCCACTCTGCTGACATGAGACAAAAAGATTGGATGCCGTCAGCTGTAAACATTTCATTAATACCAGGCACTGTAGGGAAAATGCCACTTTGGAGTTTTAATGCTATTAAATTCTACTTCTTGGAAACAAATGAAAGGCTTCTAATTGGCCTGGGCTAACACATGCACTTTTCAGGTTATTTAGTAAGCAGAGCATGTCTCACCACTTTTCAATCCAGGTGTGTGGTTTTAAGTCACAGCTAATCTCTCCTTGTCAGTGACACCTGTGGTTTTCCTCTGATAAATATTTGATTTGGAAAGAGAAGCATGCCAGGTACCTCCCACTCTTTGTGGCTCTAATTGAAAACCAAGCCTATCCATTTTTAATAGGAATGTGCTGCACATAGCCCAGTAAGTCACCTTCTTGGTAGATCAGCTGCTGCTTTGCTGGTTCCTGCATTCCATGTACTTTCTGCATTTCAGAGCCAGTGGGTGCTTAGCCCCTGCAAAGGAATTCAAAGAGCAGGAAATGTGACTCATAATTCTGTGGGACATTGGGTGACTGAAGATGTTGTAGGGACCTCTACTCCAATAGTATTCTGTGAAGGCTTTTTTTATAGTGGTCCTCTGGTTAGACAGACAGAGAACAGTTCCATGTTTTCAAGTGTTAAGTGATCCTGTTTTATCTGTCTCTGCCATGACTACAGGGAAAGTATTGGTAGGAGTTAATCTGTACGTCTGAATTAATGAGCTAAAATATTTTTAATATGGTTTGGTAAAAAGAAAAATGCTCTGAAAACTCAGCGATGCAGAATATGGAAGCAGTTGGTGCTTTTCTCTTTAAATATTGTCCTAACACCTATCAAATAACTGCTTCTAACAAAATTTTTTAACCAAATGCAAAAACATCTGCCAGTTCTTCTTGGCACTTATTTTTTTCTTTGTTTTGGACTTGTGAAGTCTTCTCACTTTGGTCATTTTGGCAGAAACTTGAGGCTTTTGCTTCCTGTCTTGTTGAAATGTTGTTATCCTGGGAGCCAGCAGTGATCAGTGTTTCTGTCATGGAAGCTGAATGAACAACTTGGAAAAAGGTGCTCCTTTCACTTGTGGGAGCTTTCCAGGTTTAGCAATGAACCTTTTAATGGCAGGCATCTTTTGGGGTTAAACTGGCAGTGTGGTGGCATGGTAAGATAGGTTGCCTGGAAGAGCCATCTCCTCAGGCACTTCAGAGCCAAAAAAACACCCTAAGTGGAACGCCAGTGTCAGCTGCACACCCTCAGTAACACCCTTCATAATCCTGAGAGGCTGCTGTCACCACACTGAAATGTTTTTGCATTTGCTGTCATAAAGCCAATAAAAAAATGACAGGTGAAGATGATGACTTGCATCCTGAGGGGTGATTCTAATCTTTATAGTATGAAATCTTCCTACAGGTCATCTTAATTCCTCCTCCTACCTATGCCACATTGGCTGGCTCCTCTGTTAAGATCACTTTGTTATTTTTAGAAACCCAGGTGGGAGAGTTTGGAACAGGTAATTATTAGCATGTGGTGCTGCCAAAAGACACAGGTGTTGCACAGTAACTGCCTGGGGCTTTAGAGCAGAACAAGGAGTTCAGCTGGGCCCCAAGTGATGCTGAAAGAATGGGCTGCCACCACTTGAAGCTGAGGGTGCCTGCTGCCAGCCTTCCTGCCCTGGCTGTCTCCTGTTCCATTCTGAGAGCTCATGGCTGCTGCAGCTTCTCTGTCACCCTTCTAGAAACTGCTGCTGGTCCCCTTCAGCAGCAGCAGTTTGCAGGATCCCTTAGGAAGTCAGACACAGGTGGAGACGGATGCAGAATACCGGTGGGAGATGGTGGAAGATGAGAGGAAAAATTTCAGCCTTATTGCAGAAATTATTGCTTGGGTCTTGTCTAAAGGCTTCTGCCCTGCTACCTTATGATAGCAAGAAATACTTGTGCTTGAAAGGAACGGGAAAGTGGTAAAAAAAAATCTGATTTTATACAGCTGAGTTAAATAAAACTTGCAGAGCTTGTTCGTAGTATTTGCACCTGGCTCAAAGAAGAGTGAAAATGAAAGTTAAAAAGGAAGGTAGATGATGAATCACTGCTCTTAAAATCTTTTTACTGCTGTCCTTTTCTTTACAATGGAAACTGTAACTGCCTTAGAGATTATGTTTGGGAAGTAAATGCTTTGCTAAACTATTGCAAACACTGATTTTTGCTCCTGCAGGAATTGGTTTTAGTTAACTGTAAAATTGCTGCAGGGTGATGTCTTGGGCTGTTGAATTCTGTTCTGCCAAAATGATCTGAGGGAAGATAAAAGGTACAAAGGCTGTAAGTGAAATCTGATTGTACTGCAGGTTTTGAACAACAGACTCCTGGCCAGAGTCTGGTATGTCTTTGAGTTAAAATAATTTGAATACACATAATGTGGATTGGTAGGCTCTGCTTGGATTTATCTGCACTAACATTTTGAGCTGTGTGTGTGTTATTAAGCTCACTAGAAAAGCAAAATTCAGTATTGTGAAGAAGTGACATGCAATTACCCTTGATATGCATTCATATTGTAACATTATCAGAGCAGATTTTCTGATGCTGCTGTTCTTTCAATTCTTTTTCTTTGGGGAGGAATGACTGAAGGTTAGTTGGGAACTGAACACCAGAGCCCAGGTCACTCTCACCTGGTAATTAACTCTAAAGCAGAGTCTTGCCTCAGGGGACTCTTTAAAAGCGGTGCCTGCTACCAATGTTGTGCTTTAAAAGTACTTGAGTAAAAAATCCATAAAGGCAATACTTCTCAAATTCATTGAAGTTTAACACTTTGCATGCTATATTGTGATATTTAGCCAGCTGAACTGTATTAAAATAAAACATTTTCTATCTCATTATTAAATAGCTGATTAAAATGCTAGTGCCGACTTCCAAGTAAAAACCATCCCCTCTAAATTAACACAGATTTCTCTTTTTTGGGTGTAAGTTCCACAAGCATATATGTGTACACACACACAAATGTATGTGTGGCTTTCCGATGTCCATCTTTGCAGCAAAAGCTTAAATATTGCAGTGCAAGGTGGGCAAGAGGATTTCCACTGCTCTAAGGAGATGGAAGCTTTATCATCTCCATGTCACCCTTGCAGGTGTATTGAATGCACTTTGGAGCCTTACAGTCCTGGGCTTGCTTAGTTACTAACAGAGAGCACGTGTTGTCTGTAAGTTCTGCTCCAGTAAATTGTGTTGTGAATAGAAAAGATGAGTAAAGAGTGTGAAAAATTAAAAACTATGCCATTAGAGCTATTTTTGTGGCTGCATTAAGAGGTGTGGGCTGTAGTTTGTTTCCTGTTGGGGTTGAAAGCTTGACAGTTGGAAAATGAACTTGCCAAGAGGCAGTGTCAGAGCTTAAAAGTGCTCTTTGCACACGCTTGAGCAGGTAGCAAGAAATGGAGAGGTGAAAGCAGAGGAGTGAGTTCAGTTGCATCAGCATTGCATGAAAGGCACTTTCCTCCTGTCAGTTAATGAAAACAACCTGGGTCCTTGTCACTGCGCATATTTGAGGGGATAAAAAAAAAAGCCTTTTCATTTTCCTTTTCCTACGGTTGTGTAGGAGCTGTGTTTTAGAGTTAATTTTTAACGCCTGCTGGAAAGCAGTGGTGGAGGGAATGTGCTGGTACCCTGTTAATAACAATATTGCAGATGCTGTTGCTCTGGTGTGCTTTGTGGAGTGAGTTTGAACAGGGAGGACGAGCCAAAAGAGCAGGTTTCCCCACGGGGCTGCACGATGGGCTGTTGTTGCAGGCAGACCTTTGGGTAAGCAGTGACGAGCAGAGAGCTGCTGCTGGTGACTGCTGTGTGTTCTGCTCCTGAAAACTGAGCTGCGCCCTCAGACTCGAGCAGGGGCTGCTGTTCCCCTCTTGTCTGGCTCTCTTGTGTCTCTCCTGGAGGCTGGGAGCCCTGCCAGAGCTCTGATCCCCTGTCCCACACCTGTGTGTCTCTCCTGTGGCACGGCCGTCACTTCTGGCACGGCCCTGGAGAGGGAATGTGGGAATTCCTGCAGGCAGCTCCAAGGTGTCCACATTCCTGCAGCATCTCCCAGCTTTTCTGCAGTCTCTCAGGGTTCCCTTGGTAAACTCTGAAGCCTGGCTGGGTGGAATTTTGCCAACAGGCCAGGCCTGGTCTGCTGCTGTTGTTCCAAACCCAGGAGCACGAAGGGAAGGAGCAAAGTGAATCTTTTGTGGAAACTGATGTGGCTCCAAGGAGAATTTGAATGGCAAAACCAACTCCTGTCCCTGATTCAAGGCCAGGCTGGATGGGCCTTTGAGCAAACTGGGGCAGCGTGAGGCGGCCCTGCCCAAGGCAGGGGGCTGGAATGGGATCATCCCTAAGGTCCCACCCAATCCAAACCATTCCATCGACCTTGTGCGCTATTACATTTCACATTTTGTTGGATAAGAGGGGAGTGTTCTGATTAAAGAGAAGTTTCCTGAAGGGAAAAATGTGTCTAAACAGGCAAACAACCCATCTCAGATGCTATTTGAGGTTGGCCAATTAAAGCTCCACAGCAGCAGATGATTTAATTTAGACTTTAATTCTAAAAGCTGCACATTTTGCCTCAAGAATCATAAGCTCTCTATAGGAAAAAACTTTGCACAAGTGAAGTCTGCAGTGCTCACTGGGATGTTTGGGTGCCAACAGCAATCAAATTATGGCAAAATGGAGCTTTCTCTGGTCTCATTTGCTCAGCCAAGAAGTCAAGATCATTAAGCCTCAGCTGGACTTCTTATAACTCCTCTGTATCTCCTCTGTAGCTCCTCAGCTGGAGTTGTACATATGGAAGTTTTTGAGTGTGCAGATGGTCAAAAATAGTGTGAAATATGCAACAGGAGGGTGGCATCTCAGAGGTTCTGGACTGATTTTTTTTTTTTTTGTTTTTCTTGTTTTTGATTATTTCAACCTTTCTGCTGTTCTAACCTTAGCAGTGGCCACTCATGCAACACTAATTTTTATGAAATTCCAGTTTTGTTTATTCGGTTGTTTCACTTAATAACAGAATCTTGTGCTGGGGACTTCAGAGTGAGGAATGAATGAGTATAACGAAAAAAATAAAAGTTCGAGTGTAAGAAGTTTTAAGCCAAAGTGCACCCAAAATCTTTAGTTGAGGTTTTCCCACTTAAGTCCAGACAGTTCCCCTGTGTGTGTCAATTTTATATTTAACTCAATCTGGGCAGGAGGACCTTGGCTGGACACAGCTCACAAGCGACAAAAGCTGTGAAAGTCCAGAAAATCAGGCTATAACCAGAACCTTCTTGTGCTCAGTGGTGGATCCTGGCCCGTGGGAGAGGCTTTGGGGCTCTGCTGTTTGCAAAGTGGCTCACACTGAGCACACCTAGTGAGAAACCACTCCTTCCTTCCCTGGTTCTCTCCTGCCTGTAACAATGACAATATTGGAGACTGCTTGAATTATTAACTCCTCATAGTCCCAAACCCAGCATCCTTCCTGCAGGCTGAGGAACGTTTTGCTTTGCTTTCCTGCTGCCTGGGAGCAGCTCAGGTTGCCAAAGACTCTATTAAGCCCACAGAGGACCTCTAAGATTGCAGGTAGAAATACTGGGGTGTGGTTTATTTGTTTGTTTGGGGATTTTGTGTATGTTTGTTGTTTTTTTTTCTGGTAGCTTACTCTGGAGATAAGGATGTGCCTCACTGAAGTGTGCTGTTTTTCTATCCTACCCCATTTCCACTCATCCAATACAAATATACCAACTCAGCCTTTCTATGCTGAGGCTTTTTTTTTTGTTTGCATGAAAAGACACCAAAAACTACAGTTTATCCCTGACCCTTGCTCTAGAGAAAGCAGAGAGTTCCTAAACCATGAATTAGTGATGGAACCCCATACATATTACATTAGAGCAAGGAACAGTGCAGAAAGTGGTGTGTGCTAATTCAATATAAACCAGCACAGAGTGGCACAAAACTACAGTGCTCTGCAGCATTTGTGATCTGCAGTTCCGAGGGCTTGACATGGCACTTTCCTACATAAAAAGAGTTGCATTGTGCACAAAGTTGTGAAAGAAACACTGCTATTCAGTGTGTTTCAGCTGTTTTTTTTTCTGCAGGGAGTTAGTATTTGCAGTCTATTTTGTTGCGTGGCTGGTTTTTGGGCTCTTTTATTTTTTCAGAACTGGCCAAAGCTCTTGCATGATCAGCACAGTGCTGCTCACAACCCCCACAGCCATGAAGTCTTGGGCATGCACAGAATTTGTAGGTTGTTTAGTTCTGTCTCCTTTTTACATCAAATTAAAAGCAAATCTTGACCAATTTAAATTAACACTGTGTCTGCCTTGGTTGAATTCATATGTCTTTGAGCCAGGAGTAAATGTGGTGACCAATCTCCTCGTGCCACTCTGTCAGAAATTAATGTCCTCAACAAAGAGGGCTGGCATTAAAACTTGCCTGCCAGCTTTAGGAGGACTCCATTGCAGTAGTTTTGTACAGAATTCAATGGTTTCAGCTGCTGCTGATGGTGTAAGTGTCTCACATCTGCTGATGAAAGGCGAAAGCCTTCCTGTCTTTGAGCATGGTGTGGTTTCTGTGGTGCTCTGTGACGTTCCTCACAGCCCTCCAGCTCTTGGCTAAATTGCTCAAGAGACCTGACCAGTGGCACAGTTCAGTTTTCCACCCACTGCAGTTTCACATCGGCCCTGAAACTCCTTTAAAATGACCCTGGATCCTTTAAATCCATTTTCTTAAGCTTTTAAGACTCTTCTGCAATTATTTTGTTGCAATGTGCTGCTGGGAGCTGGCTCTGCCCTGTCATTGCAGGCCTGACAGGAGCAACCTGCACACTTAAGCTCTGTCGTCAACTTTGCCAAATATTGCTGAGACAGTTGAAATTTATCCCTTCCAAAGCAGGCGTGTGGTGTGGTGGCTGTACATCCATGACTCTGCTTCACAGCTTGCATGATCATATTACTTACCAACAAACAAAGGGGGTTTTAAAAGGGGCTTTTTTGGAGGTCCAATATTTAGCTTTTTTGCTTTCACTCTTTTTGCCTCTTCCCAATTGCTTTTTCAAAGGCTTCAGTCATGTTTGCATATTCAAAGTACTGAATATTTTTAAGGCAGAGTTCTCATTTCCTCCTCATTATTTATAGCTACGTGAACGTTGCAGAGAAAGGGAATCCCCTTGGTTTCAAGACAGAAATTTTCTCCTTCCCCTCGCTCATCCTGCGGTGATATTTACTGTAGCACAACATCTGTTCCCTAAAGGAAAGAAGCAGAGTTTCATTGCTGGCAATACCTGAGTCTCCTGTGGCAGCAGGAGCTGCTGGTGGTTGCAGTGGTAGAAGCTGCTTGTGAGCAGGAGTCTGGTTATGAAAGTGGAAAAAATAAGAATATGAATCCAGCTGGAGAATTCTAAGCTATCCACAGCTTAAACCCAGATGAGTTTGTGTCAGTGCATCTGCTGGTACAAGGGCAAACCTTGCTCAGGTTTGCTGTGGGACAGAAAGGCTCTGTAAATTCCTCCTGCCCCTTGTACCCTCAACACTGAGAATGACCACAAAACAGGCAAAGCCAGACAAAAACCCTGCAGCAAAATCTGTGCTGGCTGTGTGCCACTGATGTCCATCCTGTTGTTCCTCATTATGGTTAGAGAACTTTGCAGATTTCTCAGTTTTCCTTAAGCTTGCTCTGCAACCATGAAAAGAGGTTGAAAATTTCTGCAGAGCCTTAGGAGGTTTGTGAACCAAACCTTTTGATATGACTCCAAACATCTCACTGTGTTGGAAGGAGTTTTGTCTTGCAGTACAGAGGGAAAACGATTCATGTTGGTTTTTACAGCTGCTGCCATGGCTGTCTGTTCATAAACCAAGCCGCGGGATGCGAGTACAGCCGCCTGTAATTCCGTGGAAGAACTGGGGCTGTTCTGCCATCTGATGGCAGAGCTCGAGCAGAACAACGCCCTTGCCTTTTCCAGGGCAGGTTACTGTGGGTGTATCCCACAGGATGCCACTAGCAGGAAAAATGTCAGTGCTGGGGATCCTGCTCCTGGCTGTATTTCAATTGGAAATGAAGGAGATATCCCACCCTTGTTCATTTATCCTGTTTGGCCTGGCTTTCCCCATCTCTCTGGGATGGCTTGCTCTTTGTGCTTGTGCTTCCCACACTCACCTTGCTCCAGGAACAATGGGAGCAGAAGAGAAAGTTCTGATTTTAACTTTTTTGGTAGTTCCCCCCCCTCTGTCTCTCCTGTTCTCTGCGTCTCCATTTCCATGTTTAAAACTGGGAACTGTATATCTTGAAGTCTTTTACAAACCCAAACCCACTCCTTAGATTTCAGCCTGGAAATACCCCACACTTAAGGAGTTTTAAATCCACCTTTCTACAGTTTTGGCACAACATAAATAGCTTTGTGAGCACGCTGCTTCTTTGTTGTTCTCTCTTCTTCTCTTTCTGCCTTGATCTCCAGTAGCTGAGGGCTGTGAGCCTACTTTTGATTTGATTGTGGGTCCTGAAAATAAGTGATTTAGCCATGGGGACCGAGCCTGGAAGAGAGCAAACAACCCTGGGCCAGTTTCCTGTAACAGGGGAAGCTGGTCTCACTCAGCTGATAATGAGCAAATACCTGGATTACTCCTGGACTTCCCTCTCCTAGACTTTTTAGCTAGTTTGACAGGGCATTCATCCTTTCCTGCTCTTTGGATTCAGCTGCATCTCCTGGCAGGGCAGAGGGACCCACTGTGAAACAGGCTGTGCAGGGATACCTGGAGCAGCCTGGAGTTCTCTCATCTCCTGTTCTTGATGTGGTGTGAAGTGCAGACACAACTGACAGTGTAGCCAGGCTGATATAATATATTATAAGTATGTTTCGGAAAAAATCTGCAGGGATTCACCTCACTGCTGCCTGCCTGAGATGGTGTATTTATGTATTTTGAGCATATTCTGTAAACACTGTAATACTGTCAATCTTTACCCATCTTAAAAGCAGGCATTGAAATGTATTCACTGTGCTCTCCAAAAATCAGGCGATGCACTGGATTTATTATTTTTTATTTCTATTTACATTGAGGAGCTGCCACTGTGCTATTAAGACTTTGCATTTCACAAAATGTTCCCAGGAGGAATAAGCTGGGAGTTGAGTGACCAGCTTGCTTCTGACTGTTGCTGATTTGTTTAATCCATATGCCAAATCTTAGCTGAAAAGCATTAGTATTGATCTGTCCTTACAAAGCATTTTGAGATACTCAGGTCAAATACTTGAGCTAAGCACAAATTGTTCCCTCTCTCTTCCTTCATTTGTCCTTTCCCAAATAATCAGTTTAAAGCTGGACTCCATCCAAGGGCAGCTGTGGCTGATACCTCAATGCATTGTGCTCCCCATAGCATGCAATATTTCAGCATTTGTTGACGTTGCTCATCCTGTTTGATTTTGGTCTTGTTTACTTTGAAAGGTAAAACCTCTGGGAGAAGAATTAGCTACAAAAGGAAGAATGCTCATCACAGCTGTAAGTAACTGGGCCTGTATCTATAATTCTCATCTACTGGAAAATGAAAAAATGGAGCTGCAGTGAAAAGTGGGAAAAGGCCAGCAGGTGCTGTTTCTTTTAATTCTTGGTTACCAGTTGCTTTTGGCTGGTCCATCAACTATTGAGCATTGCAGGATGAAAAAGAGCTCAGTGAGTTTTCCATTAAAATTGTGCTCCTTTTTTTTGCACAGGAGACTCAAATAGATCTTGATGCATATCCAGAATCCTGAATTAAAGGACAGATGTTCTGGGAAACAGCATCTTGGGGGATTTCTGTGGGTTCTTACTGCCCCAAGGGCTCCTTTGAACATTCTTGCCATTGCTCACTTTGTTCTGTGCCCTGATGGGCCAGATGGAGAATTTAGGAGGGTGTAGAGAGCTTAAGTGACAACATTATCTAAAGCCAACCTTTCAGTTTTACTGCTCCCTCTGAGTCCTTGCTTGAGTTAATTGGAGGCAATAAAACACAGCTCAGTGTCTCTCTGAGGCAAGAACCCTCAGCCCTTTCAGTTTTGGGGTGGGCTGTGACGGGAACACAGCGAGGGAGGGAATGTTCGGAGTCTCACAAAGCACCCAAGGGACTCAACCTGTGAGGCTGTCACTGGGGAGGATGTGGAGCAGAGCTAAGCTGTGCAGGGCTGGGAGCAACTTTCCTCTTTAAACTCCAAAGTTACTGGGTGACTTTTAACTTCTGCTGTGCTGCTAAAAGGCCGTAAAGGTGCTCTGCCCTTTAGGGGATCTTCAGCCCTGAAGAAAAGGGATTTCATCATCCCTGGAGTGTGATAGGAGGCACCTTAACATTTCAGAACACTTGGCTGAGATGTGTTTATTCACCAGGACTGGGCAGGAGCTTGGAACACAAGCTTGTCACAGAGCTTGGGACAGAACCGAAAATTCTGGATCTGCTCTCAGGACAGCGCTGTGTCTAAAACAGCCTGGCTGAAGTTTCGTGATGGGTGTTGATGCTTTAAATTGTGAGTGGGGACTATGTGTGAAAGGAATGGGCTGTTCTGTCTGGGGCGTGTATTCGTTCCTTTGCGTTGGCACTGGCATTCAATATTTGGTTAAAAAGCTTTGCTCAAGAAACCAATCCAGCTATAAAAGCAAATCCAGCTGCATAAAACAAGCTCAGGTCTCCACAGAGCCTGGCCAGGGCTGAGACTGGCATGAGGGGAATGGCAGCAACCCTTCCATGAGAGATGGGGCACGACTGCCCTCTTGGTAGCACCCTAGTTTTGGGTTGATTTAAAGCCATCAAGAATCTGCAAGCACTGTGAGAACCCACATCAGTTGTTTTGGATCACTTGTGAAGAATTTGCCTCATGGTTTTCAGCTGTCAGTTTGTCTTTGGTATAGAAACAGGCACTTGTTTTTATTAATAGATAGAATTAAATAGGTTCTGGCTCAAAACTTTTGTCACTGACCTTTTAATAAATACTTATTTTCTTAACTTTCATGAAAAGAAATTTGCTTCCCAAAAAAAGGCTTGGGTGACTGAAAAACTGTGGATATGAATCTTTCTGAAAAATGAATTGATAGCACAGTGAGCATTGTTACAGCAAAGTTTTAGTTTTCAGGTCTTTGTTTTTGCAATTTTTACCCAAACCTAGCTATAGTCATAAATTAGAAGACCAGATTAAGTAGGATTCAAGTGGGAATATTGAGCTGAAATCTTGTTTGTCCTTTGCAAGTCAAGTATATTTCTCAGTGATCTCTGCTGGTCTAAAAAAGTACATGAATCCCAAGGGAAGGTGTAGCATGGTTCTGCTTTGAGATGTGACTTTATTTGTACAGAGGGAGAGGGGGAAAAACATGGTTGGGAACTGCAGAGGTACTTAATGGTGTGATTTTAGGAATTAAGAATCCCTAATTCCCTCAGTTTTTCAATGTATTGATCTTTAAAGTAACATGAAGGCTCTGACTGAAAAAAGTGAATGCCAAGCTCTCCTCTCTCAATGTGAGGGTGGATGGTGGCTTTTAAAGCATAATAAAACTGAGGTGAGTTTTTTGCTGGTGCCATTCAGGATCTTTCATAAGCTTTTGGGGAAATTTTTTGGTAGACTTACCTTGAGAATTAGGTTTCATTTTTTTTGTTACAGCAAACTTGATGTCATTGGAATTACAATAGATTAAAACTGGTGAAAAATTAATTTGTTGGAAAATCAAAATTCCTGCCCGACTCTACAAACATAGATACATGAAGTCCATGTTAAAAGTAGTCTGCTTTCAGTCAAGAGCTGTTGGATTCAGAAGTATAGCTCATTGTATTTAAAAAAAAAACAACAAACCACAACCAAACCCAACAAAAACCAATCCCATTTAAATCTTGTTATTTTCCTACTGATCTTGAAATAGGTTAATTACTAAGCAGCATTTGCTGCTCATTGTACCCTTCACTCCTTGTTCCTGCTTTTAAACTTCCCATTGCCACCTTTATTCCTCCTCAGACAGGAGCAGCAACATGAAGAGACTTTTCTAGCAAGAATTAAACTTTCTCTGTCCTGCAGTTGGGCCATCTCAGTGGCCACTGAGCCAGTGTAGCCTGTGTTCTCTCTCACCAGCCCTGGACTCCTGGAAAAACCCCTCAAAGCCAGCAGAAAAGGCAACTGGAGGGCTCTGATGATGATTATTATCAATATTCTTTGCTTTCTCTTGGTCTTTAATTTATTTGGACGTGTGCATGATTATTTTTTAATGGCCTCATAGCAAGGAGCAGCAGCACACATTTCTACAGCTTGAAGAACACCTTGATTTACAAGAATTTCATTCTCCCAGTGCACAGCAAAAGAAGGGACAGCCCAAGCTGGTTAATGCCATTATTTTGGGGCCAGAAGGAACAGGCTCTGCCTGCTAAAACGTGGCTCATTTGGGACAGTTAGCGATCTAATGGCTTTGTTCTTCTTACTACAAAGTTTTGGGACACAGAGTCAACTCTGCATTGAGATTCAGAGCAAAGACGGAGATCAAGGTGTAAGATTTGACCTTTGCCTGTGGTCAGGGGTGGTGCTGGTCAGGGGTGGTGCTGGTCAGGGGAGATGGTGGTCAGGGGAGATACTGGTCAAGGGTGATGATGGTCAGGGGTGGTGCTGGTCAGGGGTGGTGCTGGTCAGTGGAGATGCTGGTCAGGGTGATGGTGGTCAGGGGTGATGGTGGCAGAGCTGCCTGCCAAAGCTGCCAGTTTTAGGGGCAAGAGCAGCTCCCCAGTGGGGATGTGCCTCTGACTGCACAGAAGATAAAGGAAACAGCTTCAGGAGAACTATAAATAGGTAGCAGAAGAGGAGAACACAGGATAACAGGACAAGAAAACCTCCCCTTCTGTTCTGCCATCCCAGGTGAGGTGCAGCTTGTACAGAATGTGCCCCTCTGTGCTTTTTCTGTCTGACCTCTTTGATGCTGCACAGAAAGTGATGCCTGTCTGTGAGAAATTGGAATGTGCTGATTGTTTCTCCATCTGCCCATGGGCAGGATGTTTCTTTTCCACATCAGTGGCTCCTGCAGCATCACTCATAAACACAGAGATTGTTTGCTCTTGTTTTTATGCCATCCTTTTGTGGTGGATGAGCACAGAGCTCTGCTGTACACGGAATTGCTTTTTGGGGCTAGAGTTAGTTTTGTCCCTGCAAAATACAAATGTATGCCTGAAAGAAAGCTGCTTTCAAAAGGTTTTGATTAGAGCTGGAATCATGTTGGTGGTACAGGTTTCAGAATTGGCAGAAATGGAGATGTCCTCAGGACCAGTAGGAAAACTGCACTCAAATTAATTCTGTATCTATAACAGAAATAAACCCTACTGCACCTCAAAGTTTCTAGGACAGGGTTTGTATTCAGTCCTTATAAAAGTGCATATTCAGAGTAAAAGCTGGGGTTTGTTATCCTCTGACTGGCAGGGGAAAGAAAAAAAACTGGAATAAACACATCAATGATTGTTGGTGTGGTCACTGATGGTGGATTGAGGGGGATGGTTATTGGGAAACCCTTGGCCAAGCAATAAAACACTGAGCATGCTGCCAAAAACATTGTAAACTTTTGGTGTGTTTCTCAGGTCTGTGATATTGGCTAAATATAAAGTGTGCAGGAAATACAAAGCGTTGCCTCCTCAAAAGCTGAAGAAGTTTTGTGGTAAATAGCAACTGATGTTCTCCTCATGTAAATTCTATTTGCATGTGTAGATCTGCCTGGGTAAGTGCTGCTAGCAAAGCATGCCACAGTAAATTCATTTTACCTCAAAAAAAAAACTTTTAAGAGAGGATGTCAGTACTTTACAGCAAAGGGTTCAGTGACGGTGTGTAGAGGAATCACGCTCTATTAAATTTGGGAAACTCATTAGTGGAGGTAAGTGCTTTGTGGCTGGATTAATGAGTAACTTCTCCTTCAATGAGTTGTTGTTGCCCTGCGGTGCAGGGTTTGGCTCTGGATTTCCTTCTGTGTCACAAACTCTCCGTGTTTCCACTCAGCCCCAGGATGTGCCTTTCCCCCAGAGAGCTGCTGCTGCTGCTGGGGCTGGTCTGTGTCACACAGCTCTGTGCTGGGCCAGCTGCCCTTCAGAAAGGTAGGAGGGAAATTTCACGTCTTTTCCAACAGTTTTAGGTCCTGGTGGTTCTGCTCTGAGGCAGTGACAAGCTTGGGAGGCAGTGCTGAAATCAAGAAGCTGCACTGGTTTCACCTTCTAAATTATCTACGTGAAAGTTTTCTCCCCATGAGTAATTCTTATGAAACTTTTGCCTGATTCTTTGATGATTCAGAAAAAATAATGTTAAGTGTGATTTTTGATTAAATAAATAAAATCAAATGCTGTCAATTTTGCAGCAAGCTCGTGATTTATTGTGTTACCCATGGGATGCAAACAGAACACAGCGAGTCCTTCCTTCCATTGTATTATATCTTAAAATCCAGAGTATTCCTTTTTTGGAACAATTAATGATACCAATTGCACCTGCTTCCTTCATGAAGCATTTATTAACTTATAGAAAAGATTTAAATTTATAGATTAATTTAAAGAAGATTTATTAATTTATAGAAAACAAGAATGGAAACTAACAGCCTGTAAAGCAATCAGGAATCTCTTGGGATTAAAAATTGCAAAGCATAGGGGCTTTTAGAGTTTGCCAAAACACAGAAAATAAGAGTTTGGTATAATATTACTTAAAATAATTAACTTATCACTTATAAACTAATCTTGCATAGGAGGATAGAGTTATTCAGTGGTGAAAGAAAGAAAAATACTTTGTGAATCTGATTTTTTCATTTATTTATTTATTCTCATTTGCCAAGTACAAAATTATTTCTGGTAAAACATAAATATTGTTTTCTTATTTTAAATTTTGTCTCTGTTTCCTCTTTCTCCTGCCCATGTGTCTTTGCACAAGGTGAAAAAGGCGTGCAGAGTGATAATTAGGGAATAATGGAAAAAATCAGATAAACGAACAGGCTCATTTCTGTAGAAAGCCTTTTTTATTTAAAAGCTGGTGTAAACAGCTTTTACAAAATAGGATGTCAGCATAGTTGTGTCACTGTAATCACTTGCATCAGCCATGCTAATCCTGAGGTGACAGCAAACCCCTTTTTTGTAGATGTTGGGCTCACTTGGTAGGTTGGAGAATTCCACATTTCCCAGACAATTTGTGCAAATGTTGATCCTCCATCCTTTGAATGCACCCTCCTGTCTGCCAGAGCAACAACAAAATGATCTGTGATTATGGATGCTGCATTTTTCACAATGGAGAGCTTAATAGAATTTGTAGTAAAATCTGCTAGAGATGTGTTTTCAATGAGTTTTCACTGAAATTTTCATCTTTAAGGAAAAAAAATAAAATTGTGGCCACAATTGTGTTTGGGAAGTGCACTAGAAAGAAGTCCTCTTTTGCAATTTGCTGCTGGGCAGAACTGATTGCTTTGCTTCTGCTTTTCTTAAAATACAACCAAATGAATAATTATCACTGCAGGTAATTGTTTCTATAAGTTTTCTCCTTTAGAAAAACACAAACATTATCAGCTTCACTCAGCCATGTGAGATGATGATAACAGTGAGTTAAGAAGTACATCTGACATAGTTATAGATGTTCTGGAGAAATCCAGCCACTGCTGTTGATCATCAAGTTCTATAGTGTATTGTGCATTTTGACTCTGTTTGTCAAAAGTATTTTCAGTACAAATGCTGGGTGTAAAGAGATTTCTGAAATTGATAATGAAAGAGTGATTTAGTTCCAAAATAATTCCAAAACTTGCTCGAAAGAGAATATCTACACATGTTTTTCTCAGCCCAGTTTAGCTTTAGCCTGGCCAGTTTATATTAGGAATTACAAGATCTGTTTCCTGACATGGCAGAGACTGAATTTTGCACCAGGCCATGCCTTCAAGTTCTGTGTTACCAAAACAGAAGTAAAATTTGAATCCAGACTGAACCCTTCCTTCATTTCCCCCTTTCCCCCCTCAGATCGTAAGTGTGGGCAGAAAGTGCAAGAGACCAGCCCGTGGAGTTATTTTACCCTTTTCACTCGGATTCTTGGGGGAAACCAGGTGAAGCAAGGCTCACATCCATGGCAGGTTTGCACAGCAAATTTGTTTTATCTGCAGAACAAAGCCCTGGTCACCTTTGGGGTGACCTCATTGCAGCCTTCCAGTACCTGAATGGAGTCTACAAGAGTTGGAGAGGAACTTTTTACAGGAGCGTGGACCAGAGGAAATGGCTTCAAGCTGAAACAGAGTAGGTTTAGATTGGATATTAGGAAAAAATTCTTCACTGTGAGGACAATGAGGCACTGGCTGCCCAGAGAAGCTGTGGCTGCCCCATCCCTGGTAGTGTCCAGGGCCAGGTTGGATGGGGCTCTGAGAAAATTGGTCTGATGGAAGGGCAGAGGGGCTTGGATCTTCAAGGTGCTCTCCAACCCAAGCCATTGTATGATAACACATTGTTGAACTCCAGCCTGTTTTTAAGAAAAGCAATGAAACAGCTGGAGAGGACTCAGAACCTGTCCTGCCTCCTGATAAAACTTCTTTTATGATTCTTATTTTGTTCCTCACTCTTTCTGGAAGAGTATCTGTAGATGAGTCTGTTGTAAATGGGTGAAACTGCTCAGAAATAGGGCACAGGACACTACCCCAAGTCTCTGGCTACTGCCAGGCATCTTTAATTTGCAGTGATCCCAAAATTCTCAACCAACCACTCACTTTCACAGCCTGAGTACCTCAGGGACTTGGCATTTATTACACGTGTGCTGCTTTTCTCCAGGACCCCAGGCACAGCTGAGGGGAGAACAGCAAGGTTTAGGAGCTCAGGGATTCTGAGAATGCCACAGAAGTGTGGGTACTGGTGAAGCACTAAATGTGTGCAACAAACAAAAAGCCTTTCAACTAATTTGAAGTTGAAATACTGATATGTTTATTCAGTGCTGAAGCACAGTGGACTAGCATCCTAAAGACCTGTGCTGAATTCACAAAACTTGGATTCTCTATTTATTTCCAAAAGTTGTGCATAAAGTTACCCAACACACATATACATATTCATCACCTGTCCCTGCATTGTATTTAAATTAGCTGGATGTCTGCTGCAGTTGTGCAGTTCTCTGTTTAATTGAGGCTGCGCTCCTTCAGATTTGAGTCAGTGCTTGTGTGGGAGGAAGTAAAGACTCTTCCTCACCTCTTTGTCCTGTTTCCAGGTCTTTGTGACCCCTTGGTTATGGTCCAGGCTCTTTCCTTGGCTTTGAACATCAGAAGTCTTGGTTTTCTGATTTCTTACGATGCTAAGTGTCAGATACATGATAGATTGTCGTGCTCTATACCTCTATATTAATGATTAAACCCTTAGTTTCTTCTTTGATCCTCTCATTATTATGCTATGCCCTGCTATATGATGTGTTGCTTACATCTTGCTGGCTCCATTTCTAATTTCTAAATTTTTTAACCCTTTGACTCACTGGGAATGCAGCATGTGTCTTGGCTGTGTGACTCCTCAGAGAGTACCTGGGAGTGCTCTCCCTATTCTTCCCCAAAGGCAATCAGAGATGATACAAAGATGTTCTTTATTGGGAGTGTCTTCTTTAAATGCTGCAGGTTTCCCTGAAGAAAAGGCAGAAGCATTTCTGTGGAGGCACCATTGTGGTGTGTGGGTGGTCACAGCAGCTCACTGCACCCTGGACAGGTATGGATGGATATTTCAGGAGCAGGCTGCAGGTGCAGGAAAACATGGATTGGAAATGTGTGTGTGTGCTGTAGCATCTCTTTGTGGTGCTTACTTATAGGTGCTACCCTTTTATTTTTCATCATTATTTTCCATGCTTTAACAGAAAGGGAGAAAAAGCCATTTTAACACCTTAAAATAATTAATAAATAAATGTACAGAGATTGTCAAGGACTGATTTTGGAAGTCTACGTAAAAAATTTAATTTGAAGCAGAATAAAAAGTTTATACTCATTGCTTTTGTGTTCCCTTGCTGCACACCTGGTCTAGTGTCAGGAGCCCTAAGGTAAGATTCACTGTGGATTTATGATTTTTTAAATAAACTCAGGATCCTAGAGAGATGATCTTATTAATTCTCTCCTTTCCTATGTCCAAATCTTCCTTCCTCCTTCAAAAAGCAATGTGGCTAAACACTTTTAAACACAGTAAGAGGATCTGGTTCCTTAGTGGACCACCACACCATGGTCAGGTCTGTAGCAAAAGAATTTTTCTTCTCAGTCCTTTTCATCTCCCAATTACTACTATAGAGCTTACTCAGCTCTTGCTGACTGTACATCTTAAGTGCTCTCAAATCTGAAGGTGAAAAACATTGAGTATCAGAAGTAATAACTTCTCATTTAAAAAATAACTCTGTTTTTCCCTTTCATGATGAAAATTGCATAGCTGAAATTTAATTTTTCTGTTCCACAGGAACCTGTTGCAATACTGGCACGTGACTGCGGGAGAGCACAACTTGGGGCTCAGGGAGAACAGTGAGCAGACCCTGCCTGTCAAATCTGTCATTCAGCACCCCAAGTTTGACCCCAGGACCCCAATGAACTATGACACTGCCCTTCTGAAGCTGGATGGCACCTTCAGCTTCAGTGAGGCCAGAGTTAGCTGTGATCTTCTGCTCCATGAAGAAAAAGTTATTGTTCTTTGCCTGCAGAAGATAAATTTTCAGCACGAGATTAATTTTACAGATTCCACAAAAAAAACATTTTTTGTTTTGGTAAAAACTCTCCAGCACTTATGAAGGAAGCTTTTTGTAATTATTCTTTCAAATACTTACCAATTAAGTTCCTGTCCCTGTGTGGCAGGTTCATCAGTTTTGCCAGCATGTCTTCCTCACCCAGATGGAAAGTTTGAAGCAGGATATACCTGCACTGCTTGTGGCTGGGGCTGTTTAAAGGAAATTAAGCCACTCACATTATTATTTTTTTTTCTGAAACTAAGAGCTTGATTGCACAGGTCAGAGCCAGAGCAAAAGTAACCTTCAACTGGCCTTAGAATTGTAGTCCCAAAATGAGATTTTGCTTCTATGCCTACCTGTAAATTACTTCAAAACAGGTAATCACAAAATCTAGCCATGCATTTGAATTTTGAAACATTTTGGAGGTTTTTTTTTTGAGTAAAACCGCTTATACACAAAACCCTGAATGTTTGCCAAAACATGCTTGTAACCAAAACACGGCTTGGAGCAAGCTTCCAAACAATTTTTGTGGTGTATTAACAGTGACATTGTCTGCCTTTCAGCTTTTCTTATGAACACTGATCAGTGTTTCAGGTGGACTGCTCCCTCAGGTGTTGTATGAAGTCAATCTTCCCAATCCTAAACAGCAGAGAGTGTTCAAGAGCACTGTCAGCTTTAAAGAAACCCATCCAAGGTGACACCACGATGTGTGCTGGATTTCCAGATGGGGGAAGAGATGCCTGCCAGGTCAGCAGAACACGGGGCCCTGTGTGCTTAGGAGTGTTCCTCAGGAGCTCTGTGTGCCAAAGTAAACAAATTGACTGGAAACTGGGAGGTCTGGCTGTATGAATTCTTTCCAAAGTTCCCTATGGGGCAATGCACTTAATGACATGATTCCATATTAATTATTGTATGGGTTGTAGGACAAGCTCCTGAGAGCAATTTTGCAATGTACCCCAGTGCAATAATGCTTAGGGCTTTCTAACTTCAGAACACTTGATAAATTAATTAATGTTGGAAAGATCCTGAGGATGAAAGTAGAAAGAATTGGATTACAGGAAGGAAAGGAAGTGGGATAAAGGTTAAGTGATTGCTCCTCACTCCTTTTTTATGTGCTCAAGCACATCACAGATGTACTCATAGGGGAATTAATCTCTCTCCACTTCTTGACAGTCCTGACTAAACACTCTATAAACGTGTGTGTCTTCACAGTTCTTTTAAAAATGACTGTCCCCTGTGTTGCAGGTTTTCAGTAAGGCACAAAAGTGAGCTCAATAAACTCTTTCAGGCTTGCTCAGCTGTACGAGCTCTGGCTCCTGGGATGTTGCTTGGCTTTTTTCCAGGGAGACTCCGGAGGGCCCTTTTGTGTCGAGGCAAACACGGGGCTGGACCCTTGCTGGTGTCACCTCCTGGGAGATGGGATGTGCCCATGACTGGATGAGGAACAAGGAGAAGAAACATTACAGCAGAGATCCCCAGGAATATTCACAGACCCCAGCGTGGTGCTGTCCTGGTGTAGGAGTGCTACCACTCCCACACGACTCTCCCCTGGTAGGGGAGGCTTGTTCTTTAAATCTTTGTTAAGTAAAAAACTAACAGAACTCTTAGTTGGTCTCGTTCTCCAGGTTGTTTATTCTTTCCTTAGCAGCAACTTCTGCACACCAGGCTTTACACCAGCCTGGAGTGAGGGAGAAAGGACACCAAAGAGCCTCTAACACACAGAATCAAGGTTCTCTTAAAGATAATTTACCCAATTATCACCAATAATGTGCATTATTTCTACTTTTCTAATTACTAACTAAAGTTCTATTCACGTAACACTGCACTAATTCTGACCAATTGCCCCCAACATTGCAGAATATGGAGGAGATGAAGAAGGAGGAGGAAGCCTAAAAAGGACAAGGATCCTCCATCTTGTCTCCATCTACTTACCATTCTAACAAACCCAAAAATCTACATTTCTCACCCTGTGATCAATTGCCTAT
>JAWWMU010000237.1:6412430-6450266 GCA_035048155.1 Cinnycerthia olivascens | reverse complement strand
GGAGCTCCCGGTTCAGCGCCCGCCACGCCCCAGGCGGGACCGGCAGGAGGGAGCGGGAGGCGGGACCCGGAGAGGAAGCAGGAGGAGGAACCGGGAGGAGGAATCCGGAGAGGAAGCAGGAGGAGGAACCGGGAGGAGGAATACGGAGAGGAAGCAGGAGGAGGAACCGGGAGGAGGAATCCGGAGAGGAAGCAGGAGGAGGAACCGGGAGGAGGAATCCGGAGAGGAAGCAGAACGAGGAACCAGGAGGAGGAATAGGGAGAGGAATCAGGAGGAGGAGCCGCGAGGCGGGGCTGAGCGGGCCCGGCACGGCCGGAGCTGCGGGCGGGAGGCCGCTATGGAGGGGCTTGCGGTGAGGGGTCGGGCTGGGTCTGGGGCTGAGGCTGAGGCTGAGGTTAGGGCTGGGGCTTGGGTTGGGGCTGGGGCTGGAGCGGGCGCCGTGCCCTCACGGCCGCCGTGCCCTCACCGCCTGCCCTTCTCCTCCTCACAGGGAGCGCCTGTGGCCATCGCCGTGGCCGTGGTGGCCGCGTCCGCGCTGCTGCTGCTGCTGCTCCGAGGGTCGGCGCGGCGGCCGAGCGGCCCCGTCACTCTGCAGGACCCGCTCGCCAAGTACCCGCTGCGGCTGCTGGACAAAGAGGTGACCGGGGGGCTCTGGGGCTCTTGGGGCAGTAGGTCCGCTGGCCTGGGGGGCTCTTGGCCCTGCGCTGCCTCAGGGATCGAATCCCCCAGAGCAGGGCACAGAGCCCTCCAAGGATGGCTGAGCCCCCCAGCCGCCCTGTGGTGCTCCCTGTGGGGCGAGCAGGGTGTGTAAAAGCTCTAAGAGCTGTTGTTTCCCGATGCTTTGCATGTTGAAGTGCTGGTTGTGTTCCTCCTTCGATTGCTGTCCCGGGTGCACTATGAGAAACAGGCCCGGCAGCCTGAGCTTCTGCCCTCCCTGTGCTGCCCGATCTTTGGCCACAAGCATGGAATGTGCTCGCTGGCCTTGGGTTTCCAGATTTTATCTATTTAAAGATGCTGTAGGGATAGTGCAGGCAGGCAAAAGCCAGTCCTTGTGGAAGTGAAGAGGAGAAAACTGCTTCTGAAACTCCTGGTTATTTCAACTTTATTTTTCAAAGCCGTTTCTGGGTCCTTTCCCAGCATTTGACTTGCATGCTAACAAAGAGCAGGCTTGCTGAAGCACGTTGTGTTGAGTAGAGTTTGAAATTCAAAGTAGTGGTGATGCTAACCTCATTCTTTCTTTGGTCTTTTAGGAAATCAGTCACGACACTAAGAAATTCAGATTTGGGCTGCCCTCAACGAATCATATATTAGGATTACCTGTAGGTAAGTACTGTAAAAACTTAATTGCTTATATTTTTGATTTCTCACAGTTCTTGGACTTCTCACTGTGAATTTAAGGCTCAGAAAAGCAGGGAGTTGAAAGCTGCATCTGAATGCTGCTGTCTCAGAGAGAAATGTCAGGTTTCCCAGAGGGTTGTATTTCTGATCTTTTGTGAGTGCTTTGTCCAGTTGTGTGGTGTAGGTTAGAAATGGAGCAGTGAAAGTGAACTGAGCCTGATGGAATTCTTCCCTAGTCAGGATATCGGCCAGAGTGGTATCTGTCAAAGCTTTTTCATGTTTCTTATTTGCATTCTACTTCCATCAGGTCCCTTCAGTCTATTGGCAATTGTCCTCATGGTTTGGCAAATACAGTCACACTTGTAAAGGAGAAAGGGAACAACTTTCCTGCCTGGGGAGATGCTGAAGTATTCAGAGCCTTTTCTGTGCTTGCACTTACTTTTGAATTACACACATTTCGTGCAATTTTATTTGGAGTTCTGTAGCATGAATTTCAGCCTAGGATTGGCCTTCTTTCCTCTACCCTGGAACACTGATAGCACTGAACCTTGGACCTGGAATCAAAGATAATCTGTGCAGGGGAAAGTCTCTCTCTCTCTCTCTCTCTCTCTGATCTGCAGATGTAGCTCTGTTTGTTCTGCACTGTTTGGCAGTTCCCTGTGCTGTATGTGTCAGGGTCATCCCATTCCATGCTGTGAGCATGTCCTTGCATGCTGCTTGTTTTTGTCAAACTCTCTTCTGGCTTGTGTGGGAAAGAGCAATGGAATTAACTAGACACATGGTTAACCAACTCAAATGTGCTCTGCAGTGCTTGTGTTTATCCTGATTTATTCTTAAGAATTTAGGAATAAGATCCTGAAACTGTATTACTTCCTGGGGGATTCCTACTCTGTGCTGAAAAAAGAGAAGAAACAATGTGTTTGATACAGCATTTATATGGCAAAGATCTTCTCTGTCATTGCATGTGTAGCAGGTTACAATGCCTGCCTATCCCTCTTGTCCTCCAGGGATGAAAAAAATAATCAGATTGTAATTCTTTCTCCCCAGGCCAACATGTTTACCTTTCTGCAAAAATTGATGGGAATCTGGTGATTCGAGCCTATACCCCAGTTTCCAGTGATGAGACAAAAGGTTATGTTGATTTAATTATAAAGGTAAATTTTGTTTTCCTTTAATATAGCTAGGTTTCTAACTGGAAGGAGGACAAGAACTTCATTTTAGTAAAAAATTTTTTTTTTTAAATTTAGTAATCAAATTTCATCATTTTTCATTCAAATTTCATTTTCATTGGATCTTTTTCAAATAGGATGACTGCATGGCAAACAACATATTTCACATTGCCCTTGAATAGTAAGTTATATCCTGTGTATCTGCTGTGTGGCACTGAGGGATGGCAGAGGAAGAGTAGAGGGAGGAGAGAATCACTTCCCTGGCAATTCTTTAGGAATTTCCCTAATATTTTTTATTTGGCAGTGCATGGATACTGATCTCTTTCCCTCTAGATGCCTGTGCTGCTGCTAATGCTTATGCAAACAGCTCTAAGCAGAAAACAAGTCAAACAAGGGAAATCCTTTAAGCTAGGGGATGCAGGATTATCTGATCCCACAACTTCTGGATTGTCTAATCCTTTTCTATGATAGAGTTTGTCCTTAGACAAAGATCCTGGCTATTTTTTTTTTTTTTGCATGCTCTGTTCTTCATGTTACAAGGATGATGAATCATTATGAACTGCTTAATGTTTCTTACCTGCTTTGAAAGCTGAAAAAGCTGTAGTGTGGCTGAGTGGGGAAGTTTTAGAGGGAAAAGGTGTAGCAATGCTGTTTTCAGAAGGAGCAGCTACAAAAACAGGGTGACATAAAGCAGTGAAATGAGGGCAGCAGCACATAATCTGCCTGCCACCCATCCCTGTTATCCTGGCTGTGTTTGCAGGGACCACAGGGACTTGTGCCCAACAGCACATTTTACTTATTTTGGCTGCTTCCTGTTGCAAGGCTCAAGAGATAACTGTGAGCAAGGAATTGCCTCGATTTCTTTCTCAGGTGCTGAGTTCCAGGCCTGCAGGATTGTGTTCTACAGTTTGTGATACTGTCTGCAGCAAAGTTAGTGGCTGATAATGTGCAAATGATTGTTCTTGCAGGTCTACCATAAAAACGTGAACCCCAAGTTTCCAGAAGGTGGGAAGATGTCCCAGTATCTAGATAACCTGAAGATTGGAGACACCATTGATTTCAGAGGGCCAAATGGACTCCTGGTCTATAAGGGGACAGGTACTGTGACACAAAGGTGGGAGAGCAAAAGGGAGACATTGGTTATTTTCAGAGATGATTCATAAAACTTGAAAACAGTAGAGAAACTTTTTTTTTTTAAGTGGAAAAGAGGAGAGGACACCTTTTCTAGACTTCATGAGCCTGTCAGAGTTGATATGATGGGAAAGAGTACGTTGTGTAAGCAATAACTGATGAGTGTCTCACTCTTGGGACTGTAAATCTGGAAAAATTGCTATTGCATTATATGACTGAGAAGTCTGCACTGGAAATAAAATACCTCAGCTATCATATGAAGGGAGATGCTCGAGATGCTTCTTAAGCAAGTGCTATTGTGGCTTAAAATGCCCTCTGAGAATCTCAGTGCTGTTACTGAATAACCAGCTAGCTGAGAGCCAGCTCCATTTCATAATCAAACTGAGTCTGAGATGACTGTGAGGAAATAAGCTCAGAGAAGTAATCCTCTTGTAGGATACAAGTGCAGGATTTTGCCCTGATCTCGACTGAGAGGAATTGTGCACTTAAGTCTCACCTCAGAGTGCTCAGCACTTCTCTGGATGCTGACCTCCTGTGATCAACCATCTCCTGATAGAATCTATCTCAGCAGAAGGGAGGGATTTCCAGAAGATTTGTCTTTATTAATTGATCATCTGTTATAATTTATTCCCATGGAATTTGTAGCCGTGTTTGTGTGAAAGCTAATGTGCCTATAGGTTTGGAATATTTCTTCTAGGTACCTTTCTTATCAAGCCTAATAAGAAGTCTGAAGCAGAGAAAAAGTTTGCAAAGCACCTTGGGATGATAGCTGGAGGAACAGGTAAAACTAGCCCCATCATAGGGAGTGTCTTGAGAGTGAAAATGTCTTTATGGATGTATGTGAGGACTATCACTGTACTTAAGTAGCAGAGTACTTACACCTGAATTTCTTCTCAATAATTTCTTTTCATGGTGGCAACACTGAGGCATTCCAGTGGTTTGAGCTCAGTCCTGGGGAGTAGCAATCTGAGGGCTTGAATACTAATTTACCTTGTGACCTCAGAGAACTCACTTCTTCAGTGACAAAAAGTATTTTAAGAGAATGTCTTGAGGGTAAAATTATGTGATAGAGAATCCTGAAGAGAAAATCCCTGCATAGAAGAATGGTGGGTTTGTTTTGGAGCTGTTTGTCATGATAGAAACCCCCAGTCTCTGCACTCCACGTGGAGTAGAAATCCAGAGATGTGTGGCCCTGTGCAAACTGAGATCCCATTGAAGATGGAAGGGAGGCAGCATTAATACTGAAATTGTAGCCATGGAAAGAAATACCCACTTTATAAACATTTTGGTTTTTAACAGGAATAACTCCTATGTTGCAGCTGATCCGTCAGATCACAAACGATCCTAAGGACTCCACAAAATGTTACCTCCTTTTTGCTAATCAGGTGAGCATTCTGACCCATCTGTTTGTTTTTCTTTAACAGCCCACTTGTTTTTGCTGGCCTCTGAGCTTTTTAAACTCATGTTTAAACGTGTTTCATTCTTTTTTACACTTGGGTGTCTCCTAGTTTCACTGAATTCCTACATTAGGGAGTAAATACTGCAACCAGTTCCTGATCCCTTTGCTCATCTTAGTCCTTCACTGATTTCAAGGAGACAGGACTTGTTTCCATTAATCTATGTAGTTAACCTTCACCATGCTGGTCCAGGGACATTTGCCAGGGCCAAATTTGCCAGGGTCAGGGACAAATCCAGCTCGTTGTGATTTTAGCCTGGATTAAAATGTTGTTCTAGTTGCCATCTTTAGGACTGTGTTTAGGTGGCTGCTAAGCCTCACAGTTTGTTGTTCTTAATCTCAATTTACAGATTCTTGTAATGATAATTGCTATCATGGAAGGGGCAAAATGCCAAATTACTTTCTTGATTTCAATAATTTTTATCATTGCATTTGTTGTGAATGGCAAACGGGCTCCCATCAGAAGGCTTCTGGGATGGTTTAGAGCTAAACAGCACTCTCATTTTGCAGACAGAAAATGATATATTGCTGAGAGCTGAGCTAGAAGACATTGCCAAGAGGCATCCTGAGCAGTTTGTGCTGTGGTACACACTGGACAGACCTCCAAAAGGTAGGGACACATGGAAATGCCTTTGCACATCCCTGTGCAATAGTCAGAGCTTGACTCTTGCTCAAGGGAACATGAGAGTGATGTCAAGTGTTCTTGTCTTACACTTTGAAACTCCTCAGAAACAAACCTTACCCCACACCCTGTTTTAAAAAGGGATCTAAGCTAGGTGGGCCTTAAAAGGTGGGAGCTCATAATTAACCTCATTTGGGTCAGGTGTGTTACTCAGTGCATCTTTTCATGTATTTTGGTTTCTGGGAATTGTCTCCCAGATCAGGTTATGCTAGCATGTTGTTGTCACTAAATTGTTTAATACCTATAAATACTATGTGTACATCTTTATTTTGCAGCAGCTCCAGATTAGATTCTGGTGAAACAGAGCTGCCATGTGTATGGATTAAGGCATCATTTTCCTGCTTGGCTTACTTCAAATGGCAAATGCATTCAACAGTACTACTGCTTGAAATACTTTAGCATTTCTTTCCTCTTTTAATTTGTTTTCTCCTATCACTAAACTACACGGCAGAGCTTTTGCTATCACCAAACTTTGTCACCTCACCACTCCATCTCAGAAAAACAAAAAGTGCATGTCTCAATACCTCTCCCTGCCACTAGGTGACCTCTCTTCACTGGAGAAGCTGGTTCCCTCTTTCTTTTTTTTCCTACCTGCTCATTTCTCTTACAGTTTATAATTTATTGTTTTAAGACCTCCATGTCCTATCAGCCAGATGCTTGTTATCTCCGTGCTTGTTGTCCCTGTGGAAGTGGATCACTAGGTTTGAGCTGAGTGAGAAATTTAACCCTCTCCTGGCTCGCAGTGATGGTGCCATAACTTGATTCTTCAGCTACTTGATGAGGTTTAAGAAGGCTTCAGCCTGTACAGAGATTCCAAGCAATTGAATTAATTTCTTTGTTGCAGACTGGCAGTACAGCTCTGGCTTTGTCACTGAAGACATGCTGAAAGCCCACCTGCCTCCCCCTGGCAGTGAGACCCTCATTCTCATGTGTGGGCCACCACCAATGATTCAGTTTGCCTGTCAGCCCAACCTGGACAAGCTTGGCTATTCCAAGAGCAGTACATTTGCTTATTAACGTTGATGTCACCTGGTACCTTTTTTGGAAGTTCTGCATATTTTTCTACAGAAACAGTTGATGTGCAACTGTGCAGCATTTGTGTGTGTGTGTTTTTCACCCCTTGATGTAATTTCTGTGGTTTATAACTTCATAATTACCTCGTGTGTTTTCGTACTAAGAAGTTGAGAAATCGTCTTGAATTATGTGGGAGTTCCTTAGTCTGACCCCTGAAAATTAGTATAAAACATTAATTCTGAGGGAAAAAGTATTAAGATGAGAGGTCATCCACATGAATATGTGTTAAATCATTCCATGGTCAGCAAGAGAGAGGGGAACATTCCGAATTTATTCATAACAGTCAAAAAATAAGCATTTATACCAGTGTTATACTAATTAGAATTTCTTACTACCTATATTTAAAAGAGGAATCAATTGTTTTGTGGATTGACTATTCACAGCCAAGGTAGCACAACACCACACTGAATTGTAAATACAGCATTGAATAAAAATAGGAGATGTTGTGTTTAGAATATCCCAGGGCTGCTGGAGCAGCCAATCCCCTTTGCAGTGCTGTAATAATCTGTTGGCTAATTGACCTGACAAAGTTTTTCAAATGCCTGTGGTACCTGAGCTGGGCACTAGCACTGACTGCATTGCCAGACTGGTACATTTCACACCTTTGATTAAACATTAAACATTTGTATTTTGCTGATGTGTAGACTTATTTCTCATTCTTCTGAATTTTCCTTTTTTGCAGTTTGCAGTGATTGAAAAGAATGTGCCTGGATTTTACCACTGTGGACAAACAAATCATATGTTTAACTTCTTACACCTGACCATACAGTGCAAGGTCTGTTATGAGGGACTGGTGAAGTGAGGAGCAGGATAGAAAAAGCACCCCAGATGGTTCCCAAAGAGCCCTTGCTGCATCCTGTGGCCAGCCCTGGAGCTTCCCTCTTCATCTGGGAGGGTCGTGGCTGCAGTGACCTGCCCTCAGGCTATACTAGAATCTAAAGCAACACCTGCAGCCAGCAAGGAAAGAGTAATGCAAACCAGCCCTGTACAAAGTACTTTTCCTTACAACTAAGGAGATATTTTTCTGGTGTTTATCTGTTTACTAAGAGAGCTAATTAATAGCTCATTAATACCGGAGATGTACATGTAAACAGATGCCACAAGTAATTGCTGCTGTGGAGGTGACAGCTGCACCCTCAGCCCCTCAAAAAGTGCAAGGCCATATTTTCCTCTGATGCAGTCCTGTCTATCCCAGTACAACAGCAACAGATTTATTTTGTCAGGTTTTTTTAGAGAAATAAATCTTTTTTTTTTATTCTGGTACTTTCCTGATAGTCTCAGAGTTACAATTTCCTGCTGCAGTTGTTTTTTGCCTTAGGTAAAGATTTGTGAACATGGCAGCTTGTCATCCTAATAAAAGCAAGGGCTTGATGGACAGTATTATGTTCATTCTTCCCATCCTACAGTGCACTGACTTGGATAAAAGGAGGGAGGAGAGATTGAAATCCTTTCTGGGGACCAGTCTGGCAGGACCACAGGAGTGGTGAGTGAGCCATTACTGCTGCTCTCCCCAGCATCCAGCTGAATTCCAGGTAGCTCTGATTAGTCTCTGTGGTACAAGTAAGTAATAATGATTCCTGCACTACAAGTTAATTATAAAAATAAAAAAATTACAAAAGGTCTTTCATGTGACAGATGAGCACATAAAAGACAACTGAATAAAAGGATGAAACACTGCCAGTCTTGGCTTTCCAGACTCTGGATATGAGTCCCACTCCTCTGTCCCAGGACCTGTTTCCTATTCCATGATGTGGCAAAACAGCTCAGAGGGGAGTTACCTGTAACGTGTGGCTGCACTGACAGTAGGAAATGCTATGTGGGAGGTGGCAGTGGCAGGAAAGAGGCAGAGCTTTCCTGCTCCACAGCATCCAGCTGCTCCTGGCCACTCCTGCAGGCATGAGGTACCAGTAGTGTTCTTGGGCACGCTGAGGCCTCATCTCCAGTCTTCAAAGGTCGGTGTTAAAAACCTGCTGTCATTCAGCATTTCATCCTGGCTCAGCAGTGTCTGAAAGAGCAAGAGGGGAAGGACTGAGGGTGTTTGGTGAGAGGCCTGTGCTCCCAGAGGCCCAGCTGCGGTGGGATCAAGCTCACAACATTGTGCGTGGCTCTCACCCTCTATCAGAGGCAATTTCTTCAATACAGCCTTAAATAAACTTTTTTTTTGCTTGAGGGAATTCTTAGAGCCTTTGTGTCTGGCGTGCAACTCAACTATATTTCATAATTCTTCATTGTGTCTTCCAGTCACTTATTTTTTAATAAATTAGCTTATGTGGAATGAAGAGGCATAAGTGAGGTGTTTTGTTTTGCAGAGTTGTAGCTCATGTAAATTTTCAAAAGTCTGCACCTCATTCCTAGCTGCTGTGACTGAGGTGGTGGTTACCTGCAAAATCTTTGAAGAATTGTTTTCATTTAAGGGGGTGAATATCTGTCATTTTGTCAAAGAGACAGCAGAGTTTGTGAAAACTTAGAGAGGCCTTAAGTTTCTACAGCAATTTAAAAACCTTTTTTTTCAGTTTTTTTGACTGAATGTCCCACCAGGCTTGCAAAGAGATACTTAACAACAACAGAGACCCACTTACTCTTCGTTAGCACCAGCAATGACCAACTTTCAGTGAGTTTTAGCAGAACACATTGGTGACTTTGGAACAAGAGAGGAATGAGTACCTACCGTGAGGTGGGTTATGCCTTGGGAAAGAGCCCCTATTTGCATTACTGTGCCTTCTGAGTGTTCCATCTGTAAAAGCAGGCAGCAACTAGTTCAAATCAGACAGCACGTGCAATTTTTTCCACTCTACATGCAGTTTTGGGAAGGATCTGTGTCTGGACAAATAAAGTTGGGGGAAGTTTAAAAGCTCCTTAACAAAAATGCCTCCGTGCTACAAGGTATGTGAAAATGCATTTCATGATAGGAAGAGCGGATCCTGATTAAGAGAGATTGATTCCATGAAACTTGGCTTCTAATTCACAGAAAAAAAAGAAAAAGCTTAACTGATATTATCAAGGAAAAGTAATATTTTCCAAATGGTCTGACACTACTGGTATTTCTGGTAGGCTTCTTTCACAGGCAGGAAGTCCTTGATACAGTCCTACTTCTAGTTACATAGAAATGTCACCAGTTCCAGGGCATTGTGATTTCCTGTGTGGGCCCCATGCTCAGAAGTCATGCTTAATGACAGACCAGGAGAAAAATCCAGTCTTTCTGTCATGCCTGAACAGCTGCCCAGTGCAAGTTTCTTGGCTCAAAGTTAATGCATTCCTTCACAACACTTAGCTGAGCAAAAGGACATCCACACAGAGTTTGATATTCACCCTGTTTAGAAGCAGTACATTGAAAAAAGACCATGGTTAGCCAATGAACACAAATGAGATGTTACATGCACCAGACCATGCAAATGAAAAAATTACCTTCACAGTTAGTTTTTTCAATGTGACCATTCTCTTATCAGGCTTAGACTGTTTTTATGTCACTGGAGAAAGGCCAGTTTGCTCTAGCTGCATTTGTGTGGCTCTTGTGTGTTGCCAAAGTTCACACAAGGCTCCAGGAATGCTCCATTTTTCAGGGTTTATATCCCTTTACACAACAGCAAAGTTGAAATAAAATTTGATGGTTTTTAGTCTTCATAATTTCTCTGTATGCTGTCCAGACACTTTCACTCATGAGTTCACTACTACATTACAAAAGTGAGTTAGCAATTCGTTTATTAATAATTTGTTCATTGCTGATGCATTGTCTTCACATGTATTTTCTAAGCAGAACTACTCCCCACTGTACACTATGAAAGAAAAATTCAGTTGGACTCTCTGATTAGTCTGTTAAAAAATACAATCCAGTTGTACTTTAGTATAACTTGACAGCTTTGTACAAGTTTGTCCAAATGAATTTATTACATTAAAAACCACCCATAAAGATAATGAAAAAAGTAGTGTGCCATACTAAAATTATGAAAGCTAGAAGTACAAAAGTCTTGTGTTTCCTGCAACCACGCCCTTGACTGACAAAACACCTCGATCTTTGGAGTGTAAAGGTGTCATAGTCCTGAAAAAGGGCTTGAGGATGGATGAGTTTATAATGATGATTAAAAAAACCCCCAGCATTCTTAGTCTGGAACTCTTTCCAGTGTCCACAGCCAATACTTTTCTCAGTGAGTTCATGCGGATGTAGCAAAGAGTTTGTTATAGGGGAACATTTGGTTATTTGCAAGCTTTGGAATGCATGGAGAGGATGAGATGAGCATGGCATCAGTCTGTCTGTCCCACCTGATCCAGTTCCCTGTCAGTGAAAGGACTGAGTCCTTTGTAGCCACCATAGTTTTTCAAAGTACCATTCGTAGCAGCTGGGCTAGTATCCATAGGACAAATGTAGTCTGTTGATTCGTCAAACTTCTTTTTCCTTAAGTTTCCAAAATGTGAAAATCCAAGTTTCTTTGGCTAAAATAAGGAGTCAACACAAGTAGTTTTGAGTAAGACAAGTAAGGCTGTTCTTTGAACATTCAAAATCCTCCCCTTTTTCATTTACTGCTATACCCTGGTTACTCAAGTATGTAGATTCTGAATTTACTACATTTGTTCTCAAACTGGAGTTACAGTGGATGTTAAATGCATTTACAAGATGTTCCTTCTAAGAAAAGAAGGAACAGATTGCATGCTTGTTTTCAGGACCTGATTGAAACAGTAAAAAGTCTAGTATCTAGAATTAAGGGGAATGTAGCACTCCCAGATTTCACCTCTCCCTGCCCATATTTGTCCCATATTTTCTTTGTAACCCAGAGTGGAGAAGCCTGGCGCTGACATCTCCCCTTTTTGGCAGCAGTACGTACCCGAACTTTGGCAGTGGTGGTCAGGGGTGTGTATGCTGCCGACTCCATGATTTCTCTTTTTTCTTGTTGTGCCTCTGGCCCAATTAACACATTGAAGTTGGTGGTGAGGTGGCGGCGCAGGAGGGTCTTTTGGGGTGGGATATTCAGGAGCATGGCCAGTGTGTCACCGTTGAAGCGGGGTTCGAGGATCTGGGAAAAGGGCAGGATGTTTATTTTTTATATAAATATTTGCAACAGTAAACTACTGTGGTGCTTAGCAGAGGATTTCTCACTAAGTACCTGTTCACATTCGACCTTTTATAGCTCACTCATGATACTGGGGTTTGAGTGGGAAATACCCGAAAGGAGCCAAGAAAAAACGCTGTGCGTGATCAGGCAAATATGTGCTTATATTTAGCATTGAACCGTGTTTGTTTGGGTTGAACAAGCTTCCTTTCAGAATTTTCTGCTCTACTCAGAGTAGAAACTTAATCTTAGTGTGATTTCTACCATTGTGTTTCTGCAAAATCTCTACAGCAGTAGAATCATGGTGTTTCAGAACCCTGACATTAATGAGCTGCAAGTAGTTCTGAAAGTTTTGAATGAAAAAAATATCCTTCCCTGACTGCTGTGATTTCAGGGAGGTTATTTAACGTGGCTCATAGTTCTGGTAAATCACTCAAAGAAACACTCAAGGATGCCTTATCAAAAAGCAACTTCCACACAGCACAGTTCAGGTTTCCTTTTCTGTGCTGCTGCCATACACTTGTGCACAGCTCAGCTATGATTATACAAAGTGTTTTAGCTGTTCCTTTTTTATTTCAGTTTTCCTTTGAGAAATGAAGATGCGTGGATCAGATAAAGATGCTCCTTAGGAGGCCTGATCACGCTGTCCTATTGCAGATGTGCTTGTTTCTGCTTGATGAAAGATGGTTTATATTATATAAATAATATATAAATTATATTTATAAACAGACTGCCAGTTCTTAATAGTGAAATGGTAAATTCTTACGATCAGGCCCCCGTGCACTCCGCTGCCTCGAAGGTTGGGTGCATATTCCGCCAGATCCACGGATCTGAGCCATTCCATCACCCTGTGGTTGGACCACTGCACCACGTCGGAAGCAGAGACATGGTTCTGTTGGAGGGATCACAAAAGGAGATGGCACCACAGCCTGCACTGTCTGAATGTGCACAACTCCTGTCTTAGTTCAGATAAAAGCAGCCTCCTTCCTCCTCCTCCCAGGGCACTTGTTCTTCCCTCACTGAGGCATTTTTTCTCTTCAAGGCCCCTTTTAAGCAGTCTCTGATGAGGTGGCAGACCTGATCTATTACTGATGAAACCCCACGTGTTGCATCAAGAAGTGCAACAGCAGAGATGACAGATTACAGGGATGAAAAGGGAACGTTTTGACAACAGGATTATTGACAGTGTTTAATGCTAAGACAAAACTACGCTGATCAAGTAAGGCAAAAACCTTACAGTTATGAAAAATGAAGTAAGGTAAAGACAAATCATTCCAAATTATTCTCTTGGAAGATGAATTAACTTTTTTTCCCCGCTATAAATAACTTCTGAAGAGAAGTGCATGACATTCAACTAATAACTGGCATAACTGCTGCTTCAGGTGCAAATCCCTAGAAGCAATGATTCTGTTGTACCACTGTACACTGCTGACTTTCTATCCCCTTTAGCTGGGACCAGGTGATCTGTGCTTGCTTAAATTAATTAATTTCAACATTCTTTTACCTCCTCAACTGGCCGCCTGCGTAGACAGTGAGGGTTGAAGCCGTTGACATGCAGCACATGAATGGCACATTTGATACTCAGGTGATGCAGCTGACTGGTGACTTTCAGGAAGAGAAGGTCATTCTGTGAAGGAGAGGGACTCTTAGGTGGCACAGAACACACACCAAAACAGATACTCCCCTCCAAGAAGAAAGAGTTTAGACTTCCTGTGTAGTTTTATATAACACTACAGTAAGTGTGGTTTAGGAAATATATGTTTATCCTTTAGTTTATCCTTTAGAGAGGGTTTGGATTTTGTTAGGGTGGAGGTTTGGGGGTTTCTGTTGTTAGTTTATTGGGGTTTTTTTTAACATTGTGCCATAGCAAGACCTGGCTAAAAACAAAGGCAGGATTGTAGCCTATTAAAGCAAATCAAGGCCTTAACTATCCAGACTTGGGCAGGAAAATGGGAAGAAAACAAGGTGGCTGTGTGTGGTTCATGGTGTGCTGTGGATGTGGGCAGAGATGTACAAATCACTGGATTTTCTGCTGTTACTTTGCTGAATATTGTTGCTAACTTGGTGTGGAGAACAACAAGCTCCAGAGGTTACACATAGAAGAGGTCATTTTACTTTTAATCATGGTGTGCTACATGACATTAAAGAAGGACTTTGCAGAAATCAGCCCTAACGTATGGCTTATTTTATGGACCTTAGGAACAGATTTCATGAACTAGGCAGCACAAAGGAGTTATTACTGTCTTGCAAAAATTCTTTAACTGCTCACATTCAAAGGAAAATTCTAAAAGTTTTTGCTTATTCTGAAGTTAACATTGGTAACACTGAGGAAAAAGGAGTAAACTTACCACAGTTAAGTACTGCAACATCCTCCCATCTACTCTGGATTCATGAAACTGGTCTTTGTACTGTGGTAAGCCAATGTCATCAAGCCACCCTGCAGATGTGAGAGCAATGGGGAACCAAATCCACATCAGTGAGAATGAAGCCCTTCTCCTCTCTTGCCTGGCCTCTTTTGAAGCATTCAGGTGGCTCATTCTACCTATTCCCCTTTCCTGATGACAGCCTCTTGCCAGCAGCCTGAAAGCAATTCCCACCAACCAGTTTTGTCCACACCAGCCCTGTGATGTTTGACATACAACACGGAATGGAGCACATCCTCTGCAGCATAATGGAGCTCTTCTTAGATTGAGCCCACCCATTTAATTCCCTGCTTCCCATGGGAGAATATACCACAAACTGTGTGTTTGGATGTCAAGAATCACACAAAAAAATTCCCTCTATTCTTCTGTGGTGAAGCTTAGTGCTTTTTAAAAGATGTTTGGTAACTGCTCAAACATAAATCAGGCTGCCCTTTCATAGAGGTGGGAGAAATTCCTTCCCGAACAATTCTGTGAGAGTCCGGACACTTACGTGTCACCCAGATGTGATCAAGTTGTGCAGACTTCTCATCTTGTTTTGCATTTATTGCTTTAATGGCCAAAACCAATTTCTTCCTGTGCAGTGGGTGCTTTATTCCCATTTCCTGCAACAAAAACCATTAACAAAGAGTTTGCCCTGCCTCTGGCTCTTTTCCTCATGTGAGGTAACTACGAAAATTGATACTGTGGATTTCAGAGAGGTAGAGCCAATGGTTTGGAGGGGCCTGGCTGGACAGAACCAGCAGGTAGAGAGAGGGAGTGATTACCTTTTCCATGTCCTGAGGTGTGGCAGTTAACAGCGTGTGGCCAGACGTCACCCACTGCCGGGCAAAAATCACGTACTGGCCCAAGCCAAAGTCCTCAAGCCAGTTGCAAACTCTTTCAGTGCTCCACTGAGCAAATGGGGCATTGTGGTCACTGGAAAGCACAAGAAACATGGGGAAAATCTTAAAGGAAAGAATGAATGTCTGTATTGGAGAGTTCATTGTGTGCCAGAGGTAGGGTAGCACCGCAGCAAATCTGTCGGTGCGCTGTGTTCTGGGGTGTCCTGGGAATTTGGGAGCCCAGCAACAACCTGTGAACAGTTGCAGGGCAGATAAGAATTTCCCATTTTCTGTTTGAAAAGAAGGAAAAGGGCATTGCTGAATCCCCATCATTATGCAGGTGAGGAGATAATTATTGTTGTTCTTTAACATGGTGAAATTTCTGACACTCCGCCAAGCAGCTGGAGGAGCACAGGCAGCGGAGATTCTCAGGACGATTTTGCTACCAGAGAAATTCTCTCCAGCTGTCGTGCCATTCCCCGTGGACTGAAGTGCTTGGGCACGCTCCCCCCAAGAGGAGAGTTTGTTTTTTGGGCACGCTGCACAGCAGCAGGGCTGTGGCAGGGCGAGGAGAAGCCATTACCTCTTCTGGCCTTTGGCGTCCTTGGTTCGGGATAAGCGAGGTCCAGCTGTTGCCCGGAGGCCGCCCCTCCGAAACTCTGCCAGGCCCAGGTCGTCTGCAGGGAAGTTACCTGACTGAGTTCTTCGTATTCTTGCAAGACAAGAGTGCCATGACAGGACTGTTAGCGGGTGACAGAGGGTGTTTGCTCTGCGTGGAGGCTGCAGCGACAACTAACAGCTCTGTTAACCCCCCTGGAAACCGCAAACGCCAAATTCCAGGGGCAGCTGAAGGAGTCCTAGGAAATTCAGTCTGGACCTAACTCTGGAGAGCAGCCGTAACACTTTGATCCAATTAATAATCCAGACTTGGAAACGGCTGCTGTTGCTGAAGCAGATCAAGTGGACACAGTGCAACAGTGCCCTGCTTCCTGTTCCTTCTGTTTTCCCTCATTTTTTTTACCTGATGTCTTTTGTAATGAGCAGCTTGCTACAATTTGATTTTTCATGGCTAATAAAACTGCTGGCATGCTAAATTAATAGCATCAAGATGACAGCAGTGCCTTATTTCTTTCACCAACATGACGCTGTGAACACTCCCGACTATTTTTCCACCCCTCTTTGTACATAAGGACACACCCGTGCAATCCCAGAGCTGCTTTCTCTCCCCAAATTTTAGGTTATTCTTGCTATAGATAATTGTAGGTTTTGCTGGGAATTGGCTTCATTCTCAGCTGAAATGC
The DNA here is from genome assembly GCA_035048155.1 of Cinnycerthia olivascens. Classification (NCBI taxonomy): domain Eukaryota; kingdom Metazoa; phylum Chordata; class Aves; order Passeriformes; family Certhiidae; genus Cinnycerthia; species Cinnycerthia olivascens. Next base: position 6,433,829 of record JAWWMU010000237.1, on the reverse strand, counting down.
TTTGACAGCGAATAAAAAAAAAAAAAAAAAAAAGACCTTACTTTCCCCAGATTTTCCTGATCCCTTTTGGACTCTTTCTGTTTTCTGGAGACCATGGAGATTGTGAACCTGAATCCATTCCCGAAGAGAGAGGTGAAAGATCATCCGAGACCACTCTACCATCCATGTTCTCTGTTTCTCCTGGGTTAAGAACAGTATTATAGTCACAATTTATACTCATTATTGATAAAGTTGTCTGAGAGATTGATGTTTAACTGCAGGACACAATACAAAAGTATAGATAACTATAAAATTTTTCTTGTATTTAAAATTAAAAAAACCCCAAAACAACATGCTCAGAAGGTGAAAAAACAGCTGGATATTTGATACAAAATAAAAAAAAGGGGAAAATAAAAAAAAAGAGTAAAATAATTTTGTTATTTCAGTATTTTCCATTTAACTATGTTATTTGAATTCACTTAAGGCCTTCTTGCCTGCTCTAAATACCTCAACTGCTCCATCAAAATCAGAGGGAATTTTTTGTGAATTCAGTGAAAACAGAATGAAACCAGGAATAATTGTCACAAAAAGAAACCCTATGTGAATGCCACACAGCAGGAGCTATTACTTCATTTCAGTGCTGCAAGTAAGGTGCTCAGTCTGGAGGGCTCAGTTTGGATTAGTATTTCCTAGGGAAAGGGAGAGGGAAAGGAAAGAAACAAAGAAAGCAGCAAAATGAGTGTTAAAGTTGCATCTTGTTTGGATACAGTACCTAGCACGGGTGCACTGACACTCCTGACGCCATCTTCAGTCATCCCAAGAAGCAGAAAGCCAGATGGAGAAGCAAAGAAGATACAAAACACCAGCAAAATAAAGTTACAGAAGGGCAAGGTAGTTAAGCTAAGCATTAAAAGCAGAAACAAAAAGAAAAAGAAGCGGTTATGCTCAACGTGGAAGTGAATATGCACTGGTGTGCACAAGTCCCAAGAACTCTGTACAGATCATCTGAAACAGGTAGGGATGAAAATGGATCTGTTTAGGCTTTCCTAACTATTCTTGGAAAGTTTTAGCTCTTTAAGCAAAGACTACAGAGGTCTGCAAAGCCTGCAGAGTATCTGAAATGAAGCAGTGGCTGAGATTACATCAAATTGCTCTGAAAAACAGAATTGGAGGTGGAGAGAATTTACTGCCCTTGCAAGAAACAAACCAACCTGCAGAAAAAATTCTTTCTACTCAGTGTATTTAAGAAGCCATTGCTTGTTTCTATGAAAAGAACATTTTCCTTTACAAGCTCACGCACCCATGGATAATCCTGCAGTTAAAGACACTGCAGCATGGCTCATGCATTGCCTACAAAGTTACCATCACAGAAAAGCTCTTTCAAAACCCCTAAATAACCACAAACAACCTATTGCAACCTTGAAACTGCAATGTGCTGGCAGCTTTAGACCTTAAAATAAACCAACCCCTACCAATGAAAAAAAAACTACAGCCAAACAAACAAACAAAAAACAAACAAACAAAAAAAAAACCAAACCCAAAACACCACTGTAACTTTTAAAGTGCAGGAAGACTTCAGAATCACAAAGGATGCTCTTGTGTCTGAGCTCCCAAGCTCTTCAGTCCTAAAAAACTACCTGGTCCTGTGCCTCAACTCTTAATATCATTTTGTCAAGAAATCTGTGCTTAAGGTGCCGCTGAAAAGAAATTAATACAGGTATCTACAGGGCTGTGGCTGTGGAATGGGAATATATTTGTAGTTCCAAAACCCACAGATGTTTTTCTGCACGCAGCAAATTGAATTTTCACTAGTGGGTCCCCCACAGCTAAGCAACCAACAGTGCTGATAGAGGGATTTTTACCCAAAATGTTCATGTTTTTGATCGTTATACAGTAAAGTTTCAAATGGTATTGTCAGGTGCAACAGAAAACAAGCCCCTCTAAATTAAACTCATCTCTCACTCTGCCATGAACTATGGGAATATTTCTGGTATTTGTTAAAAAAAAAAAAGTAGCAGGACGTTCCCTAAGTGAATCATGCATTCATCGTGGCGATGAAGTGATCACAGTGCCTTGTTCTGGCATAGCAGATTCTATCCCATGCCATGTCCCAAGCCCTCCAGCAGTTGGATTTTCCCTCTGGGAGAGGCACAGGTACATACTCAGGCCCGGGACGCCGCTGTCATCGTTGTCACTCCTGCCACATCCATCTGGGGAGTTGTACATCCCCTGCTCTCCGTTCTGCAGGGGCCGGGGCAGCTTTCCTGGCAGGGTTTGGTACTTGCTGCCTTTCCCCACTGGCTTATCCTGTTGTTTTTAAAAGAGGGAAAGATGAAATAAATACAAAATCGAATTGCTTACAGCACCTGCAATCTGGTACACAATGTTCTTAAAGCTGAGAAAAAAGTGTAGTTCAAAGTGACTCCACTCCCTGCACGTTCCTGCTTACAGATAACTCAATTTAAACCCATCCATCAGCTGACAGTTTCCTAGCTAAGACACAGGCTTGCCTTCCCTCATCTGCTCCTCCCACTTCATCCACTCTGCATTACTTTAAAATAGATGTTAAACATGACCTGTTTTTGCCATAAGAATTTTTCTAGCTCTCTCTCTTTCCTCCAGGACCATGTCACTATTTAAACCTTTGATCTTTCCAAGATCAATTTTGATAGCGCTAAAAATGTGTTTAGTTACTTCTCAGATCATTTTTTCTCCCTTATTTTCCACCTGACTTTCCCTGTTTCTGCCTCACAATTGTATCTCGCTGGAATTTAACACAAAGGTATTTGTATGCCTCAAATTCCCTCAAATGTATTTCCCACCACCATTAATAACAGTAAAAAGAATCAACACCAGAGTTAGGGTACAGAAATTTAAATTTTGTAAGAACAAAAATCTCTTTGCATAGACAGAATTGTAAATGAGAAGGGCTTTTTATTTTTTTTTTTTTTTTAATAATTAAAGCTAAATATAATTGCCAGTTCTATTACAGAACCTAATTTTCCTTACGTTCAAGTGATATCTGCTTGGGCACCTTGCTCCTTTTACAAAGGTAGATGAAATGTTCCCATAAACCTGATAGTTTTGAGCCTAATAAGTTACATTTCCAGGCAAAGCACATGTTCCACAGAGGTACTTTTGCCTACAGTTTTGGAAATGGCTTGTTGGGATTTCTTCAACACTGAATCCAGATGAAGAGATGGACAAGCCAACACTCTGGGTGAAAGCTGTAGGACAGAGATGGTTTTTGAGACAAGCAAAGAACCTGCAGCTCCAACTAATGGGGCAATGGTGTACCTCCAATATGTGTTTTGGAATAAATTCACACTGGTGAATGTTTCAGAATGGAGGTTCCATAGGAAAACTTTACCCTGTGCAAACCATATTTAGTATAGAGGAATGTACAGTGTGCTCCTATTCAGTAACCCCATTCCAACAAAATTGTTTCAAAACATTGTCTGTGACAGAAGGACACACTAAAAATTCAGTGAGATAACGCCTGCTTCATCTATCCTTATTCCAAGGCCTAGAGGATTCTTTGGATACTACAACTGCAGGCCAGATTGCTCAGTTCCTCAACTTCCTGCTCCTTTTTGGCAACAGCAGGACTACATTGTACTCGTACCAGAAATACTGTAAAAGTAGAGAAATTGTGTCTCACATCAGCAGAGTGTATCCTGACTGACCTCAGCTTCATGTAACAAACTTTTAGATAAAAAAGTAAAAAACCAAAGGATTTCCCTCCCAAACCTTTACCCTCTGTTTTGTTTGTCAGCACTGGAACTATGCAAACATTTTGAAGAGAAAATGAATGTAAAATGCAAACCAGCCATACCATCACATCACAGCACATCACATCACACCAGAGAATTGTTAGGGAAGGTTGCAGTTAATATACCTCTTGTTCTACAACAGGCTGTGCTGGTTTTCCATCTACATACTATGCAGATTCGGGGAGGGCAATTTCAAAGTTTTGTGGAAAAAAGCAACAGACAAATGTTAGTATTAACATACATACATGGAACATCAAATGTAGTCTTATTGCTACAGAGAAGGTGCTTAATGTATGGACAGTATAATACAAGGACAAGGTTACCTCTCAATTTCACCTCAATCCTATATTTAATACTAACTGTGTTTATTCATTCCCCACTCTACAAAATTCCTGTTTAAGTTCTGCTGTGATCAAAGGAATTTTGCTATTTTCAGCTTTCTGGGTGGTCCCTTTGGACTTACTTTGAGTTGGGAACATAACAGCTGTGTAACAGACCAATCTGAAAACAACTGACATAAAATAACACACACAATCCCCTATAGATACAGTTGAAACCATAAAGAGCTCTGATAGAAACCAAATGATAAAAATTCCACCATGGTTAGGTCAGGGACACCAAGGTGGTTTATTATTTTTTTTATTACTATTGCTGGAAGCAATGGAAATTTGAGCTTTGAGCAAGGCAGAATAACTTCAGCATAAATGTACAGGTCCAGCCTTATCACAGCATATCGCAGAGACAAATTCAGATTTTTGATTTAAGACAAGAAAATAACTGAAAGTTATGATGAAAAAACCTTCATTAGTTCTTCATGGAATGAAATGTTAATATTGATTTGTCACATGTGTGTGACTACAATCAAATGAATGCAGCACAAATTTCACACATTCTACTTGGTCACTATAATTTCCAGCAATTCAAGAAAAATATTAAAATATTAACGAAAATGTTTTAAAAATTTAAGAACGGGAGCAATCAGATTACTGGTATCTGGTATAAATGGCATTACTGGGTGTAGGTAACCTGGTATTAAGCCTAATTTGAGTACAGAAAAAAAACAACAGTCTCATAAAGCAGAATTACAGAAGTGTAGAAAAATGTCAGTGTACATAAAGACAAAACAAGGCTGTGGACCACAATGTAATGAGACCTTGCAAACTGAGAAGTTTTATTCTGGAATGGAATGAAAGCCTTTGAAGTTCTCCTGCTGCTTTAACCAAGGCAGCATCACTGCCATCTTCAGGAATGCCATTTGTATCAAAAAGCTAAGGGAAAACCCAGTTGCATGCAAACACCCAGCAAGGAATCCTGTGTGGAAATACCCAGTTGCAACATTTAGCTACTTCAGCTTGGAAAGGGGGGGGGAGGAAAGAATCTGAGCTGTTTTAGGGCTTTCCCCACATACAGAATTAGTGGTGGTTAAAGTTACCACATGAATAACAAAAAGAAAATTTATACTTGATCTTTGTCTTTTGGCTGTGACATTAAACACCAGAAGCTGTGATTACAAATAAACCAACCTTTTCCAAGGATTCGCTCTGCAAGTCTTCCAAGCTACTGGACTTTTTTTTCTGTGGAACCCTTAAAAAAGGGACAGGAAAAAAGCAGCAGTTAATACAACACAGATTATTTGTACATCATCAGTGTCTCAGGCACAGCAGCTGTAGAAGTCACGTAAAGTCTGTGTAAAATGTAGCTCAGAACTAAGAGATTCATTAATTTTGTTGTGTTTTCAGTCTGAAAATCAAGGCATGGAGAGCTGCAACAGATGAAGGCACAAAGAGCAGCAAGGCATCCTCTGAGCAGCAGTGAAAGGCAGCCAGGCCCAGTGGGCAGCTTTAGCCTTGTATCTGTAGATGATTTCAGAAGCTCTTAACAAGCAATAACTCTCTGTGAGCAGTGTGCAACATTTGGGGATTTTACAAAGGAAAATCATTTTACATTTTGATGAAAGTTACTCATTCTTACCTATTTGTGATTTCCAAAGATTCTTCCTGCTGAGAGGTTAAATTACTTGAAGGTACTGGAATGCTTCCACTTTAAATAGAAATAAATGTTATGGTTTTAAGGACTGCAGTGCAAATATCTTCTGATATATAGAAACACTGATTTATTCCTATAATTTAAACCTTAAACATCTAAGCATTGCAAATCTCCACAACAAGCACGGCTTCCATATGTGCCCAAAACTGCAGCAAAGCCAAGAACAGTCAAGACAAGATGCCAACAGTTAAACAGTCTAAGTAATACAATTTAACATCACCCACAAGAAACACGAGAAAGAAAGGTCTTGCCTGATTTCTGTGGCTTTGTGTGGCACTGGAGGGAGCACAGCTGGGGACAATTCTCCTGCAGAGGCCTGGGTGGGAGACAAGAGTTTCAAACCTGGTATCTGCTGCTGAATCTACTGTGCCCATACCAAGAAATACAAAAATTCAGCCAGGGCTGAACCCTCATCTACATTACTACAGAGAAACCAACAGCAAAAAAACATCTATAGAGCAGAACCTGTCTCTAGAACATCTGTACCTCTGTTTTCAGTAATTCTCCTTGAGAGTTATTCAAAAGATTCCACTTCCTTAAAGTTGCCTCAAGTTCCTCTTCACTGCCACCAGAGACAGAAGAGCCTGAAAGCATTAGAGAGTAGAAGTAGAAAGGGAGAGAAACAGGCATAGTTTGGTCTCTGAGGTATCAGCTCAATAATTCAGAGCATCATGGCTTGTTCCTTGCTTCCTTTTATTTATTTACTTAATGGGCATTCAGAGAGAGACATACTCTCATTCCCTATTTTGTATGTTAAACACATTTACACTCATTCTGTATTTTTGTGTGTTAAACACGAGTTTCCATTCTGCCATGCAAGACTGAAAAATATTGTTATTGCTTGTTAATGTGATGGTGTGCATGGAACAAAACTGTCCTTTCAGAAGATCAAGTATCCCAGATTAAATTCGGTGCTGCAAATTATGGTGGCAACTTAAAATGAGATTATCCTAAAACCCACTCCACTTCCTATTGTGCAAATGAGAAATGAGACAAAGATTCCCCCACCCTCTACCCCAGATTTTGAAGTTAAATACACAGAATTGTGTGCAGCAAAGCAACCTGGGTTTTCAGTTGTCATCTGTCAGGATCTTCCTTAGTGGAAGGGAATGGGTTTTTCTAGTACCATTTTGTAAAATAAAATGGCTGATGGTCACGGGTCATAATGTTCACAGGAAACACCACATAAACTAAAAATAAAACCATGAAATTATTCACAAGACATTTTACCATGAGATGCAATCATTATGTCCTTGACCCTCCTGTACTGGCTTAGCAGTAGTGTCAGCTCCTCTATCCGACGGTCCTGTGGAAAGCATTAAATAAGTAAAATTACATTTAAAATCCTTCATTTTTAACTGCACAAACACTGTCCTACATCTCTGTGATTTTCATGAAAACAGACTCAGTCTTTCACATGCCTTGTAAATGTTATTTACCTTTGTACACAATATTTGCTGGACAATGTGAAATTATGCATGTAAGGAAAGTAGAGAAGTTTGACATTAGGGCTTTTTTGAGAAATAAATGTTATGAGCCACATTGATGTTCTCCAGAATTAATATTGCCCTGTCTGGATTCCCCACTTGCTAAAGGAAGTTTTTCAGGGATGCATATTACTGTCTATGTGATCATATATGAATGTGCCACCATCCAGGAAAATCCCACGGTTTATTACCACAAAAATTACAGCCTCCTGAAGAATGAATCCACTTTCTCATTTAGTCCTTATAGAAAGTGTGTTGTTCAGAACATTTCAGAGATTCTAAAACATTATTTCACTCTTAATTCAAACAACAAGGATTATTTTCTCACCTTTTCTTCATTTGCAGCCAGTAATGTCTCCATCCCTATCTTCAACCGCTGAACTTCTTGGTCTAAAAACATTTTAAAATGTTGTAAGAGAAATAAGACTTGCTATGTTTACTGTAAATAGATGTTTTGTGATACTCTCCCTATGTTCTTACTAATGACCAAAACCATGTCATTGGCATGGCCAGTACACTACTAAACTACATTTAATGTAGATTTTTTCAGAAGCTGAACTATTAAAAGCACTGCACAACACAAACATCCTGGATTTGCTTACAAAAGTCTACATAACACTCTTCTAAACTATGAAAGTCAAACAATGGAAAAGAAAAGCTCATTTTGCAAAAGATGAGAGTGTGTTTGCTGTTATTACTTAAGGAAATAATTTGAAGTAGGATTGAAAATATATTCAACCTGAGAAGCAGTTAAAGTACACCCGTGAACTTGGGAATGAAAAATAACGAAAAACTGGTTTGATACGAGAAAATTCTGCAAAATGTTATTTGCTTCAATGTTTCAGTATGAGCAACTTGGTTAAAATCTACATCATGAGCTAATGGAGAATTTCCTCACACAATTTAGTGACAGAGGTGATCCAGTAATGTCATACTAAAGTCAATTAAAACACACTCTCTGGAAATGTATGAGGTTGTTAATCAAGCCCTAACTTTGCTGAACCAAATCTCCCATTTTTTCTGTGCTTGACAGCCCCAGCAAGTCCTCCTGACTAAACCAAGTGTGATGGAGACAGAACCTGAAATAGTTCCTCTGTTGTAAAGACCACTGGAGCTACTCCTGCTTTGACATTAAACCAGACACAGGTGTTCCCAAAAATCCATGAAAACAGATATGGGAGCAGACACGAAGGGAGAGAGGGGAAAGAAAAATCAACATTGCCAAAGAGCATCTGTGAAAAAAGGTTTTAGAACTGAATGTTGAAGATACAATGTCGTAGCTAAACTATTTGAAAAAGCCGTAATTAGTTTTTATTGCAGGGATACTGGAAAGTGCACACCTTGCAATGATTAAGTTTTCAAACAGGTAAATGAACCTCACAGGCATTTTCTCAAAGAAGAGACACAGGACATGCACAGGCACAGCCAAATCAAAACCTAAAGCCAGCGGGCAGTGGGCAAGCAACTAGGAGACCTTTTAAAAAATCACAGTTCTACTGATTTCTCTTTATAAATATTAGACTTCAAAAAGGACTGGTGCCAAGGTAGATTTAAGCACACTAAAGCAAATTTTACTTACAATATTCATTAACATCATCAAGTATGGGGACATTTATTCAGATTTTTTTTTGTAATTTAATGCAGTGATTTGAAAAATAAAACCCCAAAACGAAATCCTCCCCTCCAAGGAGAAAGGCTTTCAATTAAAGCCTGGTATTAAATCGGTTTACATATGTGCCAATAAAAGGGGGTAATTGTTAAGTTTTGGCTCTGTTAACCTTGACGACGTCCCTTTGAAGTCCAACAGTTTGATTTGTGAACCTCTGACCTTTATTTCTGCAGTAAAATCTGACTGAACAGGGCAAGGAGCTGCCTGCTTGCTGCAAGCAGTGAAAGCAGTGTCTCACTACAATTAGGCAGCCAAATCTAAACAAACGTGGAGTTATTGCTGCAGAATGCATCTGAGTTAACATTGGTGGCAAAGGAGCAGTGAGGTAAAGCCAAAAGGGAATTGCAAGGCTTACGTTTTTCTTTTAGCCTTCTCCTATAAACTTCCTCTACGATGGTAAGTGGTGAGGGTCAAATAAAGTATGCAGAAAAAGCACATATTAGATCAGTCTTGCAGTTTAATTAGGATATGTATTCTAGCATGCTATAAGTACATTGACATAGTTTTTCAACTTTATTTGAGAAGACCTAAAATTCTGATAAATTAGTAATTTTATTTTTTTTTTTTAGAAAGATTGTTGCTGTTTTCATTCAAGTACAGTCTAAGTGCTTTCCTTGAATACAGCCCATGGATTTTGTAGAGGATTTGATTCTTCTGCCACTGGAATCAAGGACAGTTTCACCACACTTCTAGAAGTTGAATGCTGCTGAGCTCTAGATTTACTGCCATACCCCTACCTTTCCTTTGAAAAACCAGAAATCACTTGTGAATCTCACAGAAAATGCAAAATTCTATTAGTAGAAGGGTTCCTCTAGCAAGCACCACTGTTAGACAAACTAATTTTGTGGTGAGACATGCAGTTCCCTACATGCACAAGCTCTGCAGCTGAGTGAGACCAGCACAAGGAGATGTTAATTCACTTTGTTGGAATGAACCCCAGGAGGTTCTTGGGAAGCCCTGGGAAGGAGGAAGCACAGCACATGGAAATTCACCTCTTAGCCAGAGCAGGCTTGGGAAGCCTCAGTTCACACCCACAGAAGCTGTTAGAGCAGCTAAGATGATGCCCTGTGGTAAACTGCACACAAATAAATGTTCCTGGCATGGGTGAGTGTCAGTGCTGCAGAGGAAAAAGGTCCCTAATTCCATTTTCTCCTGGCCCAGCAACTGGAAGGAGCCCCAGGGAGTGAATATTTCAGGGAACTCTGGCACCATTGGTTGAGACCAAAGGCTGAACAAATTGGTTTGTTTGCCATTGGCCTGTGTCAACAGTGCAGGTTTAAAACAGAAATATCAGAGAACTCTAAACCAGGCCAGGCTGGCAGGGACACTCAAAGTCTATCTGGTGCAAACTTTCATGGGAAGGGGAGCCTGAATGAGACACAGTCATGAAGAAACTCTCTTTTAAGATGTTTGGACATAGAAACATAAGGCTTAGCTACTACCATGACCTTTTTTTTTTTTCCCCTTAAAAAAACAGAGACTCTAAAGATTTTTCAAAGAATTAAAGGTATACCTGAAAAATAAAATCCCATTGAACTACAATGAGTCTTTACAATTATAAAACATCAAAAATAAAACAGCAACAGAAAAAGTTTCATAGCCTTGAGGATATTTATTTCAATTTGTGCTATCTCTGGACTGGAATAGAATTTCACTCATTAAAGGCCTCTACCAGAACACAGAATTAACTGACAACACCTTTCCTCCCCAAATAAATTTTAAGTCCATTCTCGTATTTCTTTGTATCTCTTTGCAATCCTCTGCCAAGTTGCTACCAAAGCAAAGTTAAAGTAGGGTTTTGAAGTTTTAATTTTGTTCCCCCTCCTCTTACCTCTTTCTGCCACTTCAGTGTATGAGGAGGTCCTGGAGAGCTGACTTTGCAAACGTTCTATCTCTGCATCTTTGAGAGCCAGCTGCTCCTGGAGCTGGGCTATCTCAGCCTGAAAAAGAGCACAGCAAAGTCAGAATGACTTCCCCAGGCATTGCCTGTGAGTCTTTCCCAGGAACTAGAAGATGTCTGATTTTTACACTGTGGTTGAGGTTAGTTACCAGCTCAGGATATTTCACAAACACTAGTACAACTGTACATATCTATGCTGCTATTGCTCTTAGGGAAGCTAATTTTCCCCCATGTAATTAGCTTTTGGAGAAGACAGACGTAGAGAAAAGTGACATTTTCAAGGATTTATGTAGGTAAGGAAACTCTGGAAAGCCCTCAGTTCTACAAAGTTGGTCATATAATAATAACTGTTATAGGGGACTCAAACTGCATGAAGATCTCTAAAAGATATCAAAGGGTTTTTAAAGAGATACTGGTTATTTTTAATCTTAGCTACTACTTAGAAATATAACTGAGAATCTATTAATGCTGAGTGTTCTCAGCAAGATAACCAAAAACTGTTTTCCCTCAAAACAGCAAATAGGATAGAAGGAAAGAATGGCCTGGAAAACAACCACACATATGCAACAAAATACCAGTGCTCATTTACATTTACTGCAAATTTAGGGCTGCCACTAGGTTTGGATAGAAAATCCCATATGAAAGAGCTCAACAAGACAGAAGAAGAAAAATTCTGTGATTGTTCAGCTTGAAATGCAGTGACTCTAATATGGTTTTCGTATTGATGAGAAAAACTACCAACAGCAGATTTTATTATGTCAGCAGTTTGATAAGATTTTTCTTCAGAGGTTTCAAACCCTGTGTGTGTCAACATTCTGCAATTCCCCTGCAAAAGCACACCAAGCCTCCTTGCAGATAAAGGATTAAAAAAAGAGGGGGAAAAAAGCAAAGAATAAGGACAAAAAAAATAATGAATATAACCAGTCTCTCAAAGTACTAAGATAAAGCAGGAAAGATGCAAAACACCAAACAACATTCTCCAAATAGGGAGAAACACAGATTAGTTAACACGGAAATTTATTTTCACCAGGAAGCAAGTAGTTGGATTGCAGGATAACATCACTGCTCTGCCTAAAATTCCATGTGGAATAGAAGAATCTGCCTTGTTGCATCTCTGAAGGGCTCCTACACTTCCCACTGACGAATATGCTTTTTATATCCAGCCATGGATATATTCCAATGTCTCATCTAAGAAGCTGCAACAACAGGAAGACAAAAGCTTGCAGACCTCTTAAAACTACATCTGGATTTGCCTCCCCATGTCTTCTCAATCTCAGAGCTCTTTTAAAAGCTCTCTTCTCCCTTGATGTCTGACTCCTGTCATCTCTGATTATTTTTCAGCTTCCTCTCTCTTTCCTTGTACTTTTCTTCCTTTCCAGTCCTGCATCTTCCTTTTCTCAGTGGGTTTTATGATTCTTCTTTCCTATTTTCCTTCTGCTCCTACATTTTCCATAATTTCTATCTGTCTTGGCAGCTGGCCACACACTGCTTGAGAAAATATTTTCCCTAAGACTGTTCATCTCCACCACATCAGAAAAAAAATATTTTCATGGATTGAAGAACTATTATCTTAATGAGAAAAAAGACATGACAGCAACATTCTGTTATTCATACAAGAATTCTCAATAGAAAGAAATGCTAATACAAATAATAGCTGTTTGTCATGTCTGGATCAAGCTACCAAGCATTAAATAGGAAATTCACTTTAATAATTTGAAATGTTTCTCCAAGATTCAACCACAACTCAAGAGTTAGTCATTCATATCAGCAGGGATTATTACACAAATGAAAGGAGATGTGATTGCAGCACAAGAAGGAAAAATCATATGGTGCTTTTTAATCTAGTGGAAAAGGGCTAAAAATTCAAACTAGAAAAAACAGTGAGAATGTTCCACTTGAAAAATTAATTATTGGGGAATATGTTTCACATGTCAAGTTTCTCCAGATTATGATCCAACAGCTTTGTAGGATTTAAGGTCAACAAGAGTGTAAGGCAGCCATGCAGTGTGACATACACAAAGTCAAAGCAGATGATGTAATGGTGTATTTTGAGCTTAATGTCTATGAAAACAAATTCCATAGTATGCAAACACCCAACAAACTTTGCATGTCTCTTCAGGAAAGTAAATCCCACAGAGGCTTGTCACCATCACACAAACCAAGGCCAGGAAGCCTTCAAAGAGCCCTTTCCTATGGGCAGCTCTTTGCAAGTCAAAATGCTTTCTGTGGTTTCATAAAATAAGAATTGCAAGAAGTACCAGACTGAAAACTGCATGGAGGGAGCGAAGAAAGCTACAACACCTTCAAACCAAGACATTTATTCCAAAGATGGATAAAGAAAACTTGACTGCATAGCTACCCTGCCAAAAGGTAAATGTCAGAAAAATAAATATTGAAGAGAAGTGGAGCACATCCCTTCCCAGCTGATAGAAACCTGTCATTAGAAAATGCCAAGGATCCTGCTTACTTTAGTTGCTTTCAATTTCCACTCGTATTGATTTCTTTCGTTTTCCAGTTCTTCCACTTTAATTTTGAGGTGTCTGAGTTCCTGTAACAAACCCTGCAGAGGAAGAAGGAAATTAAAGGTAAGGTTTTTCTGCTTTTTTATTTTTTTAATATTTTTTTTTTAATTTTTCACAGTCCTGAATTACAGATCATGCATGAACCACACAGTATTCAACATTGAACTGCCGCACTAAACACTGTGACCTTTCTCCAAGAAGCTGTCCTCTAAATGTCCCTTCTCCCATTCCTTGATGGAACTGCATCTTGCTCATCCTAAAGGACAATATTATTAAAACCTTGATGGAGCTCTGACAAGACAAAATGTCTTAAAATGAACTGAAGAAAGGAAAAGTTTGGAGGAGTAACCCAATTTTGGACTCCTGTGCAGTATATACAATAAAGCACCACACTAACATCTTGGATTTATTAAGCAAGATTAAGAATTATTAATCAACATTAAGATTTATTTGGAATGTCTCCAAGATTTGACTCTCATATTATTTCTCCAACCTACAGCTTATAGTTCTAATAGTCTATCAAGCAGTTTTGCAGAAACAACAGCACTTTTTTCAAAATAGGTGTAACACACTGAATAGTTATCTTTATAATATAAATCTGGGAGAGAAATTACTGAAAAACACTCTCACAATACAAGCAGGTTACTTATGAGTTCTGGGCATGCAGATTTTAACTAAGGAGCTGTGGTAACAACCTGTTTTAAAAGCAAGTATTAAAATGGTCTTTTCTAGGCATATCAGTATCATTCCACCTTCAATGAAATGAAACCACTTGTGCAATGGGGCTTTTGTTCTGCCATGTGACACATTTTTTATCAAATACAACCAGGATCTGGCTGTGTAGATTCTAGTACCTGCTAATGTCAGGGAATAAACTGAACCATGTTGGATTTGCTCTTTTAAAAGTACAAGCAATTTTATTATGGCTCTTTTCAGAGAAAAAGAAAGGGTACATGTCAGAGAGTCTTAGCTTAAATTATTTTATACCTGTATTAAGCTTTTAAGCTATCTAGGAATCAATAATCTGTGTTCAGATGACTGGTTAGGCTGCACCATCAAGCACAGCTAGGGTGGCATCATCGTGAGGAAAAGTAGCAAACTACCAAACCATGCCAGCATGCTGCACGTCAGACAAATCTCAACCCCCAAATCCAAACAACCCACACCACACTAGCACTGCAGACTTACAAGTGAAATGGAAACTGTAAAAAATCTGGAGGGGGTCATTTGGTTTTGCAGATTGCTGTGCTTTAGTAGATGGCCATCAATGGTGACCAAATTTGTCCCAGTAACTGGGGTGGAGAGTCTAGGCTGGGATTTTCTTTTTTTTTTTTCTGGTCATTTTTTTATGGCACTCTCACTCTTTGCTAATGAAAGCCACAAAGATTAACGCCAAAACATTCCCAAGGCAGCACTGGTTAGTGGAATTTAGTTTCTGCAAGAGAGAGAAGAGGCAACACAGAGGCTTCTGCCAAGGGATGCTTCTCGTACTTCACACTGAGAGCAATTCTTCTGGCCCAGAGGCTCTACTGATCTTGCACCAGAGTGAGGACCATTAGGGGTCAAGTCTGGTTTCCTATCTTGAGACTTTCTTTCTTGGATCCTACTATTAATTTCCAGCTGTAGTCTACACATCTGCTCCTGTAGGTCACTGATCAGGTTCACTACTGACTGAAAACACGGGAGGAAAGGGAAAAAAAAAAGACAAAAAAATGGGTGAGAAAAAAAATTATGCAAAGAATATATTTCTACAGTCGCAGCACAAAAATACTACTTGAAGCACACCAAAGGCAAACTGAAAAGAAAAAGATCATGTGTTTCCTTTCTGATAAAGTAGATGTAAATGAGTATAAACCTGGAATATTGCACAAAGTCACAGTTTGCATGGAACAGAATCTACATTCCAGACTAATTCATGATTCTGACTCTGAAGTTAAGATCAGAAACTGCTTTTGGAAGGTTTTACAGTCATGTGAAGGATAACTTGGAATATGTTTTTATATGCTGGCTCAGAGGTACACTTTTGCTGAAATAGGACTTGATTGCATTCATTTGCACTTCCAAATCATCCAGTAGAAAGAAACTGTGAAGTGCCCAGCTGGGGCCATAGCCTGCTCTTTCATAAATTATACACAGAATTTACTAGCAAAGTAATTCTGTTGCCTAGCATGGGGCAGAAAAAAAACTCCATTACCTCTCTGCCTATCTGGGCAGGATCTTGGCTTGGAGGAGGAGTTAAGCAACAGATGCAGGAGAAATCAGGAGGATAACACAGAAGAAAAAGTAATTATTTTAAAGTGCACCAGTTTGCTGGTGAGCTTCTCGGATTTGCACATATCAGTGATACACAAAAAAAATCCACTTAGAAAGAAAACCACAGTCAAGTATTAAAGTCTATATGATATTTCACCTAAATTCCCCAGCTCTGTAGCAAATAACTGAGTATTTTTTCAGGTATTGCAAGTTTGAAGTGCCTTTCTCTTAGCTTTCATGTACATTAATAACAAAAGTTTTGTGATTTCTCAATCTTCTCAAGTGGAACAAATTTGAGGAGCTTAATCCATCTCCCAAAGGAGAGAAAAAGATTTCAGTGGACAGAACAGCAGATGATGTGGCAAATAATTTTTTTATTATTTTCTTCATTAGAGTTGCCAACAATCCTCCTATAACCTCAGGCCTGCAGTAAAATCAGGAGTCTTAGAGCTTGGGAACAGCAAGGACAGGGCAGTAACAGCACCCACAGTCAACTTTAAACATTCACAAATATTTACCTAACTCATACAAAAGAGTTTCACACATTTCAGTATTTTCTAGCTCGCTGTGCTTAAGATGAAATTCAGAAAAGCCATTACAGACATTTTTCTTTATACGCATCACGTCCAATCAGGATCACAATGTCTGATGCTCATCCTCTTTCACCCAACAAACCTTCAATGGACATAAATGAGGATTAAGTTTGTTCCTTTTACCATCCTCTCCACCATCAGGTGCCTCCCAGGGCAGCAGCAGCTGGGGATTGGAACTGCCAGGACACTCACACCCATCTCCCTCGCCCTCCTTGAAGCTCCAAGGCTTGGTCTGTGCTGGACTTGGGCAAGAGCTCTGTTAACCCACACGAGGTTCTGGAGAAGGGCAGCTCCCAGAGGATGCACAGATTTCTGAGCACAAACTGGTAGCTGCTCTGCTTGTGCTGACGTGGGGGGATCCAGAAACAATTCTGCTGCCACCTTGCCACCCTCTCTTTTGCCTTACCATTAAAAAAGGGGAAAGGGGAGCAGTCTGCACCCACAGACTCCCCACAGGACCAGCCTGACAGTACAGAAATGGCAGGAGCCCTTATCCCAGTGGAACTCCAGCTTGTGCCTTTGCAGTTGTTTCCAGTTTCAAGGTAGAGCAGCCTTTTTGAGGTTCTTTCACAGCATGAACGTTCATTAACACTACAACGCCTTGGTTCATGTGAGACAGCACACCAGACTCCCCAGAGGGAGTCAGTGGCTCACTGACTCAGGTTTCTTTGGAATTGTAAGTAGCTTTGCACTAGATATTCAATTCACAAGTTACAAGAGCCACAAAATAGTTGCCAGCAGCTTACAGCCAAACCCACAGACTCATCCCATGAAACAAAAGGAAGAAGTAGGACAGACAGAAAGTCTCTTTTGCTACGTTCAGGTAGAGTAGACATCTGGGCAGTCATAAATTTTTTGACAATGCTGTTTCCCCATACCTTGCTACATTAAGAAAAACACATTTTCAAAATTTATGAGGCTTCTCAGGTAAGAGAAAAGCTACACAACTCTCTCAGGTGAGACTCTAGAAACCCTCACAGCATTACTGTGTCAAAAGTAGGACGTTATTCCCCAGAAAAGGAATTAAAATGACAAAGCCAGGAATGGGATAGTCCATGTAAAAGCAGCTATTCTACTGGCCCCTCTGTAATGTGTATAAATAAATGGCACTTTATATTTAGTACGTGCTTTTGAAGAGCCAGAGACAAGTGGCATTCAGTATGAAATCAATACCTTTGAGAGGAGGTTACAGATGCTTGATAAACTCTTCACTGCTCACTAAAACCAAACCTAAATGACAGCTGCACAAGATGAAGTGAAAACAATCTCACACATTAAGACTCGCTCCTGTTTAGGAAGATTTCTTAATTTGCTTTCTTTCCTCCCAGCCCAACCAGAAAAATAATACTATAGATAAATTCTCAGTGACTGGAAACAGCTGCTGTGAAATAAGCTGACTCAAAATTAGAATAGAGAAAGAACATGGTTGAGCTGAATGATCCTACAATGCCACATTTAATTTTAAACTTTTAAAGCCCCATTATTATGTTTAGAAATAGCAGGGTCAACTATGAAGTATCATGAACAAGCTGTTTAAAATGGTTTAACTAATGGATGCCAAAACCAGAAGCAAACTACACGTAGACTGTTTTTGTCAAAGTGGTTTCTTCATTAGGAAGATGTAGTTGGGCTGTGGAGGCAAAGAGTGCAGGAAAACACTCAAAATATTACCAAATTTAAGCAGCTGTAGTTTAATAGAGTAAAGAAAATGATTTAACTAATAAACTTCATTCTGATGTTTGAAATTGTGTCTGTATTGAAAAATGAGTATAATTTACAAGAAAAGGAACAGAAATAGGGTTAAAGCATTAGAATTCAACTAAGCATCCAATTTGATTGAAAGCAACTTCTGATAAATGGGATTAATGCTTATTCAGGAGAATCTGAAGCATACAAATATCTCCACAAACAAATCAAAAGTGCTGTTTGTTTCCCACAGCATTCCTTACAATGCCCATTCTCCCTGCTTTGCACACGCTAAGGTTTGTTACTTTCAGCATGCCAGAAACCTAATCACACCTTGGGGTAGTTAATAATTCAGCACACGCTCAACAGAATGATTCTCAGCTTTTCCATCAGATTAGAATCCTTTTTTCCATCTCAGCAGGAACGTCTCCTACCACTTCACAGCACCACAAAGGCATCCAGGCCCTTAAAACTCGACTATTCCACCCAAGGGGGCACACACCTCACTGCAGCAGCTGCAGAATTTCACAGCTCACAGGACCGACCTCCCAGGCACTCAAAAGTCCTGTCCATAAAAAAATGTACCCAAAACCCTTGCTGCCTTCCAGGAGCCAGGATGGCTGTGCATGCCCTGCAATTATTTAGTCATCCTCATCCTTGTGTTCCACAGGGCATGGGAAGCACTGGGAGCAGGCTCCCATCTGCAGCCATCAGGTGCTGCTCAGACCTGCTCAGGTTTTCAGGCAGCTTGAGAGTGCTCAGGCCCTCTGTGTGCAAGGCACTGGCAATTATGCCTGAAAGGACACGAGAAGGTTCACAGGTGGTGAAAACAGCAGCTGGTGCCTTTCTGGCTTGCAAGCTCTGCCAGAAATCACTCTCTTTATGTTATCTTTGAATCTCTAAGGAAAACCTCAGAGAATAAGTAAGTCGAAAGCAAACACACCCCAAATTAGCAGGCAAAGTATTGATGCATATTTATCACCTCTTCCACTAGCAGAGTTACAGAGGGCAAACAGTTCCTAATGCTGCCTGGATTTCAAATTCTCCCAAGTCAATATGGAAGTTTGTGGTTTTGTTTTTGTTTTTTTTTCAGTCAGCAATGTATAAATCTCAGAGCCAATAACCCTTCCTTTTCAGGCAATCCTGTCCTGCTAGCTGGTCCCCTTACAGGATCACTGAGTAGGGCAAAACATGGCAACTTGTAAGAATTTCTCTCTTCCACAATTGTTTTCCTTCCCAGCTCCCACCTGCTGCTCACCACCATGACATGGATGTTGTTATGATGAATTCCCTGTTTCATACTCTCTTTCTTAACCAATACAGCAAACCCCAAAGCTCCTCTGATGTCCAGAACTCTCCACATCTGAAAGGGAGTAAGGGCTGGAATTGCCTCCAGCCCATGATATTTTTTGCACTATTTATTATGTAGCCACAAGTGGAAAGACTCATTTGAGGCAAATGCCCTTCCAAGTGCCACAAATGCATTAAAATCCCTGATCTCAGTGCTTGTGGCACCTCTGACACTACTGAGCTTTCTGCCACAAAAAGAAGGAAAGAGCTCTGGTAGGTCTGGCACAGCTGTGACAGTCCAGCTCCCAGGGAAAGGAAAGGGTTAAGTGAACACCCACTGCAATAAATGCTTCTGGAAGGGACTCTGCCTCGATGAAAGCCAAACAGCAACCTCTGAAGTATAATGAGAGAGAGGAAAAGAAACTGCATCCCGAAAATGCATAATCATACTCCTCACTGAATCCATAAGATGAGTGCTGCAAGCGTGGAAAATCTTATTCCATGCTGATTTCAGCCCAAAAGCTCAGGTGTGTGCCAACACACCATAGACAAGAGATGGAAAAAAAATTAAAAGAAGCTAATGAAAAAACTCACCTCAGCTTTGTTCTGCTTCTCTTCATATTCACTGTGCTCCTTTTCCATACCAACCAGCTTAATCTTTAGGTCTGAAACTTCAGCCATCAGATCTAATTTCTGAGTCTCGAGCGATGTACGGCTTAGCAGCTCCTGAAAGCAAAGCAGAATATTTTCCCCAGTTATTTATGTGAGCACTGACAGACTGCCATGTATTTTATTGGCAGGCCCATATTAAACCCTCAGTTTGAACCTCAGTGTGTTTCTCAAGTGCTGCAGTTATTTTCATCTAAATGTTCTGTGTTAATCACCAAACCGATGTGTCTCACTCCTTATTTCAAGCAAATGTATGGCAAAGTTAATCCCTGGGCTAGACATGAAATCAAAAACAATACTAAGGCTAAACAGACACAAAGCTACATAATGGCACATTACAAAAGAGTTGGCGTCTCCCTAAAACACTCATCAGCCAAAGTTATGCTTTAGAATTACCTTGTAGGCCTTCTTGTCACCTGTTATCCAATAAACACAATTCTGTATTGCAGAATGAGCACTTTAATCCAAATTGAGCAGCAGAGGCAAGCAACATCTCTGAAGCTACAGCAACGAAGAGTAATTTACACCATGTAGTACCTGATGGCTTTTGAAGGCACAGTGTGGAGGGAACTGCTGTGAATGAAATGTCCAACTGGAGCCTAAAAGGCAATGCCTAAACTAAGAAGCACTGTAAAGGAGAAACAACTGGTCATGGCTATTGCTTGTGTGCCCCAAGTTTGAACCCCAGATTGCAGGGTAGACAGGCTTTGCCTGGAGTCATATCAGTGTGTTTGGAGAACAGCCAACATTCACACCTCCGTTGAATTTTCATTTTTCAGGAAAGCCAAGGCAAGAAACCTTCTAAAGTTTAACAGTGTATTACATATATTAAATACCTCTGCCACCTCCATTTTCAAAAAGAAAAAAACCCCATCAGGAGTTTAAGCCTTACTGAAAAATTCATACTTAGTTTTCCAAGGGCCAAATCAATTTTTAATGAAACAATGTCAGCTTCCAAACGGTTAAAAGATTTAATGATCATTCATAAATCCCATTGGTGTGTTGTTCATATGAATCACACTGAGGACTCACAGCAGACTGTGCTTTGAATCACATGGCAGTGATTTCACTGAAGTTGCCGTAGTTAATCTGGATCTATGCTGGTGTTATTGAGTGATCAGAAATCACCAAGGCCAGCAGCCTTTTCTCATCTTTCCCTCTGCCCCAAACCGTGCAGTACATTGTAGACCATGGCTTGGAGAAGCCACAAAGGTTATTTCAAAGATTACAGACTTAAAGTTTGTTTCAAAATCTGCTCTACATAGAAATTATTTTAGTCTGGTGGGGAATATTGCAAAAATTAAAAGTAGCACTAAACTTGCATCTGTATTGCAACACCAATTATCTAAGCCACCCACTATTCCCAAAGCCATGCCCATTCCTGCTGACATTGGCAATGATATCTGTGGATGGATGGGAAAATAAACAGAAATGCAGCCTCATGGTTTTGGCTTTTTTTCTTTTTTCTTCTCCGAACGAAATAAATCAAGCACTAAATCAGGGAAAGATATTGCACTGGCTTTTTTTTTTTT
>JAWWMU010000237.1:6385055-6398594 GCA_035048155.1 Cinnycerthia olivascens | reverse complement strand
CTTTACTGCACGTAAAAGGATAAAAACATTGGCTGCAGGTTTTTTTCCTTAGTCTCAGCACCTCAGCAGAGCCAGGCCGACACAGCTCACATGATGCTCACAGAAAACCACGTGGCAGCAGAGAGGCACGGAGAGCCATGTTCTCAGTGCAGAGCTCAGATCAGATTAACCTTACGGCATTGTAAGACTCTATAAAAGCTGTTTCAATCGATAATAAAACTTAACTCTTGAGGTCAGTAAAGAAGAAGTTTAGTTCTGGATGAAGGGATTGAAGAGAATGCTTTGAACTTAGATTTAAATTCTCTTGTGAAGCTATAGTAAAGATATTTGATATATCGGATTTTGTTTCTCTATGACTTATAGAAATGTATTGGGGGAAAGTAGCAATTTTAGTACAACTGTGAGTTGAAATATTAGTAGTTGAAACAAATAGATATTGCTGTGATTTAATGAGAAACTTAAAGAGAAATGAGAGGGATGAAAAAGACAGTAAGAAAACCTTTTGTTTCCAGAGATAGATGAAGAAGAAACTGTTGTATACTAAACTAGCTCATTCTTAAAAATAACACCCCAATAGTTGATATAGTCTATGAAAGCAGATGTGCAAAACATGGGAAAAACTTTGTCACTGCGATTGAAAATTTTATTTCCGGGCGGTTGTTTTTGTTTGTGACACAGCCACAAGAAAACCCATTTTCTTGTGGAAAAGTCTCCATAGCATGACAAGAGAGACTCTTCTCCCTAAGTGAATGGAGAAAAAGACTATTTTAAAGGTAGTAGACTGACTGAAAGTCATAGGTTTTATCTTTGCATTGTCAGTAAAAAAGAAAAGAGGTGTTCTGAAATTTTATTTTTATTGTCTTATTATTGTTTTCCCCTTTAGTTCTGTTAATCAAGTCTTCTTTGTATATTTTCAAGTTTGAATCTGCTTTGTTTTCTTTCCTTTTAAACCTATCTCACAACAGAAAATAAACCGCGACATTAATTGGTGCATTGGCTGGGAAAGACCAAATTAACCCCACGATATGTGCCAACTCCTTTATTCATTCCTGTGTTCAAGAATTTCATTGAGCTTCTGTAAACACTGAAATAATTCAAATGAAACCACTGCCTCTGACACGATCACTCTTTACACCTACTGCAGGTGGGGCACAAAACCACGAAGAGGTTAAATACTGTCCAGAGGCTCACACAAAGAATTATTGCCCAAAGCTGAGCCCTCGAGTGCAAAATCCATTTCTGATTTGCAGGAATCTCTCACGCGATTCCCTTGGGTGTTGAGTATACAGGATACACAAAATGAAAGTACCTTTGATGTCTTGATTTAACTACTACATGCTGAATTAAAGCCTGTTTGTGTTTCATAGAAAAGGTATCAGAGTTTTGATTTATGAGTTTCAGATTTGTAGGAGCTAATATAACAGGGCAAGGTTTTGTATTTGCAGAAGTTGTTGCAGTACTGAAGCCTTCTGTGACTTTGATGCAGGAAAGTGAATTTCTAAGACATTTAAAGAACACCTTTTGAAGTGGAATAGAATTGCAGCACGTGCACTTTTAGCTGATACCGTGCAGGTGAATATCTGCTTGCTCTGACTATCAAAATGCAAGCCAAGCTGCTGCCCTGGAAATCTTCATCTCACAGCCTGAGAGCAAAATCCAAGTCTCTTCACATTCTGATTTAGCTTGTATTTCTCTAATGAATATTTTAATAGTGCTTTTTTTTTTTTATATATTATGTCTGTGCATTTTGTGAAAATGTCTGCTTCCCTCTTAGAGAGACTATGAGTTTTTTTTAAGACTTTCACGTGCTCTGTCACCCGCTTTTTTAAGGTGCACTCAATTCAGTCCTTTCAGTTAATAATAAATCTATCATCCAGTGTCAGGGAGCACTCTAGTTCTTTTTCAGCTTGCCAGTTTAAATCTTTCTCCTTATTTCATTGTTGCCCACCCGGTGAGATTGGTTTTAGGGCTTGGCTGTCACAGTGCATGCAGGCAGCATCACTTCAGCTCGTGCTCGGAAATGATTTGGATAAAATGTGTGGATGCATAATTTCTGATCCCACTGCACCAATTCTTTTTCTCACACTTTCCCTGCCTCCACACACCACCCACATGCTCCCCATCTCCTTCTGGCTTGCTCCTCCTGCTTTCCCCCTGCCCTGGCTCAGGAAAGCTCCCTTTGCCTGGGCACAACCTCCTTCCCAGGAATGGAAAAGGGATCACAACCTCACTGGCCATGCCATCGGTGCTGCTCAAGGATTACAGTCAGAATTGGCTCCTAAGGAATCTCTCTTTGCTCTTTTTTAAGCATTTAAATAAATTCCAAAGAGAAATCACAGATCATTCTCTTAAAATTAGTATTTTCTGAGCAAGGCAATCACAAGTAACAGCATCGTTAAAGTGCTTAATAATTGCAACAGTACACAATACACTTGCTTCCATGAAGAATATGTACTTCTTTAAGTGACTATGAAACAATATTGAAGTAGACAGGTCTTTTCTTAATATACTTTGACCATCAGTGGATTTACACTGATTTATGACCGATAAAATCTGACCAGTTTAACCCAGTGGGAGTGACTAATACAGCAGCTTTGACCCTGCTTTGATCCTACCTCTACTGATTTCAGTGTGCAGAGCACAGGTAGCTCTACATTTAATTTAGCAGTTTCAGATATGCTGTTGGCTTGCATTATACTGGTTTACTGCATAAACACTGAAATGAAAGAACGGCTTGGACATGTGGAAGCCTTTTGAAGAGAGGGATACCAATCATGCCTCCTGGTTTTAGGCTGAGTGGTGTGAAAAATGAAGCACACACACCAAGTCAGACTCCTCCATAAAAACACTGATTTCTGTAACTGTGGGCAAGCCAGAAATATGGCTATTCAGAGAAACATCAAAACCTACTCTGGAAATTAATAGCGTTTCCTAAAAATATGCCATTTGTCTCACTTTCTTCTGCAAAGAAATGATCTCTTAACCATGAATATTTCTGCTAAATGAGATATTTATTGCATTCAACAGGAACAAAGGAAAGCACAAATACTAATGATTTTTTAATCACTTGACTTAGCTATTTTTAACCCCTTGCAATCAATAGCAGACTTTTCCCTAATTCAGCAGAAATGTTTACACCTTCCCATGTAGCACCAGCTTCACTGGAAATAGCTGTGGAGAATATCACTCTCCATATTTACAGTTTTAAGGCTTTTTTTCCCTAAGGATACAAATCCTAGGATCATTTTCGATAAGACTTTTGTGCTTTGTAATTCACAGACCAAGTGTGAAAATGTTTCTCTTTGCTGTCTGTACAGTTCTGGATAAGAGTGAGTTTGTACATCCCTTCCCCGTGCCTTTGGCTTACAGGGGTCAGGGTTTGTATGTGCTCTGCTGACGCTTTCATCCATAAAATGTGTGCAAAACCTCTGATGAGGATAAAAGGATGGAGAAAATAATCTCACAGAGTCTTTGTGCTTTTTAAGGTTCCCTTGTTTGTGGCATTGCTGCAGCTGGGATGATGTATGGTTATAAGCAGGACAGTATTTATAGGGGAGATGTTTTATTGAGAACAACTTGCACAGCTGACAGAATTCCTGTTTTAGATGCACAAGCCTTCCTGCATCCTTTAGATCTGAAAGAGGAGCAGCAGATTGTAAAGCTAAATGCATGAATACAGGTGCTCAGAGTATAGTTAGAGTGGTAGGAATTAGAACATCTTTAAGGACCCCATGAGAGAGAAAGAGGTGGATTGCTCTTTGGGACATAAAAAAATGTACAGGGTTTGAGACCTTTCAGTTTCCTGAGACCATGTACTTACAGATATATCAGTTTCATTTCTATTTACATTTTCTTGTCTTGTTTTTCTTTAAAAGACAGTATAGCAAATGAATATTTAGTATCTGTTTTGGACTCTGACACCCCAAGAGCAATTGGCTTGGAAAAATCAAGTTCTTGGGATTCCATCCAACTTTATATCCAAAAGCATTGAGGAGAGGATGAATTTTGGCATTAATTTTCCTATAATAATCAGATTCTTGGTGTGAAAACTTTTTTTTTTTTCTTTAATTTAGGGAATGGATGAGAATTTTGTTAGGTACAGCATCCTCAGTGATGAACAGGAAACAGGAACTCATGACTGAGACATGGTGCACGCAGCAAATATGGCAAATGTATGGTGTGAAGAGGATGATTAAAAAGAATGTGAACTGACATCTTAATTCCTAATTGCTATCCAGTTCCTCTGCTGCATGAAGCAAGGATTTGGAGGAAAGGGTCTGCAATCAGAGGCTGTTGTAAGAGGAACATTTTCTAATTTTGGAACACTCGACTTTCCAATTTGAGTAACATTTATAACATCAGGTTTCAGTTTTTGATTAAATGGGATATTCAGCACTGTTGTACAAAATCTTTGTGTCCTGTCAGTAGAAATCCCAGAAAGGGAAAACATGGCATGGAGCTGCTCTGAGTGAAGACTCAGCCTTTGGTGTTGCGTGTGTTGTCCTCTGACCTGCTGTGAGACCCTTGAGAAGTCACCCTGTCACAGCTGTGTCAGATCCTGCACCACCACATAACAGAACTTGGTGATGGTGGTTTATATTTTGAAATATCGCTCTATGAAAGGATCAGCTTGGTGTTGCATGTAGAGGAATATGTTAATGGATTAACCTCTGCTTCATTTTGCATACAACGTTATTATTGCATTCACCTCTCCATGATTTTCTTTGGGAATTATCCTTATGGGATGTGTAAAAAATAAAGGAATATTTACGCATGAATTATGGAACCATTTCTATTAGGATTTTGAAGTTTCATTCATTTTTTTATGTACTTTAAATGTCACTGGTTTTGTTGTTTATGAGGATCACAGTATATTTTCGCTGTATTTATCAGTGATTTTTTTTTTAATGTCGAAACTAGATCTATTGCTTCTGTGTTCTAAAGCTGGGATTCAGTGTTTGACTGGAGAGGTTGCTTTGCCACTGAGCGCTTTGCTCTCCTTCAGGTTTCCTATATTCTAAAATTATTGCCAGATAACACCAGATGTATCTTTGTGAGAAGCTATCCAGACTTAATACTTTTTATTTCCATTCATTTCCTTTTAAACAAAGTACCCATTTTTTATGTTTATAATTGTCTTGAAGCCACCAGATGAGATTTAAAATCCACTTTTTATCAGTGAGGGGAAGGCTGTTGTTAAGCAATCCGTTGTGTTTCAGGGTCTCGGGTTTTCCACAGAAAACCTGCCTTGGTGTGGCCGCTGAGTCTGGTAGGACATTAAATAAGAGGTAAGTAATCAAGGAAAATCTCTAAAGTTCATCTTGTTTTGACCTAATTGGCAGTCCTTTTATAAGATTGTTATTACATCATCCTTCCCTAATTAATTACTCACTTTTGCTCACTCACCATCAGTCTTCCTTCATGCTGATCTTGCTGACTTGTAGGTGAAACACCTCCTAGAAAGCTCCCACTTGTTTGGCATTTCCTTGCCTTTCCAGGATTTTTGTTGGAAAAAGCATCGAGTAAGCTCAGTCGAAGTATTGTGTAATGGATATCACAGTGGAAACCCTGAATCTGGAGAAGATGTTTGCGTGGGAGGGCTGGAGAGATTGGTGTGAGAGTGGGGGTGTCTGGGGGGCAGAAGGGGTGGCAGGAAAAAGGTGCCAGAGTGAAAACACATCTCAGGACACGCCAGGGAGGAGGGATTTACCCAGACTGAAGCAAAGGACAAGCTGCAAACCGGGAGTCACTGAGCTCTTTGTCAGAAGGCCTTCATCACACTCCTCGGCGCAGGTGTGGGAGTGTGGGTTGGAGGATGTGAGTGAGTGAAAGGAGTTTTGTTTTAAAATAAGCCCACCTTGCAGCCAGGCTGCCCTGCAGCCTGGTGTGCAGCTGTGTCAGGTCCCTGTGTTTGCTGTCCTGTGACCTTGCAGCGTCCCCAAGGTGCTGGTGCAGCGCGGCTGGGAGAGCAGAGCGCAGCATTTGTCACCTCTGGGGCCGTGTCCTGCAGGAAGGATTATTGGGAGTGGGTCAGATGTGCGAGGGAGTATTCCCAAGGTTTGGCAGAGGTTCAGCAGTGGGTGTGAGTCACTGTACCAACAGCATGGTAAGTATTTTTAGTGTTTACTCCTTTTCTTATTCTACGGCAAGGAAATGCGCCTTGGTACCACCACTTGTCCCTTTTACCTGCAGCAGAGTTCCTGTGGAGAGCTGGGCTCTTGGGAATGGGCCCTGTCTGGTCTCTGTGTTTGGCAGAGGAGGGCAGTGAGCACTCCTCAGCCCCACAGTTCTGCAGTTCTTTGTCCTGCTCAGAAAAACCTTAGAGATATTTCCCACCTCTCTCCAACCATTACGTAGAAATGGGAGGTGCAGCTGTTGAGGGACCAAGCTGCCGTTCCTCCAGAATTCCTGGGAGTCAGCCTGGAGGAATGAGCTAAAGTTTTTGGAGAGAGCTAGTGTGGTCCATATGTGGCTCTTTTGAAGGAAGGAGAATCAGGGCAAACTCCAGGATCACAGAGACCTCAAGAATTTTCATCTTCTCCAGATGGAGGGGAGAAGATCTGCTCTGTTGATGTGTAGTCCAGAAATAAAAGAATTATAATAATAACCCAGGGTTATCCTGAAGTCAAATCACCATTCCACCTCACCTTACTTCTGAATTTTTATATATTGCTCTAACAACAAATTAAAAAGGTAGAGAAATATTTAAAAGAGTAAGCCATGTTTCTGTACATTTGGCTCAGTCAATTAAGTATCAAATGGACGACCCCTGCCCCACAAGGTGTAATTAATGCCATGAGCTTCAGGCTATCTGCCTGAAATATGGATGATACTGCTACACTTCAAACTTTCAGTGACATTTGAGCACTTCTGGAGTCGGTCTGAGCACAGAAAATATTTGAATTTCCCATTTTTGTTTGAATTAGTACAATTAGTGAAAACTTTTCCTGGCGCTGTAAAAGAAGAAAGACCACCTGTGTCCTGCTGCAGAGCTGCTCTAGAGGCAAAAGGCAGAGGGGCTGCTCCTGTAATGCTGACAGTTCAGATTTGTATAACCCCTTCACCTCAGGGTTTTGTGGGTTTATTTGGCCTTAAGTTACTGAGAAAAATGAAAACCACGGCCAAGATGTATTTATACTTCAGAGAGGAATGTTCTTAGGCCTTTGTGTGTGCACAACAGTCACTTACTGTGTCCAAAATGAAATTACTTCTCTCTAGAAAATCAGTTTCTGAAGCATTTCCTACATTCTTGTATTTTGCCAATACAAGTGGCTGATGATTTTTAAAATTGCTTTCAATTTGCTAAGGAATCATGAAGATGTGTTAATGATGGTGGAAGAAAAAAACCTTACTTCTGCCTAATGAATTAGTGTGTTTTATACCTCGTAAACCGGAAAGAAAGAACCAAGTTTTAATAATTTTCTTTTTAATTTTTCTTATGCTTTACTTATTTTCCTGATTTTTTGAGAAATTTGAGGTGTTTTTCTCAGGAGGTATCAATCTGCAGTTGCCTGTGAATCCGCAGTAATACGTGCAAGAGATGCGTGAATTACATTTGCTTTTGAATAAGTTACAAAAAATTGTGCTGCCATTTGGGAGAAAATACAGTATTGTAATTGGTATGACTTTGACTGACACAAGCTACACCCAGCTTTTGATGAGCAAACAAAGAATAGGACATGATAAATATAAATGTACTTTACCTTCTCAGTACTTAGGGGTTTGACCTGTGAATTTTCTTTGTCTTGAGTCAGAGCAAAGTTGGGCTTCTGACTCTTCCAGTTCCCTTTGATGTCATTTTGGTGTGCTTGTTCTGTGGCACTCTGCTGTGGGGTGCTCTGTAGAAGCAGGTGTGTGAGCATAAATGAGTCATTTAATGCAGATTTTTATCGTCCTGTGGCTACTTCAGCAGTTTGAATAATAAAATAATGGTTATTAACTGAAATTGGAAAAGCGTGTTTTCTCTGTGCCCTGGGACTGTGGATTATAAAGAAAATCCCTCACACAGAAAATCTTTTTATTAATAACCAACTGGACCTATTAGTGTGCTTCATGGAGGCAAGAAGGTGAGCTGTCCCCTGAGGAGGATTCACCTACAGCTTATCCACTCCCATAATTAGCTGCCTTGTTGTGAATATTTGCCACGGAATTGTTGAGGGCAGGGCTGTAGATCAGGAGAGGCTGGTGCTGTGGCTGTTCTTCCAAGGTGGCAGCAGCACTGCTCAGAGCTGCTCAGAGCTGCTGGGCTGGGGATGTCTGGGGAGGAACTCCTCCCTGGGCCACAGCCTCCCCTTCTCCCCCTGAAAGGAATGACCTTGTTTTACAGTGATGCCTTCTGGAGGCTGACCTGGAACAGAGACCAGCCAGAGAAAAAGGATAAAGCAGGGATTTATTAAAAGGCCTCAATGGGCACACCTGGGCTGCATGAGTCCAGCTGGACCACACTCAAGATGCCCCAAAATGGTCACAAAATGGACACCTGATCATGAGGTCTCACACTTTTATAAGTTCTGGTCTATTAGCACATTGGAGTTAATTGTTCAATTACAGCTTCAGGTTTTGAAGATCCATCCTCCTGGTTTTTTCTTATCACTTCATTGTTGTTTTTGTTCTTGGGTCTGAAAGTTGTCCTTGGTCCCAAGCTGGAGAAGGAATTGTTTTGTTTATTTACTCTGTGAAGAGAACTCGGTAGCACTTAATATGAAACCTAAAACTACCCACCAAAACATCCCAGAATCTAAAATATATAAAAGCCAAAACTTAAGGCATCCATTAGAAAAGGCTGAATTTTCTGCTGGATTGAAGACATCAGGTTGTGCGTACCAGACCTGAAGCAAAGGTGAGATTTTATTTGTGTGACCTGATTTTCCTCATGTTTTTCACTCCAAGCTTCTGGCTGATTGACTCCTGCTGAGGGTGTGGGAGCTGTAGCTCTTGGCCAACCCGACAGCTCACTGGAGGGCTTCTGCAGATGCTTGAGGAGCATATGCAGCATTTCAGGCAGGAAAAGTGCTTGTCCTAGAGGAGAAATTTGCTTTGCAGCATGAACGAGCAGGGGAAAAATGGTCACTGCAGGGTGAAGCAGATGCTGTGGCAAGACTGGGCTGCAGAGCCAGGAACAGGGGAAAAGAACTCCAAAACATTTCTCTCCAGAGCCATGTGAGTTGCCCAGCTGTGGCTTCACTCATGACACAGTATTGGTTTTAATGTTAATCAAGAGCTGCTCTGGAGAGCAGAAAGTGAGAGCACGCCACAGAAAACAAGCATAAACTCTCATGAAGCTGGCAGAATTCACAGAGCTGGTTGCTGCAGGGGTGCAATGGTGTGTAAAGGTGTTTTTGGGCTCCTCTGGGGGACATTCCAGAGGACTGGATGTACATGCAGGGCTCTCTCCTTGTTATGTAAAGACAGTATTTCTTTTTCCCCACGTGATCCTGGATAAAATAATAACTTAATCTTATTAAGTTAGGAAAAAAATAAGTGTTAGGCTAGGTAGGCAGGGAAATTGTCCCCCTTCCCCTGCTGAATGGCCAGCAAGCCTGGCCATGGCCCCTTAAACCAGCTCAGGACTTGGCAGGGGCTCCAAATTCAAACTAAGGGTCCAGGATGGTGCAAGTATGGGGTCAGTAGAGTGAAAATAAAGCCTGTCCTATTTGTGTTCGAGCTGGAACTCCTTTTCTCTGGAGTGAGATCTTGAGAGGCATTTCTTTACCTTGCTGGCATTTGAAGAATTTAGGAAAATGCGTATTTTATGCCATTTCTATCAGTGTTGTGATATTTTAATGAGCAGCCTCTGGGAATTGGTACTGTGACATTATTCTGGGTGAAGACTTTGTAAGATCTTGCCCCTCTATGTGTGGAACAGGTTCTTCTTGGTCTCGTTGGAAATGCAGCAAATTTGTTACATTACTGACAGAAGAAAATATTTGTTTTCTCTCAGCCTTTTTGAACAATGGTCTGCTTTTATTTCTGGTGTACAAACACATCTGTTTTCATGGTTTGTGGTTTTTTAATATATTGTAGCTGGAATGAGCATCCCAGTCAGAGAGTTTAGGTACAGAAATGAATGTTTGCCCTTCTGAAGAGGAAGGAGGGAAGGGTGGAGGGAAGGTGTAATATTTATTTTACCTCTCATTATCCTGCCCTGCTTCTGTCAGTAATAAATTCAGTTAATACCTCTAATTGGAGCCTGTTTTACCTGTGATGCTATTTTGTGAGTGATCTCCCCCAGACCTTATCTCAGCCCTTTGTTATAGTTTCTCTCCCCTGTCCTGCTGAGGAGGGCAGTGCTCGAGAGGCTTTAGTGGGTGCCTGGCCACATTCCTTGGTAGTTCCACAGCAGGAGGCTTGTCACCTCTCTGGGTGACATTCATTAGTTACATTAAAATTACTTATTCTCTAAGCAGATCTAAAAAAAGAATGTTTTATTTGAAAATGAAAATATGAAATACTCTATTTTCAGGAATATTTCCTTGCAAATTTTGTTTGGTTGGTCGTTTTTTTCAATCAAAAAGCTTTAATGGCTTTCATAATTTACCTGCCTTTTATTAATTTTAAATGATTCCGTTAAAAAGTCTTTCCTTTTTTTTTCATCTGGATTGGAATAATTCTCTGGATTTTTTTCTTTATTTTAATTCTAGTACCATTTAGACCAGCATATGCTTGGAAATCAAGTGTATTTTGTTTCCACAAACTGGCACTCGGTGTTAAATTTCACTTTTCTTAAAAATACTCAGTTATCTACCCAAGACTTTTTTTTTTAGGGTAAAAAACCCCATAAAATCACCTCGAAAAGAAGAGCACAATCCATAAATTTTTATACCCATTTCTTTTTTTTAAATTTACTTTTAATTTTTGAGAGGGCAGATCACAGAGGGCAGATGTCCAGGCTCTGCATGAAAATGTTGATTGCCGTGTGCCTGGCAGCTTGTAAATGCCAAGTGCTTATTAGATGTTTATGAAATAATTTTCAGGCACTTCAGCTGATGAGTAGCTTGCAAACTGAGCCTCTTTTTTGGGAAATATATATACATGTGTGTGTGCATATGTGCACATACATAAAATCCCAAAAGAATTTCCAAAGCTCCTAAAACTGTGACAAATCTCTGAGGATCCTTCATATTGTGTAAAAGTGTTTATGTATTTCAGAAGCTGAAGACCAAGCTACCATATTCATCTTTAATGCATAGAATTTTAAATTACTGTTTAATGAACTCATTGTAGAGGGATGGTGACAAGAAACCCCACAGAAACACAATATTAATTCCAGCTTCGTCTCTTTTTTGATTTTCATTTTCTTAGAAACTAATGTGTCTCTGCCCAGCAACAAATGTACTTTAGGCCAAATAGTTGACATGTGGTCTTAGTTTGGGGACAGGAATCACAGATTTAGCTATCTTAGTAAATGATTCTTGAAATTTTTGGTCACTGGGTAATGAGCAGATATAGAGCTCAGGAAAACAGGTTGCTCTGAGTCTGGAGTTTAGTTCCCCAAGTTTGCAAATGTTGCAAATATATATACTTATACATATATTTATATGCTTATAAATACATAAAACTGGAATTTATTCTACCAAGTTTGTAAATGTTGCAAATATATGTATTTTTATATATTTATAAATAAATAAAACTGCTCAAGGGGCAGGCTTTGGCCCCCTGACATGTCATACAAAACTGTCACTATTTCCCAGCTTGGTCGTTACCTTGGCCTTGGGAATATGGAAGGAAGGAAGGGAGGCTGCTTGAGCACAGAATTCAGTGCTGTTTCTGTATAACCTCCTCCTTCCCACGGAGAGAATAAATATCTTCATGGAAAATGCTGCACAGACCTACACATCCTTTCTGAGGGAACGTGCCCATGAGTCAGGAACTGTGGGTGAACATGGAGATGGGATTTGCCCCAGCAGGGAAATAAATGATTTGCAGCATTTTCCATGAAGATATGAAGAGTGGGTTGGGTGGAAGTGTCTAAGCTCCAAACTTGTGCCTTGGTGAGGTTTGGGGTTCAGAGCAGCTTTCCTTGCTTGGATACCTGGCAGGCAAAGCTGGGGCTGGAACCCTTCTAGAGAGAGCAGAGAAGGTAAGAAGGGAAAATCAGTGGCCACAGGGAAGTAATGTTTGACTGCTCAGTTAAAGAAGATAACTCAGTATTTTGGATAGAAACTTCTTGGTGGTGCTTGGACTCACTTGGATGTTGATGAGGTTGCATTGCTGTTAGCCTAAGCAACTCTATCTATACTATTCAATATACAATTAAAAAAATCAAAAGAAACATTAATTATCTATCTAAAAATGCAATGGTTTTTTTTTTTTCTCATTTTTTTAAGAAGAAATGGCTTGTCTGCAGAGAAACCTGCTTTTTAAATTGTGAGGTAGTTTGTAGCCAAGCAGCAGGTCGTTGATCACTGAGCACAGATTCCTCCTCTGCCTGTTTTCCTAAGGGAATAGTATTATCTTAAGGATAGTTGTCTAAAGAGTGTCCTTTTTTTTGGCATTGTATCTTGCAAGCAGGGAGCAACATTATTCTCAGCATTGATGCAAACCTTACCTCAAGATTTATTTGTCTCTGCTTAAAGAGACCACATTTTTCTGAAGAAACACTGGGCCAGCAAGGACTAATTTTGTAGTTAAATCACTGGTGGCTCTTCCTCCAAACCCCTCAGCAAACGTGGCTTGGCTCAGGTCAGCTCAGAGCCTCAATCAGTGCAGAATGCCTGAACTCTTACAGAAGACTAAATATACCAATTTCTTTTTAACCTTGGAGCCCTTTGCCACACTGAGGGGAACGACTGGGTGATATTTTTTGCCTCCCAAATGTTGTTTTCACTTAGCTGGCTCTGGCATTTCTTGGATAACTGGAATGCAATACCTCAAGGCCCACGGTGTGTTACCAAGTGCAGTGTGATGGCATGACTAATGTGCATCCACAATTAAATAAAGTTCCTGAAGATTTTTTTTTTTTTCATATGATAGTGCCAAGAGATTTCAAAGACTTTGATGTTGGCAGTTACAGAGATTGCACTGCATCCATTCTGGTGTTCCTGGTAAAATAAATTTCCTGATTTTGCCTTAGCAGAGGTGCAATCTCCCAGTTTAACCTGTTGTCTGTAATCTACTCAATTTTGATCTACTAAGCATCAGATTTAAACTGGGAATTTTTTTTTTATGACTAGATTATTTGCCCATATATAGAATACTTCATTACTGATTCTTCACATATCTTTTCATGCCTACCTAAGATTGAAGGTGATTAACAGAATAGCTTACAAAGGCTTACAAAAAGGGGGAAAAAAAGCTACAGACAGGAATTTAAACAAAAATTAATTTATTTCTCATTGGAATTCAGAAAGTAAGGCTTGCCTGTAGGATAATCCATTTCCTTTGCTTTTACACCTGTTCTGACTGGGTGTGCTGCTGGGTGTTTCCACAGAAATCTCCTTAGCACTTTTCTCAATAACCTTGAGTCCCTGGGAAAGCTGGGGACCAAAATTAAGGAGGGGAAAAATAAAAGAAGAAGGGTAATAATAATAATAATAATAA
>JAWWMU010000237.1:6318995-6384955 GCA_035048155.1 Cinnycerthia olivascens | reverse complement strand
TAATAATAATAATAATAATAAAATATAAGTAATTGATGATTTTTGGCATATTTCTATGAGGTTTTAAAAATACCCCAAATTTTCCAGAGCTTGCTGGTTCTGAGTGCTGAAGCAGCAGGTGTGATTCATCCCCTCCCTGCCGCTCTTGCAGCTGTTTGCAGCTGTGAAAAAGCAAGATCAAAATGCTGTCAGATCAACAGATGAGCCTTTATGCTTAGAAGGGATAGGTTTTAAAAACAGGAGCCAAGATATTTTAGCACTTCCAGTCCCTTCCTTGGGTGAGATGGAATTAAGTGACCGCAGTTAAGAGGAGCTTTACTAAAACTCAAGAGGTTCAGTGGGTTAAGGGCAGCGGGGATTAGATTTACCATGTTTGCAGTAGGTTGGAATGTATTCATGTAAATAACAGAAAAAAAAAAAAAAGAATAAGAAGTTACCTGAGGAGAAAGCTGGCTGTATTTCCATTTAAGGAGTTCTCTCCTAAACAAATAGAACCAATATTTGTGCAAATGCTGCTGTGCAAGGCCTTGCTGAGAAGATAAGGGAACGATGCTTTCATGGTGGAACACAAGTCACACACAGGGAGACAGAGTTTAATCCCATCCTGACTCACCCTGTAGTGTTGGCTCTCTTTCTAATCCACTGGTGTAGCATTGTTTCTTTGTGATGGGGATAAATGCGTGCTATTAATTTTTTAGCTCCTAGCTAAATTTTGCACTGCCAATGAACCATCTTATTTCATAACACTGCACCCTCATTGTGATAGCTGCAAACTGAGGTCCTGTGATTGATGCTGTTAAGTCATGTAATATACTGCCTTCTGTTGTCAAAATGTATTTTTGTTATTGTCAGCCCTTTAATGTTTCCAGGCAGAGCTTTAAATAACTGATGCAGTAAAAGAAGCCATAATATGGTGCCCCATGGTTTGCAGGAAGGGGATGTGACAGGAACATATTTATGACTTTGAAATGACAATTTCTGAGGTGACAAATCCTTGCGGAAAATTGTTGTGATTTAGTTTTTTAATCAGAATTCTGGGAACAGTCCTCATACTCTTTTAAATATCACCTGCTAATGAAAAAGCAGTAGCCAGTGAAGAATGAAATTAATTGTTAGTCTTTACTTAAGATTCAAATCGCTTTTGGTAAAGCCACAAAAAACAAATTAATGGGAAATCCAACAAGACAAGTCTCTAGACTATGACCAGAATTTACAAACTCATTTCTGCCCTTTCCTGCAAATAAAGCATTTGTCTCCACCTTAAGGTAATTCAGAACAGCACCTGTCTTTGAGGCCAGACTTTGAGGTAGGGAGTTTCATGTGTCCCTCTCCTTGTGGGGCCAGAGGAGTTTCCAGCAGGGAACTGCTGGAAAAGTGATGTTCACCACCTTACAGAGGTGCAGAGGAGCATTTTGGGCTTTCCTTCTGCTGCTCAGCTCTGAGCTGGCACTGGTCATGGATAACTGTGATACCAGAAGCTGTCTCGATTTTTCAGCTTTTTTCGCTGTACCCCTCAGCTGCTTTACTTTGCTCTTTTGAGGCAGCCCCTTTGGCACTGTGCAAACCAGACTGTGGCTAACTTGGCCCCAAGGAACTCTAATTCTTTATAAACATATGATCCACACTCCTGCCTGGAGCCCTTGGAGAGTTACAGGAGGACAGGGGAGCAGATAGAACTGCAATAGGTGTGGTGTGAGAGCTCCTGGGGAGCAGGGCAGGTCCCACAGCTCATCTTCCTCTTGGGGCTTGCAGGGAAGGAGAGATCCTGGAGGAAAAGTTGGCAAAGAAGCACCCTTCATTTAAAAATCATGAGGTCGATGCACCTGAGGCAAATAAATATTTGAGAAAATAATTTAGATGCTTTTTCTGCTGGTGAAACTGTCACTAGCATCTTCTGATCTTTTCATGTTCTGCATCCACACTGTAACTCTTCACTGGACTCTCAGCTTTTGTTCATTGTTCACCCACGAAGTCACCAGCTTTCTGTGCCTGACTGATGACAGGAAGGCAGCAACCTTGGAATGAATTTCCTCTCTTTCATGAGTGTGGTGTGTCACCTCTGTGCTTGCACTCGCAGTTCTCGAGATGTTCCCCTGACATCCAGGCCAGCAAACCTTGACAGTGAGGAAGAGCATGTGTTGAAAGAGTACCTGAAGTGGCATAAATCTGACTGTAGGAATTGGCTGATGTGCTGCCCTGCTCTGAGCAATATGTCACGTGTCAGGGAGGTCATGGGAAGAAGCTCTCACTTTCTGCATCTGATCTTCCTGGAGCAAAGCCTTGGATGATCAGGGTTGCTTTTTTGTAGCATCAGGTACTTGGATCTTAATGCTGATCCTTTGACACCTGAGAAACTCATAACTGAGTAAAATGAGTAATGAATGACTCCATGGCCTGAAAGTTTTAGCACCTTCTTCCTTCATGCCTTTTCTCTTCATTTACCTTTATATAATGTTTAAGAAATATCCTATAATCATCAGTTTCCCCTGGTTATCCATATCTCATGTGAATTAGCTCATTTAAATAACAATACCAGCATAGAACAGATTAATGGAAAACCTTCTTAAATGCTATATAGTGCGTGTGTTTGGCAGTGTAGCAGTAAAGCTCCTAAAATCCTGGTTAGGCTGAGGGCTTTAAAATCCAGATATTCAGTTATACTGACAGGAATGCAAAATGTTTCCACATTGTACAAAAGAAAAGCCTGTCTGAGTATGGCATCATCTTTCTCTTTTTGTTAGAAGTGACTACGCATGTCCCTAAAGATTAACTGAGTGGCTGGAAAGAAATTAGGGTCTGTTTTTGTTCGAGGCTCTTTTTAGAAATAGCTTCCAGAATTTTTTGGAGAATAGAATCTTATGAAACTTTAGCAAAAAAGATCAGCAATAAAGTGACAAGAAATATTGTGGCAGTACCCAGAGTGGTGACTCACAGAGATGGGATTTTTGGGGGTTTAGTTCTGAGTTAGGGGTTAGAAAGGTGGGGTCCAGCTAGGGATCCAAGGGGAAGATTTTCAATTTCTGTTACCAGAGCCCCGTGTGCCATTCTGTGAGGTGTAATGTGATGGAACATGTGAGTTCCATGAGCAAGCACAGCAGAAGGCAGCCAAGAAAATCATGTTACTGTGGAGGAAAAATTGCATCTCATTGGCTTTGTTTTGAACTTTTCAGAGGGAACCTTTTACTTACTGTCTATTCAAGAACCTCTGATCTTTCTCCTGTACCTTGGAGATTTAAATTAGGAGATCCGCCAACTTGTGCAGAACTTTTCACCATATGGAAATTTCATCATCTTTTCTTTCTAATAATGCCCTTCCAGGCAGTGTCTGATTTTTGAGAAACCAGTTGGTCACTTGGTAATTGTTAACCATTTAGAATTAAAAGTGACTTCAGCTATTATGGAATATTGTTGGCCCTGCAGCAGTGATCTTGCTTTTTAAAATGGCTTTTTTAGGGCTCCTGTCATTTCACAGGGAAGATGTTGTCTAATGATTTGACAGAAAATACTAATGCCTTCATCTTAGGGAGAAGAATCAACTTTTTCACACCACATCACTGATTAGTAGTGACATTTTTTGAGCTTAGGCAGCCAATGCAAGCACAGAGCTTCTGCCTTTGGGTGCATCTACCTGCTTTATCCCTGTGTTTGGGTCTTCCTGAGTTTTGGCTTTGCTGCTTTGATACCTGGAAATTAAATTCCCCAATGATTCAGACAGATCCATCACTTGTGCAGGGAAAGAGGTGGGGAGCAGGTGCAGGCACATTTTCCTGGTGGTGGTTTGAATGTTCATTGCTCCAAGGGGAGCCTGGAGCTGGGCTGGGATCTAAAGTCATTCTCCAGCATTTTTGGGAACCTCGCAGTTTGCCAATGTTCCTGTTTTTTTTCAGATTTAGGAGCAATTCTCATATTTTTGCGTATGTTTCTTCTGGATTTTAATTATGGACTGAAAAGTGAGATTTGACTGGGCAGATTTGACCTTTTTGCCACCAATGACTAGGCTCCCTCTTGCTGCTTTTAGCCTCTTGTCCTCTGTCTATGAGTGTGGCTGATTTTTGGTTATGGACAGTACAGATAAATATTTGCATTGGTTTCCAAGAAATGAGAAAGGAGAATGAGGCAACATAGTGTTATAAACTTGAGCTATTGACACTTCTATGGAGCAAAAACCCTGAAAATAAAGGCTAATGGGCTGTGCACAGTGAAATTCATGGAAAACGGAAATAACTTTTAAACAACTTCATGACAGTTTCTAGGCTGAACCAAGTCTTTGTTTACTGTAGAACAGACAAGGAGCTTAAGAATTAATTACCTAGTTGATATGCATAGCTCATTAATATGTAATGGATATTGCACTTCGTGTTGAATACCCACAGCAGGTTATAGCAAAGTTGCAGATTGATTTGCTGTTCAGAAGAATTTAATTGCTGCCTGTCATCCTGACTTGACCTTAGGATGTTCTCTGACTGCTTCCTGGAAGCTGAAAGTTTGTTCCACAGGAAAGTGTTTTTCCCTTTTTGAGACAGGACCTTTGCTACATTTGTAAAAGGTAGGAGTCAAAGGGCAATATTGAACTAAAAAAGAAAAAAATCAGTTTGTTTTTTTTTTAAAGAGATCGCCTTTAAATTGATGATTTCTGAAGAGTCTATATGTAAGGAAGAACAAGGTCTTGCATATAAGACTTTTTCCCTAGTTTCTGTCCTTTTTAAGTGGGGAAAGAGGAAAATCCCAAAGCCTTATAAAGCAGCTTTCTGTGCTGTCCCTTACCTTCAGTGCTGTCAGTCCTGCTCCAGAATATAGTTTTTCTAATCTAAGAAAAAACATACACTTTATGTGGACTCTTTCCCAGCAGCACCTTTTGTTTGTAGTCCCATTCATGGTCATAATGAGGATTCCCCTCCAAAGAAGAATGTCACAAAATTTCAACTCAGTATTTATCTATTGGATCATTCATACATTTAGTATTTTAACCTTTCTGCATTCTGGGGCCATGTAATAGACTGCACTTTTTTGGATTCAGAAATTACATTTTATAGCAGGATGGATAAACACTGGGTATTTGGGGCAAATCTTGAAGAGAAAATAGAATTTGGTTTTGATTATTTTGTTGCATTTTTTAAAAAAAAGGTATGTCATTTGTTCTTTTCACAGCCTCTTCTGTATGACCTGAAAGCTTTCCAATTTAAAAATCAATATAATTTTATTTTTTTTTTCTAAGAGCAGAGACTTTTGTACTTTGAAAGCATTATCAGTGGGGCAATATTGAACACTGTACAGACAGAGAAAGCAGGATGTTTCTGTGTGTGACCTACATTTCTTTCCTGGTCTTCACCTGTTTATCCTTCACCACAGGCACTGGAAAGAGCTGGAAAGCAGCAAAAGACATTGTGGAAACCTCCAGTTCTTGTATTGATCCTGTGTACTTGGCACCTCTGAGATTGCATCTCTCCTTAGGGAGGATTAACTTCCTTCCTGGTTATCTTGCTGGAACAGACCCCAAATAGGATCTGCCTCCAGGGCAAGCACAGGGGTGCCAAAGGCACAGCCTCCCTGTCTGCCCTTCATGTCTTGGCCTGAAATAGTCACTGGAAAGCACACAGAGCTTGTCCTCTCCATGCACAAAAGTGCCACGGACAGAGAAACCTTTCTACTAATTGGAGGTGAAAGATGGCACATTTATTACAGCAGCTGGACACAAGGGAGGTAACCCTCCAAAAGCATCTGCAAATTTCCAAACTGTCAGGTCTCTGTGCATTTCCAAAGCGTTTACATAGTCATAAAATCATTTGAGACACCCAGGCATACTCATCACCTGCTTTGTATTAAAATGAGTTCGATGTTCATTATGATTGCACAGTTTTCCCTTTAGTTAAGGCGGTGGTCTTTTTTCTTTTGGGTCAGTGGGCTCATAAGGATGAAGTAAGAAGTCTTCCTCATTGCTTGGTCCCGTTGCCAGGCCTTCATGACCCCTTGGTCATAGTCCAGGCTCCTTTCTTGGCTCTAAGTATCACAAGTCTACATGTGTTTCTTGGTTTTTTGTTTTTTACAATACTATGTGTATTTTCTATTGCTTAACTGAATCAAATACATGATCAATAGTCTTTGCTCTAACTATTCTAATTATACCCATATGTTAATAATTAAACTCTTAGCTTCTTCTAATCCCCTTGTCAAGTTCTAAGTCAGAATTTTATTGCTTTTATTTCACTGGCCCCTGCTCTACCCCTAATCAAAATGTGTTGCTTGTATCTTGATAGCTACATTCCTAACTCCTAAGTTTTTTAACTCTTGGGCCCGCTCTCCCAGTCTTGTGTGAGTGTGTGTTCCCACCACAAGGTCTGAAATAAGTTGGAATTAGTATTACTGAGGGTGCTAACCCTTGAGCTCAATTAGCAGCAGCAGTGGCTGAAGATGCTGGTGCTGCCAACCTGTTTTTTATCTCCTCTTTGCTGAGGTGTGGTCCCTCTGGCACCCCACGTGAGGAGCACACCTGCACATCCTTAATTTGGTGTCCTGGTTTAGTCTCCTGCTGCAGCCCCAGTCTGGGCTCCCTTCTGGAGGGGGGAGTGCTGGCTGAGCTGCAAATGGTCCAGAGGGTCTTCCCTGCTCCTGGGCTGTGCCCTCGAATGTTCCCTTGAAGATGTGCTTGGGTGGGTAAGCAGAAAGCTTTTTGGCTCAAGGGAACATTCACAATTGCTCAACAGGCATGTCAGAATATATTGTATTATGTAATTTGGCCCACAGTTCAACCTTTTGAAAATGCTATCATTTCTTTAGGAAAGTTCTGCAAACAGTAGTTGTTTTTTTTTTTTCCTTTGGAAAACAAGCTAAATGGCTTTTAGCAGAAGCTCTCCGTGGTCTCCTCTTGTGTTGATTTTGCTGGGGAGTTAAACTCTGAAAGCTTTATTAAAGGAGTAGCTCCTAATTAAGAAAATACATTTTGTTTTGCACAATAATAAAGCTGTACTACTGTTACTATTAGTTACTGACAGTAACAAAACTGCTACAGGCTTCCTTTATTTTGCTGCCTAACTCCAGAGTCTAAGAAGAACAGAGTTTGCAACCCAAACTCTTCTCATGCTTTTGAGAATTTGGTGCCACTCTTACAGTCTATCCTAGCTCTGGAAATTTGAAATAAGTAAA
Source organism: Cinnycerthia olivascens (assembly GCA_035048155.1). Taxonomy (NCBI): domain Eukaryota; kingdom Metazoa; phylum Chordata; class Aves; order Passeriformes; family Certhiidae; genus Cinnycerthia; species Cinnycerthia olivascens. The sequence continues at coordinate 6,377,815 of JAWWMU010000237.1, read as the reverse complement.
TAGCTTTAACCAGTCTTGTAAAAATGTCATATGCTTAATCATGTAACTTAAAAATAGTTTCATTTTATTTTTTTCCACAACCTCAAGAATTCAGAATTTTCATGCAAAGAATCAAAAATCAACTACTAATACAGAGTGTTTTACTTAAGATTTTTTGGAGGGTGTTTCTTTTGTCTGTTCCACAAAAAAGCCTCTCAAATATTGTAAAACCCAAGATAAAACAGGAGAACTGGCAGCTTTGCTGTTGTATGTTCCTAAATGACCTTGATTTTTTTTGCTATGTTGTTCATGAAATCATTTATGCTGATACTAGCAGTGTCTACAGAAACTTTCCTCAATAATCAGAATTCCTTTGCAAAGGTTTGAGCAAATGTCTATTTACAAATAAATAGATAAGCAGCGTGCTAAAGCAGGCTGCCAGGCTCTCAAAGGTGTTGATCCTGAAAGTATTGCTGAAAAAGCACTAAAAATTAATTAAATTGGTAACAAATACATTAAGTAATAACAAATACATAAATATGCACCTCATTTATTCCCTTTAAATTCTGTGAAAAATCAGATCAGCTGAAGCAGGAGTGGTAATGGGGACGTTCAGCAGGCTCAAGGGTAGAGCCCCTGAGCAGGTCCAGGTTTCTACGGGATTGTGTGATTATCCTGTGGCACGGCGTGGTGACAAACCTTCCTGTTCCCTGCTTTCCTAAGGACCCAGCTGCTCTGCCAGTCCCACAGGCAGGTGATGCTGCTGGGATCACTGCTGGCAGAACTGTCCCTCTTGCCCTGCTCTTCACCTCCCTGCCTGCTGCTGGAGCCTATTAAAGCAGAGCCACCTGGGTGGCACAGGGGACACTTTGGAGCCCCAGGTGAGACTGGTGATGCAAATGTGCACAAAAACTCTCTAACTAATTAAAGTCAGAAAGGATATGTTTTCGGTGCTGGACACACACACATACACGGGAATTGCTTCTCAAAGGTTTGTGCAAAATTGCAAAGCCTTTGGTCTCTATTTAATCGCAAAAGTCTTGCATATTCATATGATTACTTCATACATATGCATTACTTGACCCCGCCCACCCCTGCTCTGCATTGAAATGTGTTTAAAGTTTGACTACGCTTGCGCGGTTCTCTCCCAGAAATGGGTTGGTGGGGTTTGAAATGAATCGGTGGGGTTTGAAATTGGTCAGTGGTCTTCTTCGTCATGGCAATCTCCTATTTCCCTCTTATTTGCAGGGCAGCTTGTGTCTTGGGCATGGCCCAAACCCCCTGACCAGGTTCTGGCCAGCTTCAAGCCCAGCTGCAAGCCCAGCTGCAGTCACGGTTTCTCCATCTCCACAATAGGATATTTTTCCTGTCTTGCTTTACAAATACCACTAAATCAAGTAAATAATATATTGTTGCAGCTCTAGCTAGGTCATCTGCTAATAATTTGCTAGTATTTGATAATCTAAATTGCTTCTACTTTTTTTGCTAAGATCTCATCTTCTAATTTTCCTAGTTTCTTGTTTCACTGGCGCTCTCCGGAGCAGGGCTGGGGACAGCCACAGCTCTCGAATCCCGGATGGGATCCAGGCTGGGCAAACCAGGCAGGCAGGCAGTGCCAAAGGCAGGAGAAAAGTGCATTTTCACTGCAGCCCTGTTTTTGATTGATAGCCAAGAGGTTGTCCCTGATATTGCTGCTACTGGAGTGTCGGGGCCCAAAGGGAACTAACTCTGTGAGGGCGAGGAAAGTTCATCCACGTCCCCAGCAGAAGATTGCTGCTTTGGCTTTCACGTGAGAAAACACATAGCAGTGCAATTGAAATGGCCAAATATCATGCCCAAACATTTTTCTATGATTTATGATAAAAGTCCAAGCTTCTGTTTGTTGAAAAGGAAACCTGTGCAGTGTGGTACCTCCTCATAGAGATTTTCCCTCACAGTAAAACTGTGAATGAATTCTGTTTCACTTCAACAGAATTCTGATGGTATCAGGACAAAATATTTTTTTTTCTGGTTGTCAAAAATCAGTTAATAATGGTTTTCAGTTATAATTTTCTAAGATCACTGGGAAAAGGGCTTTTTTGGGTGGTAATGGTGCTTTTTTATTCTGACTCTTGTAGACATTGACAGATAAGTAGAAGCTAGGATATAAACAGCCTCAACTGTTGGCAAAATAATCCGAGTTTAAATCCATCAGGACAGAATTTTGGGTTTGGAAGGCAAAAATCTAATCTGGGAAAAGTTACAGCTGAAACAAATGTGAGAAGGGGTCTGTTGAACCCCTTAACTTTTCCTAGAATCTGCCTGAAAAAAATGGATATTAATGAGATACCTGTGAAGAACAGGATTTAGTTTTCTGGTTTCTTTACCCTCTCTCTTTCACAGTTTTCTCTGGCTCTCCACCATCCATCCCTGCTGTAGTATCTGTGGGTCTGGCAGTTGCCAAAACCACTCTTGTTCTCCCTTCCAGCGTGGTCCTGGTGATCCCTCCAGGCAGATTCCTTTGAGGATGAGCCCACTGACCAGAAAAGCAGGCATGGCTCAGTCTGTGTGACCCAGGGCAAAGGACAGCTCTCTGTAGGTTGGCTTGTTGTTAGGGCTAGAAAACACTGACACGTTAACTGTTTTGCAAAAGGTGTGTAATTAAGCTGTGTATGCCTGTGGAATGATGCCAAAAGTGAGATGCATGGGATGCATAGGTTGTGATGTAATTATCTCATCTATGTATAACTGGGATAACATATTATGAAGGCATAGTTTTTGCCATTCTGCACAGTGAGCGAAATTTTGATACGCTACGTAACTATTTTTATAAATGCTTTGCTGAGCATTTGTATTTTCATTGGTAGTGTATTTCACATCCTTTGGCTCATGAAATCTGTATTTTTGTGCCATTTCTCCAATTGTAAACTCTTAATGAATAATGAAAAAAAATGATAGCACTAGGAAAGCTCTGGAGTAGTGCCATCATCATACAGTGTAGGCTTAATGCTCTTCAATGGAAGTAAATTGCAGAATCCTGTGATTAGGGCGTGCATTTTTTCACTGGTGTAACAGTGTTAATTTCTGTTAATTCTGTTACCTTTCTCATTGTATCCCCTAACAGTGATATCTGACCTTTGGTCACTCAATCTCTTGTGGTTAAACAATAATAAATGGGAAGCATTATACCTTTGAGAAGAAAACAAAGATTTTTTGATATGCTAGTGGCATTGCTTTAAAGAGGAGATGCAGCCCTAGGATAGCCTGTTTAGTATTAGTGGGGTAAAGTGCTAAAGGGTCTCTCAGCAATACTTGTAAGTGGATTGTTGTTTTTCTAGGATCCTAGAATCATTAAGGTTGAAAAAGGCCTCTGAGGTCATGGAGTCCAATCTCTGGCCAAACATCATCATGCCAACCAAACTACAGCACCAAGTGCCACGTTGAGCCATTTCTCGAACACTTCCAGGGATGGTGACTTTGCCACCTCCCTGGACAGCCCCTTCCAATGCTGGACAATCCTTTCTGTGAAGAAATTCCTCCTGATGTCCAACCTGAACCTCCCCTGATGCAGCTTGAGGCCGTGCCCTCTCATCCTGTCACTGGTTCCCTGGGAGAAGAGGCCGATCCCCTCCTGTCAGGCAGCTCTAGAGACTGATAAGGTCCCCCCTGAGCCTCCTTTTCTCCAGGCTGAACACCCCCAGCTCCCTCAGCTGCTCCTCACAGGGCTTTGACCCTCCAGACCCTCCCAGCTCCATTGCCCTTCTCTGGACTCACTCCAGCCCCCCAATGTCCTTCCTGAACTGAGGGGCCCAGAACTGGACACAGCACTCGAGGCGTGGCCTCAGCAGAGCCCAGTGCAGGGGGACAGTCACTGCCCTGGCCCTGCTGGCCACACTGCTGCTGACCCAGGCCAGGGTGCCATGGGCCTCCTTGGCCACCTGGGCACAGCTGGCTCGTGTTCAGTCACCCTCAGTCAGCACCCCCAGGTCCTTTTCCCTGGCCACAGTCTCAGCCATTCTGTCCCCTGACTGTAGTGCACCACGGGGCTGTTGTGGCCCAAGGACAGGACCCGGTGCTTGGACTTGCTGAATCTCACACCAGTGTCCTTGGCCCATCCCTCCAGCCTGTCCAGATCCCTCTCCAGAGCCTTCCTCCCTCCAGCAGAGCAGACCTCCCACCCAGCTTGTTATCTTTGTACTCGCTGTGTGTGCGCTCGATCCCCTCATCCAGATCATCAATAAAGACACAAACAGGACTGGGTCCAACACTGATCCCTGGGGAACACCACTGAGGATGGTCCCCAGCAGGATGTAGCTCTGTCCATCATCTCTCCCCGGGCCAGGACATCCAGCCATGTTTTACCCACTGAAAAGTGCACCTGTCCAAGCCATGGGAGCTGCAAAGCAATTTCTTGGAGCATCTGTATTAGTCTCCTTAGTGATTTTGGATATAGTTTGTTGCCCAACAGATAGTAAAAGTTATTAACTTATTAAGAGCTCCAAATCAGCTGTTACTCCCAGTTCTGGAGAAAGAAAAGAGAGCTTTCCCTATTTTTTTTTTTTAAAGCATTCCATCGCTTGCTTTATAATTTTTATTTTTATTTTCCAAATATCTCTTTGGAATATACTGACTGATTTAATATGCAAATAATATTGAAAAGTTGCTGGGAAGTTCTGAATATCACTTGCATGATCCAGCCATTACTGAGTCCTCTTCCAAGAACAGGGCTTAAATTTTCCTTCTTATGTAACATTCAAAAAGAAAATCAGGCTTTGGAGAACAATTCAATAGCTTTGATTTAAAATGGAGATAATCAGCAAAAGTATCAAAGGACATGGCAAGAAATGTTGGTCAGTTGACGTTCTCCTTGTGTGTGCCTTTTCAGCACCAAGAGTCTCCAACACAGCTAATTTTAATCCTAACCCCACCAACCTCTGAAGCTGACCAGCAAGCTGAAACTCAGAAATTTGTCACAAACACCATGGATCTCACCCTGGGCTGTGGAGTGGGGAGGAGTTGGGAAAAGAAACCTGGCAGTCAGTTAAAGTGGTGATTTGTGAGCTTTTTCAACAAGTCACCCGCCTCTGTGAGGAGACAGATCATGTAATAACCCTCCTCCCTTCCTCAGCCACATGAATCACCTTCAGCTCCACTGGTAATTGAATAGGGTGCCTGTGGCAATGATAAAACTTGTACCAATGGGGAAGGTTAGGGACATGCTGACCTAGACCTCAGCATTGCATTCCAACACAAGAAAATGTACACTGCAGACTCTTCCCAGCCTATCTGAGTTGACAAAATTTAGAAGTGTATGGTCTTTCCACCTCTGAGTATTCTTTATGATCACTAGAATTATGTTCTGAGTCACAAGGAATTGTATTATGATGACTGATGAGTGAGGAGCTTACACAGCAAACATTTTTATTTGCATCTGACTGTGGTTGAAATACAAATTTAATCTCTTGGCATGTTAGTGCTACCTCAGATGCACACCCATCTCAATATATATGCATTCCCTCAGTTACCTGAGAAGAGGAAGAGAAGGCTGGAACATGATTTCTGGATCTATGATTTCTGCCTTTCATCTGAAGGCAATTAGTATATCAACAGCAGAATTTTTTATTTGCCATTGTTACTGATTGGTTAAATGAAAGCAGAAGTCACTTGGAAAAAGCTGACAGTGCATATTCTGAAACTAAGCAAAGACAGAGATAGGTAAATTTTGGTAGTCCTTAAACCAAATTAATTTTAAACAAATATTTTTATTTTATCTGATATTTTTTCTGAGAACTAATACTTATTTTTTTCCTGTCTTAAAATAAAATATCCTTACAGAATTCATAAGATTCACCTTCAATGTCTGGAATTCAATGGGTACATCACAGATTTGATCACTCCACCTCTATCAGGTTAAGAATTTCCTCCAGAAAAAAGGGAAGGCATAAAACCAATGTACACCAATTTCAGGCCAGCCATCAGCAGCTCTGAGCTGCACTGTTTGCAGTGAATATTAGCATTTATATTAATCATTTTGGGCTATAACTACATGTCCATGTACCAAAATGTGGGTTGTACTGTTTTTATTTGAAATGGTATCTTCCAATTAAGGGTGTGTGGAAAGATAAGAATAAAGTAACAAGATGACACAAAATTGAATGTGAACCCTCTAACCGAAATCCCTTGGGAGAACAATAGAGTATTTGTTAGAAATGACACACTTTCAGGTAGTGGGTGCATCTCAGGTCCCTTGGTTTGCAACAGAAACTTTTAAACACTCTGACCCTGTGAAAGAGCCCAGGAATTAATTACCTGCAAAACTTCCCCCAAACTTCCCACCAGTGCTTTATGGCTGTGTTCCTGACCAAGCTGTGAATTTAAAAGCACGTTTATACACAAGGAATTTTCCCTATCCTCTTTCCTTGGTTCTGTCCACATGTCCTCGGGTCTTGTTGCCCACATCGTCCACCCCTCTGGCCATTCTTGGCCCAGAATTTCCACAGGTCAATTTAACACCAGTAAAGTCCAATGGAAAGCACTGAATTGTGGTGACAGATTATTTCAGTTTGATCTAAATAGTGCTTTTTGCCCTGCTGCTGTTACAAGATGCCTCTGTACAAATTAAGTTACAGGACTTCTGCTTAAAACCCAGACCCTCCCTTCTAAGCATCTGAAAATAGCAGTTGTATCTGTTGTTTTGCCTGCCTGGAATCTCGTGATTTGTGTTTTTGTTTGCTGCCCTAACCCAGTCCAAGCCACAGATACCACACAAATCCAGCCTAGCCAACCCCTGTAACATCAAAATCCATCTGAGTCTCTGAAGTGAGTTCAGCTAATGATGAAATTTGAGCCAGCTCTGGCATACTTCACCAAGGCTTTATGGAAGTCTGTTGCAGTTATTCTCTGTTAAAATGCCATGTGTTACTTTGAAAGCAACTCATAATTTTATTATCAGCCAAAGAGCAACAGTTTTTGATTGCAGGAACAGAAATCTTTATGTGCTGTAACAGTGTCAGATGTGAGACATTGGGATTCTTGGACGGGAGAATTGATGGAGCAGCTCAGATTGTTTCAAGTTTTTTGGTTTCTAAATCACTTGTCGAAGGAATTTGGGAGCAGACTGCTAAAGTTCTCCTGGGAACAATGCAAGATCACTTTCAGTCCTGCTCCCTTCCCCCACATGTGCTCACCCCTTTAAAGAGCTTGCAAGGAAGAGCAGCAGTATTGATATTCTCCTTTTTATGTACCTCACATAAAGGGAAATACATGCAACAACAGCAGGAGTACTATTAATTCCTATAAAATCTTGTGCTACATTTGAACACCTTATCCTTTCTGAACACAGACCACAAGGTGATGGCAGCAGACTTTATTTACCTTATTGCTAGCAAACCTATCTTTACAGAAATGAAATTTCTGGAAGCAGGAGTAGCAGACACGCTGTATCCATAACCTCCTTTAAATAGCAAATTAATACATGAGCTCAAAGTATACTTTTTTAAAGAGGTAATTAGCTTTAACTGCACAGAGCACAGGTTAAACTAACAGTATAATGTTACCAGCAGCCACTTCCTGTTGCTTCTTCACTATCCACTCATTTCCCTTTTAATCCCCTCCACAGACACACTCCAGAAATGTGAAAGTTCCCAGAATCTGGTGCAAATATTTGGTAAATTAACTTCAGGATTCTCAAGCTCTTATTAAAGACTGACACATCATTAATAAATTACACTTATTCAAGAAACAACCCGAAATAAACGTTCCTAATCACATTTCACATTAGAATTGGCAGATATTTTATGTTTATCAGCTAGTAAAAACCCAAGAGAGCATTTGCATATGTATTCATGTGTCTACACAAGTAGACAGGCAAGAATTTGCAGGAAAAGCACACATAGGTTAAAACAGATTTTAAAAGAAAAAGGAGAGAATGTGCTTCTTTTGTGACACAATTAAATATTTTAATTTAGAAAACAGCCTGTTCTGAGGGACGTAGTCACATCCCATTCATGGATTTTTTCTAACACTGAAAAATAAATACTTAGAACATAAAAGTTGACAGAAACAAAGTGATTTTTTCAAGGTGATAAGAGTACTGCACAAACATACTGTTTTTATAAAAAGGAAGACATAAACAATCTCATGCAGTTAATCTATGTCTGGGCAGTTCATCAACAAGATTAACAAAACTAATATCCCTGCCTTTTATAAAACCTCAACTGTTTAGCAGAGTAGCAGGCACAGAAGAAAGCCACCACCATTTTTACCCGAGACAAAGGCATCCCGAAAGGTCTCGTACAGTTACCCCGATGGAGAATCACTTAAGTGAAGAGCTGGTGGAGAAAACTTTTCCCTCTCAATCACAACATGGTAAATAAGAGCCTCTCCTTTCTTTTGCTATACGTTACCATGCAGGATTTGTTGCCTTGCACTGCAATCCCCGGAAGGCACAGGCACTTGCCAGAATCTATTGCCATTTGCTCAAAGTTTGATCCTAGAGTTTCATTTTTAAAGACAAAGACAGCTGATTTTCTCCCCCCTCCCTAAGCCTCCTCCTCCCACACCAAGGCATGTCTTTAAATCACTTCTCATGAAGAAACTCACACCATTTAAAGTCTGAGGCACTGAATGAGTTTCCTTTCCAAAGCTGAGAATTCTCACTAAGATTTTGCTAAATGTGCATTTAGAAAGAGAAAACAAAGCCCAGCAAATCACTTACCCTCTTTAGCCACGTGAAGTGCTTGTAAATATCAATCTCACCATCCATGCTTTGGGCCCATCTCAGCAGTCACATTCCCAGGGTTAAAAGAAACTTTTGGAAGCAAGCGCTCTGCTTTGTTCTACAGGATGTAGCTGTGATTTCTTCCCCCTTCAACCCTCAACTTCTGAAATCTTCAGTGCCTGCTCATATTTTAAGCTGGATCCCCTGCCCCTGTCCTACAGTCTTATCCCAAAGGCTTCTCACAGATGTATATATAACATGCACTGTATAAACTTCAGGCTCCCCCCGAACATCTGGTTTTTTTAAACAGCAGATCGGTTAGCAGCAAGTACAATGCAACCCCTAAAAACATTAAAAAGACAACTTACTAAATGATCTTTGTAAAAGGATCTTTAAAGAACAGCATAAATCTGCAGGAACTGTTCCCCTTTAATGCTGAATAACAAGCTAAAAATTATTAAGCTGTCACTGAGAAACTATTCTCAAGTAATGCTTTCTCTGGCTTTCTGTTTCAAGAGTGGCTGGAACTCATTACCAAAGACCCCCTATTTCCTGTCTCTGTTCTACTCCCTGTTTATCGTAACACTACTCAGCCTTCTCAATTTATTTCAGGCTTAGACTAAACCTAAAAATAAGTTCTGCTCTTTGAATTACTTGCCTGTTCTCTCAAAAGACATTATAAAAGGAGAGGAATTCAAGGACGATCCTGTGAATAAGATAATGATCCCATAAATACTGCTATTGCCAAAGAGACGATTTTCCATCCTAACAGAAGATGATGATACCCTTCCAAGACATTTGTCTGCTCCTGCTGAAGCTGAAATCTCACAGCATGGCAACTTTTCAAACTTGCAACACCAAGATAAATGTGTGTGCAACGCAATGCTCTGGCAAGAAGGGAAGTTTTAAGTGTTGCCTTTTATTGCGGTGTCCTCTAGTGCCTCCACACAGCAGCGATCCATAACTTCTAATTTTTCCCAATAAACTCTGGTTTCCAGTGTTAGTTCTCCCCCTAGTTCAAAGTGGCTCTGTCCTTAAACTGGGCAGCTGATTGTTGCATGCACAAGGACAACTGCTTGGGCAATGCCTCTTCAGACTCAAAGGCAGCTGCCCCCACATGATCATCTCAGAACATTTGTTTATCTCCTCATTGCCTTCAGATGCTGCAGCCAGGCTGAGCCCCGGGCTCAGGGAGCAGTAAACCAGCAGTTTGGAAGAGCCAGTCTCAAAGCTGCCCGTGGTACTAATGTTATACAAAGGACACCAAGTCTGAAGCTGTATAAAGCCTTTCCTACAGGGACCTGTCTCACTCTGGCACCTATCCACATTCCAGGCTGGGGAAGTCACAGATACGTGACAAAATTTCTTCAAGGGGTTGTGGGTTTTTTAATATTTCAACCATTCGTGGTCCCTTTGACCTGATAGAGCTCTTTTGAGAACCTCCCACAACACAAACTAAGAGGGAAGGATATAAACCTAGACTTTCAGTTCCCTTCATGTATTTATCATCTGTTCTTACTTCAAGTCACATGACAAAAAAAACACGGCAATTTTTATTAAGTCAGTGCTACTAATCTTCTGAAGATGCTGGGATACCTAAAATCACCAGTAAATGTGAGGAGAAAAGAACTGTCCATTTCCAGAAGCAATGCTACAAGACAGATCTGACTTGGGTTGCCCTGAGCAGAGAATATACTTATTTTATGCTGTCTGAAAGTTGATGAGACCAGTTATTTCTTGAATAGCTCATACTATCTGGCAAAAATCTTAATACATCATCAACAGTGCATTAAAAAAAAAAAAAAGTACTTAATAGAATACACATCCCTGTGCATGACAGCCTCCATCATAGCTGACAATCTGGAGACTGAATAGGAGTTGTCATTAAACATGAAAACCCAACAGTATAAAGTATTTTTTTTCCCCAAAAAAACTTGTTAACTAATTATGGAGATTAGCAAATATATCAAACTTTATCTCACAGCATTGCATATCCCATAGTATCACCACTATGGTGCCTCAAGTTCCACATTTCATCCATTTCAAAACGTTGGCTCTAAGACTCGCATTTTGGTTTTATTTGAGGAAGAAGGAAATACCTCTCTTAAAACACTCCACCACACTTCAACAGCCAATGATTCTGCTTCTAACTTTTAAAACTACAGAAAATCTATTGTTCTAAACTTCCTAGTGCCCCTAGGGTTAGGCACCTGCATTTCTCCTTTTAGAAGTATTAAAAATGGCAACATACCTTTCTTCTGCCTTGTCACTTGTGCTGAATTGCATGAAAAAGCGTCTTGATTTCTGTTAGTCATTCTTCCTGATTAAAAGGTGGGTGCCTGAATTTTCTGCATCTTATCAGCCAGAATGTTGACAGCATACATTCCAGACAGTCACATGCTCACTGGGGAGCCTGTCACCTGCACACTGAACTTTACATCCTGCTTGAGCTTTGGCCTGAAACTTTCAGAAACCAGCGGAATGCAAATGAATTGCTCCAGGTTTGTTTAGAATGCTTTTCCATTTCACTGGGAAAACAGGTTAGCTTCTCTGGGCAGTATGAAAATAAGGGAAAAACGTTGCAATCTCAGGATTGCTTCATCAAGTTACCACTGTATGTTTTTCTTATTTTCAGGAAATCCATGTCTGTGTGTAGCTCTTCACTGAGCACCAGTTCCTGGTTCAGTGAAGAGCTAAAAAATAAAGAAGCAGAAGCTCCCCCACTTCCACTGTAGAACCACCACCTTCAAGTGTTACCCCAGAGAGAGACTGGTACAGCTTTTGCTCTCTCACCCCCATCAAATTGTCTGTTTTCTCCAGTGCCATCCTCAAAAATAAAAGAACACGCACATTATAGCAATACAAATGCAATGTAGAGCAGTAAAATATTTCAAGTTACTGAAAAGTTTATATAGTCCATAAGCTGTGTGATAACCCATTAGGGTTTATTTGCCAGTTCCATACTTCCACAGAAAGCTGCTGACTACTGCCAGTCTTGACTGGACTGAAAGCTCCATTTGCAGAACACCAAAGGTGCCAGCCCAAGAACTTTTGTGCTGATACACAACCAACAAAACCCACTCAGATAAGTGAGCCACTACTTTTAGTCAGCATGTCAAATACTTCAAACAAGGTTTGAAGTCTCTTTTAAATAGTAAACAAACATGCTGCAAGAGCTTTGGAACTGAAAGCAACATGCTTTAAAAGATCAGCTGTGCTTCTCATGTGCCTCCATTCCAGACTTTGAAGATGCAAGAAAATATCCAGAAATGCACTTAGAACTGTGGAGGGAAAGGCACTGTTCTGGTGTTTTCCCTTTTCTACCAACACCGAGCTGAAGAAACACAGAGCTGTTTACTTTTCTTACCACTTTCTTTCCCCCCCTCTTTCTCCCACCCAGCTAGGGCACTATGGACACTAAAAATTATATTCATTAACATTTTTTTTAGCAATTTTACTTTTTGTTTGTGATAAAATACAGGTTTTGGTGCAGCACTAATGCAAATGGTCAATCTTGTTCTTCTATTGCCTCTGAATCTTCTGGGAGATTAACAGGCAAAGGAATAGGAGGAATCAGAGCAGTCCTCCAGGTGTCCCTTTTCATCAATAACTCATAGATTGTTCTGGTTTCAAATCCCACCTGCCCCTGAAAACACTAAAAGAACTAACACTTGCTGTCTTAGGCCAGGAAATGACCTGTCCAGGTTTGCGTCCTCTCAGCCTTATGAGGGGAGACCAGTGAGGATGGACATGCTAAAAAATTTTACTCATTCCCAAGAATTATTATCAACTTTTCCTACATCTCTTCTTCTGTGTTTTTTTTTAATTTTCTTTTTTTTTTCTTTTTTTTTTTTTTCCTTTTATTTTTTTTCTTTTTTCTTTTTCCTAATCCTAGTGTCTGGGCTGCTTTGGAAACGAAGGGATTATGACCAGATTTTAAAAGGGAAAATGTTTTCAGCATCCCAATTCACATGTGTCATTCTCATGGTGCAGAAAAAAGTGAGAGCTTTGGAGTGAAAAAAGAGAGAGAAAATACGGGAATACTTGTGTATAAAGAACTCGGGCTACTTGTGTAGAAGACAATGGAGGAAGAATCTCTTTATCATGGAAAAAATGGCTTCAGGAATCTAGGTAAGTATTTCCAGCAAGAAAATTAGTCTTAGAATCTTAATTGTGACTGACTGATAATGCCTACGTGACAGAGAAAGAAGAAACTCTTGGAACAAAATTTAAAAAATGCACTGCATTCTGCAGATGAGCACGTTTGCTTTGCTTGTGATAATTGGAAGAAAATAAACAATATCCTGGGAAACAGACAAGAAATAACATTTTGCAGTTGCACAAACAAATAATCCTTTCCCAGCATAAGATGCACTCAATCCTAGTGCCTTAACTCTCTGATTAAAATCAAGAATCAGACTTGACTCAGAATGAAGCAGACTTAGATGGCCATTAGTTCCATGTGGTGGGTAACCCTCTCCATTATTCCCTGTTGGTAATTCCTGCAGCAGGTGCTGCTATCCCTGGAGCCATTCCCCTGTCACACATCTCCCAACACTGCCGTGTCCTCCCTGGTCACTGCTCAAGCAATAACAGCTCCCTTCCCTTGGCTGGCATAAAGAATGTGTTGCTGGTTCTGAGATGAAGTTACTGTCTGTTGATTCATCCACAGACTTTTGCACATTCTTGGCAGTTTCACACATTCCTCACCATATGCTAAAACACTTTGTCCAGCCCAAGTTCTACAAGAACTGTGCCTTTGTTTTTTTGTTTTTTTTTTTCCCACGAAACTTATTTAGAAGAGAACATAAGAAATCTGAGTTCTCTGTTTTCACATGAAATCTAAAAAATATTTTCTACTTCACAGACCATCAACATCACTGTGAACACTTCCCCCAGTTATATGCAGAGTACACCGATACGTGAAGAAAAGAATTAAAGATTCTTATTTTTATCCTACCACGGAGCACATTGCATTAAGTCAGGTTTAGTTTCCTGTCTCAAATACTTCAAAGCACTGCTGAAAAGACTAAATCTGCAATAAATCAGTATATGACACATTGGAATTTACCAAATATTTGCATACGCACCAATAACATTATCAGGTAAGAGTGTGCCTCTCCTCGCTATGATACACATCAGATTTTTCTCTTATAAATTTCAGAATGGAAAAAAATAGTAAAAAAACTCCCAAAATAGAATAAGCTGCACATACACCTTTACAAGTCCTTTTTTCTGATAAGGAATATACAAATACTATTTTCATTTTTTTTCTTAAGCATGTCATTACCGAGGAAAATTAGGCCCCTTGTTTCCAACTTCTGGACAAGAATAGGATGCCAACATGTTTAGACAATATGTCCAAAATAAGTGTTTTTTTCCCATTTTTGAATGGTCACAAAAGCTTAAAAAATATTTAGTTTTGTGTTATTAGCAAACTAATCCAAAAGAGAATGAAATAACTTTGTTGTGGATACAATATTGCAATGTTTGTCATAACTAATAAGATTTAGAAAATTTCAATATGTCAACCTAGGCATTCAAATTCTGTGAAATCTGAATAGGAGTTATATAGACAAATACTTCAAAGTTATGCCCTTCTATTATTCAAATAACGCCTCCAAATCAATTACAGGAACCTTTTAAAACTAAATTTTGTCTCCAGTTTCTCTATGCAACCTCTACACCTTTTCTGTCAGCACCATTGTTTAAGGAAACAATTCTCTCTTTCTGATCTCTTTGTTAATTACTTTATGGAGAACATTTTCCAATGTTTCCTGTAGATCCACTTGAAAAATACATTTATGCACTAATGTTTGTCAAATGAATACAGTATATAACATTCAAATCAGTGAAAAGTAATACAGCTGGTTTTATTATTTAGATTCTAGTGAAAGAACAGAAGGGGAGATGGAAAAGGGACTCCATGCGTAACATCAGACACAAAAAGAAAGTTGAACTAATGGAATATTCAACCACTCACTGCAAAGGAAGGCACTGAAGCTAAGTGCTGAACGAGACTTGTACGAATGGAACTGAATAAAGCATATTTTTGCAGGATAACATGCAATTTATGTACAAAATCATGGCTTCCTACAGAGTATTCTACTGACAGCATCAAGGTGCGGATGGGCCACATAGCTGAGGATTGCACCTGAGGGCAAAGTTCATAAATGTCAGTAGAGCACCTTGAAATCTCGGAAAAATTACATATGATACAGGCCCTGCTGCTACAGCAGGAATATCACCTGTCTTCCATGAGTACTCTAAGCCTCAGGCCATAACTCAATCCTGTTTAAGCAATTCTAGTCCCTGAAGTTTAAGGTGGCTCTGTTCATCATCACTGATCATTGCAAGGATGAAAGAAAATGACATTTTTAGAAAGTGATATAAATCAGTCCTATCCACAGCAAAACTGTTTTAAACTCCTCTTCGTTCTTCACGTAGAGGAGACCTTCTCCTGAGAGCTCCTCCAGTGAGCAGTCACTGACTGTCAGAGGTGATGAGTTTGGTTCCCAGACAAAGCAACCACAGAACACTGGAAAAATCAGGCCTGGTTTGGAAAAGTTCCAAGCAAGCTCTGTATATCAGCAGTTCCACTGTCTCCAAGGCATTCTCTAGTATTCATAAATGGATGAACACATGAAGGGCATCTCTGTGCTGGTTCTGGTGTCCTGGGAATTGCTCTGAAACACTTGGGGAGCTCTGAGAGGACCAGATTTTCCAGTTCAGGCCTTCCTTGCATCATCAATTCACAGAAAAGGAGCTGGAACACAGTGGAGGACTGGGATATTTAACTTTCAACCCTGAGTCCTTCTCAGAAAACAGAACCTATCTAAAGTTTCAAGCTGGCAAAAATAAACACGAGTGCTTATGGAATGACTGCTTTTCTATGCTGTCCCAAGCAGGCTCTGCTGCTTCCTTTTCAATCTAACATGTGCTAATATCCCTTGGCAGTGGGGTGATCCAGCTATAAATATCTCCATCAGGATTCCCAGCAGCTGAGTTCCACAGTCAGATCTTCCAGCAGATAAATGCACTGGCTTTAACTGGGGGTGCTCAGGATTCATTTTCTTCCCACTCAGCTGTTGCTGAAAAATGCTATTGATACTTTCATAAAAGCATGTTTTCAAGTATATGGAAGTGCCCTGAACTCAGTCATTTTCTGCCTCTCTTCTGGATGGATAACCCTGTGAAATGAATCTTGGACAAATGTGAAATAGAGAGGCCAGTGATTAGGTTTCAGCAGAGTACTTTAACACATGCTTAAAATAAAACTTTGAAGTGACTTCAAAACTCCACAAACTCCATCAAGTCAGAATTCTGAACTGGGCTTTACTATTTTCATTCAAGTCTGTGTGAAAATATTGGGGAAAAATATTCCTTGATTTTAACCCACAGTGGAAACAATCTCTCTTGAATGATTTGCTCATTGATTATGAGCAAATATCAACCACGACTGTAAGGCATTTATCCTGTTTCTGCTAAAAAGTCTCTAGTTTTAAGACTAAAGAATAGATCTTGAAAAGATAAAAAGCACATAAGGCAAATCACATTCTATTAAAAGTAGAATGTTCCTTTACTATTTCTTCCACTCCTCTTTCAGTTTTCTCAAATTGAGAATATTTAGAAAGATTTTCAGAGTCAAGCTTCCAAAAACCTTTGAATAATCAGGAAAATACTAGCAAGTTTTCAAGGTTTGTAATTTTAAGGCTCATTATGTAAAGCTACATGATGGAGTGGTTTGCTTTAAATATACATGTTCCCCTAGGAGGAAGATCATGTTTTACAATCCTGAAAATGAGGCTTAAGGTCCATTGTAAGAACACAAGTGTTCCTCTGTACACAAAAAAAGGATTCCATAAAGGTAGATAGACTAAAACCCAGAATGAACAGTGTGGAAATTCATTTAGAGTTATGAGACTGTAACTAGATACATTCTCTGGTAGCTCACAAAACCAATTTGTCACTGCAGCAGTTAATTTTTAATGCTGAAATTACTATCTGCTTTGTGATAGGTCACGTGGTCACTGGCAATACTGAAATATTTAGCAAGAAACATGGATACTATCCACAAATTTGTTTTGTATGAACTCTCCCTGTAAGTCCCTAGGTCTTTGTGTTCTCTTCTTAAGGCCAAAGGATTTACAATCATAAAGCCATGTAAAATAGTTCTTTTCAAGGCAGAAGTTTTTAGTAGAATTCTAAACTAGTTAAAAGTCTGTAGTTAATCATGTTTTCTTCTGCTTTAGGTTTGTCAAAAGATTTGTTCGACTACAGCAACTATAAAATCCTCATTCTATGGTGACACAGAATTTTTCTAAATTTAGTGCTAACTTTGTCAAACCTGTTTCATCTATCTCAAAGCAGGGCAGCACAGCTACTGTGTCCATTTATTCTGTAAATGCAGGAACCTGAATTGTTCATAGATCCCAGACCACAAACAAACAAATAAAAGGCCTTTTCTAAAAAAACACCTTTAGTCCAACAGATGCTGTGCCTCGATCTTAGAGGAAACACCTAATCACCAATGGGTCCATAAGATAAAGGAATTAAGCAGCTGCTCTCAAAAGAGTTAATAGGGAAGGTAATATCAGGTATGAAACATGATGCCTGAAGTTTTCCTTTTCTAGTCATATCTAAATTTTTCCACATCTTTGGTATTCACACCTAGAGCAGATGGGACAAAGAATATAAAAGTTACCAGTGGTTAAAAATAAAAAAATTATTAATCAGAAACAACTCTTGGTGATATTTCATGCCTGATAAATTCCAGGGTTTGGTGCTATGGGCCTGAAGGAAGGTGAAACCAGCTGTAATATCAATAATCATCACAGAAACTTCCTGGCTGATCAGTGATAAACCTATGGGCCTCAAAACTGGCCAAAGGCTAAACTCCACAGCCTTTATTTATTTATTTGAAGGTGTAGTTCAGCATATTAAGTGGCAATTCTCAAAGCTGCAAAGCTACTTGAGTTATGAGGCCAAGGGGCAGTTTTCTGCAGAGGTTATTTTCCCCATGCAGGTACAACTGATCTCTGGTTTCTAGGTGTTACTCCAACAAAAACAGCGCAAAGAAAATCCAGCCACTTTCTGCCCTCTGAGCTGCAATCACAAATCCTAAAGCAAACACAGAGCAGGGACACTCACCGTGGGCCCCACAGAGCTCTCAGGGCTGCAGTAGGGTGTGAAGATTGCAAATGCAGAAGGAACACAGCAGACAAGCATCAGGACTTTTATCCTGTAATTTGCTTAAACACAAATGCTGGTGGTCAAATGCTGCTGTTTGATACTATCCAGCAAGAATGAGCCTCCAGTCTTCCTTCTGACTTCCTTCTCTGTGGCTTCCCAGCAAAGCAACACGGGGCAGTGGCAAAACACACATTCAAATTGGGCACATTGTTTGTGTTCTTGATTAGCCATGGCAGCTGAAATGATTCCTAATACAATTTTCATCCACACACTGAAGGAGAACAACACACTTTTCTTGAAAGAAGCACACTTCTCTGGCCCTAAAACCACAAAATGGCTTTTTGTACCTTTAGTTTCTAATGCGTGCCTAACCAGGATAAATTTGGAATATTTTTGGTGCCCGTTTGGGTAAAGCGCTAGAAACAAAGCAGTTGCTGTATTCTCTGAAGCTATTCAGTGACATACTAGAGCAGCTCTCCATCTTCAAAGGAAGGTGCATGGACCCCAAAATATACAGACATGGAATTAATCACCCACAAAAGAAAATCCCTTTCCATTTATAGCTGTTATTTAATGTGTAACAGCTCTAAACAATAAAATCTCAAGGGAATCACTTCACCATTCACTGTTTGCATATCACATACAATGTTTGCTGCAATTCAATTACTGCTACTGCTAATAAACACTGTTTTATGTAACATTTAAGTTGAATACAACAAATTATATTCCAAATCTCTGTGCTCAGTCATTAGCCAACAGTTTAAATAGAATGTTTAGATGACACACTTTGGAGCACATTCCACTGGAGAATGTGCTACATCTGTGGTTTTTTTAAATGATACTCCAGCACTTCATAGAGTAGTGATCACTAAACTGCTTTTGAGGCTTCCAGTGTGAATGGATTCACTGAGATGTGGAGTTCTCATTCTTTAGAGCTGACTACCTCAACTATCCTGACATATGACACACATTAAGTGTCATTTTCATAGCTCTGGGCTGGAACGAAGGAAATTTCAGTATAGGACACGACTATGAAATACATATTCCATTTCATTGAAAGGATCTGAGTTTTATCAGAGTCCTTCTGCAGAAATTGTATGTATGCTTGTAAATTATTTGCATTTAAAAAAAAAATATATATATATATAAGAAAGCTCTTCAAATACATAAGATTACTATTTTCAAATAACAGTTACAGCAACTATGCACTACCCTCCCTCAACGTAGAGCAGTGCAAAATATTGTAAAACCAGTCATCTCTACATGCTGCTCTAGAGATACTCCAAACCACTTTCTTCCCTGTTTTCTTGGTTCTGAATCCAGACTGCCCAACTGTTTTGTCAAATGACTACTACTTCTGATACAGGGTCAATTTTACTGTGAACAACTCTGGATATTTGTCTTTTATGCATCAAACTCATCTCTTAGCTATCATAAAGACTAGAAAAATCATTAGAATTTCTGCTGAGGCAAGCATTTGGTAAGAGCTGGCCTAAGGATATCTAAATCCAAAATCTAATATTGTAAATCTAAATTAAATATTACCTACACATTTAGCTTTCAAAACTGGTACCAAATTCTCGTTCCTGTCTCTCATGTGGGCCCAAACAGGATTTTCCAGCCCCACACCTGCACTCTGTGAAGAATGCCAACAAGCCAGCAGCTGACAAGTTCAAACAAAAGCAGCCACCTTTCCAACAGCGTGGGGTTACAGCCAGCACACGTCAGCTGCAGCAGAAAACAAACCCCAAACCAGAGGCTGCAGGCACGGTTATTGCAGAACAGTCACATGCACTGACAAAGCCAGAGGAAAACCCATTAATCTAGGAAACTTCCTGAAGCTGGGGAAGGCAGAGGTAGATTTTACTTATGAGGAACCCACCAGGCCCTGGCAGGTCTAGGGAGGGGGAAGGTTGTGTTTCTCCTCCTGTCCATCCAGTGGGTCTCTTCTTTTGAGGTCTATCTCAGGATCTGCGCCTCACCTGGGAAACCTCAGTCTTTTCCAGGGTAGTCAAATGTTATGTTTGTTCCCCATCCATCCCAACAGGAATGTCTCCCCTGCAGAATCAAAGGCTTTCCTGCATTTTCTCCCTCTGCCTGGTATACAGGGAGCTTTGGAGATTCATAATACCCACAGCAAGGGAAATGCAGCAAGGAAAAGGAAAGGAGGCTCATCCAGTCTGGATCTGTCCCTTCAACAGACAGTGCCACTTAATTCTAAACTGACAGCTAAAAATTAGAAATTTTGTAAATAGTTACAAATTTGTTATCTCCAGCAAAGAGTGGAACAAAGCAAACCAAACTTTAAATAAAACCCCAAAAACACAGAAGAGGTAATGTTTTTTGTACTTCATTTTTACTATCTCTTCTCTCCCCAAAGGACAAAATAAGGTCTTTTATCAATTTCTTCTACTCCTATATCTGCACTGTATAGAAATCAGCACATAAAGCAGTGATATCATCAGCTATTATTGCTCACCACCCCCTAGGGTTTTCTAAGTATGAAGATTTCAGTTATTATAAAAATAATTAAAGTATGAAAATACTTGACCCAGCCCAGTTTGCAGACAAAATGGAAAAGCTCAAATAACAACTCACCAGGTTCTCCTCAAACCACTCCCTCAGACACACTGCCGTGGCTCCTGGGATTTGGTTCCTCAGAGCTTCTTTCTCCTGAGGGTCCTCCAGCATCTCCAGGGCCATCTTCAGATCTTCCAGGAGGTGCAAAATTTGAAATGTGCCCAGGTACACTGATGGGGCAGGTGACACGATGTCATAACCACCATTAGCATACTCTGTGGCTGACTTTGTGCCTAAAAAAAAAAACAAAATTGGGAGAGTCAATAATGTTATATAATTGCTTTGTAGGTGGCGAATTATTAGGTACTGCATGCTACAGTATTTGGACTTCAGACTGACAATTTTCACTACAGGCTGAAAACCTTCGTTTCAGGCTTAGAAACACCTGAATTAGTCTCTAGATAAATAATGAAATCTGGAGAATTAAATGCAAGAGGTGTGTACAGGCACATCAAAAAAGAATTTTGACCTAGATCACATTTGCAATGTCCAAATTAGAAATCCTGAAGTTCATCTCAAATCACATGTAATATTCCACAGTTACCAAGAGATGTCACTAACTTCTCAGCTACATCACTGCAAGTCCTCACACAGCACACTGCTGAGCAATGCGAGGATGACTGATGGAACTCTTTGACAAGGAACTGGGATCAAAGTAGATCATGGTACCAGATCTAAAAAAACATAAACGGCCATGATCTGGTCTAGAACTCTCCCACAGAGAACAACACTACAGGAGTTAGCAATGAAAATGGCAAATGAAACTTTTCTAGCTCTATAAATTGCAAAAAACTCTCTAAATTGCACTGTCTCCTGCCAGTCCTCCAACATCAAGGTTATTTTTCTCAACAACTATAGGCACAAAAACCCGTAACTCACTTATGGAAGAATTACAAATAATACAAATTCTAATATCTCCAAAACTTCTTGCCTTAGTACCCTGTGTGGTTCAATGAGATGCACACTAAAATAAGCTCACTTTTCTCAGTCCTGAAATTCAGACCTTGATTTCATTTAATATGCCTTTGTGTCTCTAAGAACCCGTCAGGCAGAAAACTTCTATTTACTTCTTCTATTTACTCTTTATTTTTTAAAGTTTTTATTTACAATTCATTGCCTTGTGTACAGAATAGATTGTACACATGTCTTCATTCATGTTCTCTCTAGCATGAACAATCACAATTTCCCTTCCTATTTGACTTAATGGGAGATTTTTTTAGGTTTTTGGTCATTCACATTTTACTGGCTCCATATAGCATTTAGTATTCATTAGAAGACTACATAATTGAAGAACACAATGGGATTTTAATAATCACCTTGCTGTTATTCTTTTTACTCCTGTGTTTAACATAGTTTACATGTTTGCAATGAAAGGAACAAAAATCTTCCCGGGGTCTTTGAAAATGATCTACCAGGTTTATTTTTCCCCTGAGCAAATGAATCTAATGCGATGTACAAATGTATAAGGAATTCAGATTTTCTTCTTGAATGCATGCTGTCTTGCATTAAGCAATGTTAGTTTGCCTGCTATGGTCATTTATTTGCCATGATTTAGGCATTGCAAACTGTTTGAACCCAGTGTTTCATTTTACATGTAGCCTGATACTCATCTCATGAATGCATCAACACTGTGTCTAGGACACAGAAATAAATAACTTCTGCACCAAAAGCAGCTTTTAACCAAACTGCTAATTTATCATTTAATGCTAATATCATTCCTCATTTCTATCAGTTTTTGAACAAAGACAATACTTGATCTTTCATTTAGTGGATGCCTAATTTTACTCACAGCTTTTGGGAAAATTTAAACAATATTAACCAGGTTTTCTTCAGAAACTCTTTCAATGACCCAAAGTAGCGTGTCATGTCTTTACAAAAAAATGTGTGGCTTGAATTCTAGCATACAATCCATGTGGGGTTTTTTTTTTTTTGACTGTTTTAAATAATGAAAAGCCCTCCCTAGAAATTTTGTAAGGCTCTGTAGTAGGATTTTTCTTTTTTTATTTTGGTAAAGCAAGAGTCATTTTCACTACTGTGGCATTTCATATTACCTTAATCTCTTTTCACTCTCTGAGTATTCTGTTTGAGCCTGTTGACTTCTGCTGCTTACGAGTTTATTTTAATATCTCAAGTGCAAGATCTCATCTTAATTTCTGGCTAAGACTATGTCCAAGATAAAGTTTCTTCAATATCCGGTGCTCCAAAGGCTGCCACACGAGACAAGCTCACCCAGTAAAACAACCTTGGCTTCCTGAGTTACTTCCTTTTGAGAGGAGGATCAACTGACTGGTTTACAGGACCTGTGCTCCCTAATCATTAAATGATATTTTCTTAGGTATTTCTGTGCTCTCAGCTACTCAGGCCAGCTTGTTTCTGTTTATGCTATCTCCTAATGCAGATTAATACTAAACTATTAAACTAAAAATAGCAGATTTCCAAATTGCCTGAGGGTCATTTGGATCATATAACCAATTACATCTTCTTCGTTCAGCCTGTGGCTTATTACTTATATTCTGGGATGCACACACAAACTGATAATATGACACTGACTTCTTAAGCAGCATTGATTCCTTGGTTATTGCGCTATTTCTCACTCTTTTGGAAAACTCCATGCCAATATTTTCTTTTTGCTTAACAAGCACTTTTCACTCTAGAAAATCAGACAGGATTCAAAGCCATTTCATAATCAGCTCTGGTGGCTGCCCTTCCAATGAATTGGCAATTTGAAGTATTTATGGAATGGGAAAAACTGAAAGGCGAATTCTGCTATAGATTTTTTCATGTTATTTTTCTGAATATTTTTTGTTTATAGACGAGAGAAAAAAAACAAACAAAATTCCACACAACTCAAACAAAACCACGTAAACTTACAGGCCCACAACAAATACTTCAGGTGTGCAAAAAAAGCCAAGCTAAATACAATTTAAAACAACTGTTCAGGAGTTCAGTTAATTATAGTCAGTAGATAGCTTATATGGTCAAATATACACCTCCATCAAATGCACCACTGTAACTTTCTCCAGGACAGAATTGGTAAAATCTTTGTTCACCAGTCCAAGTGACTCACTGTGTATCACCTTGCCTCAATCCTTGCATTATCATGACTACAACATTCCTGGCAAAATCTGCCTTCCACAGAAAATAATCCCAGTTCAGGTAGGAAATTTCAGTGTCAGCAGCACCCACACATTTCATCATGCCTTGATTTGATTTGCCTCTACCAAAATACCAGGGAAAACGACACATCCACACAGGGACTGTCACCTTTGAGAAACCAATCCCATAAAGGATAGAATTTCTAAAGTGCTGAAGCACAGGCAGAGCCAGCCAGGAATTCTGTGATTTCTTGGGATGGCATGGTCCACGGGCATCCTTGAGTCATCCCAGGCTCTTCAAGTGACACTTCAGACTGGCAGAATTCTCTGCAGCCTCACATTTTGCAAAATGTTGAATTACTTCAAAAATAGTTTCTATGGGTTGCTAATGTAGCGCCTTTTATTCTCCTTGCTGCAAGGGAAAATGGAGAACTCCTCTGAATGCAATGTGTACTAGGTACAGAAATGCAGAAATACAGAGCTCAACTCAGCATTTTAATACAGAAAACTTCTTGATTTACTGCTAAAATTCAAATGAATCACAGACTTGCTTTTCTTATTTGCTTTCCATGTATTTTCATGCTAAGTAGGATTGCACTTCTCACCAGAAGGACAAGAACACACCCTGGAAAAGGAGAAGTGTGTAGGAGTAAATAATTGTATTTCTTTGCATGGCTTTAAACCTTGACATCATCCTGCTGCAAAGTACATGAAGTTTTAGCACCAGACAGTAAGAATCTGGATGCCCTTGCAGATTAATGGAAATGAAAAGAAAAGGAGATGCCACACAACATCATTGGTTACCAGAATTCTCTACCATTAACAGCTCTTTATATGTGCGTAGCTTTATTATAGGTAACTGAAGAGGGGAAGAAAGCAGTTCAAACATCAGAATTCTATCAATACTCAGGAAAAATGAGCACAGCTATGGACTCTTGTAAAAGAACTCATTTTTTTTCTTGAGCAAGTCACAGTCTTGTACCTCACTTCTTTTTCCAGGGGTAAACAGGACATGGGGGAATCTTTTGTCATGATATTTATATAATACCCAACACTATGTTTTCCTAGTGTACCACTGGAACACAATGCTTCACCATGAATGTTCACTTTAGAAGAGCAGGAAAGAAAGAAAGAAAGAAAGAAAGAAAGGAAGAAAAAAGTGTTGGAACTAAGACATTCAAAGTATTTCACTCCTGGCCTCCCCAAACAATCAATGAAGTGAAGGAGGTTAAAGGCAGCTGCACATTTTATGTAGGAAGAAAGAAAAAAATAAGTAATAAAACAAGCAAAACAACTTTTAAGTTACACATTTCTTACACCCTGACCATACAAGCACATTTTTCTTTCAGAGGTCCTTGCAATTAGCCGAATGGCTTCAAAGGAACATTCCTTTTGGGCAAATACATGACCTATTCAGAAAATGGCAGTGCCAATAGCTTGCAAAAATAAGTCATTAAGCACAAGTAAAGAAAGAGGTAAAAGCCCTGTCAGTTTGAAAATCCCTTCTCTTCAGCATATGTTGTATGCATTCCTCCATCACCCAGCTTCTGTCTCTCCTAGCAGTAGATATTGTGTCTGATCTCTCACTTTCCCTTCCATCTTAACTTCTGATCCTCTGCATTCGTCCTTTTCATCACAGTTTTTTAACTCTCCAGCTGATTGAGTTTTGAAAAAGAATTCCAGGTAATGTACAACTCAAACATAAGCAGTTAGAAAGAGATTTTCCTAAGACTGGTAGCTCCTTTAGATCAGAAACCAGCAAAAAACAACAAAAACCTACAGCAAACACCAAAAACTACATCTACCCTGGGTAAGGATGACTTTCTATAAAGCTGAAATATTCATGGGTAACAATATTTTTACCTGAATTTTTACTCAGTGACTGTATAGGTTGTCCAAGTTCTTCCTCTCTCCTTCAAGACTACAAAGCGTAATTTTCTTTGAAGTGCAGTTTTCTTTTTCTCATGAAGACAGCCTTGAAAATGTGAATTTATGTAAACTAGCAGTAAGGGCTGGACAGGACATATTTCAGCCTCCTTGTTCCTAAGCCTCCTGCAAAATGAGTGAAGAAGGAGCTCACACAACCCTTTCTTCTCATACTGCAATGCAGAATACATCACAAACAGTGTGTTTTGAATCACAGCTCATATTAGCTTCTCCTCAAATCTCTGCTTTTAGATCTTTAACTACAGGGAAAAGTAACTATTAAGTTGGATTAGCAGGAAGCTGTAGGAAAAAATTTCCAAGCCTTGAAAGGCTAATGACCACATTCAGATGAGAGCTTCATGCAGCTCAGATGATTTTCAGCCGAGCCCTGCCTACAATCACACGTGGAATCTTTGAGATAATTTCCAAGAACTGTCTATAATTTCTTATGCAAATTATAGGTGTAATTACTCAGACTTCTTTCCTACATGTTTCTAGATGCTGAGCTGGGATGTGCAGCACTTTTAGGGACTGCACACAACAGCTACAACAAAAAGAAGTCTCTCCTATCTAGAAACATAAGCTAAGCAGCCTGGTGAAAAAAAGGAGGATGAATTATGCAGCTGTGATGGAGGTTTAAGGCTGCCTCCCCACTGCACAGGAAAAACAGGATCAACATGTTTATTAAAAAATAAAAAATACTTTCAAGAATTTTCTCTCTTATTTTTTAAAATTATAGATAAAAAAGGAGCATATTTAGGGCCAGTGAAACCAGTAATCTAAGTAAAACAGTGTTTTTAGCACAAAATATATAATTGTGTGCAATTAGCAGTAGTAAGAGCATTCAGTTTGTGAGAAAATGAAGGAAAACTTGTTTCATTCATTTCATTCATTGCTTTCATTTTTAAAAAGATTCTCAAATCAATTCCATTAGCTTAAAGTAAGAGGCGGACAAGACACAACTTTGAATTTAATGATATCAAACTTTAAATTTAAATCTCAGAAATCTGTTCACTTGCCTGTTAAACAACTGACTCACTCGTACTAAAAAACAGATCACATCATACAAACTACAAAAGGACCTTTGTCCCTGAGATTTTCAGTCCCGTGGGATTTTGGCCATCATGGTTTCACTGCCTTTCTTCAGCCACAACTTGTATCTGGAGCTATTTATGTTTCTGTTTCTTGTCAGTCCTTCCTCAAAACTCAGCACAAACAGCAATGATGCACAGAGTTTATTTGGTATAAATGCACTGCATTACTGCAGTTTGGTAAGCTGGTGTAGCTGTTTAGGACACAACAATATTTTTGCTGTTTTGTACTTAAAAAAACTTACCTCTTCTCAGAAAAAAAATTTAAAGTAGCATATTCAAACTGTAAGTATTTTTCCATTTTGAATTAGTTTTAACCTCCATTTTCAAGAAAACTTATAATTTTGTTTTTTTGCTGGAAAGGCAGAAACACAAGGGAAGTCAAGACCAAATTGATCAGTAAATCAGTTTGACTTGGACCTCCAAAGGACCACTCTGCCTTACAGAAAACAATTTTAAACACCTGATTTTTCAGATGATAATTCAATATTTATAGGAAAGATGCTCTCAGTGCTTTCAGCTCTGTGAGTTGTGCAGTGTTGTCCTGTAGAGGGAATCCATCAGTCCTGAAAACAAGCTTGAGAATGTTCCCTCTCCATGCTGTGCTCAGAGCCCCATGACTTTGAGGGAGTGAGAATGGGAATCACGTTTGGGGGCAGCTGTAGTGGCCTCTTGCAAGGTTAAGTGCTCAAAATTGAGGAAATTCCAAAGGTCACGTTGCTCTGGCAACCCTGGGGCAGGGATCAGTTGCCAGTGCTGTACATGCACAAATCAGCGTGCAAGGTGCCCTGATTTTCACATGCTTTTAAAACACAGATCAAAAATGCACCTCATTGCAAGGTCTTAACCTGAAGGCTACAGCACGTGTGAAAGCCTTAGTAAGAGCTGGTTATGGTGAAAAATGGTTATTCAAGTGAGTAGATTTGTTTTAGGCGTTGTTAACAAAATTAAAAGCAAGGCCACAGAGAGCTGACATGAAAAATGATGAATTGAGTAAACAGAAAAACAATGAACTCTATTTTAAAAATTTTAAAATATTTTTAATTGCTACAAATAGGTTATTGTTGGTATCTGAGGAATTAACTAATCAGCTTTTCTGAAGTCAAGTATCTGAAGATAAATGTCGTTACCTTAAACAAATTTTAAGTGTTATAAAATAAAACCCCACAAATTATAAACTATAAATATTGTGTTAAGCTTTTATATTTCCTCCTTTAATATCCTGGATATTTAGAGGTCACACATAATTTTTTATCTTTCCCTTCCCCCTAAGCATTCATCATTCTTGACACATAATTTTCTAGAACTGTTATGACAGGAAGTTATGTATTCCTCTATCAAAAACCTCATTTCAAGTAATTTTCTATGTAATTTACTTTTTCATATCTCTATTGCTATAAGATCTATGCATAAACACGCTGTAGTTAATGGTTAAAAAAGCCACAATGTTTTAACTTCACAGATGCTCACCTTACTTAATGCATAGCAGTAACAGGATAAACAAGTGCTCTAGATATATTATTACTTTTGTTCAGAAAAAACAGCCTAAATAATGATTGAAAAATAACAGAAAACAAGAAGGAAGTGCACCAATCATGACTGAAGCATAGCCTTTTAACATAATTGTAATTTATTTAGAAAATGCAAGAAAACCACTGCAACTCTTGTTGTCCACTTACTCTGATCTACAATGAAGGAAATTGCTTAGTATTAAAATTGTTCTGTTTTGCTCATCATTATTTTAACCACGGCCAGTTCAGTGCTCTGAAGTGAAATTTTATGAAGATTCCTATTCCAATTATAAAAAACTGTACACCTTTACTATAGAAACCAAACTTTGAATTTGAAAGTATTGTGCACCTTGAATAGGATTTAAGTGATAAAAATGGAAAACCATCTGGAAGTGTACAAATTGAAAAAAAAAATAATAGAAGCTGTTTTCTGGCCATTCTACACAGTCACAGATGTGGCCATCAGCTGCACGTCACCCAACATGGACTCAAATGAGAGCATCTCCCCAAAACACACAAACAAAAATAGGATTAAGTACCCTGTGCCTGCTCTGGACAATTTAAATCCCTCATGAAGCAGAACAGAGGTGTCCATCCTCTTCAGCCAGACTGAATGAATCCTGTGATGACATGTGGCTGCTCAGGGGTGAAGGACGAGGTCACTAGGAAATATTGTGATTTCCTTTTATTTATCTAGGAACCCAGATAAATAATTATTCCACAGAATAGTAATTATTCCACAGAACCTGAAGTCCATCCAAAGGAGTTCAACTGAGTGTCAGTATTCTTTTTTTGTTTAGAATCTAAGTTCTAATCACTTACTCGAGGGGATTTAATAATCCCCACAAACAGGTCGTCCTTCAAATTCTGCCCGGTAAATCCCATGAGGAAAATATATTAAACTTTAACTAAAAGCCTGTTTCCCTCTTAAGCACCATTTCCTCTGCAGGCCCCTTTTCCAGAAAAGCTGTAGGCAGTGGTTGGATTTCTAACACGGCAGCCAAAGCCATGAATTGAACTCCAACATTCTGCCAGCTCAGGAGAAGGGAATTCAAACATGAATACTCCTTGGACAACTCCTTGCCCAACTTTTAAACTGTATTTACTTTTTAATCTTTCTGTGCTAATAATGAAATATTAGTACAGACCCATGTGATAACACATTTAACTTTCTCATTATTTTCCAGAGAGCAATAATTGCAGGAGCTCTGGTTAAAAGGAAACTCAGAAATTACACTGATGACTTGGTGAATTTGAAGAGACTCTGTGATAAGCTATACTGTGGTGGGAGTTTTTAGACCTTACTATTAACTGTCACTAATCACAAAGGGAAATAATGGATTTACAAATTGGTGATGGGGAGAAGCAGTTTGATAAAAAATAACTGTAAAAGAAAAACTGCATTAGTTTGTTATGTTATACTGCAAAGAAAAATAACAGTCCTATAAAGAAACACATTTTATTAAATGGGTGCAAGCTGAACAAAAGGAGAAGTAATGACCTGGTTAAAGCTCAGAGGGAAGCAGTGCACCTTAAATAAAGAATGAGTAGATGGATCTGATGGTGCTTTCTTTAGAGGAAACCTCTGTTTGGAGTGCAAGTCACTCCAGCTAATGGATAAGGGATGTGCATTGACAATCACATTAGCCCTTTTTGCTATTTTAGTCAAATAAGGCTAATCATCCAGTGTGCCCAATTTATATAGCTATGAGGGCGGGTTATCAGTACAGATGTACCGAGGCATAAAAGACTTGGGAACACTGACCTATCTGTCAAATTTGATCAGGCCCAGTGAAATTCAATTTGTTAATCTTGCCTCACAATCCTCCCCTCGTGCAGCCTGAGCACTAATAGGTTTTGTGTTGCACTGAGAATGAGCACAGGCTGCAGGGGGACTTCTTGGCTGGATTAATCAGAATCATGCGTGAGAGATGTTCCCTCTTGGAGCAAGGGGTAGGACTTCTAGAATTGGAGGGCTAAAAGTGCAAATCTGTAAATACTTGTCATATAGATTTGCATATATCCGGTTCTTACCCTGAAGGACAAGGCCACAATCCAATATTTTAAAGATAATAAAGCGAACAAAAGAAATGAGGGCTGATTAAAGAGAAAGGATGCTGGTCTTGCATGTGTATATATAAATTTATATTCATGCTTCAAAAGTTAAGCAATGTCAGATACACATCTCTGGACTTCTCCATTCTCTAAAATAGGATTAATGCTAATTTTGTGCCAGAAGATGAAGTTTCTGAGGCCAAGAGAAGCCTGTGGCTCTTCTAGTGCTCACTCAGCAAAAAAACCCATGTTTTTTATCTGCTGCCTAAGTTTACATCTGTCAGGAAGTTTAACCTTGGTTTTAGAATCCTGAAGACCTCCACAGAATCTGGATACAGTGAATTGAAAGAGCACAAACTCTTAACAAATGATTTTCTGCTGTTTCCTGTCCACTCTAAGAGCAGCTATATTTATACAGATGGTTTTTTCCCATATTTGAAGAAATCTCAGTCCTGGTTTGTTTCAGTACAGTCTTACAGTCATCCTTTCAAAGGCATTTTCTGCCTTATTTTTTCTCTCATCATACAGGACAAGATACCATTCCTGTTTTCCAGTCCCTGCCCAAATTGCATACAGAAGCTTACTGGATTGAATTAGGGAGAATCAAACTCGAATAATCATTCTGTTCTTCAGTTTCAGACAAATTTGGCTAATAAATGTATCCAAGTACAGACTCCAGCAGGTCTACTTGGTCCTTCAGTCATACCAGAATATTCAAGAAATTGTTCTGGAACACACAGAACATTGCCTAGAGGAAAATGACAACAGACTTAACCTGTCTAAAAAAGATTTATCTATTTCTGGCAAAGGAAAATAATAAAGAAATAGGGAAAAGAAGCTTTCCAAACAACTGAGTTTTCCTAAGTAAAGGAATAAGTCACTATGTTTTTTTATCAGTACAGGCAGATATAACTCTGAAATCATATGGGAAGCATCAAATCAACATTGATAAGGATTGACAGATGCACTGTTTGGGAAATATTTTGTTTCTTCTCCCACTAGGTATCTTTATATAAGCCTGTTTTCAATGTTATGCTGCCTTTCAGTGGACATTAGACTGAAAAAATAAATAATGCAAAGTCTCAAAGTCAACTCTCTGAAGAGGCTGCCAGTCTGCTCGTGACCACCCATGCACTGTGGAAATAAATTCCACGTGCCACTGGCATGCCTGGACCTTTTTAATTTAGAGCTTGGCCACCAGCACAGAGCAGCTGTGGTCAGCTGATTTCCAGTGAATACTTCTTCCAACATTTGTTTTGCTTCTCTGCATTACTGTTCTACACCAACAAGACAGTCAAGTGGTGGAGGTAAAAGTGATGTCATCTGAAAGCCTGGAAAAAATTAATTCTATTCCTTATTTATCAAGATGAAACCCTGAAATGGTATGGTACAAACAATCTGAAAAGGGAGCAGGGAGAATAATATTAAAATCAACCAACCAACAAAAATGAAAGCTGTCTTCTGGCCTCAATTATTTTTCTAGGACAAAAGTTAGAAAAAAAAATTCTTAGGTTGTCATGTATTACTATTTAATCAGTTATGCCACATATTATGAGACTCTCTTTCCATACCACAAAAAAACACCCAACACCAAACATCTATTGCCACAACCAGGACTTGCCTCACAACTGATAGCTCCTGGGAAAAAAATAGGTGTCTAATCTGAAAATCAATTTAAGTAGAGTGACTCTTTCTTCATTCTCTTGCTTTTTCTGAAGAGTGGAACTATCAGTGCATCCACGATATCCCCAGTGTGTGCAGAGCTGTGTATAAATCAAGAAGAGAGATGCCAAGTTCCATTTGTGTGCAAGTGATTTCTGAGCACAGGTTCCACAGCATCCCAAGACTTGTAGTGGCTAAAAAGTATTGTAGTGTCCTAGTTTATGAATTGTGGTTTGGGACTTGCTTTTCTTCTTCTCTCCTCATGCATCTGAGGGAAATTCAATGCTTCCCTATCTGTGTGCTTAGGTGTGAAAAAATAAAATCACAGTTAACTTCCACTGGTTAAAACCTTGTTAGAATAAGGTTTTACATTCAGGAAAATGAAATATATGTGTGATTTTTCCTATTTGCCTAGAATCTTTTCCATCAACATGAAACATCAGTTTTATCTATCCCATATTCATATTTACAATTCTGTGTACCCCAGCAGTCTGTTAAAGCTTGCACATTTAGAATAAAGTCATATGAGGATGCAAAAGATAAACAAACCCAACCCTAGTGATTGTTTAAACTAAAAATCCTGGATAATGATCCAGCCTGATGGTGACATTTAAAGCCCCATATCAGTCTCTGGACAGAAAGCTTTCCTGGAAGAGCAGGAAGGAGACCAAGGAGCAGCACAACTGCAGCAAGGGGCTGATGTCACTCTCTTCATCACCAGGGAGGAAAGCTCAGCTTGGGTGTCCCTGTTTAGATCTATAAAGCTTTAGTGAATTCTTTCCCAATGTGCATAAGTGAGATCATGGCCCTACCCTGACACTCCTTTAAAGAGCTCCTACTGCACAGTGTGTGAGCACAAGCCCCAAGGCATAATAAAAATGATGTATATTTTTATGTATACACACATATTTTTATATATTTATATGTGCATGTGTTAGACACAGTAATATATTATCGAGCTAGCCAGAAGACTTGATGAAAATTTTTTTTAAAGACACGTTGAAATAAAAAACTAACATATGAAATACAGAATGTTATCACATGGCTGAGGATGTGTTGAAGTTACCACAGAGCATTAAAGCAAAGTAAACCTCTCTTACTTCAGTATTCACCTCTCTGAGGGGAAATTGTGGGGTTTAATTCACTTTCTTTATTTGACTTTCAGTTTTCTCCACATAGCTATCGAACCAGTGTTAATAGTGAAATCTGCATGCCAGAGAACCTGATAAATTGAGAATAATTATTAAAAAGTAAACCAGACACAGTTAAATCTCAAGACAGTATGGTGTAAAATAAAGCATTGCTGTACCTGCAATGATGTCATCCATTTGCTCCAAAGCTGCTTCCAGCATATGACTGGCATCAGAAGCCATCATCTGGGATTTCTTCAGATCTTTACTATCTCTACTGAAAAGACAGAATAAACCATATGAATTACACTAAATAGCCTGATGGTAAAATGTGCTTCACTGTCGCATTATACATTAGGCTACACAAACAAAATCCATGCCTACAGCACAGTAATGCAGCTGAGTGCTACAAAAATACAGCCTAGTAATAAGAAAACTAACAAAACTCTTCCTATTCTTGATAGGTGACTTGGGAGTTCTGATTTTTTTTTAGGAGATTTTACTAAAACAATCAAATGCAAATTAAAAAAAAAAACCACCAAAGAATTTCAAATACTGGAAGCCTGAGATTCTCCTGCTCCTCACTCCTCATCCTTAATAATGGCTTCCTAAATTCAGAGTTCAGTGCATTTTAGCTTTTTCCTCTGTGGGGAAAAAAAGACTACTGACTAAGATTCAATGAAAGAATGAAAGCACGGGGTAAAACATGTCTAGCCATATAAGCAGAAATCTATAAGAGTTCTGCTTTTTGATTTTTGCCCTAAGAGTAAAGAAAACTCTGAAACAGTTTTTACTGCTCTCTTCTATATCCCCGTTCAATCTTTCCAGCACCTCTTTCATGACACCGAAAATCCAGGTCTTTCTGTCCAAATAACCAAAACATCCCAGGTTTGAGTTCTCTGAAGTTACTGCTGCTATTTTAAAACAGGATTAAATACATTCATGTTACCATCTGACATTAGAGGTAACAAAAAAAAAAAGGAATAAAAAGAAAAACCTTCCAGAGTGAGTCTCTGCCTGTGAGTTGGTGTTGCTGGACTCGAAGTCAAGCAGCAGCTGCTGCTGCCAACAGATAACATTTCAAAGGGGAGAAGAATTTATGCAGTCCATTTTCACTGCCAGTGAAAAAATCTCCTCTGGAATAAGGCCCTTTTGCACATCACTTCATTTTCATTGCTGGAGCACGGGGGCAGTGCCCACACAGAGAAGAAACAGGGACAGCTCCTGTGCATGAGACTCCCAGGGCTCTGACACAGCCCAGAGCACTCCCAGAGCCCACAGAGGGTCTCAGGCCTTGGATTCCTGTTCCATGAAGGCTGCAGTTCAGCCTCTTGGCATTCAGAGTTCTCTGACAGCAAGCTGTAAGAGCTGTGATTTCAAACTGTTCGATTTTAACAGCCATCACAAAAGACACCCGGCTGACGATGGACAGAGATACCCTTCAAATAATTCAGGGTGCAAATAAGTGTAAAGGCAATGGGCCTAGGTTTGTGGGGCTTTTTATTCTAATGCTACTGAAATGCCACTATTATGCATTTATCATGAGATTACTTGTGCAAAGAACTCAAGCAGTTTGAATTGAAATAAATATTACAATGAAAATTTGTACCATCAAACCAAAATTATTTCCTCCTCTTGAAAACTAAAAATCCTGAGACAAGGGCTTTTCTCCACGGTGCTGGTGAAATACACACTAAGAAAGCTAATTTGTTAAGAAGTTCTGTGTTTTCAGCATCCTGTGTTGATTCCAGTCAATGTAGACAACCCCAGGATCTAGAGAGAAGGATGCAGGAATGAGTCAGAAACTGCAATGTTCTAATTTGAACTCTGCCATTTAGAGCTTGTCACAGTGGGTAAGCCACAATTCAACTTCAGATCACATTGATCTGAAGAGCAATGTGAGAATGCCTCATCTTTAGTGCCACCCAAGGCTAACATTAATGTAAATGAATGGGTGGGTTTGGTCCCTTGGTTATTTTTTTTGTCAAAATAATCTTTTAAGTATGAGCAGTGCTAAATTTAACCAAAGCACGCGTCACCCAAATATTTCATTTAATGGTACTGGAAATAACATAAATTGTGCATGGAAAATCTGGAAAGACATTAAGGCAGCTGATACAAACAAAATTTCAGAGGGCTTTCTTTCACACGTGAACTTTCCAAACACTCCCCCTGAGCCTGCTGCTTCCATTTGTTGATTTTTGGGAGACTTCCATCTTCTATTGCCACATCACAGGCCACCAAAGACCTCTCAGCTGCAATGGTCCTCCTTCCCTGCAGTCTTTCTTCTAGTTCAAAGCAGCCATACCACAGGGAATAATCACCTCAGTGACAGGAAATCCACCTACAGCAAATAGGTGCCAGAGGGGCACCAAGGCTTCCTCGTGCCACCAGCCAGGAATGCATGGCCACCAGCTGTGTTGGGAAATCAGGGTAGCAGATTTCTGGCTCAGAGTTAGAAGACAGAAAAAGAGCAAAAAATGCTAAATATAGCATAGAGTTTCTATTTCTAGGTTGCACTCCATGCTTTTATTTGTAATGAAAGCTACTGCTCCGTGGGCTGGAGCAGCACAAGGCTGTTCAAACAAGAAATGCAGGACTACATTTCTGGTTAACATCTGATATAGCATTTCATCATTTGTAGTGACAAAGCCACAGAAAATGCTGATACACTGCATCACAAACTTGAAAATTCACTTATGGAAAAACCTCCCATCAAAGCCTTGGCAAAACCCAGAAAGTTTTGCTGAAAAACTCCACCAGAAGCAAATCTATCTCCTCCCTGCCTCCACAATCAGCCTGTTCTCACCTGCACCCAAGGTGTATTTGCTGCTTAACTGCATTAAGCTATAGCAAAACCTGCTGATCAAACAACGATTTATTAATAAAAGCAATGTTCTTTGCTCCAGAGAGATAATGTAATATGACTTGCTGGACATCTTTTTCTAGACAGACCTGTTGTGTGTGCTCCAGGCAAGTCTCACTTTCCCAGACACTCCCTTCTTACAGTTTGGCTGTTCTGAGCTGTATTATGAAAAGAGCTTGTCAGATCTCCTGGGCTTTCAGCTACAATTTCTGATCTACTTCTATACAAATATCTTCAAATGTGGATTATTTTAAAAATGTTATTAAATAACAAGACACTTGTAACAGTCCCTTAAACGGGATCCATCCATTTGCTGGTATTGTAATTACAAATAGTTTTACAGTTTTCATTCCT
Source organism: Cinnycerthia olivascens (assembly GCA_035048155.1). Lineage (NCBI taxonomy): Eukaryota > Metazoa > Chordata > Aves > Passeriformes > Certhiidae > Cinnycerthia > Cinnycerthia olivascens. Next base: position 6,341,676 of record JAWWMU010000237.1, on the reverse strand, counting down.
GAATGACATCAACAGATGCAGAACACCATGACTTATTACTTATGTAAATATATACATATATTTTTTTTAAAAAAGCAAGTTTTTCAGCTTTGGTAAGACTGAATAAAAGCTACCTCTCACTTTACCTCTCAATATTAGCTTGTACTAATATTCTAACCTTCAGGATTTATTAGATTAATTCATATGCCAGCAAAATACAAGAACCATGCCACTCACCTTGTCAGGTCTCTAGGAGGTGAAAGAATTTGCTTTTTTGCCTGATTAGTTAAAATTTCCTTGCCATTAATAGCCAAAGTTTTACTGTTAAGCAGATATAAGTCTAAATTATTATCATCCTTTCTAAGCCATGCATTCATACTAATTTAGAGCCCAACCCACAGAGATATTACAACCCTGTTTGTTGTAATTGCCTAGGTAATGAGATCTTCCAGGAAGTGCAGACAGAGCAAAATTCAGAGGTCTGAATTCCTGAAACTTATTTTGTTATTCTAGTCCTACACTACAAATCCTAATCTGAGATTTGCATTTCAAATAAAATGAAAAATCTCTGGTAGAACTATTGTGCTCAGAGCCAATATTTCTTGCAAATTTCTTAGCCTACATTCTCTATGTAAAACTACAACTTACTGTGTCCAAAAGGAACATAATATTTAACAGACATATTCACTATGAGCAACATATTCTTCAAAATTATGAACAGCCTTAATTAAATTTGAATCTTTCACGGCTGGCTTGAGCCAGCAGCTACCCAGAGATAAGGATATGAACAACATGAATTTAGGCAACTCAGACGTTTTCCCAAGGTTGCTCATAATAATGAGGTTACCAACTTTATCAATTACAAGGGGTGTGGTTTTTGACAGAAACTCCAGATCTTGTCTGTGGCCTATTAATTCCTCTTATATTTAGCAGGCACACGTAATAATTAACTACCACCACCTTCTCTCCTAGGATGAATAAAAACATGTTTGTAAACTGTTTAAATCCTCAGATTCGAGTATTACATTTCTTTGTACTTAATGGCATAACAAAAATATCGAGTGCCTTGGATAAGCCTCAGAAGTCCTCCAAGCTTTCCTTCAGCTCAAGATGACTCCTGCCCTGGAATGCAGAAATGTGCCCAACTTCCATCCTCTCTCTTTCCCACCTTTCTTTTCCCCCAGCCACACTCTGTGTGACATCCAGACAGGAGCACAGCCACTGATTCATCCCTCCAACTTATGGCACCAACACTTACAAAAGTTATAGATTCATACTTGGATCTTGGCCTTTTAGAACCTGCTGTAACTCTCTAACTAAGATAATCCTTAGTCTTAACTAACAATCCAGGGAACAGAATAATTTCTGATGGCTACTGGGATGACTACCTAAGGAACACTGCTTCTGCAGGATCCTCTAGGGCTCTCCAGTCAGAAATCCTATTTATCTGACAGCTGAGAGAGCTGGGGTTGCTCAGCCTGGAGTAGAGGAGGCTTCAGGAAGACCTTCCAGCAGTTTTCCAGTGATTAAAGGGTTACAAGAGAGCTGGAGAGCTTTTCACAAGGGCAAGAGTGACAGAAAAAGGGGTAAGAGTCCTAAGCTGAAGGAAGGTAGGTTTGCATTCAATGTCAGGAAGAAATTCTTTGCTGTGAGGGTGGGGAGGCCTGGCACCGGTTGCCCAGAGAAGCTGTGGCTGCCTCTCGATCCCTGGAAGTACCTACAGCCAGGCTGGATGGGGTTCTGAGCAGCTTGGGATAGTGGAAGGCATCCATGCCCATAACAAGAGGGGTGGAACCAGATGACTTTTGTGGTCCTTTCCAACCCAAAACATTCCATGGTTCTAGCTTAAATTTAATTTATTTCTTAATGCAGACAGTATTTGCTCCATTGCCCCTTCTGATTCTTCACTAGAATAAGCAGAAAGGTAAAAAAAACCTCTTCTTTCATTGATTACCCATTCTGCAATAAGTAAAATCAAGGCTATTTCAGAGGGTTTTTAAGAATAGCTAGAGTAGGAATTAAAAAAACTTATTTTCAGCTGTAAAGTGTAAAGTGCCCACGCTAAGGCAGAATGGGCAGCTCTAAAGAGAGATACAGATTAGCCAACGTTGAACAAAGAGCTGATAGCAAATTACTTCAGGTAGGTGGTAGAACTGCTAAAGTCTCTATTCAACATGTTGCTGGTGGTGCCTTCAGGAAGCTGACCTGGAACAGAGGATAAAACAGGGATTTATTGAAAGGCCTCACTGGGGACGCCTAGGCTGCACAAAGAGCCTGGCTGGGCTCACACTAGATCTCACACTTTTATAAGTTCAGGTTCATCAGCAGATTGGAGTTAATTGTCCAACCACAGCTTCAGGTTATGAAGCTCCATCTTCTTTGGTTTTTGTTCTCACCTCACCGTTGTTTATGTTCCTGGGCCTGAAAGTTGTCCTTGGAATCGAGCTGGAGAAGGAATTGTTTTGTCTCCCTACTCTGTCAAGAGAGCTCAGCAGCAATTAATATGAAACCTAAAACTACCCACCATAACAGTAGAGAATCTAAAAAATATAAAATCTAAAACCTAAGGCATCCTGGGGTTCCTTATATGAGGGGATATCCTTAAGTGAAACACTTGGCACTTTTACTTGGCACTGTAAAACCACGATATTTGTGTGTTACTGATGAAAGTCAGAGCCACAAGCATAAAGCAATGATGCTTTTAAACATAATATGCTAAATAATTTGATTTAAAATATGAAATGGAACTGAGCATAGTTAAACTTACTGCATTATGAAGTGGCAAAGTCAAAGCCAAAGATCTCTTTTCAAAAATAAACCCATTAAGTTCGCTAATACAAGTCTGAATTTCAATTTTGGGGGGAATGGAGGGTGAAGGAAAAAAGGAAGCCCCCTTTAAAAAACGCTAAATCTGACAGATACTTGATGCTTTAAAACACAAGTCTCCCCATAGCAACTCCTCCACGGGCCTGATGCATCTTGAGTTACAGTTCCTACTGTTACCATAACCAAATTTCCTGACTCATGTTTGCACAGTCTCATCCTTACATATAAAAGCTGACGCTGACAGAATGGCATGTGCAAAGTGAGCTCTCTTCAGCTCCTCTCTAACACTTCCAGCAGCTGCAGGAAGCCCTTCATTCCTCAATGTTGCTTTAAACTTTATCCAGAAAGGCTTAAAAAGCCCTTCATCATTTAATTTCATATTGCTATCAGATATAGGAAGTTCTCTGTCTCATACACAGTATAAAGGAAAAATGTTACAGCTTCTGACTTTGCAAATCTTAAAACCAATATTGCATTAATTTTTACTGTATTAAGTCCAAAAAGTCTAATTATTTTTGTTCACATCTCTGTCATCTAATTAGTTCCAGCTGCTAAGTAGTTAAAATTAAAAAAAAAAAAGCGACACAATGAATAAATAGTTTGGATATAAACTTCAGCTGAACAAAACACTACCCGATAAAATACATGAGAGGAAAGTTTCTGATCCAAAATATGAACATTTCTCCCTTAAACACATACAAAACTCAGATTAAGTATTGCAGTTCACAGCTAGTTCAGAGAGTTTCACAACTTTTCCTTTGAAAAGTTAGATCCTAAAATTTTCAACATTTAAAATAAACAGTTTTTTTGAAAATTTTCCTTCCACTCTCACTGGCTCCAAGGTCACAGCTCCGTATTTTCCTCCATGAAGGTCAACATTTCAGTGAGATCCTTGAAGTTACTTAAATCCAGCTCCAATGCCTGGGAAACTGCTCAGACCACACCTTCCCCTCACCCCCAAGTCATGAAAGTAAATTCATGCTCTGGTAAATTGAAAGGTGAGGAGTTATAATAAAAGTAAACACAGAATTCATGCACAAATTAACTCTGCCCTAGAGTAAAGCAGAGGACAAGCCCTTGACAGAAATGGAGAGAGATTAGGTAGATACGATAAGCAAAATTGTCAAAGCTAGCCTCTGTAAAACTCCTAAAAATTTAGACAAAATAAAAAATTCTTACACAGGGCCAGAAGATCTTATATCTCAAAGAAATGCATGGAGGTCCAATTTTCAAATCTTCTCCATTTCTTCAGTTCCTTGATGCACAAAGAGGATCATTGTAAAAATGATCTTGCCAACAAAGAGCAAACACCCCTCAGGCAGCTGTCAGAGCTGCTAGAGCCCATGCAGCCCTTGGAAAAGCCTCATTCCACGCGCAGGGTATTTCTGATTTTTAGAAAAATGCCACAAAAGGATCACATGATGACACAGGTGAAGCTGTGAACGTTTCCATGCAGAGTAAAAGCCACAAATCTTTACAGAAATAAATACTAAATACTCCTTAACATGGGCAGATCCTGGAATAGGTGAGGATCAGTGAAGGAATTGGCACCAGGGGATGCTGAGGTACTTGAGATGTTTTTTTTTCTGTGTCAGAACCTCAGAAAAAAGGGCCGGGTTGATGGCTAAGAAAACTGATTTCTTGCAATCCAAAGAATCAATTCTCATGCATGAGATATCTAAGGTAAAAAAACTGAGGTCTGGGTTAGACTGCACAGAGAAATAGTTCAACATAGACACAATGAAGAAAAATATTTCTCATGAATATTTATTATTGCAAAACTATCTACTCTTGGATTACTTTGATTATAAAGCTCTGTCCTAAATTTCCCTCAGCTTTACAAATGCTACATGAAGGCTCTTGTGAAGTCTAAACTCAGCTTTAGATGTAAAGGCTAAAAATATATACTAAAAAGTCAACTTTTTGACTTTGCAAAATTCATCTTCATATGAGTATTTTTCCCCCTTTGAAACATTTATAAATAATGGGAAACATCACTGAGCTGGTTTAACATTACCCAACCTGCATCTGTGGATACAAATATGCTGAATTCATGCTAACAGGAACTGACTGTATCAAGCACTTCTGTATAAATTGAAGCTTCAGTAGCTATTTTGAGGAAAGTGTCTGTGAGAAACAAAGAAAAGAAAAATATACTTCTGCTAGAAACAGCCAATTCAACAGAATTGAATCCGCTTGGATTAAAAGCACTAAGCTGGGAACAGCAAATGGGTCACTATGAGAAGCACCATATCTCACATTACTCAGCACATCAACAAAAATATAAATTCTAACAGCTGTGCCAGTTTAACGCCTGTGCTTATAAACAAAACATTCCTATATAGATTGATTCCTGAAGATTATTGAAAATATCTTTGGGAAAAAAAAACCCATCTTCAAGTTTTTTCTCTGCCTCAAGAATAGGTATAACTTTTGTCCCCAGAGATAGATTATTTCACTTGGTGTGCAAGAGACCAGCTCACAGAGCAGAGCTGCACCATTTGCTGATTTGGCTTTGATACTTTCTTCCTTATCTTGGGAATTCTGCCCAAAGTCCCTGTGGCCTGTAAATTCTGGGTTCTTTGTGCCCACTATCAGTGGTACATCCCTCCCTCAAACTTTGTTAAGTTCCCCCTCAGCCTGAAATCATTGATCACGTCAAGCCCTAAGCTTTAACAATTCTACTGACAAGTAACTCATCATTCCAAAACCTGGACATCATAACTGAGAGGCAAAAATTATTCACAGCAAGCAAAACCTCGATTTAAAGTGACATGTTTTGTTGGTTTTGCACCTCCATTATTCAAAATGTGGGATGTCTTAGTCCCTGCAGAACTGGACAACAGTAAGAAAGTATCTGTATCAAACTCGGTGTGGATTTTAAATCCCAGCCTCCTATCATAATTGCTTTATAATAATTTTCTAATTACTTAATGGAGTAACACGATTTTCTAATTTTGGAAAAAAAGGCATTATACAGATAGGTAGTGCTGCAAGACTGACAGGAGAGTAACTGGGCATCTAAAATACACATTTAATACTTTTAAGATTCAAAGAGGTGAGAGAAACATGTAACATCCCCCAGCTGAAGAAACATTATTACAGGTGGCAAGAAGAATGCAACACCCTTTATCCTTGCTTTTCCAGTGAATCCTAGAGGAAAAGCGAATTCCAAGATGCCTAGAGACAGATTAGGCATGCACTGAACTCAGAAGCTGAATTTAGAGGGAACACAGAGCAGCCTACAATGAATGTGTGACAAGATGTAGGGGCCCCTCAATGACCTGTTTGATGGAGGAGCTGTATTTGCTCACAGAAACACATATTTACCATGGGAAGGCTCTTAAGGGATTCACCTCCCTGACACCCTCTCAAGTGCTCAGCTCTTGTATTTCACACTCATCTGTGTGCACTGGTACTGTTTTGACTCTCTCACCACAAGCAAAACAAGTTGAGTAATAATAAGATAATTAAAAAAAAAAAAAAAGAGGTAACTGTATATCCAATTTTGAATATCTGGGGAAAACGTTTTATAGGCTTAAAAAGAGTTCTGAAGTGCTCACTGTGCTGCTTTCACAAAGTGGATACTCCTATAGCACAGGACACAAAAGAGACCCCAAAATTCTCCTGTAATGTATTGCATCTTTTAATATCAACTATGAGAGGTGTTCTCAAGTTCTTACCGTCCACAAAGCCCACCAGGAAGTGTCTGCAAACCATTTCATGGTATTTATTCTAAGTTCTATACAAATGTAAAATGAATACAGTTCTGTGTCAAATCATCTTATCTAGGGCTCTGAGGGACTAAGAAAGAGATAGGAAAAAGCAAAGCCCCAGTTCCATGCATCAGGATGCCTTCTTGAATTTGCAAAATTCTGAAAGTATGTTTAATTTCCAGATAGAGACTAATCGCTCAGTAAAACTTTGAAGCCTCCACTTATGAGTCTCTAAGGTTTCCATATTCCAATTCAGTCATTTTGGCTCACAGATTTGCTAAAACACACGATTCAGAAAGCTTTTGGAAATTTTGCAAATCAACTGAATGCAAGAGCTGAGCCTAGAAGCAGACCTATGCATAAACTCAGTGCTCTTCTGGGTTTTATATACATATTTACAGCTGAAGTTCAGGATGCTGTCAGCATATTTCCTCACTGGGGTATATTTAAAGGATATCTTTTGTTCTCTGAATTCCCATTACTTTTAGGGCATGAAAAAATCTACAAGTTAAACCATTATAATGAACATGCATAGGATTTCTCTAGATTCCTTTCCAGATAAGTATTTTGGTAAGCATTTAACTACTTGAACATGAACAATGACACGAAAAAATTTGCCAAAACAATAAAACTGAAAGTAAAATTGTACAATATGTTACTTCCAGTCTCAAGAAGAACTCTTCCAAATGGTTGAAATAAATAGAAAAATTATGAATGCTAGAGTATAACTGTAGCCAAAACAATATACTGTTATAAAGTCAGTCAAATTTTACTGCCTCTGAAATAGACAACTTTGTACTGACATAGCAGAAAAATGAAAAAGAATCCTTACATGTCATCATAGCAAGGCCAGAAATCAAAATGCAATGTCAAAACCAGGAATGACACCTGGGGGCATGCTGATTGTCAGGCTTTTACACATCCTGTCTTGCTCCAGAGTATTTCATGTCAAGACTCAGGGCAGCTTTTTTAGAGCTATTTGAAAGTCCTACTACTCATATTTGGTCTGTGAATACATCTGTGGAGTTTTCTGAGGTCATAACTTCATCATGTATTTTAATACTTGATAACAATGTCTTCATTTGACCTTTTATGGATACAGCCACAAAATGAAATTATTTTAGGCTAATGGCTTGCAAAGTCCTTTAATCCCTAACAGCTATCAGCTGATTTGTCTGCATGTAAAGTTTCTCAGAAGTTCCTTGCATCTGGGGCCACTTGCATCAAAATCAAAATAAAATACAGACAAGAGACTGAACTATTGAAATGACCCTCTGTTAGGTAACATTATCTTTGGCTTCTATTTTAGGAGAGAAAAGGGAATCAGAATTCACTCTCAGTTTCTTCAGTTTATTTAATTTTCCAGAAAATGGATCAAAGTCTGCTTCCATATCAGTGATTGTGGCATCTTTGTACTCTTCTATTAAATTTGCAAGGAAAATTTAATTTGCTATTATGTAAGAGAGATTTAGTCCCCTTTGTTTCAGTTTTTTTCAGACCTCCAAGTGGAAATATTCAAGACAGTTTCAGTAATTCCAAAATAATATAGATGCAGTCCGTTCCAACTTGAAAAGAAGAATATGGTCATATTGGCAAACACTAAAATGCAGTTCAGTCATGAAGGATTTTTTCCCTCTATTGGTTTTTATTGATAAGGGGTAGTTTTGCTTCAAGACCGTGCTGTAAACATGTACATGTAACAGTTCTGTTTACTCATTAGTTAAGAAAAGCAAATAAAATACATTTACAGTGAGATGATATTTATGAACATTCTGCCTGGCAAACTGGGCATTCTGCCTAGCATGGCACTTTTATCAGTCTCTACTAATTTGGAAGCTCTTCCTCTCAGTACCCAAATCTGGCTTTCCAAAGGAAGTGAGCAGCTGTTACTCCCACTTGCAATTAGTCCTGGATAATCAGAAGCTTTGACAAAATAAAAACTACAAATGGCTCGTGAATCCCAGCTAAATTTTAGAGTATGAATTCCTTTTATAACAAACCATTTACTTTGAACGCAAACTCCTCTCCCTATGCTAAAAAAAAAAGTAAAACACAGTTTTTCTATAATCTATCTTTTGCCAGTTAAATGAGAGCCAGCTGCTCTTCACAATCTGCAGAGGAAACAAGATGCTACCAAGTTTCCTAATTAAAATGGAGAAGGCAATCAAGGCAAAACAGATTTGGACCACAGTTCTTGAAACAGTTTTTCAATCCTTAGCCTGATTTACAATTATTATGAAATGTTGCACACACTGGGCACAGTATGGGTGAGTAACTATTTAAGGTTATTCAGTATTTTTCACAACAGAGCTGCACTAAGCTCTGCAAAGCAGGCCAGAACAGACCTTCTTCTTGCACAAAATCTTGTTAGAACAACTTTTAGTAACAAAGGTTCTAATAGGATTTTCTTTTTATACATACAAAGTGTGCCAGAGCAGACTGAAAATTGTACTTTACAGTTTCAGGTAAAATTTCTACTTTGCATGCATCCAGTTTTCTAAACTGAATAACATTTTAATTCAAGAAATATTTAACTAATCATTTATAATGCCTGTGACTGAATTTTTCAGGTTTAATATAATCTGCACTAATACTAAAATATTTTGTACATACACTTTTACTTACTGTGCATATACTTCTATTTTATTTACAGAAGATTACTTCGAGAAAAGAAAATATTGACTCCACTAAGTTTGATTTTTTCTTTTCTTCAGATGTAATGAACATGCACTTTGAGATAATAACATATCCTACTTTCATAAGTGGCTTGTGCTTGTTTCCTACCTATCCACATAAAACTGATTATTTCCCCGAGGTCTTTGCTAGGGATTTTCATTTTTTTTGTCTGGAGTGAAACATCAGAATTCTTCTGTTTGGGAGCTGACTGGATTATGTTCATTAGTTTATGATCATCCCAGAAATAAACTCATAAATCTTACTGCAATGCCATTAGAATATGATGTTTTGATTATGCTTTATTAAAGGAGATGCTGCCATATGCACAATAGAGGAATAAAAATATGATTCACTACATTCAAGAGACACTTGGCAAATATCTCCCTCTGTCCAAATAAGATTTCTGAAATAAAGTCTGGGTTGAAAATAGTGCAAATTGGAAATAAAATTACCTTTTTTTTTTTTTTTTGTATGAGCAGTACATACAGAAGAAAGGAGGCAACCCCAGCTAAGTCACCTCTGAATGCAGAGACCAACCAGACTTGTTTTCTGAAGAGGATAAGGTAAAACAGGAGTTCCCATACTATAAATGCTGGAAATCCAGATTAGAATGTAACAGCTTAGATTTATCTTCATTAATTACTTTAACTGACTCACAATCTGTTGATCTTAAGGAGTATGAAGACCTAAGCAGCAAGTGAATAATCCTCTATGAATATTCATACACTTTATGTTGCTCTAATGAAAACAATGCTCACAGTCAGCATTGGAGAAGCAAGACTTGTAACAGAGGCATCCTCTGGGCCTCTTTTTTCTTGACTTTGAGCATTCAGTCTGGTTTCACTCCCACAAAGGGTTCATTGAAGGAGAATCAGCTGATCTGTTTTCTCCAAATTCGCAACTGCTTCAGGAAACCACCACCAATTTGCCACCACTTCCTTGGGTGATGTGCCAGAGGCTTCCCATGCAATCATCAGCTCATACTTGCATCTTTCTGGAAGTCAGATCCATTATTTACCATTCCTTGAATGATACACACTATCTGGTCACATCATGTTTGTCTTTACCCCTCTGCAAAGTGCTCTATTTTAACCCCTCAATCCTCAACTTTTATCCTCAGTTACTTCAGATTTAACATCAAAAATTCTGCTAAAGGGAGAAACACAAAATATATTTTATATACCACGTACACAGAGTTGAGAAAACTACTAACAGTTCCCCGTTTGTTTGCTGATGTTCTGAGAGAATGTTTTAGGCATTTGAAGACACCAGATTTTCCTTTTTGATCAGTATGAAAATATACGGCTCTTTCCCCTCAGCAGGTTTCAGTTACAGGTTTTGCAGAAATACTAGTGAATCACAAAACAGTCATAAAATCTTGCTTTACAGGTTATCAAATTAGAGTTTAAAATCCAGGTTGTGCTTAAAGTCCTCCAAACCACTACACTGGAATTTGGCAGAAGCACATTATAAACACAAATTGACCTAGACTGGCAACAGTGCCATCAGGATTTACTTTTTATGTTTGTTTCCGGAAGAAATTATCCTTGTAATTTAACTGCTTTGTTCTCTGCATCAATGAATTGCCAGATAAGAGCAAAGTGCTATTGAGAAATGGTTTTATAGCAAATAAACATGTGAAGATGGAAACAAAAGAGGTAACTGTAATGTTACAATGTCAGAGAGACTTGAAATAAAAATGTCACACTACGACATTCAGGCAGAGGCATTTAGCTACAAGAAAAAAAAACACCTTTATTTTGTTGCTCAATGTGCATCTGTGTAAAAAAACTAAAATGTTGTAAAGGTGTGGCAGGAAGAAATTCAGCCTGGTTACTATTATCAAAGACATCACATCAGAGCTGGTGCTTAGACAAAGTTAAAGAACAGATTTAGCAAAGGTGGGACTCTCAGTTTCTTCAGCTTCAAAGCAACAGGGGAGTTGATAGCACTGAGCAGACAAAAGCAAACTGGGGAAAATTTAAAGAACTTCATTTACTGCTCAGACTTTCCAATTGTCAGGGTATTGACTGAATCAAAGTTATTTCATGCACATCTACAGAGCTCTCTGGTAGCTAATCAAGTGTCCCTCCAGGGACATCCAGTGCTGCTAAATCCTCTCCAGTAGCTTTTGAGACTTTCAAGGTTACACCTAAAGAGATTGAAGCGATCCTTCGGGATGGGGTGGCAAACAGGAGCGATAAACATCTCCAGAGACTGGAATGATGCAACTTCACTGATAGAAAAGTGACTTCTGACTGTCCTAATCTACTGCCCTAAACAATGTCATCTTCTGCTGCAGTGCTATTTCCACACCGTTGGGTATTTCTGGAAAACACAGAAAAGCTTTTCCTTGCACAGCATGTTCAATGATTTTGCACCTCTACTGAGTAATCATTATTATAAAACACATCTCCTTATTCATCATTCTCCGCTTTGATAAACTAAATCATCACATTATAGACTTCTAAAGCAAGGAGGAGGTTTCATCCTAGTGCTGTAAATGTCTTTTCTGGGGAAGGGAGCAGGAGGAAGGTGGATTTTTTGCTAATAAGCAGAGCCCTATCGAGGCCCTGCTTTACCTGTGTGAGCACAATCCTTTGCTAATCTTAGCAGGTCCTTTGCTTGAGCTCAAACAAATCCTTAGCTGCAGGGAAAATGAACTGAGTTTCTGGTCTGCCTCTGAGTAGCCTAATAAGAGTGAAAGCAATATCTCAGGAGGAGTGCCTTGTAGGGTTTTGTGGGAGTTTGTTTGTTTGTTTTGAGGAGAGAGACAAGAGAGGCAAACAGGAAACAAGCTAGGTAAATGAGGGCTGGAAGCAGAACTTCCAGGAGTAACAAAGATGTGGCTCACTGTCTCCTGTTTAATTGTCTCAATTTTTGCACTCATAAGACATTGACCCTCTGCCTTTCCTGCCTGTTTGCTGACACTACCAGCATGTTGAGAGAAGGTGATTATTAAGGTCTACACTCTACTCTTGTCCATCTGTTCTCTTCCCATCCTCCATTCAAACACTCTCTGCCACATGGAGTCACATTTTTCTGCCTCAGAGCCTTCATGGTCTGTCTGGAGAAACCCTGACTCAGTGTAAGAAGCATGACAGGAAAATGAAAGAATGGATTCAAGAATCCAGAAAGCACTTCTGTGGTCCATACCTACACCAAAATATTCTTCCTTTGTCTACACACACACACATCCCCGGAGCACTTTTCCACACTGCTGGTACCACATAAAGAAAAATGAAGTGAGATCAGATACAGGAGGAGTGAGGGGAAGGTAGCCCTTATTATCTCATCTTTACCTATTCTTTCCCTGCCTCCTTCCTGTCTTCCCTTCTTATCCTCAGGTGGATGGAGCTGCTGCAGTGTAATCAGGATGGTAGCAGCAGTGCCCTCTGTCACCATCCCTCTAATTTCTCTGCTTGCTGGGACGGGAGATGAAAGCAGCCAGGGAACCTGGAATCAGGGAACAATGCTCCCAGCCCAATTCCTACCATGTTCTAGTCTCACAGTTCAACCAGTTTCTGCCCCCTCCCTTTAATTTGGGCCTCCCATAGGGCAGAGTCCCAGATGTGTGGTAGATAAGCTGCTATATATTTTGTCAAGACACTTGATTACTACCTGGCTTAGGTAAATAGAGCATTTAAGTTTTCAAAAGTGATGCTAACATTAGTTCAAAAGGGTTACAGGCAAGTCACATGTCTCTACAACAGAAAAAACTTCAGCAGTCAGTGGTGAGACCAGTCATGAGTTATCCCTCAGCTTACTGGGGACTTGAAATTATTTTATATACTATAAATTAGTATTATTATAAATTATATTATTATTATGTTTACATATTATTTTTTCTTGTATTCTGGTACCAAGCTATATCTGTCCCCAAGACTGTTCTCAACTGGAATCATAAGCAAGTGGATGGAAAATCCATATCATTTAGAAAACAACAATCCATATTTGCTTATGTTTGTCCCAGTCCAACCTTTCACTTTCATGGTATACCGAGGTTTAGTCCAAGTATTTCTCCATTAGAAAGATGGAGAGAAATGTAAAGATTCATTGGCTTTAAACAAGTTCAAACAGTAGATGCAAGTAAAGTCAGGAACACAGGCAAGGTCAATAAATAAACATGGAAAGCTGGAATTCTACTTTCTTTGCTCTCCCACCTGCTCTTTCCACATATCCATACAAGTTTCAGAATGAAGTCTTTCATGCACTTGTTCATATATTCCCTTTTTAAAAACCAACAAAACAACTCCAGAGAAGTGCTCTTCAGTGATTCTCCTTCCACAACATTAAAATTAAAAATCTGAAATTGCAAACGACTTTTTTGGCTGTGGAAATAGAAAGTGTGGTACATGCAAGTCCTCAAGAGCACATGCTGCACTGCACCCGTGCACAGCCAGACCCGCAGCTGCTGGCCTGTCACACTGATACCCAGCATCTACTTCTGCCCCATGCAAAGCTGAGCAAAGGACGATACGTGAAGGAGGGTGGTTCCTTCTTCTTCTTGCAAGTGTTAGGAGGAGGTATTTTATCCCAGCAGCGCGACACAGTGAGCTCCAGCCCATGGGACCGGGGATCACTTGTCATCCCCTCATACCCTTACCTCCCTTATCTCTGTACTGCTCCAACAGCCAGCTTCATCTTCCAGCTGCCTTTTCCTGAATACCCTCTGAACAATTTTCTTCCCACCACTGTGGCACCCCACATATCGCTTTCTTATGGTTACTTGTCAAAGCCCGGGGAGGGAAGGAAGGGGGGGTTCTCCCACCTTAGAGAGCTCGGCTGCAGCTGGGTCTCATTACTGACAACGCTTGCTGGACCCCCTGCCCTTGGCCAATAAAGCGCTTTATTTACCGACCTGCCAGTCGAACTCGAGTTTCGGAGCTTTGCTGGCCGCGAGAATAAATATTTACCTTCCAGGAGCCGCGTCTGTCTGAAAGCCCCGCTGGCGGCGGGACGGAGCGGGCGCGGAGCAGCAACAGGAGCTGCTGCAGCGCCGGGAGGGACCCGCTGGAGCACCCCAGAGCCGCCGAGCCCGCCCCGCTGACCTGATCCTGATCCTCTTCCTGCCCGTGCCCGGCGGTGCCTCCGCAGCCCCGGCACAGCCGGGACACCGGGCACAGCCGGGACACCGGGCACAGCCGGGACCGCCTCCACACCGCGGCTTCGGCAGCCGGACCTTCCCTTCCCTTCCCTCGCAGCCCGAGCCCGATGCTGTCCCCAGCGCTGTCCCCGATGCTGCCCCCGAGCCCGGTGCCAGCCCCGGCTCGGGGCCGCCCCCAAATGACGGCGTCCGGCGCTCCGGCCCCCCCCCGCGCGGGCAGGTGCTCCCGGGAATTCCTGCGCTCAGGGAATTCTCCGCACAGCCTTACCCCCCTCGCTGCTGCTGGAGTCAAAACTGTGTTGTTTTAACAAGTGGTAGCCGGCGTATTTTTTGTGGTGCGTCCTCCTGCACGCCGCAGGTTTTTGCAGGTTAACGCAGACATCCTAGTATTAACTGACAGAGACACTAGCTACTCCAATGATTTAAAAATCAGGTGTTTCTCTACTTAAAGTGCTTCTTGCCTACTTTAATTCTCTTGGTAAAATAACAGCATAGGTAGTTTATATTGTTATAACTATTTCATGTCATCCCCCCGCTGGCTCCTGCTTAAAAATCAGCCTCTAATGTTCTGTTTATGACTGAAAAAATCTCCAGTGCAGGAAGGCTACAAGTACACAAAGGTTAAGCAAAAACGCACTCATGAACTGTAGATTTTCTTCTGTCTCTTTGAGATTCCAGGGCCACTCGTAGAAATACAGAAAGTGCTGCGAGTTTTGGTCGCTGGCAGTTCCCTGGTCACTTGGGGTGCCTGGCCGAGCAAAAATCTGACAAAAGGCTTCTTGCTGACCAAAGGGGTCACCTGTGCTGTACCGGCACAGCCTTTCGAAGCAGCGCTGAGCGCTTGTGAGGATGTCAGTTTGTCATGGAGCTGGCTAAACAAAAGTTACTACTTAGCAGAAAGTGAGATAAAGAAGTTCTAGACACATTTACAACGCAGTTAACACCCACTTTTCACTCTTTGTGGAGCGGTTGTAATTCAACCACCGAAGTTTGCTGGCTTCCTTCTGGGATGATGATGTCTTTCACCTAAATAGTTTAACCATGTCTAATATACAAGTTGTTTTAATGCAATTTTGTTACTTTTAACACTTCTCTTCAGTTTTAGACTCTCTTTTTGCCTAGAATAACCTTCCAGTGTATTTGGAATGTTAAAACTTGTACTCTGTTACCAGCTGAGCCCCTCTCTGACCTTGGAAAGAATTATACATTATTTCAGTTTTGCTTTAAACTGACACAAAACACTGAGGCTATGAATCACATACCAGATATTCCAGATAAAGGATTCGACCTCACCTACAGAGCAGACATGCCCAAGGTGGGAGAGGGAGAAAATGGGAAGTGAAGTAGAACGCCTTTGAAACATCTCTGAACACGCTAAAGAATAATTTAAACTGGCAAGAATCCATGGGTTGTGTATTAATTCAGCTTCTGAGTGTTTCTTGTCTTTTCTCTCAGCTTTGAGGTAGTCCTCTTAAATAGGTCATGTAGAGGAGTGGTGAAAATGGCACTGGTTGATAGCATTTGCATCTTTCATAATGCTGATACCAAAAATTTTTGGGCAGCACTGCTTATTGAGAGTTGCTAAACCATTTGGGAAGGAATAAGAGTGAAATTTAGAACAATCTGGCAAAACTTATTTGCAAACAGCCCAGTTTTCCCTCCTTTTTCCTAACCCACTGGAGGTCTAGGGTAGGTGTCTGGGCAATTTCCCACAGGATAGAAGCAGCACCCGGGAGCTCATTTACTCCGTGGCGCAGGGTTGTCTCCTCCTGTCCTGGTTATTCCTGACCTGGAATTGCCAAGCCCCTGCTGGAACACGCTGTTCTCCAGCTGAAGCAGTGCCTGGGCAGGCGAGCACGGCCTTGCCCCAGCGCTGTGCAGGGGAAGGGCCTGGGATGGGGAGGCCCTGCAATTGCTGCCACTCCCTTGGGAAGAGCAGGCAGGAGCAGAGGGAGGCTGAGCACAGAGCACAAGCCCCTGTCTGTTCACGGGTGGTGATTTTACAGCTCTGTTTCTTTATTGTTTGACATAATATTGCTGCACCTCCAGAAAGCAGAGAATCTTATTTCTGGGCTTCCTGTGGCTTGTTGGTCCTGTCTATTATGTTTAATAACCTTGTACTGAGTTAATTCTGCACCTCTCTCAGTGCAGTGGGTTCCAGGAGCACTGCCTCAGCTGTCCTGGCCTCTTGGCTAATTACCATTCCAGAAGTGCACCCTTCAATGAGAGTGGTTTGTGTCTTTGCTGCAGTGGTGCAGACCCATGACTGCCACAAAGCTGGCATTGTGTGAAGTCTCTGCCTCTCTTATGCAACAATGGGGTTTATTCAGGGAGGGCAGAGTCATCCTTCTCAGAAAAGACCTATGAGAAAAACAAGTTAGGAGCCCCAAAGCAGAGCACTGCTGGACATGGCTTTACCAACCATCTTCCTTTCTTCCATCTCAAAAAAACAGAGTTATCTGTGAGATCCCACAGTTTGTCCTGAGATTTAATCACCAGGGTTTATTTTTACGCTGTTGAAACTTATTGAGCAGACCTGACCAAGTTTCTCTTCCTCAGCGTCAGTCACATTGTGGGTCACTTTGACAGTGTTGAGTTTCAGTTCAGACCAGATTCCTGACCCTGCAAGTGTGCCTGAATAGTGCTTAGGCTGATGCATCCAGTAGTTCTTTCCTTGAGCTGCTTGCCCCGTTACTGGATTGTGCAGAAAAGTGGCAAAATTGATCATAGTCCCTGAAGGGTAAGGGCCAAAACAGACTCTGAGATGAAGGCTCTAAATGTCTGTGCTTCCTGGATAGAAACTCGTGGTTCTAAGGCAGGAAAAAACAAAAAATCCTCTTTTCAGTATGTTCCAAATTGTTGTTATATTTGCTGAAAGGTTTTTATAAAGGTGTTACTTTCCTGTTTATAAAGGAGAGTAAATTAATTACAACTAAAGTAGTCTAAACTCAGTCCCAACCACCCCGATATTTTTGTATGAATTTGCTCAAGAATTCTCACAAGATCTCACTTCCTTCTTTACTCCAAAACTACAACAAAGGTTAGTCACAGTGTGGTTTCAATTCTTCCCCCAAATCCCAGTTCTCACAGACTGCAGGCCGTGAAACACCAGCATTAAAACAAATAATGAACATTGTGATGCAAGACTGTGAAAGCTGCAATACAGTGTAATCTCTTGTTTTTGAAAAAAAGTGACCCACTGGAATGCTCAGGGATTTCCTCTCACTTAAATAGGGATAAATCAGCTGTAGACAGGAAATAATACATTGGAGAATCCTTCCCCATGGACACCATGCAGCTAATCCATTATTTCTCACTAGAAAGTGTAGCCTGCTTTATCTTTAGCGGAGCTTTGTGGCCAGTCATGTTACCAATTTCTTCTGGCACAACCTCCTCTTACTCTTTGAAAACTTTTTTTTTTAAAGTAGTTAAGGTATGCCTGTGGATTTATTTTATTTGGTGGAATCGATTTGAAACATTCAAGTTGAAAGCTTGAATAAAAGTATTTTGTCCCTACATAAAAGTAGAAATTCTGCTTTTAGAAAATAGAATATTGAGATTTTGCAGCACAGCTACAGCTACTTGATATGAAATCAGAACTTTAAAATTTTTTTTTTCCTCTGTCATCATTTAGTAGAACACATGATATAGAGGTCTTCTTATTAGGACAGATACGATACACTTAAAAAAATCCTTAATATGTAGATAGTTTTTCCAGAGACAACCAGTTGAGCAGTTCAGTCTTTCTTTCCCAGTCTTCTCTTTTTATTCCAGAAGCATTCACTGACTCATGCAGACCTTTAAAAAGCCTTTCAGGAACGTGTTTTGCCTTTCGTTCATCATTTTAAAAAACATTTTAGCAAGCCATTAATGCGGTTGCTTGCTGTAACTGGAATGGCACCTGAGACAGGTGGAATAACCCAAATTTAGATGGTGCTGCTACGAGGACTTGGCGCCATCTCGCGTTCAGCCTTTAAATCACTCGCGACTCATCCTGAGAGTTTTTGGGATGGAGCTCCCCCAGGTGAACGCAGCCTCCTCATGCTGAGGCATTTTATAAATTCCGGGGTTACCAAGCCTGCCTTAGTAAACCAAGAGCTGATAGGGGGCAGCTGCAGTCCTTTCAGGCAGGCGCAGCTGTTTGTAACATCTGTAACATCTGCATTTGCTCTCACCATCAGGCAGCTCGGGAGATACAGAATTTATAGCCTGTGTGGCTGCATGTATTTGTGCAGAGAGCACAGCCCCATGTAAGCTGGGATTCCATCCCCTTCCACGGGGCGATGCTGAGTCGTGGGGTTTGTTTCAGTCACAACATTGGAGGATTTAACAAAAGCCTAAATTCATTGTAGGAAAAAGAAAACATGCTAGAAAGTCTTGTGAACTATGTAAGGTGTTGATAAGCTGTTTCTTGACTAAAAAGACATCCCTTCAGGAAATCTCTTAGCCAGGTGGGTTTTTTTGTTGGTTTTGTTTGTTTTTTTTCTTTTTTAATTTTTTAAAAGGTAGTTCTTATTTTAAGAAAAACACACGAAAACCTGTACCTTCAAACACTAGGAGAGGCCATAGCAGCAGAAAAACTCTGAGTTCAGCTTACCTGCAAGCTTGGAGGCAGGACACAAGCTGGGCCTCTGTGTGCTCTCTTTCCCTTGCCTGCTGATGTCCTTGCTGACACTGTGTCTGGGTTGTGGTGGCTCTCTCACAGCTCTTTTTCTCTCAGCCCTGTTTCTTACAGCCCAGCAAGTCATGCCTTCCCTTTGGGTTTTGAGGCAGAGCTGGGGTAGCTCTGGCTGCTGCCCTTTGGTGCTGTGAAGGAACAAAACACCCTGTGCTGGCTTAGCTGCAGGAATGAGCCCTGGGGTGGGGCTTGTCCAGCTCTCAGGCAGGCAAGATTAGCCTAAGCCCCTTTCATCTAAACCCAACGTGAGCCAGAACAGGCAAGGCCAGCTCCTGGGACTCAGCTGACACGCAGCAGCTCGCTCACATGTCTGAGCCCTGCAAAGCAAGATGAAGATCTCTGGATATGACAGATATTTAGAAATGTATCATCACAGTATCATTGCATAATCATTGCGTGTATATTATGTGTATGTAGCATTCACAGAAGCATTAATTGGACTCTGTGATGCTGCAGTAATGTATCAGACTAGTTCAAAAGGGAGGTCAAACACCCAAGATTGAATATCTTTCTCTGAGAAACAGAAATGGCCAAGCAGGTATCCCAATGGTAACTGCTCTTCATGCATATCTGAGTTGTTATACACTGTTTTCCCATATTCAGTCTTAAATATAAAATGGAAAGGAAGTGCTACAAGCATTGCCTGTCATAGACATCTGTGCTCCACTCAAAGTATCTGAGTTCTTACACTGATCCTTAAACACTCTGAGCCAAAAAAACAGAAAAGAAATGCAGGCATTTCCTTCTTATGCACAGATAACATGGTGCCTAATTCCAAGAATAAGAATTGTTCCACTTGTGGAAATGAACATGCAATTTCAAGTCATTATTCACATTTTAATTTCAATGCTCAGTGCTGCTTCACCAGTGCTTAGCCTTCAATGAGTGGTGCTTCCCCATTCTAATTTAATAATTTGTAAGATATAGCTCTGAACCATGTCTGTGTTATGGCATTGGTTTTTTTTTTTTTTTTTTTTTTGTTTTTCTTTTGGCCAGAACTCTTCCATTATTTGGGTCATGGGCTACAAATGAAGGACTATGTTAGAGTCTTTAGAGAAGATGGTCAAAGTGGGATTTTTATGTCAAACTGCTCATGTTTGTTTACTGGTCAGCTCTACTCTCGTGTTCTCTGCTGTTTGCTGAGATGGGACTTCACAGGGGGTGAAAAGTGCTTTCTGTGGAGGTTACAGAGTGGGCATAACTGAGTCTCTGCTGATTCACACCCAGTGTCAGTCTGAGAACAGTCAGTAAGGTCTCTTACAGAAAAAATCCCACTGCAGACCCCAACCCAAGGACAGAAAAAGCAGCAGGTCCCTATCTCTAGTGCTTCCCTTGGACACAGCAGCTGATAACCAGCATGGGTGTACCAGAGCTTGCACGGCCTGGAAATTGGGAGTAATTGACCCCGATTCACAAATCAGTGGGAACTCCCTGATTTACAGGTTCCCTGGGGACATGTGACCTGGCTCTGCACAACACAGGTTTCCTGTCAAAGAACCCTGCTCGACTCTTGGAAATCTGAATTTTAGCCATTTTGCCATTTCCTTTGTTCCTCTCTCTACCCTCAGAGAGGTGTTTTTCTGAGACTTGATTTAGTGCCTAAGGCCTGTTTTGTTTATCCAACAGACTGCAGGTTTTCAGCAGTTCTTCGCTCCAGGAGTTTTGTTGGGTTTTTTAAAGTCTAAAAAGTCTCCTCCCTCTGCCCTGCCTTTGAGCAATAAACATGCTTTGTAGATGACTGCCCATATCCTGGCCACTATACTTTCGTTACATTTTAGAAGTAACCAGGAAAACGTCTCCTGATATATTTTAAATGTCTTAAAATTGACTAGCTTAGAAACTGGACCACAGCCTGGGGGTAGAGGCTGTCCAGCCTTCATGCACATTTTACCACCTTGGGACTGGAGCTGGTGGGGAACCAAGTTGATTCCAGCACAAACTCTCTCCAAAGGGCTTTTTTTAGCTTGATCTCAGTGCCACAGCTGCAGGAGTTCTGACTGACTCCGAGAAAACCTGTGTTTCAGTGCCAATGACCTCTGAATCCTCTTGTGATTTCATGCTGATTGCTGCTATATCAGCCTCTAAATAAGCTTGTTTCTGTCTGAAAACTGAAACTTTGCTTCTGTGCTTTGCCATGCTTTCTGTTTGTTCAAATAAAAATACAATTAATCATAGAAAAAGATATTTATCAGCACTGTAAATGTTGACATTTGGGCAGTTAGCAAGCCTTTTCAGGTAATTTGAAGTTTAATTTTCTTTACACAGATCCAATCTTAAATTCAAGATGTATTTGTTATTGTGTATTATCATAATGATTTATTTTACTCTTTGCAGCTTCTTATTGTACTCTGACTTGTAATATTATTAAATAGTTAGGGGGTTCTATCTCCCAAAAAATACTCTATGAGCAGGAAATAATGATGGTCAGTCATCTTTATTGTGGTTCTGATATTTGTTTTAGTGGAAGTGATCTGCTCTTGATATGGAAGTATTTTTTTTTTAATATTTATAATCACCATTATTTTCTTCCCAGTATAAACATGTGTCCAGCCAAAAGAAGTACCTCAGTATCAAAAACTTGCTGGTATGACAACAGCTGCATTTCTGTCATAACTATAGATTTTAGACAGTGGCTTTCTGATCCAGATCTCAATTGTGGCTCATGGATTCAGCCTTAGAAGTGTTTCATTTTTTGCTGTTGTAAATGAATTTTTTCCTGCTGTTAAGATCTTAAGATTTCTTCTGGGATTTTTAGCTGAAATATTTAGGAAGATGTTCACTTTTTCAGGATAATTTAAAAATCTCCTTGGTTCCTAAAGCCTAGTTCACCACAAGAGAACCTAAACCACTGGCTTTACCCAGTGCAGCTGAACACAGATGAAATATTTGTTTCCCTGAAGTAATGGAATGAATAAGGACAAGAATTTAACTTCCACTTTGCTTTGCTTGTGCATCATCAGATACCAGGGTCCTCTTTCTGTGTACACAGCACATTCCTTTTAAAAAAGTATTCACATCTTGTTTATGAGCATTCCTTGCTGTTTTTCTGGTTAGTCAGTCCTGTGATGTTGTATTTCCTCTCCAAACAGCCCCACAAATTCTTTTAGTTTGGACACAAACAGGGATGAAATGGAAAGCAACGTTTATGGGTACTGACATTTTTGGTGTTGTGAGTAATATCAGACAATGTTAATAAAAAGTTTTCACCAGAGAGTTTGCTCGTGGAAACGATAAGCAGCACCTTTCTTGCCCTCATCCTTCAGTAGAGGGAGTCAGTAAAATCATATCTAGTAAGAAAACTGCAATTTTATTGGCCCAGCTGGATGTCAGTGCTGTGCTCTGACTGATAAATCTGTGGAGGTTTACATTGCAGAAGGTGGGTGAGGAGAACTCAAATGTTTTCTCTGAAAAAAAAACAGATCTCTTTTGTTTTTCAAACATCAAAACAAAAACATACGAGCATATGACCATTGCCAACACATTTTGAATTGCTCGGATAGAAAAAAGTACAATATTCATACCTGTTGGTTAGCAAAACAAACATTGTTTTAAGTAAAAACTTGAGGAGGAAAAGATTTATTCAAAATATATATTTAAAGCTCTGGGCCCTGTCGCTGTGAGAGACGCAAGGACACACACGACACACTCTCTTGAGAAGGCTGAGAACTATAGAACTGTTTATTAAAACATCTGACTCCA
>JAWWMU010000237.1:6295154-6312664 GCA_035048155.1 Cinnycerthia olivascens | reverse complement strand
CCATCCGGAGGTTTCTTCCCAAATTTACCCTAAACCAGGACAAACTCCCTGATGAACACAGGAACGGGACGCTAAAATATCCATGGGGCTTGAGAAAAAACAAAAGCAGCTCAAAAGTCCATCTTGAAACTATAAAATAGAGCAAGAGTGAACCTCAGACTGAAAAGTGCTCCCCACCTCCAGGGCTGAAGAACTTTGCTCAGTGGCCTCCCACAGGCCCCTTGTGTGGTGCTGGCACAGTGACCCCACAACTCCTGTCCTGCCCTGTCCCAGGGGCTCCATGCAGAGGACATGGCATCGCCTCGTGCTCGTGGCACAGAGCCAGGGGATTGGGAACCAGGGCCCATGCAGGGTTTGACAATGAGCATTTGTTTTACAGAGTGCTGGGAGCCCTTGGGCAGGCTGGCTGTGTCTCCCTCTGCTGCTGATGGGATGTCTGGGAGCTTCACCCCCTCCTGGGCTTTAATTCATCATGGAGTTTGGGTTTCCAGGGCAGCAAGGCTCAGAGAAGACCCTGCCTGAACTTTTGAGGATGGCACATTAAAATCTTTCTATAGAATAGTGACATGGACTTTCTCTGCTGTGTAATAGTGTGGCACAAAGCGCACATCCCAAGAACCCCCTTCTGAAAAGCAGATTCAATTAATATTTACATCAAGGACTTTATTTCTTAAATAAAGAAAATTACGCATCCTTTCCAGTAAAAGTTCTCACAGCATCCCAGAGATGGCTGATACCATTTTGTGTTTACATGTTTGCAATTTTACAGACAAGGAAGAAAAGGCCAAATGCTGCCTTTGATCCATGGTCACACAGGAAACCAGTGCCAGCCCACCTTCCTTTCTAGCCTGAAGATGTCTGTAGCT
The DNA here is from genome assembly GCA_035048155.1 of Cinnycerthia olivascens. Classification (NCBI taxonomy): domain Eukaryota; kingdom Metazoa; phylum Chordata; class Aves; order Passeriformes; family Certhiidae; genus Cinnycerthia; species Cinnycerthia olivascens. The sequence goes on along the minus strand of JAWWMU010000237.1, from coordinate 6,311,798 downwards.
GTGCATCCTGTGGCTGCTGTGACACAGAAGCATTGCTCTTGTCACTAAGCATGCTTAGAATGAGAAAGTTTCCTTTTGCTGAAGGCAGAGTATCACTGGTGCAGCCCAGCAGTCTATACACTCCTAATTGCACTCTGGAACTCCTTTTCAAAATCATCCCCTGATGTCTGGCTGTTCTCTGGAAGCTATTTTTAAACAGAACAACAGCTCTCTCAGTGTAATGAACAAAATGGGTTTTCTGTAGCAACAGATGTGGATTGCTTTTCAAGTACTATTATTTGTGGTTTTTGGAGGGGAATTGTTTTGTGTATATTTTTTTGTTTGCTATTAGATGAATGCAGCTGTCATCAAAATAAATAAAAATACAGACTATATCTATATCTAAATACAGTCTATTTCACACTAAAAGACTTTTTTTTTTTTAAACATTATTTAACTTTTTAAACATTATTTTTGAAACAAAAATACCTGGAGTTTATCTGTGACTCACAAACCCAGGACTGTGCAGTGCCTGCACTATTGTGCTTATCTTAGCCACCTTTTCCTGGAAATTGAAGACAGGATGAGAAAGATTCTGTTAAAATCAAGGGAAGTGACTTGAAACATTGGGAAAAATGCCTCACAAGCAGGTGCTGGAAGAGACCTAATGAGAAAAACACCCAAGAGTGACATGTAAAACCTTTAAAAGGAGTGTGTGATACAGAATGCTTCACCTGGGAACATTCCTTCTGACACACAAACAGTGATATGATCAAAAAATAGTCACAAGCGGCAACTTGAAGCTGATAATAGTGAATATTTATCTGCAGTTAATGTACTGGAAGGATCAGCAGTGGTCAGTACAGCTACATGGATAAGAAATGTGGAATTTTCATGGAAATACTCCAGAAGTTCAATGAATAGGAGTAGCCTTGATGTGATGCACAAGAGTTCTATGTTAAATACAAACTATGTTTGTGGGGGTGTATATTCCTACACTTTGTGGTGTAATAAACCTCCCCTGTTAAAACTTATATCAAATTTCTTTGGAAGCATGTGATTTTATATTGCTTACTAGAAGACTTTCTACAGCAATCTTCAGAGCTGTGAAATTTGTCAACCTATGTTTTGGACAGGTTGGACCCCTGATTTGATTTCGATAGCATTGAAGCAGAAAACATAGTTTCAATAGGAACAGAATCTGTCAGAAATGGGCTATTACTTTTAAAAATTAACCTTAGACTTTAATTTATGTGTGTGGGGCGTGTGGGGGGGGGAGGGGGGTTGTTCAGGTGTGGTATTTAGTTATCATGTAATTTATATTAAGGGAGTCTTCACATATCTTTTATTGGGCATTAAGATTACTGGGGTACGTAAGCCTTAAGTTGTGTGAAATGGATAAAGTTGTAGCAGATGCAAATAATGTAATGTTAATACATTAATTATGTATTAATTATGGCGGCCTTGACCTGGGACTGGTGGCTTTTAGGTCTGTTAGAAAAGCTGCTAAAGGTTTTAAACTTTTCGCTCTGTGTGAAGCTTGTAAATGATCTGGGATCCATCCCCCCAAGCAAAGAGTTGTTTTTCTTTAGGATTGTAATGTACAGTGGAGTGGCCACCCTGGCGTTTTGGGAAATGCACTCCTGGGTTCAGGTAAGCATTCAGAGCATCCAGAACATCATAAACACACTGGATGCGGGAGGAGCCCCCAGAGGGAGAGTTGTAGACCACGTGGAGGGTGTTGCAGGCCATGAAAGCTGCCTCAGCACCCTGGCTGCTGCAGGGCGTATCCCAGCTGTGCTCCACGGCCATGGCTTCTGCGTTGATTTTGCTGATGACAATGTTTCCCCCGGTCTCTGGTTCTGCATGGAGGGCCCACAGCCCCTGCTCGTCAACAGCCAGGTCTATTTTTGTCTGTGGAGAGAGCTGGTAGGTGGGAATCCTTCCAGCCCCTTGCAGCAGCATCTGGCCAGCGAGGTTTCTTCTCTGGATATTGACTTTAAGGATCTCATTTAAGGAGCCATGCCTGTGGTAGAAGAGGAAACCCTGGTAGATGACGTGGCCAGTTCCTTCCCAGGGCAATGGTAAGGGGACTCTGCGAGCCTTCAGTGTCTGATTGTTTTCCATGAAAGCCATGATATTTGCAAATTCCAAAATCACATTATTTACAGAGCCACTTAATAAATAAATCTTCGAGTGTTTTTTGCCAGGATCTTTCATCCAAGAGCCATGCTTTCCTCCAGTCTTCTTAACTACCTTTAGTGACCTGATACCTGCAAGCACATGGTCACAACCTGCAAGGAAATACCCAAAGACAAAAAAAAATTCGAATATCTGTAAATTTTCTAGTTTCCTTTCTTTGAATTATTTAGTTTCCTTTTAATTCATCTCTAGGGCCAGAGCCAATAAATCAGTAAAGGTGTCAGCAGTGTGGCTATGGTAAGTAGTGCTTACCAAAATAGTTTTAACTATTTAACTGATATATTCCTGCTAAGAAAACTGTGGTATCTTCATCTACCAGTAGAGTGTTGGGTTTTGACCTGTAACACCAGTGTTATCCTTGTAAATTTTGGATATTTTTGTGTCTGAGAGGAGACCAAGAGCACAGTAAAGATTTTGTGATTATTCTTGTCTGTCCTTTTACAGGGCTATAATTTTTACTTCAGAGGACTGACTTCTGGTTTAGATCAACACAGTAAAATAATCAGATTTGTTTCTTGTTGGAGGCATACAAATTAAAATCCATTACCCACATATATAGTGTTTTTGTTTCAGGACTGATCTTATCCTTAGGCAGCCTCTTTTTTTATGCTTTTATAGTATAAATAGAAATATAAATAAATCAGCATAACAGAAAGCCTAAACACTGGGCTATCTTCCCATTGCCCTTCACAGCAGCTGCACACAAAGGAAGGAGAACAAAACACAGATCTCCCAACCAGGGGTATGCATGCACTGAGGTGGCCTCTGAAGGAGCTGGTGTGATGTCTGTGCTGTCAATTCTTCTGCCAGCAGCGTGGCTGGTGGAACCACGCAGCACTTTGCCTCTCTGTAGGGTTAAAATTGGCTTCAGCTGGGAGCGAGTCACAGCTCCAGCTTCTTCACATTTTGTGTGCATTCTGCAGGGATGGTTCAGACCAGAAAGCACCAAGCCTGTGAGGACTCAGGCATTTGGACTCTGAGATTTTATCAAGCAGCAGCCTTTCCAAGAAAAAAAACTATTGCAAAGCATATTAACAAGCTTGTTTACCAAAAGCACTCATAAATTACCAGGCGCAGCATTTGAAGTTTAAAGAATTGCTTTCAGAAGAGTGCGGCCATTTCAGTAAACAGGACAAACAAAGCTCTAAGGCAGGAAGTTCTGGCAGCAGATGAAATGGAGAAAGCAAAACCAGCCCCCCTATTTGGCATGATATGAACCTATTGAAGTCAGTGGCAAGATTCCAGTTGCCTGTAGAAAGCAATCTTTATGTAATTTGTGTGTATTGATACCCTCTAATCAAAGCTCTTGGATATTGCTGCTGCAGCGTGGATTTTTTTCCTTTTTTTTTCCTCACTCTGGGAGTGCCTTCCCTGAGCAATCCACAACAGCTTTCTCAAATCTAACGTTTGTTGATTAGATAAATAAAAAAAATAAAGCTGCTGAATCCAAAACCCTAGGCGGCCTTAGCAGTGTCTTCCTCTGCAGGTGAAATAACCAGATATTTGGCTGATATTTTCTGTGACAACTTGACCCAAACCCAGCAACAAAGCTGGACTTTAAAAAAATCTCTTTTCTGCTAAATTTTTGAAATGACTCAGCAAAAACAATCATGGGGTCAGTTAAGGCATGACAGCATAGAAGCAAAGCTGTTATTTTCTGGAGTTGAGGATCTTCCTACTTTTTGTAAGTGCTGCAAAATCTACACAGGGAACACATTTGCTATCAAATTCAATGGGGAAAGCATCTGACTAGTATTGACAATAGAGAACAAATTGAAAATAAAGTTACTATGAACTGCTACAATAAAGTTAAAAGTAATAATTTCCAACAAAGGAAAATGGAAAGTAATTTTCCCCCACTGAAACTCTCAGAGAGATACAATTTTCAAAGTGGCCTAACCACAGTCAATTTAAAAATCCTCATTTTATTTTACCTCTCTTAAAAAAATGTCTAATGTTCAAAAGTTATCTACATGGAAGACAAAACTATTGATATTCAGAGTGCTGAATTGTGGAGTACGAGGAGAGCTCAGAAGCAGAATAGGTGATTGCTTCTGTAAGCATCTGCCTTAATAGTGGTTTACTTGAAAAGTTCAAGGCAGAATTGTAAACTTATGTGTAAAATTAAATCACCTTAATTCTACTGAAGTCAGTGGAACTGTATAACTGACGATGCTAAAGTTCCTTCACCAACTTTTTAACAATTACAGTTTGTATTTATTATTTACACCTCATTTCAGACTTCTATGAAAAGACTGCTTTAAATATGTCTATAATACATAATTTACATCCATATTGCAAATTTTTAAGGTAAAGATTGTAAAATGTCATTTGTTTTAAAAAAATTATAATTGTGCACATATTCTTTGTGCTGGGTACCATAACACCTGATTTTCAAATCAGAACCAAGCTTTGCTTACGGCCAAGCCAGTGTGCTCTCTTATTAAAGTAAAAGGAGGGGACAAGGAGAGGAAGGATGACAGAGCAGGACAGTAAAGCAGTTAAAAATTGTAGAAGTGAATTAAGTACTTTATTAATTCACTAATTTACTTTTGAGGTGAGGGTTTGACCCTGCCTAGTCCAAAAAACAAAGACCACCACTAATTCCTTAGTATAGCTCCAGTACTCAGAAATTTATTTTTCTGGGACTTTGCAGGAGCACACCTTCAGAGGATTTTACCTTATTTTATAATAAAAAGTAACTTCCAAAGAATTAATTTGATATGTAGTAGAATTTCTGCAAAGTAAATGTTCAACCTGTATTTTCCTCCCTCCCTCTCTCATACCTTCTTTGCATGTACTTGGGTTTTATAAGTCTGGTATTTACACAGCCCAAACCCTCTTGCAATAATCTGTGGCATTCATGCAGCTAATGAAATTGTATCTGTGAAATGGTATCTCTGTATCAGCCTGCACACATGGCATTGTTCACACCCCAGTTCTGAAAAAGAAACTGTTCTTACTCGCATTAAGCATGAGTTTAAGTCTCTTTTTCTCTTCTGCCTCTTCCAGCAGCTGCTGTTTCAGCAGGTCCTCGTGCACTTCCACGCAAGCGTTGGAATCCGGGATGGATCCCAAGTAGTCAATGTCCCTCTGCGCGTGTTCCAGCCTCGTTAGCAAATTCTGCAGCTCCCCCTGGACCTCAGCCTGGCCGGTGCTCAGTCCTGCCAGGCGGGACAGCACCGCCTTGGAAAACTCTCGGAATTCATCCACGTAGTCCAGCACATCTCGGTTGCATTTCTCCAGCCTCTTCTGGAGCCAGAACACGGGAAGAAAATACGTGGGTAGACGTGGGTATTCTGTGTACATCACGACTTTGCTCATGATTGCTTTAAAAACCCGCGCTGTTCCCTCGTTCCCAGGGCTCCTGCACCCACCTATTCCAGCCCAGGGTGTCTGTGTGAGGAGAACATCTCAGACCAGCACAAAATTCAGAAGTCTGGACAAGAATCCACAGGTTTTTAACTTGATGTGGTTAGTGACAGCCAGATCCTTTGTTTTGCTGCCTAAAGAAAGAAAGCTGCTCTGATGGAAGCAGATAGGAATGATTAAAGGCTCAGGATCTCTGATGACTTGCTTTCTTTCTTTCTGGAACTCCTCTGGTAGGACTGCTGGTGAAGCAGTCTCAGAGGTTTCTGTAGGAAATCTATAGCCCACGAACATTTCACATAAATACACCTCTTCTGACCAAGGCAGAACCTAGAGTGGCTGTTTTTCACCCATTTAAAGGGGAAAATGAAAATGCTGAAATGCTATATTTGAGGAAGTTTTATTTGTTTCTTCTTTGTTTTTTCCCCTCAAATTATTGACTGTATTAAAAAAAAAATAGCCAACCCAAAACAACGACAACAATAAAAAAAAAGCAAAGAAAGAAAGCCAAATAGCTATTTCTTTTCACCTAAATTGAAATTATCAGTGTTTACAAAGGCAAGTAATATAGTTTCTCCATTACAATGCAGCTACTTCATAAGTGTCCTGAAAATAGTACCCAGCTGCCACTTTGGGAAGATGAGGAATTTGAGCAGATCTTTGGTTGATTTGCTTTGTGAGCTGTGGTTTCTATGTGCTACCTCCTCTCTTCCCCATTTATACAAGACCATAAGTTGCCAGGAAGTTGCTTAATTACTTTCTACAATACCTTTATTTTAAATGTTTTCAAGTACTGTCTTCAGTCTGCCTCATTCTTTGTCCTGTAACTTTTGTGCCCCTTTTACCAAATGCCACAGGTTACCTCATTTTTAATGGGTACCAAAGGAATAGATATTGCCAGGTGAAGTTACTCCTAGAGTAGCAGAGAAAATGTAAATCTCAGTCTACACAATGGGAAGAGAATATCAGGTTAATCCTTCTGTTCCTTTTGTCTTGAGAAGATGAGACTAATGAGGGCTCTGTACAAAAAGGGACATGAAATCAGGTGAGTTACAGCTTCTCTATAATGCAAACCAGGAGCCAGGGACATGTCAATAATTTAAAATAAGCCATATATAATTATAGAACACCAACACTGAAGAGGTATTTTGCAGTACTGGTAGCTTTTTACTGTAGAAAAAGAAACAAGAATTGGTACATTTATATAAGTAATTGAAAGGAATTCAAGGAATTGAAAGGAAAGCATTTTAGTCTCCCAGATATTAAGGGTTTATTTAAAGTGCAGAAGCAGATACACTGCTGGTTTACATGAATGTGTCTTAAAATACCCATAGGAAAAATACCTGATAAATTTCTATCTCTTTGCTAATAAATACTTGACAGCACTTCTACTGGTGACAAGATGTTTATACTGCTCCCTAGGATGGTCTGTGACTGTACTATATAAACATTTGCATTTTTAGCTAAATTCACTAATGTCTTTAAAAAAATACAAATGATTACAGAATAAAAACATAACATTATGAAATTATATCTTGCAACAAATGAGGTAGTAAGTTGGGATCATTACAGTTAAAGTTTTAGCAATAATTTTACTCATTCATTGGAAAAAGCTGGAAATTTACCCTCCTGATTTGGTATATTATACAGACTGCCCTAGGCTCTGAACATCCACACATTTTCAAACCTCTTTTGCTGCAGAAGGATACATCAGGCACATACCTCCAGAGACAGAAAACGCTGGTCAATGTAGCTCAGCAGGGCTGCATCCTGCATCATGTACTGTGCCGCTCCCATGATGCTCATGAGGGATGGAATCAGCAAAAAATGGACTTGTAAGGCCACCATTGTGCCAGAAAATTTTGGAGGAAAGCAGTGAATCAGTTCTGTGGGCAATCCCAAATGCCGCCTGTCCAAGGTCAAATGCAATTTACCATCATCTGAAGTGAAAAAATAATACTAAAAATTGCTAAAAAGTTAAAAATACTGCGGCTGAAAGGATTAAAAGTACTTAAAATGGCTGTTGCATTTTATGATTAAGGAAGTAACATTGTGGCAGAGGGACTGAATGTGTTTATTTCTAGGAGCCAGATGACTACTTCTCAGTTTGTGATCCTATGATCAATCCCAGATGTTCAGCACTGAGTCACATCAAGCCTGTAGGCCAAATTTTATTAAATACAAATAAAAGTGATTTATTTGCCCCTCCTTTCTCCTCCCATCTGCTTTCCCGTGTGACCAACCCTGCAGCGTGTGCTCAGTGCAAGTCAGAGTGGATTCACAGTTGGTGGAACACAAGCCAACCCTTCACAGGGAGGTCTGGTGCTTATGTCTGTGGCTGTAAAATCATCTAAAGCAATTGATTTCTTCTACTATTGACTACTTCTACTATTCAGCCTATTTACAGTAGGACTGGAAACCAGAGACAAAATTATTTTAAAAAAAAGTTCCTTCTCCTTATTTCTCTTGACAGTACTTTCCCAGCTGATATCAATACCCTTAACACAGCTCTGTGTCACTTTAGTGGAGTCCATTACAGACATCTTCTTTGGGAATAATAATTCTACTTAGTCTGACTTAAAATTAATTACAAATTACTTACATGAGCCTACTGCATTTGAGGTGATTTGTATTTATTTGATTTCATTACTTTCCTGACTGAATGCCTTATTTGGAAAACTCATGGCCATGCTAACACTACTTGCTAGAAAACCGTGTGTTAGGGGCTTATAAAGCTCTCTTTGTACCTCAAGCCAGGCTGGGCACCTCTGTTTCTCAGAATTCTCCACCTCTTCACTTCTCTCCCACCCCGCCGCCCATTTTTCTTTTTCTGTATTTTTTTTTCTTCTCCTCACATTTACCAAGCTTTCTTGTTCTTTCTAACTGCCTCATGTGTAAGCATGTGACTAATTGCAGAATTCAAGAGTGTGTGTCTCACAGCAGGCAGATTTTTTTCCTCCATGTGTTTGATTTTTGCATGGTAGCAATGTATGCTTTGCAGGCAAATTTCACCCAAGAGCACAGATGAGTATCCTGTGTTTCAGTATAGCTTTATCTTGAGAAGGGCACACAATTTGCCAGCTCCTATTTACAGGCACAGTCAGTGATGCACAGAGAGTTTAATATTTGATTTTTCAGCCCAGTGACATTTCACTTTACTCCAGAGCTCCTGCTTGAGGGGACAGAGAGCTTGCACTGAGAGCAGACACCTTAGGAAGTCTGTATTTCCTTGGTTCTGTCCTATGGAACATCTTGACTTCACATGCTGTCTTCTTTTCCACAAAATAATCAGCTGCAACACCGGGGAAGATAAACATAAGAAAAAAAAATCCCTTTCCTAACCTCTGAGGGGAACCTGGAATCCTTCAGAGTTGTTCTCTGTGTACCATGTCTGTTACAGGTAATTACTAAGACATGAAGATTTTGGAATTCAAAATTACAAATTCCCTTTCAAGAACACATATTTAGAAGTCAAGATACAAATATATAATTTCTTTATCTTAAGACAGTGAAAATGAACTAAAAGGTAAAATATCTTGAACTGCTGTACATGCTGGATAAGCTTAAACATTCTTCATATTGGCTGGATTCTGTGAAGTTGCTCAATCATTTCTTGTAATCACCCATAGCTGAAAGACCAGAAGCTTCCAAGGATTTCTGCAAATGAGACATTCCCATGCTTATTAGACCCTGATCTCATGGTAAATGGCAATGATGGTCCCTGTCCAATGCACAATTCTGGGAAGGCATGCTGCAGCACCCAGTTGAGTCCTGAGCTTCTTTGGGTTTTACATTTATTTTGCTTTGGTTGTTGTATGTTTTCAGCCTAGATAGATACAGATTTTTTTTGTCCAGGTACATCTTACCTGAATAATAAACAAATATATATATATATATATGTCTGATGGTGATTTAAAGCATGATTGTTTGGCATGCCTGGGAAGACATTGGTCTCAGTGCACAGGATATTACACACTAACAGAGCAAAAAGTTTGCTCTTAACTCAAGGAACTCTTTTTCTCCTGACCCTTACTCCCTTGGTTTGACAGACTTCTCAAACCTCTAACAGGAAACAAGTGTATAAATGTAGGTGGATGTGCCTTTTCTCTGTTCTTGTCCTCCCTCTGGCTGAGATGTTATTCTTTTCCTGTCAATGCTGCTTCTTCGCTGCATTTATTCCACCTTTTTACCATTTGGTGTCTGTTTTGACAGCTGTTAGATATTTTCAAATGAAAAATAGGCATTTTCAGCTCCATCTGTGTTTGCGGTTTTGATTTCAGATGCTGGATGGAGCTTTATGTGTTTTAAAAGCAATGTTGAAATCAGTTCAGAATGTGTACTTGATTTGGGGGAAAAATGACATTTCCTTCAGATATTATTTCACTCTCTGCATTCTATGTTTTGTTGTTTTGGTTTTTTTAGTAATTCAATTTCTTTCTGTCATTTCAGGTGGTAAAACTAGAGAAGTGTCACAATAAATCAGGCTTGTTTTCCTCCAGTCCCATTCTGGTGTTTCAGCTCCTCACGGGAATCACAAGACATTTTTCTTTTTGAGCTTTGGGAAGATCCCTGACTCCCAGGCTCCCTCAGCTCCCTCAGCTTTTTTCCTTGGCTTTTCCTAACACCTTGCTCTGTGTTATTACAGCCCTGAAAAGAAGTGGGAAGTCCCCACTCTTGTCACTCAGATCCAAGTAATGCACAGGTACACCAGGTTTTACTCCCAAATGACATACTGGCTTAAAACAAGGTTAATTATGTTTTTCATCTTTAATTAACCTCAGCATGAAAAACAATAATAGATGAAAAGGAAAAATCAGTCCGATTCAGAGCTTTCTACTGTTTTATACACACCTGCATCAGAATAATTGCTTCCCAGCCTGATGCATCAGTGATATCCCAGTCCTTGTGGGTTCATGTGGGATTTTGTTTGTGATTACCATTTTGTTTAGTTTACAGCTACCTATTTTGGTAGCTTTTGATGTTGGTGAATCAGACTGATGTTCTATATTAATAATATAGAGAGTGTCATGGTCTACTTCTGTATTTTCTAATTTTGTTAAGATGTGGGTCTGCAGAACCAAGTTCCTTGTTAATCCTGGCCTCTGGTCAAATGATGAGATCTGAGCGGTTAGAAAAGATCTTTGTCACAGTGGGAAATCTACACTTAATTCCAGTTCTGCCACTGCCTTTTTTTTTTTTTTCCTTCAGTTTTATACCTTAGAAGGTGACTCACATTTCTGTAAAAAAAGACAAACATGGGAAGACCGAGCGAAATCCGTACTTGCTGTAAAAACAGAGCTGGGAGTGGTATCAGTCAGGAATGCAGCGATAAGGGGGAGGATTGGCAGAATTTTGGGACTCACAGAATACTCCACTAGGCGGCTCCCAAGCTCTGGGAATTGGAAGGCAAATTCAGCTGGAGCACGAAATTCCAAAGCCTCTGGAGAAGGTACAACACGCAGAGGGAAGTGTGGTTGGGCTGGAAGGGGGCCGGGAGGATGGAGAGCTGCTTCCAGGCTTTAGGAACGCGGTGTTTGAGGTCTGGGCCACCCCAAACAGGGATTGCCAGAGCACCCTGGGACTGCCAGGAGCCTGGGATGGCCAGCACTTGCCGGCGAAATGGGTCATCATATCAGGACTGGCTCTAGGAAGGAAATCAAAAGGGAAATAAAGGTGTGCTTCAATCGTACAGATTTTATTGTTGGAGTCAGTTAAATGGTGGAATGATGGACAATTCGTGTTGGAAAGGACCTTTAAAGGTCAGCTAGTGAGCAGGGACATCCTCAGCCAGAGCAGGCTGCTCAGAGCCCCTTCCAACACTCACTGGCTTTGAGTGTTTCCAGGGATGGGACATCCCCCACTTCCATGGGTAACCTGTGCCAGTGTTTTGTCACCCTCAGTGCAACAAAATGTATCTGGTCTGAATCTACCCTCTTTTAATTTGAAACCATCACCCTATTGCTCCAGGCCCTACTGAAAAGCCTGTTCCCATCTTTTCTATAAGCCCCCTATAACTACTAAAATAATCCAGAGAACTTCATCTGGACATGGATCATGAAATAGTCTGGCACAAAAATAGACCCTATGCAGTTACTTTGAATGGTTTATTTGTTTGTTTGTCTGTTGCCAAACTCAGAATGCCAGTTCTGTTGATCAAAGGCAATCCTAGTAGCTTGAAACTTAAATTTGTACAACCCCAGAACCAAACAAACTTTGAATTACGCAATTCAATATAAACCAATATTAAAATTTTCACTGCTTTTGGCTTATTTTCCAGTGTGGAATCCCTCATGAATATTGTCACTAAAATTCGTTTTGCTTGAATGTTCACGTTCATTAAACCTATTCACAAGAGTGCAGTAGACAAAATGATATTGCTTTAAATTCAGAGTATTTACAGGAAATGATTATGACATTTGCCTAACTCATTTCAGTTGAGAATACCTGGTGTGTTTGTCTGGTTATGTTTATTTTTCAAACAGGCCTTTTAGGTGTGAGACATGACTTATGAAAAGCTGAAAAGGTATTTTTTGAGCTTTAAATGTCTAGGATGTTATGTTTTCAGGGTTTTTTTAATTGTTTATTTGTGTTGTTTTCTTTTTTTTGGGGTGGTGGTAGACATTGACAAGGTAACATTTCATCATGTAGTATTCCTTCACTTGTTGTTGCACTGAAGAAATAGATCCATCACCTGTACTTAAGTGTTGCAAAGAACCAAAAAGGTCTCTATATATACCTGGGAAAGCTGCTAAAATTTAGCAAGTACCTCTCCCCCTGAGCTCACTAAATGCCACCAGCTGGTGGAAGAAAATACATTTAGTGATGATGAATAATGCAAATGTTCGTGGGTCAGTGGCAGGTGTGGAGAGAGTTTGTGTCAGGGTGATGTGCTCTGGGGCTGCAGCAGTGAGTTCAGGACTCTCTGGGTTCCTTGTTTCAAAGTAAAACTCTGCTCCTGCACTGAATTTCTGAGTGGTTCCTGGTGACACATTCAGAAATTTTGGTGATGGTGACGGCGCCAGCAACTTGAGCTGAGTGAAATGGAGTTGTGCTAGCAAGTGTCCAATTAAATCTGCCCAAACCCTAAAAGATAGGAAAACGTCTATGAACTGGGGGAACTAGGACAGAAAAGGCCCTGAAGGGGCCGTGCAAGACTTGATGAGGATGGGTGAAATTCGTTGTGCTCTTTTTTTTTCACATTACTAGTAAAAATGAGCCTTACAGGGGTAGACAGACCAAGCCTGAGCTCCAGAGTCACACTTAAAAACAAGGGGTACTTTTAAAAAAATGTTTTTAAAGAAAAATCTAAATATTATAAAAGAATAAAATACTTGTGATTTTTTTCCTTGCTATTTATACCTGCTTGCTATCACCCAAATCCTGATCTGAAGGTAAGATTAACAAGGCCTATCGTGTTCTCAGTTTTCTACAAGGGAGTCTGGAGATTTATACTTCCAGAAAAAATTGCTGAATTTTAACACTGTCCAAGAATAGTTCTCTGGACAAATTCAAAATTGTGAATTGCATTCTTGAGCTGAGACAAAGAGACATATTCTGACTTTAAATGTGGATTTACAGGTATAGATTTCTGCGTCTCTCTAATCTGGTTAAAAAATTGAATTTCATCATTTCAATTTTTTTATTTCCAACTTTTATTTCTGCCAACCAATTCATGATCTCAAAATTATCCTCAATGCATGCCAGAGAATCTAAGCAAAATAAACTTAGTAATTATAGTGCAAAGCAGGGGCATGTGAGCTAGTAAGCACAAAAAAGTACATAAGAAGAGAGGATTTTTTTTGAGGCACATTAATCTGAGCATTAACTCAGGAAATCTCCTGACACCCTTTCCTACAGGTCAGCAAGGGGTGTGTCCGTTGGACCTGCAGAGTAGCCAGCTGTACAGCTTTTCAAATTGACATTTTTCAAAGCCCCATCATGTCAAGACACTTCCATATTTTCATTCAATGTGTGCTTAATATTATTCTGCACCTAATCTCTGAAAGTGAATAGAAAATAAGACATTCACAGAAGGCTCCAGATTAGAGAGAGACTTCCAAACAAACACAGTGAACTCTAGGCATGATATGCAAGAAATGGATTTTGTGGCCTGTATGTTCTCTCTGAGGTAAGCACTATCACATTTGAAAGTTGGTGTATCAGGTGAAATGGTCCTGGTGCCAGTTTATGATGAAAAATAAAGCAGATGCACTATGTTGCCTGGGAAGGATATAAACAAGTTAAGCTGTCATGAATAATAGAAAACTATTTCTTTAATTCTTCTTTAGAAGTCAGCTTGTTGTTTAGCAGTGCTATCACTGTTATATTGAATCCATTCCCCAAGCTTTGTCATATCCAAAACTAATTATCTCCATCCAGGAAAAAGGTCACACATTTCTGTGCACAGTGTACAACATTTTGCAGTGCTGTACCAAGTGGATTTGATCTGTTCCCCTTGACCTCTCAGGGCTCAGTGCACACTGAATTTGTATGGTTTGAAATGTGAGTTTCTGTTGAAAACATTTCAGTCTTGTCACAAAAACATGCAACTTACAGAGTGTTTTCTTAGGAAAAGGCAAAACACTTGTCTTAGGAGGAAGGCTGGAAAGGATCAAATCCATTCAGCAGCAGATAATATGTGGTAAAATTTTCCATCTCTCTAGCCCTCAGTTGGCCAGACATTCAGAAACTGTTTCTGTTAACTGATTAAAATAGAAATTCAGTGCCACCATTGTGGCCTTTTACTTGGTTATAGGAAAAAAAAAAAAAAAGGAAAAGCTGTTCTGCCCTGCAAGCCATCCAACCTGGCTCTGTTTGTTTCTCAGAGTAGATAGGGCATGACTAACTCGTCCATATGTTCAAACATAAAATTCCTGCTGTGATTCTCTGCAGCAGAGGACAAGCAGCATCTGTACATGGGGGAGATATCTTTCCTGCAATTGAATCAGCCTACTCCTCCAATGGGACATATTTATTCCTGACACTTGGGAGCCTGCACACTTCTACATCTTTTAGGCCTGCTGGTATAATAGCAAGATATCATTTTCTTTTCTGCACAGGACATGTGAGCATTATAGCCAAACATTCTGCCACAACCTCACTGTCTGCCCTGTGCACTCTTGCCCCTGGCAGAAGGACTGTACAATCCCTGTGGAATTGTCATTGTTGTCCTGGGCCCAGGAACACAGCTGGGCTGATTTGGAGAATAGTCCGGGGTAAGCAATCCCTGCAGTCATGCTGTGCTGCCATGGCAGAGTTAGCAGAGAATTTGTGTGTGACAGTGTTAAAACATGAATTTTGGGCTGTGTTAGAGTTAGAACATGAATTATCATCTGTGTTAGTGCTAACACATGTACAGGTATATTGTAACACATGTATATTCTAACACATGTATAGGTACTACGTATATATTCTTTGAGATCATCTGAAAAAATTCTCTTTGTGTGTCTGGCTGAAAGGTGATTTAAAAAGATGTCACTGCCTCACATGGCATAAAAATGACACATCAGATTTGGCCACTAGCTTATTTTTTGTGACTTTCTTCTTGGCTTTAAACACAGTCTGGTTGCTGGTCCTTCAAACTCTAAAGTACATCTGTCATTTACTAATGTCACACCGAATGATGTGGCAGAGGAAGTAGGAAGAAATCCTGTGGGGTGTTTCTGCAGAGGAAGAGAGCTCAATCTTTAATTCTAGGCTTTGTGTTTTCTTTTACTGGAAATGCCTCCTGAGGAAATACTACAATTTCCTCTGTGTCTGGCACGTGCCAGGCATTAAAAGGCATAAACATTTGTAATCTGATATCCTTGTGTGCAACCTTTTGCCACACCTATTGTCCTTGGCTCCTAAGGGGTATTGTTGCCACACAGCTGAGGATGTGCCACGGCCTGTCAATTATAGATTAGGCTCTCAGCCTGCCTGTTCATGCCTCCATGCAGGACTACAAACTTCCCGTTGGTGTACGTTCCACATGGCTCCTTATTAAACTTTTACAAAACAAATGTGCTCATCCAGAGTCTTACAAACAGGGGAAAAAAAATAGAGAGCTAAAAGCAACTTATAAGAAAGCAATGCAAGGAGACCTGGCAGCCCATATAATGCATCTATAGCCCTACCAAGTGCCAGGTCCAAAACTGCAAACACGCTGCTTTTTGTGGAACCACCAGATGCTGCCACTGGAAAATGTCTCAGTTTGACATCTATGGCCAGATGGTCAAACCTGTGCCCTCTGTATATTGTAATGCATGCAGAGAGTTCTGCCAAGTGTAAAAAAATAGGAATGTGATCCAGGCACTGGATCCTTTCAGCAGTTAAACAGGATTACAGCAAATTCTTGCATTTACAGCCAAGGGACATCAAGTTTTTAGTGATTGTTTATGCTGCATGTGTGCCCTGGTCATGAGATCTAAGCTTTGGCCCAGCAAGATGCTCCCCCTCAGCAGCTGTTTCAGTTTAGAACGGGCAGGTAGTCATCCCAGGAAGGAGGTAAGAGGCACTGGACCTCTGGTATTGTGGAGTCTCAGTTGCTACTAGTCATGGATTTCATTGTTTCTTTTCTGTTCTGCTCTAATGCGCACAGAGACTGAAACTGTCCACAGATTTAGTTAACCTGACTTTGAAATGGAAACAGGAACAGTTTCTGAGAGCACACAGGGACAGGATCTGAGAGCCTTGCCTTTTAAAACCCATCTTTTGCACAGAAAAATGGACTTGTGTTGTGTTTATCATGATGGCTCTCTGTTGAGCAGACTGCTGTCAGGCCATTCAGTGCATCTGCATCTGAGCTGGGAGTTGGGGTACAAATACAGTCCCAAATCCAGGCTGAATAAGAATGTGGATAACTGAAGTGACTTTGTATGGGGATATGAACACCCATAGGCTGTCTTGAACCATTGGTGACAACAATTAGGGGCTGGCATGGCATCGGAAGAGAGAGCTCTTGGATAGAACTGGTGGATCAGTAAAGTGGTGATGCTTTAAGTTTTAGTTTTCATATTTTCCGGGTTCTGTACTGCATTGGTGTGTGACTCTGAGCTTCATATGAAGTGTCAGCAAGTTCTCCTCACAGTTCAGTCACACAGAACAATCCTTTTC
>JAWWMU010000237.1:6267667-6286545 GCA_035048155.1 Cinnycerthia olivascens | reverse complement strand
GGTTTAATCATGCGTCAATATTCAAAATTGGCTACTGATTAGTTTTTTGTCAGGTTTACAGGAAGCTAACAAGGTCCTGACAGGGAATTACTCCATACTAAAAAATGAATTAATGCCAAACTGGGACACTTGGCTATCAGCTGGGGAAAGCAGCCAGATGTATGTTTCCATAGAAACAAAAATGACAGATTTGTTGAAATTGTTGCTTCAGGGCCAGAGTCTTCCCGTGGTGCCCAGAGAGGGTTCATTGGCAATGGATGGAACAGACAGGTGCCAAACTGATGAAATCATCACTGGTAATGAAACCATTAATTGAGAGGGAAATCTTGCAGGGAAGCTGATACATTTGGAGAAATAAGCAAGCTATCATGCAATGCTCATCCATCTCTGCCAGCCTGTCTTTTTGAACTTTGCTAATTGGTCTAATAAAAGGTAGTACCCCACAAAGTTTATCTTTCTTCTATCCATAGATTATCACGGATCAAACATTGCCGTTAAAAAAAAAGGTTATTATTTAGTTTTAGCTGTAATTTATAACACCTCCTTTTTTCCTGACATCTCTAGGTCTCTTAGGAAAACTTTGGATGCCAATATTTATGCACCAACTCAAACTGTGACCTGGCTATAGGAGGGTTGTTCCAGTTTGTTAGGATATGATTTAAAAAAAAAAGAAAATAGTTTTTATGCATAAAGAGCTCATGCTACCTTTATTCACTTTAATGTTTAATAGTTTCAGGTTTCCAGTCTCAAGCAATTTTTTTCTCCCTTAAATTACAGAATCTCAGAGAAATGTTGTATGAGACTGATAGTTGAGAGAGCAGAAAATTTTATGTTCATTGTTTGGATTAAATAATGTTACTTTTTTTATCATCCATTTCTGCAGTATTTCAAACTTAGAAACATTGGAAGGATTTGAAGGATTTGAAGGATTTGAAGGATTAGGGCATATCCCAAGATATGAAAGTCTGAAATCAGGGAAGAGCATCAGGATATGGTTGGGAAGGTTATTTTCATCACAGCAGACATATATGTCCATACATCTTACCTCAATTAGTATTTATAACTTGATTTCTTAAAGGTCATGCATGCTGCATTCTCCTGAAGAAGTTAAATCTCAGATAATATGTATTGGATAGAGCTCCAGTGTTCATTATTTCCTGCTGAGTTATTTGATTTTTTTATATTTTTCATTTAAAGTCTGTGTCACTGGAGTAAGTTAGTTCTCTTCCAGAATATTTTTCAGGCTAAATAGGCAATATTGTCATATGCCTAAATAGTTTTATTTTTACACTTCCAAAGAATTCTACATTTTTTGTATAAAATAAAAAAAATTTCTTGTAGCATATCTTCAGTAGATATTTGTTTCTTCAAAGTGCGTACCTTCAAGGAATTATTGTGAATATTTTACTTTCTGGACAGAAGGTGGGACTGAAGGGGAGGAGAAAGAAAACAAGGAAAGTCAAATCTGGACTCAGCAAAGTTTGCAGCAAAACTTTAAGGCACGTGATTTGGACCAAAATTTCATTAAAGGTTCTAGGAACATTTTAAATAACTGAATATTATGCCTTTTCATACTGTTTCTATGCTAAATCTGCTATACCACTTTGATCCTGTGAGGGTTTTTTTCTCTTGTCTTTGATACAACAATGATTTATGTAACACAATTGACTTTATATTCTTGTACACTCAAGTTGAATTAATTGATTTTGCTTACAAGAATAGTAAGCTTGCCCCTCTTACACTTGCAATATGAAATATTTGTGGCTTTTAAGTGTACACAGCCAATACAAAACCTACATAAAACCAAAAAAATTCTGATAAAAAAAAAATGGTTCGATATAAAAGCTTTTTGTGAATTTCAGCATGAACATAAAAAATAAAAATATGTTTTATGATTAAAAATTGATATGATTAAGCCAAAACTACTCTTGCTGTTTAAAAGTCCTCTTTCAGTAAACCTCTTCCAGCCTTCTCCAGATATTTTTGTGTGGCTCTTTCAGGAGCCTTCACTTCAGTATAAATGGGGGTGAAATTTAGTTATATGAAGTTTCTTTGCTTTCTTTTTCTGTGCTGGCACCGTTTGCACAGTTTTCTAGTTGCTTTTTGTTATTTTGCATCCCTTCTCAGCTTTGATGTAAATGAGTGCAGCAGCTGCCACTCAGGTTGGCCTGTCCAGAGTGTGGAGTGTGCAAAGATTCCAGCAGAGTTAGGAGAGTGCTGGGAATCTGGGATGTGAACAGCACAAATCCCAGTTTTCCCAGGAGCCCTTCTCCCAGGCACAATCGTGTCAGTCAGATCACCACCAGCACACTGACACATCCAGCAAGACAGCAAATAAATCTGAAGTCTCTTCCCTTGTCTCCACCCGTGAGCTTCGTGCCCCACGCACCAGGCACATCCTTTCCAGCACGAGGAGGCAGGATGCAGGAGACTGGAGAAACCATAAACCCAAGGAATTTGCATTTCCATCCCAGCTTGCACACTGCATTTCTTATGATTTTGGCACACAGGTTCATTCTGAACTCTCATCACCTTTCACAAATGCCTGCGTGCATCACAGTCAGATTCCAGAGCAGGAAATGCATCAGGGCTTTGGCTGGGAAGGGCATGTGGTTTGTTATGGCAGATCTCTTTGTAGTCTCTGATATCTAGTGCTGACAAATTATTTTGCAGCAAACGAGTCTTCACTTGGCTTAATCAGTTAGTTCTGTTGTTTGGCTCTTTATCCAAATGACTTCCAGTTGATTTTTTCTCGAGGGTGAGCAGGAGTCCTCTCTGTTCTCTGCTGGAGCAGAGCCCTGGGCTCTGCCTTTTAAAGGCACTTTGGTGTGTGCAGGAAACTTCCTGAAATGAGGAAATTCTGAAGTCACTCCCAGTATTCTGTCACTGCAGAAAAAGGAAGCAGTGATAGCCTATGATTTGTCACAAAAGAAATAACCTTTGAATATTGGTCTCATTAGGTAGAGGCTTGTTGTTATGGTAATATTATCATTCCAGTTGACGCAGAAAACTGAACAAGGTCACAGAACAGCAATTAGAAGACATGTCAGAATGAAAGAACTGGGGAAGAAATAGTCTTTCAGGAAGAAATTGTTGGCAGGTTTCCCAGGAAGCTTCTAACACAGAGATGCCTGATCCACCTAATTTCTTGATGCAGTCCCCACAGCACAGCAATAATCACCTGCTTTCTGAATGAGGATCTTGGGAACAAGACCATTCACCAAATCCTGAATGCACTACCTTCACCTAGGAGATTCTTTTCTCTACCTGTCCCATTTAGGGACAGGCAGACTTCATCCTGCATGCTCTTGGGGCTCCAATTATGATACAGAAACCTTTCAAAATGTTCAGAGTTTGTGAATGAGGTGATCATGCTGGATGTATGCAGTGTTTAATATATGCAGAAAGATGGTTGCAGAAGGGAAGATTTTGAAGTCGATGCTTTTGAAAAGCTCAACAGAAAGCATTGAAAAGCAAAAATAGTTTCTAAAGAGAAGGAAGATTAGGGCTGTTAGCATGGGAAAAATCCTTTGCTGTCCTAAGAGCTTTGTTAAATGAAGTAATTTTTAACCTCATTTAATGAGCAAAGAGAATGTTTAATTAAAACAAACAGCAAGATTTAATTGTTGAGAGTAAAATTTGTCTGGAAGTTAAATAATATGAGTGGGCTGAAATTTTCTGAATAGTCTTGCCACAGCCCTATTATGAGGTATTTTATCTGCTGTTGCAAGAGGCTACAATAGAATCAGATCTGAGAGCTGCACGAGAGTTTGGAGATCCTTACAGGTCCTTTTTTCAAAGGCAGAGGTGAAGAAGCATTTTGTGGTTGTGAGGATATTTCATAAAGCTCAGTGCACTCGTATTGGAAGGCTACAGCTAATCCTGTTTAGGTTTGTAGGTAGCCAAAATGAAGAAGCAGCATCCCATTCCCTTCCTGTACCATTCAGCCTTTCTTCCTTAGAGCAGGCACAAGCAGCATTCACAGCTTTTGCAGAAGGCAGTATTTTTTATATTAAAATAATTATATATTAAAAATATTTAATAAAAAAAATATTTTCCTGACCTTCAGTGAACAAGAAAATGTTTCTAAAGTTTTAAAACCAGGCTAAGCTCAACTTTAGGACTTCCTTCTTTGGCTAAAAGAGCTTCATGTCTTGTCTTTTATGCCATTCAAAAGACACAATTTGCACCCAAAGAACTGGTACAGCAATTTTGGTGCTCTTAACTGACTGTTTCCTCATTTCCTTAAAAATACCTTCATAAAACTCTTATGTGAGGAAGCGAAGCAGGAGAACTGCTGTGCTGCCATTGTCCCTTTTCCAAGCCTTCCTCAAGAAACAGGGTGTTTAAAATGAAATTTTTGGGCCCCTGGAGTCCCAAACTGACTGAGCCATTGATTCCTGTGCAACTTTTATTTCAATTAGCAGTGCTCAAATATGTATAGAATACCTGGTATTGGTGTGCAAGGTGTTTATCTACAAAGAACCATTTTTTTTGTTCAAGAGTACTCAGGATATATTGATTCTCATAAATTAAACAGTGCCAGGGAACTTCAGTGTTTATCAGAATATTATTTTCTCTATTGTCACACTTTTAAAAAGGTCCCCTGCTCCCTTTTGGCCTGAGCTCACTGACACTTTCCCAAACAGGAGCTAGGCAGGATTTAGGCATCAGTGTTGGTCAGGAGCCTTCCCAATCTGCCATTTGAACACAGCCTGGTTTGGCAGGGAAGGGAGTTTATTAATGTGACATGGGCAATTCCATGCCAGGTGGCCCAAGGGCCAACCAACAGGCTTGAACATATTAATATACCAGCATAGCAAAGATACACTTAAAGGTTTTTTCATTATTTTAATTTTCCTTTTTTTTCTTTTTTCATTTTTTTTAATTCATTAATGAAATTCAGTTTCAAATTTTCATTAAAAAAAAGTCAAGGCTTTTGATTTCAAAATGCCAAAATTATATGTTCCAGTACTAATACAAAGCAGATATTTGTTCTTTGATGAAATCATTCAAAAATTCATTTGTGTGCAAATAAAAACTCATTTTCTCTGAAGTGGTTCGGAAAAAGTTTTAGTGCTCAGAATTCTTTCTAAGTGTGGAACTGCTTTAGCTCCCACAATCCTTCATGCTCATAATTTGTTGTATGGAACAAGCAAAAAACCAGAATTTTTCTACGATTTTCTGTGACATTGATCCTTAGTAAAATGACAAATTCAGAAAGATATGAAATGATGAAGTAACAGAGGGGGGAAGCAGAAAAACCAGGTCTGCTGGAAGAACAAGACAGGAACAGGGCCTGCACATGGTTAAAGCAATATCTGTGAGGGGGAATGATGCTGGAATGCCTGGAATTCTGCCAATCCTGCTGGGGCTGCACAAGGATGGAGCCACTGGGGCTGGAACGTGCTGGTGATTGATGATGACCAGTCGTGGCTTGGAGCACAGCATCAGCCTGTACGCAGCATGTTCAGACATCCATGTTCTGAAACTTGGCTTTTGGGGAGTGGGGATAAAAATCTCTGTCTGCCCCAAAAGTGCTGCTATCTGTCAGGCAGGAGTTGACAGAAAGATGCGATGGCTTAGGTAAAGTGAAACTCCATTAATTTACATTTTTTATTGCAACAGCCAGTGAGTCTCTTTGCACTTAGAATTTGAGGATCTTTAGTGAGCCAGATCCTAGAGTGTGGCAGAACCTTCCTCTCCAGGGAGCAGAGCAGAGTCCTAAATATAGCTCAGTCTTGAAAGTGTTTGGATGTCACTGGGGTAGAGAATGTTTTATGAGGTTTCCATGTATAAATAAAAGATGAATGCAATTAGTCCTCACCATAGGATATTTCCTTCTCTGTGACCCAAATTTATTTTTTCTATGGCTTTCAGCAGGAGATGTGTTGTCAAATGCCTTCTGAATATCAAACGGTTTGAACGAGCTGCCATAATCAGCTCCATAACCTTTTATAACCATCTTTGTGCAGAAAAATTTTCCCTTTGAAATCCATATTGGCCATTCTCTTTCAGGTTATTACTTCAAATATGCTCTGTAACTCTCTCCCAATTAGTGATTCTAGATTTTTTTGTAAGCTGCAGATGAATGGTGCTATTTTGGTCTCTCCAGGTCAGGACTACACACACATTATAAATATCAACTGTGGCCTCATCTTTGTGCTTTTGGATTCTCCACATTTTATTTGTGCCAGTGATATTTCCATTATGATTGCCACAGCCTCTGAATTCACCCTGGTTTGAATCTGGACCATCAGGTTGATTCAGAACCTAAGATTTACATGAAAATCCTGGTAGCCAGATCAGCTCAATAACTCCAGTGCCCACACCTAATTTTCTCCAAAACTAGAATAGGATCACCAGAGTTTTTAACATTATTAATCTACTGATATAAATTACTGTTTCTTCTGCTGTGTGATCATGAAACCACTGGCATTAATTAGAATTGCTTAGAGTCCATGTGCAAGGCCAATCCCTTCTCTAGGACGTAACAATTTGGATGAACACTGAAGAATAATGGGAGTAGTTTGGGGCATGCTTTTACAATTGTTCATATTCTTACAATTGTGCTCATCTGTATGCAATCAGTTTAGTAAAATTGTGCACTATCAGCCTTCCGGAATTTCCAAAAGCCCCACTAATAATGGTATTATTGTGCACAAAGTAAAGGGCAGTTGTTGGTACCAGAGGGGAAAATGACTTCCCTGAAAAGAGCTGGTCTTCCCACTCAGTTGCAGAGCTTTGAAATCCATCTTTCTTTGGAATTTCTCCCTTCCTGATTCTAATTCCTTACTTGAAATAATCATTACCCGTTTCTGGTATTGCCACCTCTGAAGCCTTAAGTAGTTACAAGGAAGAAATATACAGGCAAGGGAGCTTCATATTAGGGAATATTTTTTTCTCTGGATTTATATTCCCAAATAATACATTGAAGACAGAAATAGCAAGTCAAAACTCAAGCTATCACATGAAAAATAAAGTGGGACGTGAATGCTTGAGATCTAAAATTCTAGACATTTCCGTAAAATAAACTTTGAGCTTTGAAGGAAAATGAGAGCATGTTGGGTGTTGCTGACACCCTGTGTGGATTTTAGTGTGCAATTATTCAATTTCATGAAGGAAATTCACAGTTTTACACTATTTTTTTACAAGAAGCAACCTTCATGGAAGCATTACTTGGCGAGGCTGTGCAGTGCAGTAGAAATCCATCACACTGTTTCGGATTTCCAGTAATTCTGCTGCAGCAGTGGAGCAGTTCAGTCTTCATATCTGTAAATAATGTTGTCTGATTAATAATCTCAGAAGTTACAATCCTCCAAAATCCCTCAGGCTGATGGAAAACCAAGCAGAAAATAATTCCTTCTGTAGTGTTGAATAAAAGAGACTTAAATGGGGGAAATATAAAAGACTTTAGATAATATGGAATCATCATCAGGTGCAGAAAGAGCATTTGTCACAATGGAAAAATTTGTATGTGCTGAAGCTTTCAGTCTGTTCCACTCACTGTGTCTCACCAGTGCTATAAACCCTTAGATACTGCTGAGTAAATTATGAAGGCTTATTTGATTTTCCATTTGATTGCCATGAATTACATTGTATACCTCAGTCACCACAATAAAAGTGTTTCAGAGTATCCACTGGGTCTTAATGTTTTTGAGAAAAAGCAAGAGTTGTAGGTTGAGACCACTGAATTTCGATGAAAAAGTCCAATTAGATTTCCATTTAGACAGAACGGAAACCAGATCAGGACATACTTTGTACTTTTTGTAGAAAAAAGAAGAGAAATTGTTTATGCAGTCTATGACTTGCTGTGACAAACTTGCTCCTGTTGCAGAAAAAAGACAACAAATAAACCTGAAACATGCAAATTGCAAAGTTTCTTTTGAGGTAAAATCAATTGACCTTCCATAATACCAGTTCTAACTTGAAAGCACTTGTAAATGACTGAATTTTAATTATCTAATAGAGTAGCAAAAATATTTTTATCTTTTTTTTTTTTTCCATAAGTAAAATGATGCTATAAGGAGACAGCAATTCTCAGCTGAGTGAGATTTTAGCTCAACTTTGGAGCATAGAGGGTTAAC
This sequence comes from Cinnycerthia olivascens, assembly GCA_035048155.1. NCBI lineage: Eukaryota > Metazoa > Chordata > Aves > Passeriformes > Certhiidae > Cinnycerthia > Cinnycerthia olivascens. The sequence continues at coordinate 6,278,458 of JAWWMU010000237.1, read as the reverse complement.
AGTTCCACAACCACCCATTATCTTCACAGACTATCACTAATTTCATATGATTTATCCAATTTATCTGTATCATCTTGAGTTATGGTCCTGTCACAGCAGTGCTTGAAATTCTATTTTATTCCATTAGAATATATTGGCAGCTTTTGAGAAAAGGTTTGTTTGGAGTGAAGGGAAAGCTTTTTCTTTTTTTGACAAATCCTTTATGAAATACTGTCAGGCATTTGCACTTCACTCTCTTGTGGATGAAACTGGAATTCTGCACAAGGGATTCCCACTGTTTTTGGTTTTTTGTTGTTTTTTTTTTTTTAATCAGTGTAAAGCATTAAATACTTGGAAGCTTGTAACTTTTAAAGTAAGCTGCTGTTTCAAAACTAATTTCTGGTTACTTGCTCTAGATTTAGATTTCAGATTTCCCATTGACTCTAATACTGAGATTAGTTTGGCATTTGACTCTGAAAAAGCAATGTCCAGTGCAGGTGAGTGGGACTTGCAGCTTTTTTACAGATGTCTGTAATTATTGCATGTTTACGGTAGTCCTTGCAGAATAACCCACCATCAAAACAGCTCAAAATACTTTTAGATGAAAAGCTCATCTAAATTTGCTTTTTGCATTTTGAACTGAGTGATTGAAATAAGGCCTATTTTGAAGTGTTGAAATTTGTGTCATCATTCCAGTCATTAAAAATGTTATTTCAGCTAGTAGGAATTTGATGTTTTTTCAGGGCAGAACAGGTAAAAACTTTAGTGATATTTGATAAGCAGAGATCCAGGCAGGCTGAACAATATGATGGCATGAACTCTTTTATTGCTTTCAGGACTTCCTCTAAACAAACCACGGAGGGGTTTCACATGTGGGGATGCTCTGGACATCTGAGTCCCTGTGTTCCAGCATCCCACAGAGACCTCCAGAGTAAGCTGGAACCATGAGGCTGGATGGTGTAGCTGAAGTGCCATTTGAGATGCTTGTTTTGAAGTGCAGCAATTTGGTGCACTTTGCAAGTTTGCAAGTGACTTCCTTAATTCAATTCCCCTCCCACATAAACTCCACAGTCTCTTTACAGAATAATTTTTCTGTGAGCTGTTAAGAGAACTACTCCACAGCAGCATTAAACTCTACTCCTACTTTTATTTAAATTAATCCTGAGAAATCAAGTTATAATTCCTTCCTGTATCAAGGGGTTTTTTTCCCATTCAATTTATGGCAATTGCAAATTTATATAATTATCTGCATTTATGTGCCTTAAGACTGTACTGGTGTTAGTGTTGTAGTCAAATAATTTTGTAGTGTTTTAAATACAAGTCAGCAAGCACTGAGCATCCCTGATTTCCTTCCTTTTTTCTTTTAATTTTGCTTTCTCATTTGCTCTTCCTCTACTTTTAACTTTGGAAAGATTCATCACTACCACTGCGAGGTTCAGCAGTGCCTTGATTTTTTTTTCGATAAAATATTCCAGAACAATTTGGTAGTTGCTGAGCAAGTTGTGTGTGCTAGATTCATTAATTTTTCTTAGCAGTGGTGTGACTGTTCTCATTTTGCAAGGTAACGTGCAGTTGAATGGAGGCATCACATATTGAGAATTCCTACAGAGGGAGATGATTCTGTATTTGACTATTTGGTACTATCTGATGCATCTGGTTCCCACAGAGAAGCTTTCTAAACAATCTGGAAAACCTTTTTCTACCATTTACTAATACAGAATTTCTACTGCCTGACTACAATACTGAACTTGAACTGGTAGATTGGATGATATAAATGTGAAAATTAAAACATAGTGAGACAAATAAATAAACTGCTATCATATATATATATATATACATATATATATATATGGCACATAGCTTGACATATCTTACCAAAGCACTGTGTTTTTTCATCTGGCATAAATCTGTCACTGCCTTTGCTGTCCTGTACTATTTCTAGTATCAACTGCAGTTAATATGCCTTCCATCACCACTATATTCCACCAGTGTTCATTCACAAAAAAAACCAAAAACCTGAATAGAAGAAGTGCATTAAGAATCAGAAATAAAATTCATTGAAATTCATGTAAATTAAAGAAGTTAGAAAGGTTTGTAACGACTTTCATCTAAAAGGCAGAAATAAACATCTTAAGTTCTGTTCACCAGTGAGAACAGGAATGTAGTTAGCATTTTCCTGCTCTAGCTGATCTCTATGCTGTCATAAATTATGGGTTTTTTTCTGGGTCTTTTAAATGTATATATTATAAAACAAGACAGAGGAGGTTATGCAAGCTAAGTAGAAGAAAGGCTGCTAGCTGTAAAAATCCTGGCACAGAAACTCCCAGGGATTTCAGAGTCAAAGGAGTCATGAAAACAGAGTCTGACCAAATATTTGAGTGAGAAATTCACAGATTTTGGGGCCCAAAATCAATAGCTTGAAGGCCAAGGTGTGGCCAGAGCAGTTGCATAAAAATTGCAGATGAGCAGCTTCATGTCTGAAACTCTTGACAGCTCCATCAGACCTTACAGTATTCATGTGTCCATAAACCTTTGTTCTGTGCATTGTTTTTCAGTTGGCTTCAACTCATTTTAGTGCCAAAGATGATCTGTGAAGTAATTGGAGAGTACACATGGAAGCTCGTATTTGCCATAAATGGAAAAATTGAAATGATTGGAGGCTACATTCCACTTTTATTGAGAGCAACAGAGGAATGGGGCCAAAATTAAACGGTTCTATGAAAAAGCAATGAGCATGTGCCTGTGTGAGTTAGTCTCTGCCTGCGTACATCCTTTGAGATAACCTGCCTCTGGGCACAAAAGAGTAGCTGCAAGAAAAGGAGGCAAGAAAAGATTTCCCATTTAAAAATTCATCAGCTGAAAGTAATAGAATATTACATAATCAGATTATTCTCATAAACTATTGATAATTTGTGATTATTTGGCTTTTTATGCTGTCTGGCTTTTGTTCACCAAAAATCTGTTAGAAATGCATAGTTCACACCAACTTACTTCTTCAAGTGGTCACAATGATTTACCCCATTCTTTATATTCTGTCTTAATGATGATTAATAAACATGTTCTCAGTAATGAGTTTTTGCTGAAGATTGAGCTATCACAGAATAATCTTCAATTCTGAATGATGATCTCAGCATTTTCAGAACTGTTAATTCCTTGTCTTCCCCTGCACAACTGTGCTGTTATCTCTGTTCTGGTGAGATAATGGGAAAAGCCAAACAACACATCGATTGAGAGAAACGAAAACTGCCAGCTAACAAGCTTCTTCCCATGGGCTTTTTACCTCAAAACCACTTTTCCTGCTGACTTCCCCAGCATTCATCTGCATCCCTGACCGTGGGCTCTAAGACACTGCACACAGTTCTTTTTTTTCACATTATCTCACAAGGAGAAGGTGCAGCTTGGCAAATTTTGTGTCCATTGCTGAGAACTTCACAGTGGCTTAGCAGGAACCTGTGCATAACATGACCACCACTGACAAACTGTTCTGGCCATGTGAGGTCTTCTGGGGGAATAGATACAAGGGCAGGTGTGCTGCTGCAAACACTCAAAAACTGACCAAGGTGTTTTTTTGTGGGTGGCCAGAGGAAAGAGAGCAGTGGTGTTGCCTCTGCCTGAGCTTGGCTCTGTGTTGCAGAAAGCAGGTAATTAAATTATGGGGTTGTTCAGCACGCTGGGTTTCTCAGATGCCCTAGAAGAGATTGGTGGCAGATTGCTATTAGGAGAGCTGCACCTGAAAATCAATTGGCTGATCACTGAAAGTGGTAGTAAAAGAATGTGAACCTTTTTTCCCAAAGGCTGTGGATGGAAAACCTTGGGAACAGCTATGCTTCTGTAGGTGTCCATCTGGGCGATGCTGAGGGAAATTGAATTTGGAATTGAGTGCAGGAAACAAGGTCTGGGGTTCAATGTGATTTCTGAGTATTTTGCAGCAAAGCTAACAAATAGTGGCTTTTAGAGACTTTCCTGAGATCAGATGGAAGGTGACATGTCATTAGGAGGTGTGACAGACAGTCCCCGGGGAGTTTGAGCCTGGGTACCTTCAGAGAGCACTGAGATTTTTGTTCAACACGAGCCTGTGAGGCCTGAGGCAGCTGTGGCTGGGACTGCAGACCTCTCCCAGACGTGGTCTGAGCTCCACCAGAGCTGCAGGAGTAGCTGAAGTGAGCCAAACTTACATGACTGAGAAAAGTGATATCTGAAATAATAAAGTGCTCTCCAAAAATGCTCATGGTTAGATACTGAAGCCAACACAGCCAGTTCCTCTGAAATGCTTCTTGTACTCAATGGGAATTTATATCAGATACTCCAGGCATAAGTGCCCACAGCATTTTGCTTCCAAATTTAAAGAATGCTTTATGTAATCACTGGAATTCATATGGCCTCTCAATATTTTGGAGGCTATGAAGATGCTGGGATATTCAGCTTTACAAGTACTATTGAACCTGTTGCAATCAATAGCAATGATTTTTGGCTTGGTGTTTGTTGTCCCTGTCTAAATGTGCTAGAAGTGAAAGTTATATTAGAATTCCAAAACCTCTGCCAGGAATATGCCTCTGAATGTTTAATTTGTATTGCTGTGTTGCTTCTATCCATACATAATCTGCTATGGATTCCCTGAAAAATAAATTCCCTTGATGTCAGAATGATCTTGGGGAATAAATCACATAACATAGTTGGATGTTCTACAGAAAAGTCTTTCAGAAGCCTTGTGTTTGTGAAATCAGTATCTGGGACTGGACCTCCAGAAACAATTTTCATCATTTAGAAGTTACTCTGTTAAACAACAGTGATGGTCAGAAAAAGAGGCTGTGCAAGGCCTGGGGAGGGAAGTGTGCACAGGAACTGTGTGCCAGGAATGTTCAAGTGTCTTATCTAGGCTGGCTTTCTCTTCCTACAAGACAGAGACATCTGTGTCAGAAATAAATATCATAAAATAAGTAAAATTATAAAATTAATCTTATAAGACGCTAAAGTTCTTTTGTGCCAGCTGAATAAAAATTTTGTAATGCATGTTCTCAGTGTGATCAGACTGCATCCTGGCACTTTTGTGTTGGTTGGACCAGGAGCAGCCAGCACCTTCCAGGATCAGTCCTTGAGTTTGCACAGAGCAGTCCTGAGCAACTAAAGCAACAAAAACATTGATGACAGCCTGCAACAAATAAATTAATAATACCCATAACACAGTCACATCTATTCATGTGTCCTGCTTCTAAAGGTTTCTGGTACCATTAATAACAAAGTGGTTAGCACAAGAGAATGAGAGCCATGCCACGAGAATGTGGCACTCCTGGTGTGCTGCAGATTTTGATGCTGCAGATCTGAATCGCAGTGAAAAAAAAAACCACTTTCAAGAAGACAGTGAGGTACTTGCAGTCTCCTGTTCCTGTACCTTCTAGCCTCTTCCCTTTCGTGAAAGTACTTAGAAAATGACCCTATAAAGAGTTGTGAGGTGCTCAGGAACCACTGTAATGAGGATTATCTAAGTATAATCTAAGTATCTATGTTACCTCTGATACTATTCCAAATTAAAACTGTATGGAACATGGGGATGGTTAGACACATACACAAAATGTTTCATATTTTTGAAATATGAACTGAAGAGTCCAAGTTTTGGCTGGCCCAAAACTGCTGTCTGCTCTGGAGTTTTCTCTAGTTTGTGTTTTATTCACTTAGGAGCTCATGAGATTTTCCATCCTCTGGACAATGAGGGCTTCAAGCTTGTTCACGCACAACCCTGCCTTTTGTTGCTGAACTTACAGAGCAAAATCTGCTTTTGGAAATCTTGTTTTGAGGAAGCGTGGGGATGCAGTGAGAAATTAATCAAATAGGAAGTTTATTTTAAAGATAAGGGAATGTGTACCTGACTAAATACATAGGGTATTTAATAATTAAGGCTATACCTGTAGTATAAACAACAATAATGTACATCAGACTGAGCCTACCTAGGAGTTCTGTAAGAGCTGTGCTGTCTGTGTGCCCCATGAGAGCAGGAGAAACCAACACAAGTTCTGCATTTCATTAAAGCCTTTGACAGTTTTGTAGGTCTCAGGATAAGAGATTGGCCTTACATGACTTTCTCAGATGAGATGTAGTGTAAACAGATTTCTTTGGCTGGTTTTCTCAGTGTTTTCCATGATACTGGCTGCTCCTGTGCAGATGAGCAGGCAGCTGGCAGCTCGTGTGTGCTTTGAGCAAAGGCACTGCAAGGCATCCTCAGCCCTGCTGGAAACTGATACAGCTCAGGTGTAACAATGGCAACATTCTGAGGGAAGTGCATAAAACTTTTCCTTTTGTTTGTTTTCTTTGTTTGCATCTACCCAAGATGCTACAGAGACTATGTCCTGCGTTTAGGCAGTTGATGAAATATTTCATTTAATACATGTTCTGAAAACCTGTCAAGCAGGGCAGGATCCAGAATCTAGTGTCCTCCCTTTGATCTCTTTTACTTACCTGTACATCTGATCACTAGAGCTTTGCACATTTTTTGTTCTCTTGTGTTAGCAAGACCTGCTGTGGTAAGAAGACCTGAGCAGAAACTCAGGATTAGTTTAGCTAATTTCTCTGATTATTTCATAAAGACAGTAATCAAAACCAACTTTTTTTTCCAGCAGCAAGAGGAATAAAGTGGCAACTCCTATCAGCATTTCATTTTTTTAGCGGACAGGTGTAGAGGAAACTTTGCTACAGCTGCTGAATATGTTTAAGCTAAAATCTTTGGTTATCTCTTTTCTTAGTTTTTTCAATCACTCAAAGCCATGATGTGGAAATTTCCACCACTGAGGATGTCCACAGTTTTATTGTATTCAACACTGAATGTCTCTCTTTTAGATGGCTCTAACTGCTTTGTTCATTCTGAGGGAAAGATTCTGTAATTAAGAAATAATTTTTTCATTCTGTTGGTATACTTTCTTTGAGTTTCCTGCTCCTCAACAGTATGGAATTGCTTGGTGGAGTTTTTAAATGATTGCAAATATCATCCTCCTTTTTTTATTTTTTTTTAAAGTAATGGTAATAGATGAATAATTTAAAATACATTAATATATGTAAATAACACCATAGTAGGTGTTACAACACTCCTTTAAGCTTTCTACTCTGGCTTTACTGCTCTGCTCCTTTCTATATGAATTCTTTACGCTTTCAAGGTTCAGAGGGTGGAATTATGCACTAACAGTTCTCAAGGGACCCCTGCTAGTCTTTGATTATGATCTTTTCTGGGTCAGATTAATAATTCATACAATATTTCTCTGTGAAAAGAAATATGTTGCCTGTCATCTCCCGTCACCTTTTAAAGGTTTGTTTCAAGCCTCTAACAGGACTGAGGGCAGATATAAGTTCACTTGAGGATTAAATTTCAGGAAAAGGATAATTACTAGGTTACACGAGCAGGCACCCACGTAAATTGCATTCCTAAGTTGAATGTGTTTTCTGGATCTTCATCTATTAGACTGTGAAGCATCTTCTCATGGAAAATGATGGAATATCCATTACATGAGGCACTTAAAATGCAATTGATAACTTCTGATGGGGAAAAAATGTCACTGTGGGGAACAAATTTGCTCTGTGAAAGAGCTGTAGAGACAAATAGAATTTGCAACATATTTGAGGGAAGCAATGAATTTTTCATGCATCCTTTATCTGGCTGCTTTAGGCCATTTTATTACTCACAAGATCTTGTTCATGTTCTTTGGGGCACAAAAGTTATTTGATGTAGATTCTATATGTTGTAGTTTTAAAAGATGATGTTTGATTAAAGAAAAAAAAAAGTATCAGTTTACCTCGATCTTAACTAAGTGAGGAAATCCATTTTCAGGAGAGAAAGCAGTGTCATAAACATGGATTTGAACTGAACAGTTCAAATCAGAAAATGATGCCCAGGGATCCTGATTAGCTTTTCCTTGGCTCATGGGTTTTTTTGGGTTTTGGGGTTTTTTGTTTTGTTTTCCCCCAGTTATGCTCAGTTTGCCTGTAGTACTTGGGACAGTGTTTGCTGTTCCCTGGCCTTTTGCCTTCTTCCACAAGCAAAAGAGGCTTGGCAGTTTCATTGGGCTCCTTGTCCCCTGAAATGAAGTTCCAGGAGAACTCTGGGGAGGAATGAGGGGAACCTCTTTGTGCATATTGCACCCAAGGCTCGAGCAACCCTTCCTGCAGGGAACCAGTGAAGGGAGAGGATTGTCCAGCCCCAGACATGGCAGTGCTGAAATCCTCTACAAATCATGGAATTTTTCATGACTCCTGGAAAGTCACCATTGTTTTACATCGCTGCCTGCGTGGCTGAATCTGAGGAGAAACTTGTTAATCTGATTCACTCTGCACTAGGAAAATTGGACTATATTTGGTCTCCTTCTCCTAGAACTCTGGCCCAGACATGGAAGAAGGCTTCTGCTTCCAAGCAGTCATGCTTCACTCTTTAGCTAAAGAAAATGGTAATTCAACTTCACGTTGAATCTCAGTATCCAAGTCTAAAATGATTTGGAGAACTTTACATTAAATTGAATCAAATAACTGGGGTATGTATAATATTGCAGCACCAAGATAAAGTCTTGCTGCCTCTTGTTTGAAAGAGAAATGAATGTATGGGGGGTAATAATGTTAATATTTTCTGCATAGATAGTTGATGAGAACTGTGTTTTTCTTTCACATTCCAACAGCCCCAGAGAGATTAATTTCTAAAATATCATCAGGGATTACTGCATAAAAACCACTGATGTAGGAGGGGCATAGAATCTCTCTCTTTTTAAATGGTATGGACATGGTTAAATTGCAGATGAGGGACTGAAACTTTTTAATTTAGCAGTGTGAAAAAGTAGATAGGTCTAAATTACTCTTTGAGGAGCAGATTTCAATCACACTGCACAATCACAGTGAGAGAATGGCAATGTAACTTGCAAGGGGAGTATTAAGCACAAAGAAATTTGTGTTGAGGTGGAAAGGCCTAATCGTGTATGTAAGCACTTAATCTGTGGCAGAGCTTGAGACAGCTTAGACTGCATCTGGAAGAAAAGGGCTTTGAGATTATCTGTGTTACATTTTCTAAGGAGAAGTCAGGACTTTTACTGAGGACTAAAAGCAGAAGCACCTGGTTGGCACAGGCTGGAATTAAAGGTATCCTTAACCACAGCCTCCACAGAACTGATCTGAGGAGAACTGTCAGTGTTTGCTGTGATCCTGGCTTCAAATACTTCACCCTGCTCTTAAATTCTTACAGTACTAAGAGGGTGAGAAACAACTGGGGTGAGATTTGCCCTGCCAGTGTTGGGTCCTCTGAGGATTGCTCTGAGCTGGGAGAAATCTCCTTTCTCAGACAGGTCTGAGAGCTTTCAGAGGTGTTTCATTCACACATCTTTGCCTCACACCAAGCAAGACAGTGCCTTGCTGTCTGGCTGGACTCGATGCAGAAGGAAGGTTCATGTTGGAAACAGTAAAGGGTGCTGTGGATGAAATCCCTGGGGAGTCATCAAAATGCATGTGTGGTATGGAAAAATGAGTATTTTCACTATGACCCCCCGTGTCTTTGTTCATTCCTTCTGTGCTTGTATAGAACTCAATTATCATAACTTTAAAGTCAACAAACACCCTAGAAAAGCACAAAATCCTCTCTCTTTCTCCCGTTCTTGGTTCTCTCTTGCACAAGTTTTTTTTTTTTAATACAAGATATTATAGCGTTGTTTAGAGGACAGCAACCAAATGATGATTACATGGTTCTCTTGCAGTCAGTAAATCTTCTGAATAGATTATTACAATATTTTCTATAAAAATGCAATAGGAGCAAAATAAAGTCAAGGTTTTTTACTTTTCTTGGAAGACAGTATATTACTGAAATCAAGCACCTTGACATTGCATAAAAAAGGTATCTTAGACCACAACTTTCTCCAATGCATTTTATTCAAAGCAGAATATTTCAAAGAAATATACAAAAGTATTTATTAGAACTGCAACTGTGTATGTGAAGCAGTATTGTCAAAAAGCTCTGAGTTAACAAATTGATCTTAGAAGTAATTGCTGAGATGCCTTCACTCTTTAGAATACAGAATCCATTTTCACTAAAATTCTAATGGTTATCACTACATCACCAAGATATGTTTCAAGAGAAAAATGAAAACCACAGGATTTCTACCCTGCTGCAATTTTTTTCTGACCTGTGCATTTGCTGTGCTTCAAGAAGGTTTTGCCATGTGGATGATAACATGATTCCAGAGTTTCATGGTGTAATCCACAAGGCTCAAACAGTAAATTCACCCCTTGAGTAATTTGAATGCAGTTTCTGTGGAAGAAGCTGCCTTGCTGTGATGTTTAACAAAACTCAGATCATAGAAACAAGCCTAAAGAGGTAAAAAAAAAGGAATGAGAGGCTGGAGGTGGTTAGAATTATTTCACAGGAGACCTATCTTTTGGTTTTTCGAGTGTAGAGTCAATAGGTTTCTCTGTTTTTAAACTTTTGTTGGTGGCAATTAAAAAGCAAGCATCTTTTACAAGAGAATATGATTTTATTTATAATTCTAAAGACTGTCACTCAAAGCTACAGTTTGTTATGTTCTTGTCCTGGTTTAGGGCAAATTTGGGAGAGGAAAAAAAAACAAACCTCTGGATGGAGTCCCTCTAGAAAACTAATCCGAACCACCCCTCCCCTTAGCTGAATTGGGACAGGAAAAAAAACTCCTTGGAGGAAAGTGGAAAAAAGTTGTTTATTCAACAGACAAAGCACTCCCCAGCACAACAAATGAACAACACTGAACACCAAACCCTCTCTGTGCCCCGCAGAGATGCCAAATTCAGAAAGTCTCTCCCGTGGCTGTAGCTCGGCTCAGTTGCTGT
>JAWWMU010000237.1:6251228-6261237 GCA_035048155.1 Cinnycerthia olivascens | reverse complement strand
TTTTTTTGTCTTAAGAATGTGTTTTCACCAAAGCATAGCAACTTTCTCATTGGCTGAATTGAAACAATGCCAACCTATGAAAATTTGTTTTTCCCAACAGCAGTAACAAACAAGAACATGCTGTGGAGTGATTGCATCCCATTCTTAATGGCATTGCTTTTTCCAAAACCTAATAGCAAGAGCATTGGTGGCATTTATTTAATATTTACCTTTAATATCACCAAAAGGATGAGCTGTATTTTTCCAGGAATATTACAAATACATAGTAACAGTCCCTGCTTGAGGGTCTCAGACCTTTTTCATATAACTGTGATTTGTTCATGTGCATGACTTATTACAGAAGAGATTTCTTGTATTTGACATCTCCATCTCTGAAGTCTTCCTTGAGATCAGGAGCATTGAGAGCTAAGACTTCAGCTTTTTTTTTTTTTTATAAAAAATTAAAATATGATCTGCTGTAGGAACCTTTGGGGCTCCTAAAGGAGCCCAAAGAGAACAGGGGAGTTGCACACTATTTGTCAGATGAGTGATTGTAAAAACCATAACACTGACTGCACACCTCCTAAAGACTTATGTTTGCAGGCAGAAAACCTGGTAGGAAAAATCTGTCTGCTTTCTGGTGCATTCTCAGTGCAGAATAACAACAGTGCAAGACAATAATAGAGAATCTGCTTTCAGAATTAATAGTCATATCCACTTTAGGTATTTTTAGTGATCCTAATGGGTTTTATGTCTACAGAAATGCCAGGACTTGTCCCTTATGTTATAGAGGATGTTTCCAAAATGAAAGAAAAATTAAATTGTGTAAAGAAGAAGTGAAAATGAGAAGCATTCCAGAATGCATAATCCTCTCCCACTAGCAATTTTAACTCCTTTGGTGAAAGTCCAGTCCCAGAAACACAAACATTGACTTCTGCAACATTTCAAGCACGACACTTAGCCTGTGCTGAGCCCTCTAGGCTTAACTTGAAACAAAAAGAAGTTGAGTAGTTGATGGAAATCTCTCTTTCTTGAATAATATTCATATCAGGTAGGATTTTTCAAATTAAGAATTTAGATACCAATCAAAACATAAGTATGCAAGGTACAAGGAGGACTCATTGACAAAGTAAATATGAATTGAAGGGATTTGAGTTAGAGGCATTGAACGAATCAAAATTATAATAAATAGGAATTTGACCTTTTTTCTTAGCAAAAACTTCTGTGGATTGCAAACAAACAGCACTATACTTTGAGGCAGTAATCGTGGGAGAGTTGTGAAAGATGGCAACAGGAAAATGCAGAAAATGGAGAACAAAGGGTTACAGTTTCTTTTCTCCATCACTTTATTATTTTTCCATTTATTTTGTCCACGTATTAAAATGATTTCTATGATTTTCATTAATTGACAAATAGCCTTAAAGAGTCTTGTTAATGTTAGGTTTAAGAGGATGTTTATGGGAGAAATGTAATTATGTGGTGACATCTGGATCTTAGCTTGGAAACAGAACACCTGAAGGACCTTCAATATTCCTTCCAGTACCCCACACAATTCATGGGTGCAGAAATACCAGGAATTGCAACCAAAGACAGAGCAGGAGCTGTAGGAATAGATTAATTCATAAGAAAAAAAACCCAAATCTGGTTTCCACAAAAAGACATTCATTTAAAAAAAAAGACAGGAAAGGAAACACAGAACTCAGAGAAACAGATTGCTTTTTATTTTTAGCACTTTTCACGGGTGACAATTGCTGTGGAAAAACAGCTTCTCTGGTACACTTTTTCTCAATATTATGTGTGTGTGAGTACAAATATACAGACAGAGCTAATAGTGAAAGATTTTTAGTGTGGCATCAGTCACTTAGTGCATACATTAATTCCCAATTAAACTTTATCTGATCATGCTTTTTAAAGCTACGTTTCTCTAGAAAGCTAATGAAAGATTGTTTTTTTCACTAGTCACAAATATCATCTGCTAATTTAAACCTACCTGGGGTTGGTTATCCTGTACCATAGAGGAACATAAAAGCTGGTATTTTCTATTTTCTTTTTTGGTAAAGAAACAAGCATTTTTCTGATGTGTCTGGAGATGAAATGGAGTATCTGAAGACCCAATTGATCCCACATTCCTTTGAAGGTGTCACAACATCCTGGTGTAGGTCAGGGCTTAGGCACCACAGCAGAGTCCTCAGTGCACGATTTGCACTTTTCACTTCTGAAATGCTCTTGTAGATATATTGATTAAACTGAGAATATTAAGAAAACTGGTTCTTCCTGTTTACTAGCCCAGGAAGAAGCCACTCACCTGCACTCATATTAATTCTATGTAGTCTAGTCAAACCAAGTAAATAATGAATTTGATTGAATCAAAGATAATAGAAACCATAACATTGTGGTTTCTTAGCATCAGAGACCATGGAAGCCAAGGGAATTTTCCAGGAGAAACAGACTGGAGATTTTGATGCAGGTTAATCTTTAGAACCAGCACAGGCTGCATATGTCGTAAACTAAAGCAGCATTTCATAAACAGCAATTTTAGTTTATTAGGTAGAGTAGTTTAATTTTGCATCCTGAAATAACAGATGAGACACTTTGCTCCATTTTCATTTTTTTATGTGTTTATATGGCTCTGCTTTTTTTTGTTACATTTGTTTTGGAGGCTTTGCAGATCTTCTTTGACAGCCCATTAAAGCTGTCAGGATTTTTTCTACATCATTGCCTTTAATTCCAGTCCTGTCTCATTTTTTCCCATCACATTTTTTCTCTCCTCTCTGTCTCTCATGCTGTTGTCTATGTTTTTTTCTTTACAGCCCTCTTACTGCTTTGCTTTCTGATTCATTATTTGAAGTGAAACTTTCTCCATATGATGAAGAATCCCAGGCATGAATAACATGATATATTCTTTCCCCAAATACAGACATTTATCCCACATGGTGAGCAGGAGCTTCTGAGTAATGTGGTTTCAGAGTATCTGTTGAATCCCTTTAGTTTCAACAGAACATTGATTACTTTTCTGATAATGTTGTTCAAACTCAAAAAGACTGTCAGTAATGTGGGAAAGATAAGTTAAGTGGAAGACCACTCTGAATTTGATGTGAGGTGAAAGTACACTGGAACAAAATAAAATCCCTTAAAAGCAAAGCCTGGTGAAAATAAACAAGGCTAAAAGCTGTGGGCTGTGGGTGTATTTATTATGGAATGTGTTGCAGAGGCTCAACAATTTGATATTTTTACTCATTATCTCTTGAATAACTGGGAAATACATCAAATAAATGCTGTTTATATCTAATATAGACAGACAGATAAATAGATTTCAAATGTCTAGAGCAATGGGAGCTGTTTGCAATCATGCCCCTGAATTTGCTGCACTTAGATGGGACAAGATTTTCAGAAGTAATGAGTAACCTTGAGTGTCTGCATTCTGATGTCACAAGGGGACCTTCTCTAAGCTCTTGCTGTAAATTATATTCCTCTCTTTCCCCAGGTGTATTCCCAGCTAGGCACCAAAAATAGAAGCCCGCTGAATCAGTAAAACCTGTTAATTTGGCTTTAAAAGGAATTCTTATGGAGAAAATTCCCAGCCTCCTCACCTGAGGCCTTCTGACAGAGAGGGATCGGGATAAGGGGTTTCTTAACAAAACAATGGGACTAGTGAGAAGAACCAGCAGCAGCTTTAATTACTGTTCCTTCAGCGATATTCCTGTGCTGCCTTGGCAGGAGAAGGGCAGAATATTTCCATTTAATAGCATGTTATCAGTGGATAAAGGGACAGAAGTTTGTGCAGGGCAGTTTCCACAGGACTGCAGAGCAAGTTGTCTGAAAACACAAGGGAGTCAATCCTAGAGTGACTTAGTAATGACAAAGCTGTCTCCACCCCTCTGCTTGCTCTTGCGTGGTATCATTTGGAAAGTTTTTAACACAGAATTGAGCCCTGTCACTCCAGCCTCTGCTGGGCTGAGGCAACAGACCTTGGAACTTTTCAGCCTGGAGAAGAGCAGGCTTCAGGGAGACCTCCCAGCAGCCTGCCAGTACCTAAAGGGGCTGCAAGAAAGGTGGAGAGGGGTTTTTTGTAAGGGTTTATAGTGACAGGACAGCAGCAATGGCTTCACACTGACAGAGGGCAAGGTTGGATTGGATATTAGGAAGAAATTCTTACTGTGAGGGGGGTGAGGCACAGGTTGCCCAGACAAGCTGTGGCTGCCCCATCCCTGGAAGTGTCAAGGCCAGGCTGCATGGGGCTCAGACCAACCTGGGACAGTGGAACCATGGCAGGGGGGTTGGAACTGGTTGATCTTTCAGGCCCCTTCCAACACAAATAATTCTATAATTCTATAATTTTGTAATTCTGTAATTCCATAATAATTCTATAATTCTATAATTATTCTATGACTCTATAACAATTCTACAATTCTTTAGTTCTATAAATTATACTATTCTGTGGTTCCATGATTCTAATATAGATGCTGAAAGGTTAAAATTGTGAGGTGGCAGAAGTTCCCTGTGGTTCATAATGGAGCTGACAGAAATCATTAATGCTTTGCCACCATCATGTCATTCTACTTCTTTCCTGACATCCATGACTGTAACATATCCCTCCAAAAAGGTGTTTTACACAAGTTAATAATATCCTTAAATGAGAATTTAGTTTTTTAATACTGAGCACAAAGAACACTGCAGTCTTTTGTTCATTTCTTGTGTGCTCTGGTCCTTGTATTTTAGGTATGAAAATAAATGAACAGGTTAAACAAAACCATGTTAAGCAACTTGTTGAGTTATTATTTTATAAGCTGAAGCATATATTAAGCCAAGTACTATTTTTCCTCATTGTAGTCAATGGCAATACTCTCAGTAGTGTTATTAAACACAAGAACAGGTCAGAAAGCTGGCTGTGCCTGAATTAAATGAGGGTACAAGAGATTATTCTTTCAAGAATCTGGAGCCTATTTAAAATTTTTTTTATTTGTTTTTTTTTTTGTTGGTTGGTTTTTGGTTTTGTTTTGTTTTTAATGAGATAGCATAGTGCAGTTATTCTTTGCATGAAAAGTGCACTAAAACTTGATTAAAATATTTTAATGAGTCACTGAGGGACTGCACTAATGCTTTCCTGATTATATGCAAAAGGAAGGCCTGAGCCATGCAAGCTCAGTGCTTAAATCACGATGTAAAGCTGTAGCAGGAATTGTTTGCTGCAATTAGGGAGCAGCAACAGTTTGGAAGGCACAGACTCCAGGTTAGTCTGGACTAAGGGCCTTCTAACAAACCTAATGGGAAACTTCCCTCAGCAATTAGATGGGGTCAGTAGCGTTTTGTGGTTTCCTAGCAGATGGCCAGAAGGTCTCCAAAAATTAAGTCTGAAAGAAGGGCTCTCATTCTGCTATTTCAAAGTCGTGCCTGTGACAGGGTTGGAGCACTGCCCAAGAGCACCACGGAATCTGCTACGTGAGCTCCGCCAGACACCCCCCATTGCAGAAAATTACAAATATACCAACAGAAAAGGCAAAGCTTATTTGAAGCCACAAATTCAAAAACCACAGGCCACATGAAAAATCTTATGAAGTCTAAACACAACTAATATGGACGAGTTAATTTACTCTCTCATCCTGAACATCCTGATTTTTCCAGATGCTTTCTCAGAAACTAAGTGAAAGCTGAGATGCTCACCCAGTGTCTTACTTCTACATTGACTGTACAGAAAAATTCTGAACATGTAACACTGATGAGAAAAAGTGTGATATTTTGTGCCACTAAAAACAGGAATGCATTCAAAGGCCTAACAAATGCATTTGGATGGAATTTAGGTGCCCAAATCAAAGTTGCAGTTTTGAATCTTTCTATTCTGAAATACGATGAGTGCAACCTCATATTAATGTGAGATTTGCAAAAGGATTAGACCTGTGAGATGACAAGGATTTAAGTAACTTATCAAAACTGAATGCAGACAATCAGTGTCTGAAGACCTAGATACCCGGTTATATTTTATATGAAAGGATAATGAACAAGATAGAGAAAAAGCCTTGGACTTCAGCTGACCAGATATCTTGCTGGAAATACAAGAGAGAGGAAACAGCCCTGGACCTTCCTGACTGTACACTGGCAGGTTTTACTCAAATAATACAGCTTACACTGGAAATATTATAAAATGACACAAATTCTCTAAAAAACATTGTATTAAATTTTATAAGTTTCCAAATATTTTTAGGATTTCTTTTATGACTCTTCTTAGACGTAGTCAGTAATTCAGATAATCATACTTGTACAAAATTTTGAAGATTATAATTTCTTAAATGCTGTTTATTATGTTATTTTAAATGTTTCCTTTTCAAATGTTTTTTAAAATTTTGTAGTGTCTTATTTACAATTGGGAAAACACAATGATGGGTTGTTGGAACTCTCTCCATTTTCTCTGAATTTGTTTCAGGAGTAACTTAGATTAATAAGGCAAAAATAATATTATTAAAATTAGTCATAAAATAAACTCACTCAAATACTCTAGACTTTCTTTACCATTACTGGCACCCTGTCCACTTCACCATCTTGACAGGAACAAAACCATCTAATGGGATTCCAGGTGAAGTTGTGGACATCAGCTTATACCTGTGAGACAGCACAGAGTCTGACCTCAGCATAAACACCTAGGAACTTTCATGGATAGGCTTGAACCTGCAACTAAACTTAATCCTGAATTGCATCTAAAGTCCAATTTGAGGGATGGGAAGCACTGGAAACAGACTCAGAGTTGTGCTACTTGGAAATTATCTCTCCTTGATCTTCATTTCACTGCTTATGTTTGAGGCTTAGAGCTTCAAACCCAGATGCGTGAATTTGTATGAATATTCACATTTGTATGTGTGAGCCATGCAAAATTCATCCTGTAAAGGTGCTGTTCTGGGGGACATTTTCTGATGCATTAGGCAGGAGCAAGGACAGTGATGGCTCTTGCTGAGAAGATTAAATAAATGGTTGATCCTTTAAAATGCATTTTTCTAGAGAAGATAGAATTAGCAGGACACATTTTGAATACATTTTATGTGTCTGAAAGAGGAATACACTTCTAATGAAAAATATAAATATCTAGGGAAAACCTATGTACATACAGCCAGAGGAGTTACAGGATGGCAGAGGAAAGAGGAAATTACTTGAAAAAGGCTGTATGAAGTAAGATTATTTTGGAGATGAGAAAGAGATCTATAGTGTACTTTTCTTAGCATTTCCCAGGATATGTCCTGTGTTTTTCATTTCACTGGCTTAAGGGAAATGCTTTTATTTCCAGAACACAAACCAAGGCATGGAAGAGGAATGCTCAGAGTAGGCAGTGCAGAAGGAAATGTCAGGGACTGAAGGCAAAATACTCAAATCAGATTGCATCTTTTTGTCTGAAGTGATTCTGGAATTCATTCATCCAGTTCAGTAAAACCCAAACCTTTATCTTCTAAAGCCACTACAGGGCTTTTTCCAAAGATACAGTGAATGATGTGAGGATTCATGATAGAAGAAGGACATCTTCCTTGACTGGGTTTGTTCAGAGTCCTCTACATAATCAGGAGTGATGTCCACCACTCATCATAGTAGGATGTTGGAAAATGTGTTTATGGCTCATGTAATTAAAAAAGACAACATGAAGGAGAATTTGTTTTATGGGATTACTCAGCTTGTGATTTACAGTTAAAGACAGATCAAAGGAAATACTGCAAAGCCCTGAGCCCTGCTGGTACTTACTGGGAATGGGACATTCCTTTACATCCTTTGCTGTAATATAAGCACAGCCATCAGTAGAGGAGCGAAGAAATCTTTACATTGAAGGAAAAGAAACCTTTGTGTTGGAGATGATCGGCATTTAAGACAGATAAGGGGAATATTACCAGCAGCATAAGGGAAAATGCTAGAAACTCAAGGTCTCAGCCAGCTTGCCCATCAGCTTCAGAGCACTGCTAATGCCAGGAGGGCTCCAAAGGCTCATCAGGGAAGGGTGAGTGCCTCCTGCACCCTCTGCTTCCACGCAGGATCCCCAAAGGGAACACAGAGTTCTCTGCTGACTCCCTGCAGAGATCCCTGGCAAAACTCTGTTTCAGAGCTGGCACACGTGGAGCAGGAACTGTGTCAGTAGGTGGAAGGAGATAAGAGGATGTGGGAACCAGGGCTTGTCTCTGACTGCCCTGGAAGTTCAGAGACTCAGGCAGGGGTCTCAGAGACCTTGGCACAGAGCCCAAGACGTCTGTGGCTTGGATTTTAGCCCATGGGAATGATTACCAGCTTTATGTGAAGAATTACAAGTCACAAGAGTTTGAATAGAATAATAATTAGTTTACCACAGGGTGAAAAAGTAGATTTTGGGTTTTTTAGTATGGTGTGTAGGTAAGGACAAGATGGAGGATCCTCGTGGTTTTTAGGCTTCTTCCTCCTTGTTCACCTGCTCCATTTTCCTGCTGTGATGGTGGCACTGTTGATTGGTTTAGAGTAGAGACCAACTGTGTAACAAGGGTGATAGGTATTGGAAAGTAATTGTAAATAATGTAAACGTAGTTTTTAGTATAAAAGATAAACACGGCCCCAAGGGCATGTGGAAGTGCCTTCGACTGTCCTGCTGGAAGGAGCTCAGCAGGTCAGGGAAAGAATATTTTAGATAAGATAAAATAAACAACCTTGGAAACAAGACATGAAGAGTTTCATCTTCTTTCATCACGGGCATGGAAAAAAGGACTTTATTAGCTCGGGAGAATTTCTGCAAGAGCAGAAAACCCGACAAGAGAATACCAAGCATTTTTTTTTAAGCTCTTGAAAGACACACCAATCCTTTGATTTTCCTGACACACAGCCCTGGGCAGCAGAAAAATGTGTGTTTATGCACCCCCTCTACTGTCCTGTTCCTTTGGTAAGCAGATCAGAATGAAGAAAGCTCAGAAGTTTTATGAGTGTCTGGTTGCAGGGAAAAAAAGAAAAAAAATTATATTACTGAAGGTCAGAATTGGGGAGCCTGGGCAGAATTCTGGAGCAAAAAGGCTGTGCTGCCAGACTGAAGCTGTGATGGCAGGCGCAGATTGGTACCTACAAAAGAGGTTTGGGATGAATTAGCTTTTATCCCATGTACCTGCAGTGGATAAACCAGACTTGATTTTACCCCTCAAATGGTAATTGTATAGCCCTCCATGAAGAAAAGAGACAAAGGCTCTGCTTGGAGCTCCAGCCTTCAGAGAGGAATTATGCTTTTCTTTAGTTATTCAATAAATGTGGCAATTTTTCACTTGGAAACAAATGTTTGTAGGTTCAGGAATTTGGGAATCTGTGCAATTCTATTTATGAGCAGGATTAGATGGTAATGATTTAATTGACGGTTGAGCATGCAGACAAACCATGCACAAAAGATCTTTTCAATAATTATATCTTTTCATGGAGCAACAGGTTTTGTAATTTAGGTTCCAGACAGTAATTACAAACCAGATGCTATTTTGGGCACAGTCTGCAGCACACCCTTGATACTGACTGGGAAATTCAAAACAAACACAAAACCACTGCTGGAACACTTGAGGCAGAAAAGTGAATTAAACTGAGGCAATGTGGTATCAAACACGATTTGCTATAAGAGTATTGTATAAATTATTATAATAACCTCTTATCTGGGGTCACTGTCATGGAGCATTGAGGTGAACTTTATGTCTTATTTGGTGTTTTTTTTCAGGGTTAGGATTAAAAGTAGGAGAGATAGAATTCTTGTACGGACTTAGATGTTTGTTGGTTTTTATTTATGTTACAGTTTCACTGATTGTGAGTGCTTTTATACACCATGTTAATAGAGTAGAAATGGTGTTTACAGTTCTGTTTTCAAGGTCTTTTTAAGCTTTAACTACTTAATTATGAGATATTAATTAATTTTTATTTTTTAACTTAATAACTATCTACTCGGGTTCTGCACTGTGGACTTTTTTAACTAATTACATAAAATTACTTAAACTTGTGAAGAAGAAGAAGGAGAAGAAGAAAAAGGAGAAGAATTAACTTATGCTTTAAATTCTTTATCTTGTTATATATATCTATA
>JAWWMU010000237.1:6228763-6251128 GCA_035048155.1 Cinnycerthia olivascens | reverse complement strand
TTATGCTTTAAATTCTTTATCTTGTTATATATATCTATATATATATTATATATACTATATCTTAAAATCTTAAATTCTAAATATTTTACTTGATGATATAACACACTTCTATTTAACTATACGTTCATAATTTCAGTGCTATTACTCAATTTTGGAAGTTTTTTTCTATGACTTCAGGTTAAATGTAGTGTATTTTTGAGGATTAATCTCTGTCAGCACAGGAAACCTGAAATTTTCTGTGTCCAGGGCTCCGACAGACCATGATTGGTTTGGATGGAATTTTTTTTTTTAATGTTTTGCGTTGAACCATCAGTGTCAAAAAGCTCAGGCTGTATTTGCAGATCTTGGGTATTTGGAAAAGAAAGGATGAATTGTTTCCACAAACTGAGGCTTGCCAGCAAACTGGGAAAGCCTTCCCTGTAACAGGATGGTAGGGGAGCCTGAATACCAGAAATAATGCAGTTTTGGAACAAGAAAATGCCATACTCTGAAAATACGAGATGTTTTACTTCCATGAGGAGCCAGGAATTGTTAGTACTGAATACAGGATGTTTTGCATTCCCTGCACACTGAAGTGCTGCTGACTCAACTTAAACCCTGAAATCTGGGCTTTACTCAGGCAGCCCAAACTAATAGTGATATGCAGCTTTTGTTTTTGTTTGTTTTTTTTTTTTTGCTTTGTCACAAATAATTACCCTTCTTGAAACAGTTCACAGCAGGTGCCAAAGGAGAAAGGAAATTAATACAGAGCTGTAAATGTAAATCTCCTCTCTTTAGAGATCCTTAAAGGTAGCAACATTAGAGTTTGTTATGCCTTTGGTTTAAATAAAACTTCCAGATGACATTTCTTAACTAATAGTCATTATTTGGACAGCTGTATAGTTGTGTCTGTTCCTCTGAACCCTCTGGTAGCTCCTTTTATAAACACAGCTCTCTCACTTGTCTATTTGCTCTCTGTGTGGCTGAACGTTACATTAGACAGGTGTCAGAATGTTCTGACATCTCAGGCTGTGTTATGGCCTCAAACATTTTATTAAGGTACTTATTCAAACACCTGAAGACACCAAATGCTTGATGTCTTTAGGAACAGACATGACTAGCTATTGATTTTGTGATTTGCTGTCACCTTGCATTTTACAGCATTCATCAAAAGTGTTTCAGCCTTGGCCATTACTATTAGCTCATTAAATTGAAAACTGGCAACTTGATTCTATCACGTCCTCACATTCTGCAGCAGGCCTTATGTCCCTGAAATTTTGGACAGTTACCTGAAAAGAAAATACACACCTTTGTAATGGAAATGTTATTGCTGTGAGGTGAGTGGCAGAGGAAATGTGAGTAAAGGTTGAAACACTCATTACCAGCCTTGTCTTCTGGACCTGGGCTCCCTGGGAGAACTCACATGTGAAGAATGAGAACAACTGAACCCATCTGTCCAGTAAAAATCACTGAGATGAAGAGGATGAGAGACAAATTTTGAGGGCAGGAGGAGGTAAAAACATGGATATTAAAAGTAAAAAAACTACTACAGCTACTACTACTACTACTACTACTACTACTACTACTACTGCCTGTCAATAATTAAAATGAAAATCCATCAGGCATGTATCTAGATGCAACTTGGAAGTTATTTCTACTTGCAATGGAATTTCCAAGGCAAATGGTCTCAGATCTTGTCTGAAAAGCTGCAGAACTTTTGGAGGTTTAGCTGAAATGTGCTGTTCTGCCTTGGCAGGGCAAGAGCAGAAAATGGAATGGGACAGAGTGGCACTCCAGTTCTCAGGAAGATTGGAGGAAATGGAAAAGTGTGGGAACCAGGGCTTGTCTCTGACTGCCCTGGAGGCTCAGGGACCCTGGCAGGGGTCTCAGAAATCTTGGAACAGAGCCCAAAACACCTGTGATTTGGATTTTAGCCCATGGGAATGATTGCCAACCTTAAAAGAAGAATTACAGGTCACAGGAGTTTAAATAGAGCAGTAGTGAGTTTGTCACAGGGTGTAAAAGTAGTTTTTGGGTTTTGGTACAGTGGGGTAGGTATTGCTAAGATGGAGGAACCTCGTGGCTTTTTAGGTTTCTTCCTTCTTCTTCTTCTTCTTCTTCTTCTTCTCTCCATCTTCTCGGTGACAAGAAAATAACTGACTGGTTTAGAGCAGAAACTGACTGTCTAATGTAGAGAATAGGTATTGGAGACAATTAGTAAGTAATTTGTGCGTAACTTTAAGTATAAAAGATAAACACCCCCTCTGAGAGGGGAGAAGGCCTTCTACTGTCTCGCTGGAAGGAGCTCGGAGGGTCGGAAAGAAAATGTTTTAGATAAGACCAAATAAACAACCTTGAGAATGAGACCTGAAGAGTTTCTGCTCTTTTCTTCCATCTCAGGCATGGAAAAGGACTTTGCTAGCTCGGGGAATTTCTGCAAAAAAACAGAAAATCCGACAGAAAAGCAATTCAGCAGAGCCTCATACACACCCAGTCATAAAGATGGTCCTGATGAAAGGAAGGATTTTTATTTTTTTTTGAGTGATCTGAACCTATTATTTGGAACAATGAATTCTTATTTGCAATGGATTTATAGCAAGGGTGGGAGGAAACAACTTCCTGTCCTTCCTCACCAAGAAATGATCTAGCTCCAAAGTGATATTGGAAATTGCTCCTTCTGTTTCAATCCACTTTAACTTTTCAAGTAGTTGAAGTAGTTAGAAAGGGAAGAAGTCTTGAGGCATTTACAGTTGGGTAAAGATGCAAGAAATGAATTGATTTGGGGGAATCTGACAGAAAACCTTCTTTTGCTAAGAATAGCAGAACTTATTTATTGTCCAAAATTGTACCTGTATTTCTAATTGATTCAGGGCCAGACTTAGAAAAGATGTTCTGAGGACAGACTGTTCTTTTCCTGAAACGTGGTTTATGTTAAACTTATTTGAACTGAAAGGAAAATGCCAACATGTTTGGAGAGCTGAGGTTTTGAAGTGAGGAAATACCAATATCAAAGGTTCTTTTCTGGCAGGTCAAAGAGGTATTTCCACCGGAACAGCAAATATTTGGGCTTGAGTTTCACTAAAATACAAAAATTGATTGATGAGTTTAGAACATTTTCTAAGCTATGTGATTATTCTTCAAATGTCATCCGGATATTTTTTAGAACTATTTTATGTTTGAAACAATATATATATATATTTTTTTTTTTTATTTTTTTTTTTTTTGAGCAAGGCAAAAGTTTTCGAAAAGGGTCCAAACAGTTGCATTTTGAAAAGATGGTTATTAAAACTATATTCAATTTTTGGGAGATTTAATGTAGCTGAAGTTTATTTAATATATTGTTTTAAAACTGTTTTTGTGTCAGTTACCAGGATGTAAATGATAGGATTACAGCAACATTCATGAAACAGAATTTTGCCTGCTAAATTTAAAATTATAAAAGAAGGGTAGTCTATGGAATTTGTTGTTATTATTAAGAATGGTTTCTCCAACAAAAATATTTTTATTGACAGTTTTATCTTTGGGTGAGTATCTAACACTGGTTAGCTTTTCGACATATCTGACACTTTTAAATTCTTTAATATTAGACAGTTTTTGTCCAGCTCTTTGAACCAGACTGTTCAGGCATTTCTGATGTCTTGGAACATTTACAGATTTTCCTACATGTGCTGGTCTTGGGACATGAATTCACTGAATGTTTTCTGGCATGTTGTTAAGTGGTTTAAAGCTGTGACCTTTTGGATGGTGTGGTGGGCTAGATTGGAGTGTGTGGTTAATTAATGTGGGAATGATAAATGCCTAAGTGCACCCAGAGAATGATGTGTTTCTATTCAAATGGCAATATAAGAATACCAATCAAGGAGAAAAAAACCATGTGTTGCTTACATGAGAAACCTCTGCTAGGGCCCATTGTGACAAATTTCAGTGACAGTATTGTCAGAGATTAATGGAATTAGTTCTCAGACCAAGGCTCTGTGACTTCCTTCCCTGGAAAGGTCACTTTTAGAGTCACCAAGTTTCCTGACAGGCTCCTGTCTTTAGAAGCAGAGCTGGCAGCCCTGCTCTGTGCCTCTGCTCCTTCCTGAGCTCCTGATGTCTCTGTAACAGCTCGTGTCCTCAGCTCTTTGGGGACACCCCTGCCCTCCCACTCCTGCCACTTCAGGCACTTCTTAGGCTCCGCTGTGTCCTCACCAGGCATTCCCCCTGCGGGAAGTCACAGGCAGCAGCCAGGAAAGCTCCTCACTAACAAGGCACCTCCCTTAGTTTTCATCTCACTGCTGAGAGCTGTGCAGGATTACAGGGCTTCTCAGGTTTAAGGCTGTGTGGGATGACTTCTATTGATCACGCTTTTCCAGGAAGGAGTCTCAAACTTTGGCCTGCAGTCATTAGCAGGCTGTTGCAATCACTGTCCCTTTTTTTTTCAAGTCTTTTTCAAGGCTACGTATAAAGACTTCAAGGATGATTCTGCTGGAAAAATGTCTTGAAAGGAGAGATGTGTGGGCCTGTTTTGACAGAGGAAGAGGCTTTTGCTTGCTTATTAACAAAGAAATAGAGACATGCAAACCAGTATTACTGAAAGACATTAAAAACAATTTTGAAGTTCATATACCTCCTCTGCTGAGGAATATTTTATGGAGACTTATGGGACAGAGAGGGGTAATTAGCACTACATTCACTGCCGGGGACAAAATGCCTATAGATGTGTTCCTTGTCAATCTTCCATCTCCCAGTACCCCAGCACACCTGCAGAAATTCAGGAGCCTATCCAGGGCCTAAGGGTGTTCCCATTGTTAAGGACAGTATCAATTTCAAAACTACAGGCCTCTTCTCATTTCTTTTCCTCGTCCGTGATATCGAATATTCCCGAGAAGAGAGCAGAATTAAATTAATTTCTTAGTGGCATGAGATACTGTTGTGTGCCTTATGTCACATATCAGCAGCCCTTTATTAATGGGGTGTGTGCAAGCAGGCCAGATCTTCCAAATGAGGAGAGACTGAGCTTATCCCTGAAGACACAGAGAGGCTCTTACTTAATTAGAAGCCATGCACATGTAGGACTCTTGCTGATAGATGTGCAAGTTCAATTGGTGTAAAAGGGAAGGAAAAAGGACAAGAGTTGCCTTTGGGGATGAAGTTTGTGTGGTCATACCAGATATATTTTCACTCTTCTCCATTTGTTTCTGGGCTCTGCCAGGGGACCTCTCGGAATTTCCTGGACTACATGTCAGGTGTTGACAGGAGGACTGCTAATTTTGTCAGCATGCCATGCTAAATTCTAATTTTGGTAATTTAACACAATGTCACTTGATAGAAGAACTTCTGTAGCTTCTTGATTTTCTTCTTAATATGAAACATAGATGAGATTCACACGCCAAATAATCTTTTTCGCCATGATGACTCTGGACATGGGATGAAACCTGAGGATGTTTCACTATCCAAACTCCTAAATTATGTGTGAGTACTGTAAAGTTAAAAGTTTTTTCTCTCTGGACACATGTATTTTATCAAAACACATTATCTGTGGATAAAAACTGAGCAAAAACGTTTCCAAAGTGTTTGCTGGCTTTCTGAGTAATGAATTGAGCTTTAATATTCATTAAATACAAAATAGTAATAAATTACAATTGCACAATTTCTTACAGTTTTTATTAAGATCAAAACTTATTTGTTCAGACTAGATTTATATAAATAAATCACAGTACATTTTAACTTGTGTTTAGAAGATTGTAATACATATTACAAAATTAAGATTTTTTTTTTTTTGTCCCTCAAACCATCACTGCGAAAGAAATCATGCATTATTTCTACTAAACAAACAAAATGCCCATCTAATTGAGAGAGCCTTGATACAGGTATGGCCCTACTCTCCAAAATTAGACATGAAACATAGAGATACCAGGACTATTTATTGAACAAGAAATAATAAAGTATAGTACAATGTTCATGTGTTATCAAAACCAAAAGTTTACCAAAACAACACACCTCTCTTCACGCACCTTTGCAATGGGTATCGAAGATGGCAGCTGGCCAGCATGCAGCCGAGCAAAACACCTCAGTCTTACAATGTCTACATTTGAGCACAAAGGAGGAGGAACTAAGGAGCCCAGACAAAACAAAGAACAAGTGAAGAGCCCAGATGTTTACAAGTGCTCCCGTCACCTTCCCCTCCGTGCCACGCGCGCTGCCTTTGCTCGGCGGATGACGCCTTCCCCGGGCAGTGCCCCCTTTGCCCTTTGTGGACCTCCAAGGAGATGGATGGATGTGCTCCTAGAGAACTGCAGGGGCCCTGCAGAACTTCCAGCTGTGGCTCCTTGCCCAACCCACTCTATTAGAAAAGATCTGTAAACGCAGCTCTGGGAGCTGCCCGGGCTTGGGCACTGCGGTGCCACTGGAATTCAGCCGGCAGCCTGCACAGCTGGGCTCACGGGCTGCAAGGCTGTCCCTTCAGCACTGCACCATGGTGGCACTAACTAGGCTGTCCCTTCAGCACTGCACCATGGTGGCACTAACTAGGCTGTCCCTTCAGCACTGCACCATGGTGGCACTAACTAGGCTGTCCCTTCAGCACTGCATCATGGTGGCACTAACTGCAGCAAGATTCAAGGGGATGCTGTCACCAAGTCTGCCCTGCTGCCCCTTTTTCGCAGCGCAGGCGGCTTCTATTAAATTCCGCAGCATTGTGCATTACTTTCTCTACATATTTTTTTTCCTACTAGGTAAGAAATCTATTGTTTTCTCTCTTGATACTGAGATGCAATCATTTGGCAATGCAGTGTTCTAAAGGGAAAAAAGCATTTCATCGATGACACTTCAGATGGAGTCACCTGATGCACTTTTTTCACTTCCTTCTATTCAAACAAATTGTATTAACAGCACAGTCATTTCAGATGGATTTCTAGCTGGGTCAAACAGATTTTTCAACCGAATTTCCTGGTCCACATTTTTTGTTTGTTACTTTTAAACCAAAAGAGTTTTCATCTATTTTTTATTTCAGTTGCAGACATGTCCTCTCAGTGCTCAAATGTTGCTAGGTGATAAACATGTAAATCAATGTATCCCCTGTGTCTCTGGCTTTGGGTGCTCATGTTCATAGAGCTACGCATGCTTGGTGTTTAAAACTCATGAATGAAACCAAACCAAAGAATAAAAAACAACCCCAAAGCCCCCTTAACAACCATCCCATTGAGCCAAGAAGGGTGAACTAAACCTTTTTTTTATTCTTTTGCATTGCCCTTTGCTGCTGTTTCATTTTGTATTCATCCAGGAGCTCCCCTACCAGCGGCTAAATTGGACCTCTCTGTAACAAGTGCCTCACATGTGCTGCTTTTGTGCTTTATGCATCTGCTGGCATGGAAAACTAAGCCCTGCAAAGGCTGGCAAAAACAGTTTTAACATTGGGTCTTTCATGCTACATTTTGCTTTTCTGTTCTGGTAGTCCCTGCTTCCCCAGACTGAGATGAATGGTTACTTTTCCACTGCCAGGGCTATTGGAAGAGAAAAGCGAAACAAAAGAAAACAGCAATGCTTTTAATGCCCTGTGATTTCAGTGGAAGCAGATTAAGAAATATTTGAGCACTCAGCTGCAGAGGAGTTGTGCTCGGAGTGCTTTGTCACAGGAATATCAGGCCACTGTCCATGGTACCAGCCTCGCTGTCAGTAGCTTGGAAGGTTTTCCCATTGCCACTCACTGCTTTTTCCCAGAACAACACCTGACACGCAGGCTTGTTATGGAAGACTAAAACTAACAACTTAACAGCACATTATTAAAGAGCAAAATGGGATTAAAATCTTGCTGAGATGCATTTCTAAGTGATTTTCTCTTCTATTTTAGTTATGATACTTGTCATACAATGTAATAATGCATTCACAGCAAACAAGAAAACAAATGAGGGTTTGCTTTGAAATCATTCTTGTAAGTCTGCTGATAATTTACCACTGAGAATCATAGTTCAGAAAAGAAAGACTGAGCAGCATTGGGACCATAGCTTTCCCTGGGTTTCCAGTTGAGTTTTCAGCAGAATTATCTATCCTCTGGTCCTTCCAGCAGGCTGTGGTATTATTGATACAGTCCAAAGACAGCCACAGTTTACTGGCCAACCAGAACCAGAACACAAAAATATTTCAGGTCTAGGGAATATCACCGGTTAAGTGGAGTATAAAGGTGAAGAGTGAAGTATCCAAATATAGAAAATATCTATCATTCCATAGATGCATTACTATGGTAAGGCAGGTATCTGTAAAAAGCACATAGTAATGCCACAGCCTGAGTAACAGTTTGCAAGTCATGAGCAAAAATTAGGAAAATTCAATAATTTTAGGGGTTTTTCCTCATCTCTAAGCCTTTGAAGTCTGCTGGATTCCACTTAAAATGCTCACCGTCAAAGAGATTTCTTTCCCTGTTTTAGTAAAATGCCATTCAAAATAATTCTTTTGATGCCAGACCCTTGAGCATTAAATAAACCAAGCATGGTAATAAAATAAAAGAACTGCAACCCACTGGCAATTACAATGACACCACTTTTCAGCTGATGTCCCTTTGAGCTGCTCAGGACAAATCCTAGAAAGGCTCCTGCACTTTTCCATGGACACAAATAGAGCCTGCTGTGTAGGTGTTCTCCCTTTCCCAGCAGTTTCTGTTGCTAATATTGCAGTGGGAAGCATGCCCACTCTGCATTCCAGGCAGAGGTGTAATGCAGAGTGATTTGTCCAGGAAATCAGAGAGCTCCACTCCTTTGCTCAAGCCCATCTCCTCCTGGTGACTCCTGGGAGGTGAGCCTGGGCAAGGAGCACAGGTTTCTGCCCGAGGGGAGGCCCATGCATGAACAGATATGCACATTGTCATGTACCACTGGCCTCCTGACAGAAAGCTGAAGGTGCATTTAAACAGTTTTGCCACGGCAACATTATTTTCATTCTTTTGGAAATGCCCAGTGGTTGCCCTACTGAAATTGTGGTTGGGCAGGTTTGGAAGTGCTGTTTAGTTTGCCAGGTATACCCTTGCCTGTGGCAGCTGTATTCTCCACAGCATGGCAAGAGATTTTTGAAAACCACTGTGCTTACAGGAATTCTGATTTATACCTGCAGCATACATTTACAACAGATTCAAGATGTCCTGCAAGTTCTTAGATATTCTTCACTCACAAGTAATTCTGATTTTATGGAAAATCCTCATTGATAGGTTATAAAACTAATTTTTCAGACTTGAGGCCAAAATTTTAGATATTTCTTCAATCTGTGCATGCACATTTGTGTCAGCAGAGTTTTGCAGATCCAAAACACTTGGTGAACATTCATCACATTCAAGATGTGAAGCAATGTGTGTGCACATAAACTTATCTGAACTCCAGGGCTCCCCCTCTGTAATACTTAGCAGACAGTTGTATAAAACATCCATACTCTGCACTTGCATCTTTTAAACAAAAAATTCCCCTGTAAAGATGTGAATCAAGTTCTCATCAAGGAGGATGAGAGAACTCCATGCATGGCTACATAAGTGGTGAAAAAATTATCCCAGGCTCTCCTGCTTTGGGGCACAAATTTCATCATGTGACAGAATGCAGTGCTTTGATTAATTTTCTTTTAATTGTCAGAATTTGTTAGAATTTATAATGTACCACCATGTAAAACATCCCTGCTAATTCTACCACAAATAAAGGAAATCTTCACAGGCACTATATATTTGGAACAGCATTTTCAAACGCCATGGGGTGTGTGTGTTTGTTTGATCCAGCATTGGCCCCTGGGACACTCTTCCCACAGTTTGCAGTGTCATGGACACGACTCAGAAATATTGACTGGAAAATCATCTACAAAGGTTGAGGACTAGCAACCTCCATGGTATACAGATGGTTATCTCCTTTCTCAAAGAACATGCTGTCATTACAAATACCATATGCATCTTGTTCTCACCCAGCAGAACTTTTTTACAGTTTTTCAGATTTGAAGGGTTTCTGCAAGGAGCCATAATAATTTGTTTTCATGTCAGGTGAAAGGAGGCACCAGCTGAGACAGAGGATGCAACTTGTCATCAAAAAATATCTGATGGCAATCATTCTTGAAAAAAATATATTTAAAAAGCTAACCATTCACAATACTGCACCTTTTTTGCAAATACAAGGACAATAGTTGTTGCTGTTTCCCATATTTGTTGGTTTACATTGCTAAAATTTTGCTTGTAAAACCTGGGTTATTCTACTGAACAGAAACGATGACTTGAATTTGGGTAATGCTTACGACCATACAAATAATCTATCAGTAGCAGTAGTGTCAGCTGGAGAATTAATGTTACAAGTGGATAACATCACGCTATTTGAAACCAATAGCTCTTCACACAGTAGAAGACTGAGGGTCCTATTCAGCAAATATTCAGGGTCCTATGGCTGTGGCCACAGAGGTTCCAGAAGCTCTCGCTGAGTCTAATCCTGATTCAGGAACCAAAATGATATGCTGTGTATATATTTCTCTGCACAGCCTGGGTGCGCTGGACACCCTCCCCCACTTGATTCCTGGGAAGGAAAAAAATATGTCTGTTTAGCTTCCAGTGACATGAAAAGCAATCCACAGTAATGAAATCTAAAGAAGTTAGCCAGGCATGTATGAAAAGAACAGGATGCCTGTGAAAAGGGAAGAGCTGTCAAAACCTAATTGTGGGCTCTGGCTGCAATGAAATTTATCAAAGAGGGAAGACAGGTTGGATATAAGGATGAAGACAACTTCTGCTAAGAGACACTTGTTGTGCTCTGGGCAACAGTAACCCTTACACTACACCTTGTGTGCTGTGTCAGGACATTCCTATCAACGCTTGGCCACAGCTGAGAGCTCCCAAACGCCCAGGTCAGCATTCCAAGCGTGGCACTTCAGCCAGCATCTACCCTGTCACTGGGGGCACAAACACCTGGGCAGAGCTGCCCCACTGCTGGAAGCCTGTGCTGAGAAGGCATCGAGCCCTCCTCCTGCCACACAGCCCTTGGGCATGCCCTGCTCAAACGGTGCTGCTCTGGTGCCCAGGCACCAGGAAACGCAGTTCCTTACAGACACAGGATAAAACTGTGGGATTTTTCCCAGCTTGCAGCATCTTCCTAATGCCTGGCAATCTTTTCTGCAACTGCCTATGGCCAGTGCTCACAACCAAGTAGGGAAATCTTCAGTGGCACTGTGGTAACACAGCTGCTCTCTGGTGCAGAAAGTAAACTCAGAGGGGCTGAGAACTGCCTGCTTCCAAGTATTAGTGCCCACAGCATCATTCCTGGCTTCATAAGGGTACTGTGCTCTTTCCTGTCTGCCACCTTGAGGATAACTCGGGCTGTTCACAAACAAGATGCTTCCCTTTGACTGGAAGTACTGCCTGACTCAGCCAGTGAGAGCAACAATGGGGGGGGTAAGTCATGGTAACTTTAGGAAGCAATTTAGTTTGATCTTTGATGAATTTCTGTGTCTCATGAATCAGGATTAGTGTTCCCTGTATTGGGGAGAGGATTAGACAGAGGGATTAAAAGGACATCTTTACCCCACTGGACTCTGTGGAATAGCCCCTGAGGATATGGCTAAGAAAGAGTTCAACAGGAATGCCAAATTTCTGCTGAATAGGTTAAAAGGGTGAGGAAGCCTCTTCGGCAGCCATCCAAGCGCAGAAGACCTGCATAACATTCCTGCTGAATAGGGCCCTAAAGACAAAAAACAAAACAAAACAAAACAAAAAAAAAGCATAGGAACCTTGAAAAGCTTTTCTGATTGTGTCGCTTCTTATCAGCGCCTCAGATCTCCAGAGACACTAAACATATTTTTTTTCAGTGCAGTTAGGCATCCTTTGAGATGTGCTAGTGCCATGGATGATACATTGTTACAAGAAAAGAAGTCAAATCATGTTGTTGCTTATAAAAAAAAAATAGATCTTGATTGTTCTGTAAACAAGGTCCATTTCTTTATACCAATTAACAATGAAAGTTACCCAAGATCTTATTTAAAAAGCAGAACCAAACTCTCAATCAAGTGTATATTGTTTGGTGTTTTCATGTCTATATATTATAGACAACAATTACCTTCTGTCTCCCTAAAATTGAAAGGAACAGGCTTAACTTGTGTGCTACGTTTCAGTTTTTAAGCTTTTCCAGACCCTTTTCTAGGATTCATTTCATGCGCGCGGATCTTGGGCTTGCTCATAAAATTTTATCCAGCTTCTAACGCCGTGTGGGAGAATATTCACAATCACTGCCAGGGGGGGAGCAATAAATCAAAGCCTTACCTCCACAAGAGGATGCCAGTGAGCGATGGGCTTCCGGGGGTACGAGAGCATTTCGTTCCAGTGGTCGCGACCCAGACTCTCTGCATCGTTGCCTACTTGACAAACTCCAATGACCTCATTGTGACCTACACTGTGAAAATGGTCCATAATATTTTTTTCTTAAAATTTTACCTTTGGAACCACACTATTTGCATATTTCATCAGAAAGGTTAGTCATAGATTCTTAGGATTAATTCTTGCCTGGAGAATGCAAGGCACCAGGAAATACGTGGCTTTGCTCTTTGCGTTTCCCACTGCTCAGAGCAACCTGATATTTCCCCCCTTGCAGCACACAAAAGGTTCTTTGTCCATGTTCTGCAATTAGCTTCAATGTCAAACAGGCTCTGAGACACAACTTTATAAATGGAGCGTGTGTGCAAAGGCTTAGCATAAATGTACAAACAGAACATCAGTGTGCGGCTTCTCCAATTAAACGCCCAGTTACCTCAGTTCTGCCAAACACATGTGCAGCTTACTGATGTCAGCTATGGATGCAAAACTATACTTTAAAATTTAGTAAGGAAATTCTGCCTGACAAGACAAAACAAAACAAAAAAATTGGAGACTTCTACCAAGCTCAGCATGACATTAACTCCCCGCTTATAGGGAAAAAACAACTTTGTTTCCGGCTGCAAATCTAGCGTGCAAGACTTTATCAGCCAATATTTGACAGCTACAGGCATCTCACCGGTCATAATCCATAACGGCTATCCACAAGTTAATTTGGTCAATGTTTTCTGGAGGGACATCAAAGACTATGGCTTCATTGTAAACGGGATTTAGGGTGTTCCTCTTGGTGGAAGTTTTCCTTTTCTTTAGCCGCCTTCCTTCACACATTAAAGAAACCTTCACGTAGGGATCTGTGTGGGTCATAAGAACAATGTTGATTTTTGGCAAATACAAATGGCAAGTGAAGGGAGACTTCTTGTATGCCCATACCTGCTTGCAGGATTAACCTCCAGGACCTGACTGGAATCTGAGCTTCTCTGCTGCCACAGAATGCACAGGAGGCAGTGCAGCTTTGAAAGCTTTACCTGGTTGACTGCTTATAATGAACTTTTTAGATTCAAGAAGCTCCCTGTTGTGTACCAGCTTCTCAAAGGGTATTAAAATATCCACTGAAGTGTGCTATACATGACTATTTTATACAACAGCCTGTATATCAGCCTATTTATAGCAGCCTAATTACTTGTTAGATTTGTAGGATAGACAGAAGATGACAATGTTTTTCACAACGGGATTTACTGATGTATGGTTAAATACAATTCAAAGTATAACAATTATATTTCTCAAGAGAATTATAATTATTTTTAAACACCTGAATGTAGCAGAAAGAAAGCTATTTCTTTGTAGCTCCTTTCTGAGAGCTATACAACACCCTGCTAGTATTTAAAAGTCATATATAAAATCCTATTTATGTTTATAATTTTTATTGTCAGATTTTGAAAATGTTGCTGAATGGATTCTGGGATGATCACTGCTTTCTCCATAAACCAGCAACATCAGAACTGGCTCAGTAGCTCTTGGGAACTGTCAGAGAGGGCCAGTCTGCCTCTGTTCTGCTGCACAAATTCCCAGTGTTGGGAAGGCATTTTGGCCAGCTTGTTTTACACTGAATTACAGTGGCATTGGAAATAATCATCTTGCAGTCTTTTCCAGAGAATGACTTATTTTAAACTGTTACTTGTAAGTAAGCAAACTAAAATGTATTATTTATTTCTCATCAACCCCTGTACTCAAGTAGAACTCACAGTATAACAACCCCCCTCTCAAAAATCATTCTTGGATTTGACAGTGTTGAATTCTGTGTCTTGGGAGGGAAAGAGGACAGAAATCCACACTGAGCATTAAATTCATTCCTACCTGATGCTCCTGTGATATCCATTGCCTTTAAATTTCTTGCTTTTATTATTGTAATAGTTAGTCTACCCGCTGTTGGAAGGTAGCAGAGCGAAAACATAAGATCACCAAGATCCACCTTATCCTGTTCCAAGAAAAGAAAGATAATGTGAAGCAATAATAACAGTTTTTCTACTCCTATCAGGATTTAAAGACAATTTAAATACCTTTGGGGATCTACAGTTATGCAGTGAAAGCTGAATCCTCATTCTGAAACATATCTGAGGAAAACAGCCATCCATGTGCATACAAAATTTGAGTCACTCTGTTGCTAGACCACCAAAGTTCTCCAGGGTAAATGAGGTTATAGTTTCCAGCACTCAGTCCTTGAAGATGACACATTTCAATGATGAGGTGCCCTGTGAGGCACTGGAAAACCTTTGCACTCTTTTATGTTTTTTGGTGATTTGCCTGTTTCACTGACAAGCATCCACAAATGTTTGCGCCTTTCCTTCTGGTCTGCAGGAAGAAACCCACAGAGACATTCACAGAAGAAAACCCCATGGTTTGGGCAGGACAAAGCTTTGTGCAGCTCTCAAGTTTGCATGAACTCAGGAGTGACAGTTCTGAAGTGTCTATGGCAATGGGACAGTCTTCACCAGAAGCAGAGTAAGGGTTATTATTACTTGTTGACCACAGTAATAACAATAATAACAACAGCAACAACTTCCTGTGCCCCACACAGACAAGCTCCCTTAAGTATCCATTTGTTTCATTGATAGAGTAATTTCCAAGCCTTTTCTGTGTTGATAGCATCAGGGTTCCAGAAAAGTACTAGAAAATTTGCAAACTTTGTTTGCAGTTACAAAGCATCAATATCTTTTTTTAAGAGGGAAATCCAGCTCTTACATTAAAAAAATAGCAAAGGAAGGATTGTATTAAATTATTTCTTTGATTTGATTTGCATTTTTTGACTGAGCAGTAAATTCATGCTTTCATAGACCTGCTTCCAGTAACTTAATATTTCATTCTTGACTAAAAAAGAAAAAAAAAATTGCCTGATCCTTGAAATTAGCAATTTCAAGGCCATGTTCCAGGTTTTATAGGGAAGGGAAATGCAGCTGTTGAGGAGTATGTTTATCTTGCTTATTTAGCTTTGTGCAATAGCATCTCATCTTTCTCAAGCTGGTTCCTTCTCTGTCGGTCACTGAAACCTGAGGAGTGTTGGATGACATGGAAGGAGAGGGAAAATGCCTGCAAAGAGCCCCTAGCACAGGTTTGTCTCTGAGGCAGCTGCTGCCCACACCGATGCCCAGAGCCTGTGCAGTCTCTTTATGTCACATCATGATTTAGCAGGGGACATAAGCAGGACGGAAAGCATTGCTGGCACAGAACTGGAGAAAAATGTTGTGTCAGAAAGGAATTCTAGAGGTCACTTGATCCAACCTCTTGCACAAGAGAGGCATCTTTGCTTTAACTCACAGCTCATTCAAAGAAAAAACCAAACACTACAGTCATTCAAAACATGGTCCTTTCCTTGTGCTGCTTAAGAGATACAGCCAAAGAAGGAAAAGGCAGATATTATGGGCCATTTGTCAAGAATAACCAGCTTTTAACCCTATCACCTTTTCCATTCTGAAGATCAGTGTTTCATGGTGACTGCAAAGCTAATAAAGGCTGGGACAATATCGAGGTGGCTGCTATGACTCAGATTGTTTAGTGCCTCTTGATAGCTCCCACTTGGAAGCAAATCTGCTGCCACAAACTGTGTCACTGACTCACTTGGTGGGAGGATCAAAGTGCTGCTTGGGATGCTGTGAGAAAACCTACAGGTTAAAAAGGTGTAAGCACTTCCAGGAGAAATTTCTTTTGGCTAACACCTGCCCTTAACGTTACAGGAAAATATTTGATCTCTGAAATTTTCCCAGTGATCAGCTGGAGCTTGATAGCTATAACCAGGAAAACAGGAAGTAAAGCTTTCACTTGTCCTTCCCCCTGTGAGAGCAACTTCCGACATGTAAATGTACCTCCCCAGCTCCGAGATGCTGAGATTCTTAACTGTGAAATTTTCTCTTGTGCTGCAACTCTGAGGGGACCAGGATTTCATAAGCCATTTAAAGATATTATTGACTGAAGGTATCTTTTGGGAATTTGTCACTCTTGCAAATTTTGATAGGTTGTTTTTCCTGACTTGGTCACTACCCTTCGGAAGAAGATGGCATTGTTGAATCAGTCAGGTCTTTCCTGACCACAAAGAAACCCATCAGGCATCTGTCATTTTAACCATGTATTTTGGCATCCTCCAATATTATCAGCCGTGACAAAGTCACTCTGTATTCAACTCCAGTGCTCCACGTGGTGACTAGGAATTCATTCTGTGAGTGCTGTAAACTTACTGCCACTACCAAAGTTACCATGCCAAACTTGATCATCCTGAAAGAACATTTTAAAAACTTTTATCCAATTTTTATCAAGAAGTTTATAGGTCAATGAATTTTTATACAATTGTTTTAGGAATTGAGAATCAGAGAATCATAGAATATCCTGATTTGGAAGGATCATGGAGTCCAAGTCCTGTCCTTGCACAGAACTCCCCGTGCCTGAGAGCATTGTCTCAACATTTCTGGAACTCTGCCAGGCTGCTGCTGTGACCACTTCTCTGGGAAGCCAGTTTCAGCCCAACCACCCCTTGGGTGAAGATTTTCCTAATGTCTAACCTAAATCTCCCCTGATACAGCTTCCTGCCATTCCCTCATGTCCTGTCACTGGTCACTGGAAAGAAGAGTTAAAATATAACTGCATAAATGAACTGCATAAATGAACTGCTTAGCAAAGAATGGATCACACGTGCTGAATGCAGTATTAGGAATTAGGCCAGAATATACTTAACCACAGGTTTTGCCTTAAAACTTAAAAATAATTGTCATCTGTGCTTGATGTACTTTTTTAGCAAATGTTGGGATGCCAATACTTTGTTAATGCTTTTTGAAAAACTGCACTGGGCATTATATGGGAAAAAAACCAGCGTTATACTGGAAACAGAACCTGTGATTTCTAGAAGCTGTAGGTGTTGTAACAATAGGTCACAGATGATTATGGGATTGTCTGTTTTCAAGCCTGAGAATGTGACTGAAGGGAAGCTTGCAGGCAGCAGCAGAGAAGAGACACCTTTTGCCAGGCAAGTCCTTCTCAGTCTGAAAAAACAAAGCCCTGACTTCTCATGCTTTCATTTTAAATTGTTGGCAATTAATGACTACTCAATCATACTGGCTACTTGTAAAGGTTTTCTAAAGTTTGGAAAGAATTGTTATAACAGACAGAGCCTTGCCCTTGCCCTGGCAATTCCTCCCTGTCTTGCCCCTATTTTCTGTAATCAAAGTGCAATACTGAAAATTGTTGCAAACAGTGGATCCTCTAGGTCCAGTTAGGAAGGTTTAATGAGGGAATGTTCTTCAAAGAGTCCCACAAACTGTGACTGCCCTCCAGAATTTATGCGTGTGTGCTCATCTCTCTGGAGGGGGAACAGGTACCATGCTCTGACTGGAGACCAGCCTTGTCACAGGCATGACCTTCACATCCAGCAAACCCAGGCCTTCCCCACAAATTCAGCTTTTTAATAGAACCAAAGCCAATTCATCAGAGCGCAGAGAGGATTAGTGCACATCTTCACAAGTTTCAAATCACTGAGCTACACGGCTTAAGCCACGGATTGTCACTGAAGGTGTGCTGTATTAGCAAGAAATCACTTCGAGGAACAGAATTAACAAGCACAGAGGGCAGGATCTCCTGCAAGGATTAGCTCCTGTTCGAGTTGAGTGCTTATGCATTACTGTGTACACTCCACAAAACGTGGCACTACAGGCATTGCACTGCCAGCAACATTTGGAACTGCTGCTTAGGAAAAGGTTTTTTATAGTGTAGGTTATCAAGTCGTGCATGTTGTACTTTCCAAATTTGTGCCTAACCCCATTCAGCGTGGCCCTTATACAAATTTGTGCCTAGCCTCATTCAGTGTGGCCCTAATACCATGCTGGGCATGTTACAGTGCAGCCATGACAGCTCTAGTATAACCAGACTTAAAGGCTGGCCTGTTTAATTAGTAACTCAGAAGAAAATAATCAGAAGATAACTGAACTACTTATATGTACATGCCCTATTTAATTTTTCTTTTGGTCCCATTCAGCAGGAAGCATAACTGAATAAATATCCTGTAACAAACATATTGTTCTCCCATTGTCCTCAGAAACTGCCCAGGTTCAGAGGTAGAAACACATTATTTTTAATATTTAATCTGTAATCTGCCTGTTCCTGTGAAACAAGATTGGGATTGGCTTTGCTTTTGCAGTGCCCCGAGCTTGGGCCCCAGGCTCAGGGTGAGGGCTGAGTGCCTTGATGTTGTGAGCTGTGCTTTACACAGAGCCTCTGATAATCCTACTGGGATTTGTCTCTGAGCCCTGGCTGTGCTCATGTGGCTCTTCATTCAACAGAGCAAGAGCATGAAACTTCTTCTTTGAAAATGTCCCAGTGCTACCCAGGAGAGTTCAAACCAGACGTGTAAAGCACAAGGCTTGCCTGAAAACTGCAAACAGGATGAATCACATAACCCATGAAACCTCAAGGTAAATAAGCTTGCTGGTAGGAGCATGGAGACATGCCCCCCCTTGTATTGTGCTTCCTTCTTGCTCCATTTCTGGTGGAAATACTTGATACATTATAAAAATCATATTTTTTGAATAATTTTCAGTGGTTTCTACTGAAAGGGTTATTGTTCCTGCTTTTCACAGAAAACATCTCAGGTTTTCCTCCCCATAAAACTAACCCAAAATAGACATACCTTTGAAAATGCTGAATTCTAATAGTAACTTTAGTATGTTTTTAGTCTATAATCATGCAGTTTTATAGTTTTTAAAATTTTCAGTTTTGCTGGAGATTAGCCTGCAGGATAAATCACTCCCCAGTACTGTGTCAGCAGCTCTGTGCTGTTGCTCAGTGAGTATAACTCAGCATATTAAACAGGGAGATGTGTAACCTCAAAGAGGATGGTGACTAAGGGCCCCTAAATGGCCTCACCTTTGATGCCTTTGAGGCTGCATTAAGCAGCTCAGGCTGGATCAAACCAGTGAAACCTCTAAGTCACTTGGTTGGTAGGGACATTCTGACAAATGGGAATGACATTTGGGATCAGAGCTCTCCTCTTCCTTCTCATAAATACATTTGAGTGCAGAAAATGGGTATGTAAAACAGGCAGCAGGGGAGGGAAGAAAACAAGGCAATTTATAGGTTATATCTTCTGCTTCTGCCTCTGATCTGGAAGGAGATTTGCTGTCCCCGAGTTAGGCATTCATAAGGCTTGTGCCCATTTCTTTGGCAACTCGAGTTTTGTATTTCTGGAGCAGAGGAGCTGTGATAGGCCCTGCACCACGCAGGGCCTGTGCCACTCTAATTAAAGCATATGTCTCAATTATACCAGGTTCCTCAGTTCTCCAGCTATAAAAAGACAGACACTGCTTTTTCACTTTTCTGCTAAGTTGCAAAACTAATTATGGGTTGTGAGGTGCCCACATGTATTTTTATGCATCTCACCAACCTAACATTAACTGGAGCACTTAGCAGGCACTGATGCCCTTGCTTATTTCCTATTAAGTTAGTAACTCTTGGGAGAGGTTTTCGAGGCACAAGTGGTTTTAGAGATTTGCTGGATCCCTGCTGCTGTGTCAGAGCTGTACAGCTCAGGCAATGGCAGCTGTGCAGGCTGCCTCCCTTAGCAGTGGGACACTCTGCAAAGGACACAGGAAAACAGGAACAGAGCAGAGCTGCCATGGAATGAGATGGTATCATTAGAGCTTCTGAAGCACAGAAAAGACAGATTGCCACTATTTTATTAAAGTACCTCTTTCTTCTCCCCTCTAAGATGAGGAGCGTTAGTTGCATTTTAAAGAACAAAAAATTATTCCTAGTTACTTCCAAATCTTTCCTGGAATTAAGGGAATTATGCTGCTACAGTGCAAGATAAGTTTCACTGTACATCATTCTAATATTTGCTAATGTGGGGATTTGAATTTTGCAAGGATTTATTTCAGAGGAGGTTCACTCAGCTA
The DNA here is from genome assembly GCA_035048155.1 of Cinnycerthia olivascens. Lineage (NCBI taxonomy): Eukaryota > Metazoa > Chordata > Aves > Passeriformes > Certhiidae > Cinnycerthia > Cinnycerthia olivascens. The sequence continues at coordinate 6,230,932 of JAWWMU010000237.1, read as the reverse complement.
AGACAAGGGTGAGTTAAGTATACTAGGCATATATGTTAAGCCCAAATGACTTAAAAACATGCTTTGAGAAGTGTTACCTGCTTTTTTGGATATACATTAATTAAATTGCTCCTCTGTGTTGAGAAGCCTGCAATAAGATTTGAGTGATAAGATATTAATTCTGCTGAAGAACATGTCCAGGGCACAAATATTATGCAAATCCCATAGACTATAATCTGTTTGGGAATGATAGTGAATCTAAAGTATCTAACATGAAGAATTTGTGAAGTTAGCTTTACATTTTTTATAATTTCACCATAGAGTCATTTTGAATTATATCTATGAGAAATATATATCGATAAAAACTCTTTTGATATGTTGGATTTTAATTGAATTTGCATGTGACTAGAAGAGTGCCAGTTGCTTCCCATTACACATTTTGAGATGAATAGAAAAGATATGACTGGAAAATTCTATTATCATGACATCTTGAATCAAAGAAATGAACTCTAGTAAAGTAGATATTTATTAATGCCTGAATCAATCCATGTCTACAGAGATGTGATTAAGTAAAGTAAGTGGAAAATGGGAATGGCCTATCCTTTAGAATTATTATTTCAATACATCAATGTCAGGCTATATTTCATGTTTTAAGCTAATTTTCAAGTGGTACCATTTTCTTGCTGCAATTTCTTTTTTAATTTTTTTATTTCATTGTCTCTATTTCTTTTCTTTATGCTTTTCTTAAAAAAATTAAAGCAAGAAAGTAAAGAAGCCATACTTTTGAGCTGATTTTATGTCTGATTTCACTTACTGGGAAAGAACATGAACAAACAATTCAGGAGCTTGGTTTCACTGCAGTGAAGGAATATGAGGAAGCTGAAGTGTTTGCATGCAATTCACTCTGGACTTTGCGCTCTTAGTTTCCCAAGCATTTTGACAACTTCTTTATAAAGACAGTATCAAAACCAAAACCAATACCATGTCCTCTGTCTACAGAGCATGATCTCTTAATGCGAATTTTTAGAGTGTGTGGTTTGGGTTTTTTAGGTTTTTTCCTCTCCTGGTTCCATTATTCTTGTTTCAGGACTACTTTTCTTCAATCCAGGCCACATAAGAAGGATTCTCCAGCCACATCTTTGTGCTGTGCCAGTCATTCAAGAAGCCTCAGAAATTAGGGTAGTGGGAGCCAACGTAGAAGCATTTCATTTCATTCTGAATGCTCCAGAACAAATCCAGTCAGTGTCTTTGAGGAGAAAATACTCATAACTTTCTCTTGCCACGATGTCCTCAGTAGAAACAAGGACAGAGCCTTTTCCTTTAGGCAGTCAATGTACTTATCTCTCTAAAGACCCAACATCTCCACTGTCATCATTTATATCCTATAAATAGGGTGGCAGTGATTAACTGAAACTTTCCAAGTGGTGAGATGCATATGATCCTTGGGATGCATTTACAGGATATATTTGTCCTTAAAGTCATTTAAGACTTTATTGAGAAATTATTCTCTATTAGGATCCTTTAAATAAAAGCCTCCATTCAGTACAGATAAATTTTATCCCATACCTGTTCTTAAACATATGCTTAAATTCTGTAGATTTTATTGGCTTTGAATCCTTCATGCAGATTTTCAATTCACAACAAATACAGTGGTTTGCTGAATCTGGGCCTAACACTGAATCTAATGAATTATCCTGTAGCTATTGGGATAGAAATAATGTTTTAATTTGTTCCAAACTGAATTGATAAACTGCAGAGATAGTCTGAATTGAGCTAATGAAAATTAGCAGAGACATGACTGGAAAAGCTGAAGTACTTGTCCTGTTTATGAGTGTGTGTCTGTGTCAGAAATTGATTTCATGGGAAAAAAGAAATGAGGCCTTCTGAAAATGAAACTCCTGTAGAAAGTTAATAGAAGTAATTTTTAACTCCCTCATAGTTATTAAGGAAAGAGTGAGTAAAGACGTGGCTCTGAGGAAGGCTTGCTGGATGACCTTATTGGCCAGTGAGAAAAGTTAACTGAAGGTTAAGTTTCTCCTTGAAAATTAAATTAGTCCTCTGAAAGATATTTTACTCTCTTGAATTATTACTGTTTTGGTTTTTTTTTTTTTTTTTTTTTTGTTTTTTTTTTGTAATTAGTCTCTGACTTTTTCCTTTCTAGAAAATTCCAAATCCAGTATAGATTTATTA
>JAWWMU010000237.1:6211243-6228663 GCA_035048155.1 Cinnycerthia olivascens | reverse complement strand
AAAGATATTTTACTCTCTTGAATTATTACTTTTTTGGTTTTTTTTTTTGTTTTTTTTTTGTTTTTTTTTGTAATTAGTCTATGACTTGTTCCTTTCTAGAAAATTCAAAATCCAGTATAGATTTATTAATACAAAAACTTCTGCCCTGGCCCTTGTTTTCCAGGTGTCGCAGGCTGCCTTGGATAATTTTGTTTGGTGCTGGGAGGCAGGGAGCTCATCTGTGTGTGTGTGTGGAGGGAGGTGGGCGTAGGACAGGGAAGGTTTGAAAAGTAGTGGAAATAACTGCAGCTTCCTGATGGAATGTATAAAAATGTCATAACCTGAGAGACATGAGTTTACAAGCAAGGTGCTGTGGGGAAATTGGCTTCTCATTTTCTGCCACCTCGAGGTATCCCACCTTGTCAGTGTTCACACTTCCAGAGTCCCGTCAGGGTGGGCTTGTTTCCCACTGCTAAAGCTTTAAGGGGGAGCACCCTGGCACAGAGCTGACTCAGACCTTTCCCTCTGCAGGGAAGGCAGTGGCTGCTCCAGAGATGCTGACAAGCTTGGGAATAGCAATGAAATGCAAATTGCCCTGGATAGGAATATGTGTTTGGAGGGCAAGTGCCTTCTTGAGAGGAAATGAGGAGGGAGCTTCCACTGGGAAAAATAAGAGTTTTGATGCCAGGTGAAGGCGGTAGAAATGGAAGGACAGGTAGGTCAGGCAGACAGGGAATGTTTCACAGAGGGTACTCTCACAAGCCAGTCAAATAGTGCAATATGGACAATTAGGACACTGACCGGATTTTTAATGAAGCATTCATTGCCTAAATTAAGGACAAAAGTTTTTATGAATGTCCATCAGCATCTGTCACGCGAAACCAGTAATTTTTCCACAGGCTGTTACTGATTTGGATGAGACCTCTGTTTCTTGTGAAATAGTGAGACTGAAAAGACCAAAGTGAAGCAGAGGTTGCTGGCATTGCAGTATGCACTACCTTACAGAAATTTAACCTGGGGGGGCCAACCTTGCAGATTTAAAAGGTAACTTTTGGTGAACACCACAGAGATGGAAAGAGATGAGAAAACAAACCCCCATGTTTTCAAGACTAAAGGCTGGTTTGTTTTATGAAGGAGAGGCTAAATTATGTGTTAAGTGTTCAATATCTCTAGGCAAACATGAGCTTGAAGAAAATGAAGCAGCAAATCCATTCTAATGCATAAAATTATTTCTATCATGAATTATTTGCCAGTTACCTCTTGCTTCCATTCTGAATAAGTTGAAAGATATATTCAATTATCTCTGTATACCACTAATAATGAAAATTTCAAATAAAGTCAAGAAAAATTGCAAGGGAGGAAGCTGGTTTTAAAGAAGTTCACTAATCAAAATGTTTTAATCCAAAATGTCTTGCCTGTTAATTTTTTCCCCCTAGTGTGTTCAAATGATAATGCCAATTTAAACTAGATCTGTATGCAAATGAATGGATTAGCCTTTCACTCTACCTTGAGCTCCACTGGCTGCTCGTGAACTTACAGCTGCACTAAAATATGAATGTCATTGTCAGTGCAGGCATTTTGTGCTGTGCAAAGCAGCTGTCTGCTACATCGTGTACTCTGAGCACATCACTCTGAGAAGCAGCAAAACAAAGTACCTGGGTGATGCTGAAAAAACATGGAGGAAGTCACAGTATCAGGAAAACCCAAAATGTTCTTTTCAGTCTGCAGAAGCACCTCTAACATGTTGTGGATGTGTTCATTACACTCACAGGTGTTCTATACTGACCTTGCTACTCAGATGTGGCACAGGGCATTCACAAAATAAGGAAAGGCTATTTGCACAAATCTGAATCTTCTATTAATCTAAGTTTTCTCTACAATTTTGCAGAAATCGATACAGAAAAGAGAGTAGTACAAATAGTAACATGCTTGAAAAATAGAATGTTCATGTCAAACTCTGTGCTGCAGTAGCCTGCCATTCCAGAAATTTTCTCTGAGATATGTTTAATTTTTTTATTTAATCAGAGGTCTCTTGATAGATTTTTCCACCTGCAGTGGAATTCCACTCCAGATGTGATTTCAGTAGGGAAGAGATGGTGGCCAGTGTAAAGAATGCAGAAGCTGGAGAAGCACATGTGCCTTGTTCCCTGCAAACAGGCAGCAAAGCAGCACTTTGCCTCTACATCCTGACCCCTTGGATATAATGTGCTGCCTTCACAGACCACAAAAGTAACTTCAGTGCCATTAATCCAAACCCTGTCTGATCATTGACAAATCCTACTGAGTGGAACAGGCTGCCCAGGGAAGTGGTGGAGCCCTGGAAGGGTTTGGAAGACATGGAGATGTGGCACTCAGGGTTTAGTGGTGGCCTTGGCAGTGCTGGGTTAATGGCTGGACTGCATCATCTGCAGGGCCTATTCCAACCTAAACAGTTCTGGGATTCTGTGATATCAGGATATCAAATCCACATTCAATGAAATCCCTGCTGCACCTTTTCTCTGTCTCTCTCTGATCCTCTTTGGCTTTTCATCCCCCTAAAAAGTAACACAAGTATCATTACCGAAGCTGGACTTTTCAAAGGCAGTATTTTCTGTAAGTAGCTACTTTTAAGTTCAGTGTCAATTTAGCAGGTGGGGAAAGAGGCATGGGCTTATGGATCTATTTCTCCTACTTTTTTACTCCTATGAGTTACAAAGTGATTTTCTTCATTGCTAATATTTTTTTTTCTTTTCAATAGGTACATTTCCTAGGAATCCTTGTTTTTCTAAAGCCAATAATCAAGTGTCTTTCTGCTGGAATTTCCCCATGTGTTTTGTTTCTCTGGAGACAATTTCATCACGTCGTGTCTTGCATGCCCTCAGGTCAGGCAACAGTGAGAACACTTCAAGTGTTTGTTGCCAAAAAAGCAAACTTCATTTCTAGAGTTCCTTGATGCTGAAATTCTGTTCCCCTTGACTTAGTTGCTATTAAGTGGTGCCACTAAATACAAAAAACTACATTTCCCGATCTGTCACCTGTGTAACAGTAACCTAAGTAACAGCAACACTTGTATAACACTAACAGTGCCAGACTCCAATGCACCATCCACAGAAAGCTTCCTCCACCAGAGAAAAGGTGAAAAGGGATAATTATGACTTAAAACCAACTCTGAGAGCATTCCATGTAAGCTTCCATTGGAATGAATGCACAACTAAATTTCACAACATGCATTTTTCTAGTAACACTCCTCTATAAAATTGTCCACTTCTAAAAACAGGGAAAATAATTCCCACAGGAGTTTCATTGACTTCTTTATAGGGGTAATATAGAAAAGAAAATATCTTCAAATTTCAAAGTGAAGCAGCCAAGGTAAAGAGAATACTTCACTGCTGGCAGTATCCTGCTAATGTATGTATATATATGTATATATACGTATATAATGTATGTATGTATAATGTATATATCCTGCTCTGTGCAAAGGTGTGGAGTTGTACTGCTTTGAGTGCCCTTGCACAGCCATTCCACTTTAATTGCAACTTAAATAGAAGAATAGAATCATGGACTTTAATCCTATAAAACCCAGTTATTAAATATGTCAATATGGATGCAACTCCTACATCTCTAACACTGGAAAATTATCTCATTTTATTGCTTAGAATCTCTCTGCTTTCCAAATACAAAAGGAATTAAAGCAATAGAGGGAGGAAGAAAGAGGATGACAATAAAATTAATGATAACCAGACAGCATCATTCCAGAGGTGTGGACAAGAGGAGAGCTTTCACCTTTTGGTTCTCAAACCATGCTAAAAAGAAAAGTACACATTTGAATCAGGAGAAATGTTGGTGGTGGATTTTTGAGGTGTTGGGGTGAAACATGGGAGAGAAGGCTCTTCTGTTTCCTCCTAGAGGTGCTGCTGATGATTTCCTAACAGATTGCAAAACTGCTGACTGCATGTCATGCTGAGATGCTGATGGTGTCTAACCCTGCCAGGGCAAACCTCCCTGCCTCACCTCCCAAAACAATGCCATGGAATCCACAGTGATCCACTTCTCCCAGGCAGTACCAGGAACATTTCACTCTCTCCTGGTATCTTCATTGCTGGTGCTGCCCAGGGGTTCAGGCAAATCCAGCTGCCTGTTTTTCCTCAGAGACAGCTCTGGACTATTGTCATCAGGACACACATCGAGATATGTGCATCTGGTCATGGAAAATTTATGTTGTTGCTGTGTATCATCCACCTACCTTACAAATAAGCAGAATATTTTAATCATGAAGCTGCTAGGTAGTTTACCAACCCAGCACTACTTCTACTTAGCAGTATAGAGAATAAAAAGGGCTTTAAAGTGAAACAAAAGACGTGAGGAAGCTGAAGGAAGGTGAAGAGACAAGACAGGAATCCATTTTAGAAAATGCAGACCCTGAAATGGAGTGTATCATCCACCCAGGTGTCTACAGCGTGAGCAGGGGCAGATGTGATTGTGCAGAGTGTGATAACAGTTCTTTTTCTGTAACTCTTGCTCTCTATCCCATGTGTTCGTGCCTCCCTATTATATTTAGATGTGCACTGGAGGCAATTTTAGGGCCACTTCAGTGAGCATGTTTTTTCTCCTAAAGGATGCACAGAGGGTAGTGTAAGATGTGAGATAAAGAGAGCAATAAAAGTGCTTTAGTGCTTTAAGTCCAGAAAGATGACTCAATAGAACTCCCTCCTCCAAGCTGACTTTTCTTCTAACTTGTTTTACCTTACACATGCTGCATGTGAAACACATATGTATGCATGGAAAATGAATGTTTTCTGCAGCTTCCTCATGGAATTATGAGATGAGTGTGGTTAGCTGCCCAGACACGGAGTCATGTTTTCATCATCAAATTTGGGGTGAGGAGGAGTACCTCCAAATCTCTGTTGAGTAGGTCATTGTCAGGTATTTCTTTTGCAGAGAGGAATAGAAGGATGGTTAATTTGCTTGTTCTTCTGTTGCATTTCCTGATGGATATCTCAGGTTACCTGTTTACATGATTTCATTTGGCTTTTTGTACTGTTTTCAAGATACTATTTCCAGACTATAGCAAGAGGATGTGCCTGAAATCTGAGCTTCAGTGGGATTTCTTTTCCTGACTTTACAGTAGAGTCAGGATCTAATCCTGAGCACTACTCATTTCTACCTGCACAAAGTGTTGTGGTCCCAACAGTGAAATTTATAGTTAAATTAGCATTTACTGTAAGATTCTGTGCTCAGTGGAGTGCAGATATTGAAAGGTTCTCATTATTTTAAAGTGATTCCTTTCTTCCTGATGATCATAAATAACTCCCTAGGGTGCTTGAAACCAAAGCCTGATGGTTTTTTTCCATCATTTTTGTACACACTTTTGTTTCACTTTACTGCATACATATTTATTTTATTGTTGGGGTTGTTCAGAAGAGTTATCATAATGCAGATCAGATGGTTGATTAAATTACAGCTGGCTTTTAAAAATACTTATAAAACCCCAGCATGCCTTTAAAGAGAAAACACAAATAGAGTTCAATGAATTCCAAAAACAGATGTACAAAATACAGCATGGAGAATTTTCTTTTGTACTTTGGAGGTAACCTTCAAAGAGTTTCTCCTATTCACTGCTCCTGTTAAATAATTTTACTGCAGGAAACAGGAGGAGATGCTAGGTAGGAGGGGAAATGACTTAAATTTCTGAGGATGTCAGTAACTGGTTGCCCGGAAAGCAAGGTGATGCTTACTGATGTTGTGATAAACTGCTATTTTTTAGATGCCAGACTTGCCCCAAATATCTGAGTGGGGGATTTTTCCCCAATAGTTCATAAAATTGACTGTGAAAACCTCCAGCTGTCAGTTGTTTTCTGCTTCCCTGCCCATCACAAGCAAGATCCCATCACTAGTCAGGAATCTTCTTCCAGATGGTGTACACAGCTTTAATTTGAAGCCTGCCTGGTGAAGGGAGAAGTGAATGATTAAGCAATCACTAAGGTAAGAAGTAGCTTGTGACTCCTGTTTTCTTGAGTAAATAGAGCAAGGTGTTTAATCAAGCAATGAAGGGCCAGGAGAATGTAACTACACAAACCTCAAATGTCATGATAGCACAGACATTGCTAATGCATTCCCATCATTTGAGCTTGTCACTTCTCCAGAGTACACAGTGTGAAATTCTCACTCTAAATCTCTGTTAGGGAGCCACAGGAAGGCTTAGACACTGCAAAAGCCTCTCTGCCTCATTTACCCCTGTGAATACTTCCAGTAACTTCAGCATGACAGGAGTCATAGTATCCATGATTTTAGAATTGGAGTGTGCATTGAGTGTGCGTTGCCTTTGTGAGAACCAGTGCACAATTCAGAGATTTGTGTGTCTGCCATTTAATCTTCCCCAGGCAAGCACAAAGTAATGCTGCCGTGGCCTGTTGGATTTTTTGCAGGAGACAACACACTTTTTATGCTGTTCCTGATACACATGTATTCAGAATGTTTAGAGAAATGAGCGTACATGACAGGAAATGAAATGGAACTGTGAGTTAAAATGAAGTTCTCTGCTGCAAAGATGTCATAATCTTGTGGCTGATAAATCTCGCTGAAAAAGCTTTCAGTCAAGTCCTCAGTTTTGCCATTGTTTCTTCAGCTCTGCTTTCAGGAAAACAGCTCGCTTGTCATGAAAGAGTGATGCCTTTCCACCCCTCTTCCCCTGGATGGTTTGGCTGCCAATTTTTCACAAAAGAAAGAATGGAGGAGCAGAGCTATGGATCTCTCTGCAACGACCTGAGCAAGGTTTCTCTACAGAGCCTTGGCAGCAGCCCTCGTGCTCTGAGGGGCTGTGACTGAACACAGAAAAGCTGCCACATACCTCGACGGCCACCCAGGGGCAAATGGGGCCTCCACAACATTTGGAATTGCACTTCTCACAGCATGACTGAATATTCTGAGTTGGAAGGAACCCACAAGCAGCACCCAGCATAATGAACCTCAGCATTATCAGCACCACGCTCTGAGCAGTGGAGCTGATCTTGCACTAAATCTTAGGAAAAATGGTTTGTGTGTCCTTTGACGTTTCTACTGTCATTTATGGCAGTTCAAAGTTTCCTAGATGAGGAGAAAAGCTAGAGAAGCTATAGATACATATATAGATACATACTGTGGGAATAATATGTCCTTCTCCACAGGTCAGCTCCCACTTCAGCTGCAGCTTCTAGTGCTCCCCCTACAAAGGCAGTGGAGAGGTCTGAAGACAGTCCTCACGTGATTATTTAGCAAATGGTATGGCCTTATCTTAATTTTGGCAAGATCTATAATTTAATCTCATGCCTCCTAGCACTAGCTATGATCCAGCAATTTCTCCCTTCTGTACAGATAATATTTTATCCTCTGTTACAGATCCTGAAATCCTGAAAGATTAAAGTGTGAGATAGTGGACACCCTCTAACAAGACATTGAAAGGGGCCAGGCAAATATTTTGGTGAGAAAAGAGCCTGTGTGTGATGCCACTTTCTCTTCTGCCTGTTTACCTGGGTCACAGGTGTACTAGAGAAGAAGAAGAAGCCAGGAGTGTACCCTGGCATATCCACATTTCAGGTTGAGTTAGGATGCCAGCCTGTCAGATATGGTGTGCTGGAGGTTCTTCCCAAATAGCTCTGCTCTCCCCTGCCCCAATACTCAGGACATTCTGCTGCGAGCTCAGGACACAGTTACAGTGAATCCCTAAGGAAATTGTAACAGAAAAATGTCCACTTACTCTTAAATAAAAAGCCCTGGGAAAATAACATGAGAACTGGGTAAACAGACTGCACAGAGAGGGAACTGTAAAACTCCAAAATACCCTGTTTGGTGGAGAAAGATGCCTGATGGCTGTGATATCTAGTGGGGATTAAAGGCTAAAAATGGCTTGAGGCTTTTCACATAAGCACAGTATGTTCAGGGGGAAGAATACTTTCAAGTTTGGCTCCAAGTATTGGAACTTAATTTAAAGGGCAGTATTTTGCAGAAATTTTGATAAATCCATAAACTATTGAAATGCTTTTTGCGACCTCTGCTAGAAAAAAAAGACAGAGTAAGCATTCCCAAAATTGTTCAATAATTAAATGCGTGTTTGAAGAGATTTTTTTCCCCTGCCTGGCTAAATACATGTTTAAATTGAAAGTTATATAACCCTGTAGAGAAAAGGCTATGGCACAGTCTAATCCTGAATTATGAGCAGAATGGTTACAACCAAGATCCCTTTAATACAGCTATTTTAGTCTTAGTGCTGTGCAAATGCTCTTTGCTTGTCTTCAAGAATTGCTGCCTATGAATTGTAAAATACAGGAGCAAGATTTTTTTTTTTTTTTTGTATTTGCAGCTCCCACTGACAATTTTGGATGGTGTAATTGAAGGACAGGCTTGGCTGACCAGGAACACATTTTGACTTTGGTTTATGTGCAGTCAGTGTTGCTGTGAGCTTTTTCTCTCCCAGAGCCTTGTTTGAGAGAGATTTCTGGGGAAAAAAAGGATTGGCAGAGGAGGGTGAGAATAAAGGAGAAGGGGGACGTGTGGAATGGGGACACTTAGAGACACTTCCACTAACAAGGAAGCAGGAATTTAGGATGGTGTCTGACCTTTTTCAGCATGCAGTTAATGTGTGGAGGAAAATATTCTTCACACTCTAATGCTGGGGCTGTTGCACCAGGGAAACATGGAAGATAAGGGACCACGGTGAGCTCAAGAGGATGCGGCACTGGTGGCCAGGGAAGGCATCAGTTTAGAAAGCAGCCTTCTAATTTGATAAGGAATTTTGTGTTCTTTCCAATTTGAAGCAGAATACCCTTCACTTGACTGGAAACAGTTTGCTTTCAAAATATTTAAAAATATAGTCATAGAAGGGCATTCCAAATGAGAAAACAAAATACCTTATTTTGAAATTCCAGTTTTCTCAAAATGCTAACTTTGAAATACCTTCTTTTCTATTAAACTTTTTCACTGGAATGATGCCATTTCTACTACATAGATTTTGTTTTTATTCTTTTGACTGGTCTAGGTTTTTTGGTTGGTTGGTTGGCTGTATGTATGAATTTTTTTGTAGAGAAATATCCATCCTGAAAAAGCTCCCTTGGAAATTCTAATGGCCATGCTCCCAGGCTCTGTAAGCTTCATATGGTGCATCCACAAGGACACAAGTCTCTGAATTATTATTTCCTTAAACTGCCCCCAGACCCCCAGTAAATGGTAGCTGAAGCCTCAGTGATATTCCAGGATCCATCCTGTTTCTGGCTGTGCCTGTGGAATTACAAGGCTGTTGGGAAATCCCTTGCATGAAATAATCTTCACTCCTTTTAGAGTTAAGCTTGCAGTGCTTGTACCACTGACTCGGGACCAAGACAAAAAAATTCCTTGTCAAGCCCATGCTCTCCAAGGCATCTTATTTTTTTTTTAAATCCTGTCCCTTCTCAAGTTTTGTTGTTTATTATTCTCACCTTTACCCATTTGCTCCAGCAGAATTGGGCATATGCTGCCTTTAACTTTCCGAGAACCTGTTAGTGTTTTATCTCTACCCTGTGTGATTGTACATAAATCTGTCTGTCCTTTGTTTAGCCCTGCTGAGTGCTGGCCCCTAATCATTCAAATGTATGGCATTCCTGACAAATCTTCTCCTACAAAGTAATCATTACAGTCGTTCAATTTCGAAAAGCCCAGTTTTGAAAATTAATGCATTTAAATAGTAGTCAAAAAGGTATTTAGAAAGAAAAACACTGAGTGCAGCTGTTCTCTACTGTACACTGAGTACTATACCTGTTGTGCTGATGCTGAAGACTACTTGTTTTCTATTTCATCCTTACTGTGGTGACCCTTAGGAATTGGAAGGATTAAAGATCTATGATTTTCCAGTATCTTTTGGCTATGAAATGCATATTCATTTTTTTCTGTACAGTGGATTAAGAATAGACAGAAAGAGTCATGCAACAAAGAGTGACCTTGTGACTCAGGAGAAGATGAATGTCCACTGATCTGCCTCTCAAAGGCAATTATGCTTTCTGGTTTTGGTTTTTATGAGTACTTCTGGTTTTGATTATTTTTAAGGTAAATTTTTAAACAAATTCATTGAACGAGGTGAATTCTATCCCTTGTGTTTACTGCCTTAAAATAGATATGAAATAGTTGCTGCTACTGCTTTAAAACAGGGAGGACTCATGGGTTCACAAATCTGTCTCTTCTAAAGAGACTTGCATTTGCAAATCAGTTAAATAGGTACATCTCCACAAACATAACTGGGTACTTCCCTGATGCCAAAGCTTAAAGAACATCAGGTTAATACAAGATAAGTTTTCTGTACTGAAAAAAAAAAATGAGCTTTTGTTTCCCTTTTACTGACACACACAAAAAAAAAGTAGATATGGTACTTGACATTGATGGGTTGGATTTGAATTCATAAACAGAGACAGAGGCTTGGTTTGTTTCTGTTCCTCCTCAAATTTAAAAATTCTGTTAACCGCTGTAAATATTTTAAAGGCTTTTCTGAGCTCCTGCTCAATGCCATCACTTCTCCAAACCCTGCAAGTTGCCTGAACAGGGATTTCAGAAACACTAGCTAAAACATCTTGACAAGCTAAACAGTTTTTAGAACTGGAGTAGGTGGACTTAGCTGACTTCCTGCCAGCTCCAGAGTCTGCACACTGTCGAGGGAGATAAGCAGTGCAAGCAGAGTGGATTAAAACTGGTGCCAGGAATCTGCAGATCCTGGACCTGCTCTCATCCCTGCCACCAGCAGTGCCGTGTCCTGAGCGAGTCACGTCCTTGTTGGCCCAGCCTGTTCCTCTGCAGGTGAGCTAGGGACAGTAATTACCTATTTCTTTTAAAGAATGTTTATTTTCCTCAATTTTTGAGGGTTTAAGCCCTCAGCCTTATGACCTATTTATGTGCATTTGCCTGAACTGCTCACAGCTCTTAGCAGGAATGGACCTGAGCAATGCAGCCTTTGAGGAAGTTTTCTTCAGTTCAGTCAGATTTCAGTATTTTGTACTTTTATGATGCTTTCCACGAACAACTGACTGAAAAATTTAGCCTCTTTTCATCTCTCTTCCACACATACTGTGGTTGGCAGGAACATTTCCGAAACAGAGAACTTGAAACTTCCTTCTGGTGATGTTATGATTCCAGTTGCATCTCAGTTATACAACATAAATGCCTAAAAATACAAATTCTCAAATCTTTCTTGCTCGGGCAAACTTAAGAACAGCAGTGAACAATTAGCATTTTTAGAATACAGAATTTCAAATACTTATAACTATGGTAATTTTTTACCTTGTCAAAGCACTAACATGCATCTTAATTATTTTTTTAATATGTTTTTATTTCCTGAATCTGTGCAAAAGGAATTCAGCATTATCTGACACACTGTTGTCTTTTTGACCCAGACCCTAACAGAGCTTGAAGATTCTTACAAACAGACGAAATCAATTTCTTGGCTTTGAAAATTTCTGGCATATGCTGGCTTTTTTTGGATGTCAAAGCGAACAACTTGATATACAGCTCATGTCTCTCCATAGCTTTGAACTATCCATAACTCTCTTTTGGGTTTTAGTAAACACATTCCTTAAAGTCTGTGGCATGTTGCTTCTCAAATTCTATATGTATTACCCAGGGTCTTGTTTCTGTACTCTCTTCTCTCTTAGATTCAGAAATATTTCCCCGTATTTCCATTTCCTTTTGCACCCTGATCTATTGGGTCTTTTGAGATGGGAGAAAGTTGCCAATGGGGTGTCAGGAATAGGATTTTTTTCGTAGTGTATATGTAACTTAAATATTCAGAAAAAAGAGCAGTTTTTGTTTTTCTGTGCCTAGACATTAAACATAACTATATTTGACAACTGAAAAGATAGATAAGCATCAGTGGCAGAAGCTATTCCACTCTAAGACCAAAGATTTGCCTGCTAAAATCACTTACTCCAGTTATCCCCATGGTCCAAGCTGAGAAATCTCCTCAAGAAAGTTCCCCTGCTAATCAAGTGCTGAGCACTTTGAGAATCCCGAGCCAGGACGAACCAGAGCTGTATTTCCAGCAGGCAGAAATGCTCTCTGTGCCCTGCATCAGCCTAGTGATGTTTAACAAGCAATTCTTGACAAAGGACTTTCCTTCCTAGGGGCACAGCAAACTTATGTAAGAGGACACTTGGCACCTTCTGAAAGAGAAGGTTTTCCTTTATCCAAAATGGACCATCTGACACCTTCCTGTTTCATACCTGACACTTCCTTCTTCAATGGTTTTCCATTTTATCTTGTGACAAAGCCATGTGTTTTTGCTTGATCCCTTTTGAGTATGAAGATGGCAACCAAGGAAATATCAGCCTCTTGTTTTCTCTCTTCGAACATGCCATCAGCTCGTGAACAAATCCAACCAAAAAACCCCATCTCAAACCCTGATTATGTTATAGATGCTACTAAACAAAATATGCCAACAAGAGAAATCCAGGCTAAAAATAAAAGGGATCTTTTTTTTCTTGATAAGCCAGAAACCAGTGTAATCTGACTGGTAGATAAAAAAAAAAAAGCTTATCTATTTCATTTCATGCTCATGCTAAAGTTGATTCACTTAATTATTTCTACCATTATACAGCCCACTGCTGTTTTTTTTCTGCTTGGAAAAAGTGTCAGTGTTACAGAAGAGTGATTTTATGCTCAGAGGACCTGGGATTTGAAAAACAATCATTTTGATATTGGAGATTCATCTTTGGCACCAGACAGTTTTTAAGCAGGTAAAAAATTTTATGCTGACATGTGTCTGTGTTACAAAAGAATTTCAAACTCTGGGATGGTAACAGATGCTATAGTCCATAGAATGAAAGCTGCTGGTTTAGGATAAAAAAAATCTTCCAGTGTTACTAGAAAACAGAAGAAAGCACATGGCATAATAGGTCAGTTTAATGGCATTGTTTGCAGTAAAGTTGACATTTCAGGCATAATCTCCAGTGCTCACTTGAAGCAGGACATTTTGCTGGGCAGAGAAGGATTTGATACATTCTTTTATATTGCTGTGTCAAATTGGATTAGAACAAAATAAAATGGAGAATGTAAAATAAAGGCCTTTGGGCTCACTGGTTAGGCAGTGTAATAAGATGCACAAGGAATTAAAATGAACTGTACTCTTCAGAAGTACGATAAACTTGTCATGTGTAGTTTGTGTGAAGCTTCCCCTTTTCTCATTTATTTCCTAGGTTTATCCTTCCTGTGTGCACTTTTTGTTGACCTACATAAAGTAAATTCCCTTCAGTGACTTTGCCCAGCATTTTTCTGTTCCCTAATTATTATTTGAAACAAGACGACGTTCGAATATAAATTATCAAAACCCTGTTACAGTTGATACAGTTCTGGTTTCCAACCATAAATTGACCAATGGGGCTCAAAATTTTGCCAAAATTTCTTTCTGAGTTTCACTAATGCTGCCTGCTGGCCTGGACTGCAGCCACAGGAGTATTCACTGCAGCAGCCTCACTGAGTAGCCCTGGATCAGGATCAGCTTCTGCTGTCAGGCTGAGAGATATCTCAGCTACACAGACAAGAAAATGGGCTGAAACTTGGTTTCTTAAATGATGCATGGAGTATTTCTTATAACCTCATGGAATGAATTCTAACCTTTGGAATTCTTGAAATGTTAATTGGTAAGCTGGGTACTCCACACTTTCATTTATCTGATACTCTTATCTCAGGACTCGAATTACCCAAAATCGGATGTGTCCCCTATGGACCATGAATCACTTGCTTGGAAAAGGCCGCTGTTAGCTGGGAAGCCAGTGACAAGTCTAGATGGCAGGTTGTGTGTTCTGTTTGGATAAACAGGGTTACACTTCACGGGAGAATCGGTATCAGGAGGAATTAATAAATGACTCATGCTTCAGTCCTGAATTTCATTTCAGATATTACAGAAAATCTGAACACAAATGATATGCTGCCTCACTTTTGAAATTTGGAAGAAGTGATTCAAAAGAAAATACCAGAGCCAATCTTTGGCCTAAGTTAAAGCAGGGAGAAAGGAGCTGTTCACATCAAAGCAGCCCCAGTGTGCGTGCACATTCAGCTTTCAGTTGACTGTAAAAAATGGAGCTGATCTTTGGACACTTAATGCTGTATGAAGGCAGCCTTTCATTTGGAATGACTGTCAGCTGCTCTGTCACATCCTTCCTTTCCCCTGCAGCTGAAAAGCAGTAACTTCTACAAAAGCCAGGTTTATCCTCCCTTCACCAAGTACCTGAACCCCGAATGAGGAACTGCTTGTGCTGCTGCTGCACTTCCATCCTGGTGTGGAAAAGGATTGCACAGAGAATTCACCTTAAAACTAGGAAAATACCCATTTTCGTAAAGAATTTTCCAAGGGAAAAAAAAAATTAATCAATTTAGTCTGCAATATGGGCATGTTACCAGACCACAGAGGTGTAAGATGAGAGTCTGAATTCAGGCAAGTTATTTGTCTCAGAACATCTTTTACTTTTCAGTGACTTCTTATTCTCAGCTAAGCAGATGCTTCAGTGTTTTCCTGAACTGAGCTCTAAGAAACTTACCCTTTGATCTTACTGCTAATGATGTCTGGTTTATTTGACTCTAAAATGTGCTCTCCACTGGAGTATGGTTTGACATAGCAAATGAAATATTTCCTGACAC
Source organism: Cinnycerthia olivascens (assembly GCA_035048155.1). NCBI lineage: Eukaryota > Metazoa > Chordata > Aves > Passeriformes > Certhiidae > Cinnycerthia > Cinnycerthia olivascens. Next base: position 6,214,083 of record JAWWMU010000237.1, on the reverse strand, counting down.
TTGGCACTGGCGCCTTCACCCCTGTGGATTTCTGTAATGTATCATTCTCACTGAAGGTCTGTCCTTCCGAGGATGTGTGGGATTCATCTCTAATGGCATTACAAGGAGGTTGGCTCTTGCTCTGAGTAGAAAACTCTTTCTTTTTTGGAAATAATTTCCATGATTTTATATTGGATTCCTGCATAGAACTTGAAAACAAAGACTTTGGAATAACTGAAATACAGACTTCTAAAATACACTCCCCATTTCCCCAGGAACACAGCGAGGCCAAACAAAGAGTTAAACCAATTCAGCATGCTTCACTGCTTTCATGGAACAGCATTGTCTGAACTCTCTTTGGCTGGATTATAGCTGTGGGCTTTTCTGACTTTATGAGAAGAGTCTTTTGAAGAACTGAAGGCTGTACATAAGAAATGTTGAATCTGCAATTCTGGCTGATTAGTGTGCTGCAAGTTACATTAAAAATCATGCAAAACAGGAAGACAGGCAAAATAAGAAAAGTAGTATTTCCTTAAGTAAATTTCAGATTAAGTAAGATTAAAACATTCTCCAGCATTTCTGCCCTATCAGCAGGGCAATGACTAAACCTACTGTCTCCTACATAAAACATTCTTTAATATATAAAGAGCAAGAAATGAAGACTGAAAATGTACTGTCAATTTCCCTGGATTAAGGTCAAAGCTTGAGAAAGAGAAAGAATAGAGCATTTTCCTTCACAAATTCAACAGACAATTTCAGTTATAATCAGATTAGGGAAATAAAGTCAGAAACAAATAAAATTCAAAAAGAAAAATTATAATACTTACATTGGTGACATATTCAATATCCTTCCAAATATTACATTCCCTGGGAAAATCTGCCAAATCTAAAAAATTATCCACTACCACTTGGCCAATCAAATCGTGCCTGGAGAATCTGTCAAAGTCATACACAGAGAAATGGAGTTTCCTTGTGTTGAGATCATTGTACGGCACAGTAAATAAAAAAACTTCATCAAATACTGGATTTAGGGTCTTTCTGTGCACTTTAGTCTGGTGTTTTGTTTTCCTGTCGGGGAGCAGATATATCTTCACGTACGGATCTGAAGTTCCAGAGAAGTCCTTCGCTGGCAGGTTGACGGCCTTGTGAATCTTCACAATGAGCTGCTCTAAATCACAGTCGTACTTGAGGATGAAGTTGAGTTTCCCACAGGCCTTGCTGTTACTCCTCCGGCCCTCGTCCGTGTCCAGTGACCTCTGCTTGTACAGCTCTGGCTTGATGCGGCCGATGCCCGTGAGCTGCTCCTGCTTCTGGACCTGCTGGATGTTGAAGTCGGGGTTGGACAGGTTGAGCTGTCTCCGGAGTGAGTTGTGCCTTAAAGTGAAAAGGAAAGCATTGGCACAGGCTGTGCACACACACTAGAGATCCTGCTGGCATTTGGCGCGTTTCCCTAATGTACAGTGGGGTCAGATTTTCAATAAAGATTTTTGATAAAACTGTGAGATCAAACGTTTGCCAGAGCTGACCTTTAGCATCAGACTCCTGATGCCATATCATTTTCTGCTCCCATGCCTCAAGCTGGGCTGAAATGGTTTGCTGACCACACCAACAATTCTCTCACACCTGATGTAATAAACTCTGTGGTACTTTGGCTGCAAAGCTCCTTTACTTTCATTAGCTGAGGACAAGAAGTTGCTTTTAGCTTTGGTCCAGTGAAATTTAATACTTCACACTTACTGTGATTGAAATTTCTTCTTCATGGATGGTAACAAAAATCAAATTTGCAATCCCTGTTGAGGTAGGGAGATGTGAAAGTTGGATTAGGCAAAACCCTAATCTTCTACAAGTTTCACTTTATTGTCCTATTCATATGCAGCAGTCACTCAATGTATTGGAGCACCAGGAGCTCAGGTTGAACACAGAAAGAGCACCTGGAAAATGCCAGCACAGGATTGCTTCAAAACTGTTTATATTGAATGTAATCAGAAATAGTTCCTCTGCTACACTTGTTCCTTCTTTCCTGGTAAATATCTGTTAACCCATGCTTAAAGCAGGAACGGCCTCTTATGTGCTATCCTAACTTTTTTCTCTTGTTGCATAATAAATACATAAACTTATGGCTCTACATTAGTCATTTCCAGGATAAAATATTACCATGTCACCAAAAGAAAAAAAAATAAAAAAATTCAACCCTTAAGCTCCTCATGGCAGTGAGAGGCACAGAATACCCTGTAGAGGAAAAAGAAGAAGAAGCTAGCAAAGAGCCACTGGGCTAGTGCTGTACCTTCTCCAACTGAAGTGTATCTGCTTTGACTCAGATATTTACTGGCTCTTCACATGCTGATCCTTATTCCTGCTGTATGAAACATAATCCTTTAATCACCTGCCCCTGCACACACTCTCAGCCTCCCCCTTTCCTCTTGTGTACTGGTCCACCAGTTCCCCTGGAGACCTCATTGACTCTTGTTCAGTCACTCTTCCCCCCACAGTAATGACTGTGGCTATGATTTTTAAATCCTATTTCTAACTCTTGCAAGAGTTTCATCAGCTTGCCCTACTTTTCTTCTTTGGAAAAATCTTCGAGGACATATTACTGAATGTTCAGCACCAGTGCTAAGTGCAAATGAATATGCTTTACAAGCTAAATCTAGGCTGTACTGGTGCTTTTAAGGGATGCAGGGCTCTGTGTTATCCAGCTCCTGGGAGAAAAACACCAATGAGACAGTAGCTGTGGCAGTTTAGGATTTTAGCTTTTATATTTTTCATATATTTGTAATCTTGCAGTTCTTTAGTGTATAACTCTAAACTCCATATACAGTGTCAGCTACTGTTCTCTCATTTTGGTCAGACAAAACAATTCC
>JAWWMU010000237.1:6180957-6202081 GCA_035048155.1 Cinnycerthia olivascens | reverse complement strand
GTGTGGAGAGACCACTAACGGGTATGAAGGGCTGTTTGAGCTTCAGCAAAATTTGTGTTTCACATTAATACCTAAAGACTGAATATATACACACAAATCTGTAACGTGATGAATATGATTAAAAGATACTTTCACAGACACAGCCAAATGGTTAATTGGAGTTGAGTTCCTCATATAGTTCTAGCCAAAATCTGTATTTTTCCTTCAAACTTCCAATCTTTTTCCTACTAGAAGCATTGAATTTCACATATCAGTGGTCTCTCCTTCTCTATAATCTTCTTAAGTCTAGTGGAAACCCTAAACCTTTTTGATTTTGAATAACCTTACCAAAAATATCTATTTTTTAAATATTTTTTAATTTGTTGGGGTATTTTGGTTTTGTTTTTTTAAAGAAAACAAATATGTAAGAAATAAGAAGACAATGTTCCTTTTCTGGACAATTTACATAGAGTAGAAGTGCAAGCTTCTCTTTAAAGTCAGATTGCTTGCAATGGAAATGAGGTCAATTATTTCATTAGCTTCCTTTTCAGAACCAGCTATTCTAAGCCTACATTATGGGAGTTTGGCACTTCACAGTGGTTCAATATTTACAATACTTGCTTTACATTTAAGGAAGAGCCAAAATTCATTTGCTTGCTCTATAATGGCAGATCATAAAAAGGTTGTGACAAGTGTTGAAACCTCACGAGGGACTTCAAGGAAGTTGCCTGCATAGACTGATATGGATAAAGAGGAAATTTATCACTAATTACCGTCACAAATCACTAACATCTTAAGCTGATTAAGTAGCCTGATTTTTCTTTTAGGAAGGAGTTGCTGGCACAAAGGGAAATAAAGGCAGCCTTGAAAGCATTTCTCTTTCTCAGATGAGGAGCCAGATGCTCACATTGACTTCTTTTAAAAAGTATTTCAGCCACAGCAAATGTATTCTGTGTCTGTGGTGCTTTGTGAACTTAGGGTTCCCACTTGATAAAAGGAAGATTTTTGTGCTCATCCATAAGTACTAAGCCTTACTGGCAGGGTTATTTACTACTAGGAAAGTTAATGAATTAATAATTTACCATCAAATCATGTCTACCATGAATTCACTGTTAGAAAAAAATATGGAATCTATTTTTTTTTTCATTCATACACCATTATATAGAGAAAAAGAAATAGCTTAAGACTTTCAGACTTATGAGTGGGAAATTTTGGAAGTCATAAAATCATAGAATCATTTGGCTTGGAAAAGATCCTTAAGATCAAGTCCAAATGTCTTGTCTGCCGACAGCACTGTCTAAGAGAAAACTGCAGAAACAGATATGAAAACAGAGAAAATCAAGGGAAATCTAAAGTGAAACATCTTAGGAATGTAGCAGCTAAAGAACAGAACTGAGAAACAGATTTGATAAATTATCATTCAGGCTGTTCTTCTGCTTTTTCATTCCTAGACGTGGATTATTTTAAAGCTGAGATGCTCTTGGAAGCCTTCCTAATTTTGGCAAATCTGAATACAGAAAAGAACTTCAACTTGCTTATTTTTGCAAAGCATATACTAAAGAATGTATGCTTTGAGTAAGATTTGAATATGTCTGGATTTCTGTTTTCTTGGGTTTAATTGTACAGGCATGCAAGACATTTTATTAAAAGAAATCTGTAGAAAGAACAAGTAGCAACAACTCTTCTGAACTGAACAATTTCTTATGAACTGAAGCATTTCATGTTGTGCTTAGTAGTGAATATGAAATTGAAACTGGACAGCTTGAGGGTTTTTTTCCTTATATTTCTCACTCCACAGTGGGCAGGAGGCACCCAAATGTGCAGCTTTCCCAGGGAACAGCAAACTGAAGGTACCGTAGTTCACTGAGGGGTGAATCCAGGGCTTTATTCTCCACAGCTGCCGATTCAAGCACTTTGATTCAGATACAATAGATTAAAAAGAGGGAAAAAAAAATCAAGATGGTAATAAATCTGAGCCATGCACGTCAGCATCAGTGAAGCAAATCAGTGGGACTGCTGCTCTCCAACATAAGTGTCAAAGTTCACAGATGGGATGCAAAACTTCTGTCAGTGACTCAGGAAGATTAACATATTAGTATGCCCTTAAATTCCCTGAGTCAAATTGGGCACCTACACCTGAAGAAACGTGGCCACACAGCCAAGGGGGCACAAAAAATCACTTACTGTGACAAGATCAGGAACTGCTGAGAACCTGCTGGAGTCAAGTAAAACAAATCTTTAGAAGGAGGCAAGTGGGGGACAAGGGACAAAGATGAAAATTGGCATAACCCTATGTGCTGTCAACTTCCACATTTGCTGATCCCTCTTATAACGCCCTGTTAACAACATCCTTAGCTTTGTACCCACAGAATAATAAAACAGAAATGCCACAGAACAGTATCAATTACTAGTTCATTAAGGCTAGAAATTCTGGCAACCATCAAGACTAAGGTATTTCAGCATTTATGAAAACAACCTATTTTTGCCCTTCTGCCTCTATATAAAACAAAACATTTTCCAACAAATGCAGTCCTGCAGAATGGCCTGCTGTCTTAGAAGTTAATTTATTTTTCATTCATCTTGACATAAAGGTGAAGATAGTAATGCTTCAGCATTTCAGGGTTTTAAGGCTGATAGTAACTTCACCAAACACATTAGTCTTGCATCTGTCTGGAGGTTTCAAAAGCTGCAAGGGGCCTCGTGGTGGATTTTACACCTAAGAAAAGCAGGAGGTGTTTTTGTTTTAGATATTTAAAACCACTGTGAGCCACAACTCAAGAAATGTGTGAACACCAGAGACTAAGCCAGAGAAAGGACCAGAAGCTCTTGTGTTCATACAAAAAGTCCTTCATAGCAATGGCTGCATGTTGGCTGCATATTTAAGAGTTTAAAGAATTATGTTAATTCAATGCATGTAAAAATATCCAGCAATTAAAATACAAACGGTTGATATTTTTAAACTGTCCTGAAGATTTCAATCAATTTCCCTCTGTGACAATGAACAGGCACGCTTCATACACTCCATTTTTCCAACACTGCAGATGGATCCACACCCATTTACAGTGGCTTGTGTGTTCAGAGGTTTCTCCTTTGCTTTCTGTTCTTGTCCCTCTCTCCATCCCTCCCCTCTGACATACACGCTTGCCTATGACCATCCCAAATCTAAGATACATCAGCATGGGTGGAAAGATCCTGAAGTATGTATTGGATACATATAAATTGACCACTGACATAAGCTTAATAAATGATGTTGCCTGTAGGGCTTTGGTGGTCTAAAAAATTACTAATGATGAGTAGGATAGATGCGCATGGCTGGAGCCACAGATCCTTGCTCTGTTTTGATGGAGCTGTAGGGAGCTGTGTTAGAAAGCCAAAGGCAAGCTTCCCTCCTTTACCTTACAGGTGCTGAGTCACCACCCCTGCAGGTGTTTAAAGGGTGTCCAGACACGGCACCCTGGCACTCAGGGACAGGTTTGGTGCTGGAATTCACAGTGCTGGGCTGAGAGCTGGACTTGATCTTAAAGGGTCATTTCCACCCTTAAAGATTCCATGCTGTGATTCAAGGAAGAAGTCATCAGTCATCAGTGACAGTGACCTCAGAACTACAAAGCTAAGCCATCAAAGCACCTATGAGACCCTGATTTAGGGAGTCATTTAATTACTCTTCAGGAGTGATTAAGGAGATGACACTTTTCTTATCCGAGTCTCTAGACCACCTCTCTGATGCCCAGTTACTTCATTAATGTCCACTAATGTCCATCAATTTACAATATGCCTCTTGACCTCTTGGATTATTACACAAAGGTCCATTAAAAATATTTTTCCCCAGTGCTTTCAAATACCATATGAATAGGAAAAGATATGAAAATCCAGATTTTTAATTGGAAAGATGTAATTTTATAATGTTTTAAAGAGCAATTTTCAAGCTATTTTTTTCAGTATTTAAGTTTAGTGACCTCAGCTATATATCTGAGACATAAGTGACAACCTTCTGTCCTTATTTAAATAATAAATGAATCTGTCCTGGTTGATAGGGTGATTAATTTTTATTTTTTTTTAAATCAAGATTTACTCATGAAAGCTGCTGGAAATAATTAAAATGTGTCTGGACATACACAGTTAAAATCACTGTGAGTAAATCTGTATCTGAAGAATATTAATGGAATGTAAACAGCACAGAAATGTGTTCAGAAACCCTAGTGGATATTTGAAGACTTGTTTGTTTTTCTGTTCACAATACCAAGTAGACTGCAGAACAAAGCTGTTAAATTATCTCAGTGATTAAACTGTTTATCACTAAGTAGCTTTTCCCTTTATAAATGTTAAAGTTACTTAAATGTCTTTTTAGAAATAGGAGCAGAAACCCAAGATGCAGCACAGCTCAAGGTGAGCCTCTGCAAAACAGTTTGAAAAATTAAAAATGGAACCTTGATCTTCTCACTCCTCATTGTGAATCTAGCAACTTTCCAGCTCCTTCTAGGGAAGTGTGATGCAACTGAATAGAAGGGATGCAGGGAGTTTGACATTGCAAGCAAGGTACTGACCACTGGACAGATGGGATAGCTTTCTCAAATAATCCAGTTAAAAATGAGTTAATTAAATAACTGGGTCCTGAGAAAGCTGTCATCTCTCCAAAAGCACCTGCTTTCTGGGAGGCAGCAGGCACATGGCCAACACGTGAAGGACCTGGAGGATGAACAGATTTTGGAGAAGGAAAGTGATACAGGCAGCTGAAAAGCCACGTCACCCACTCTGCAGAGTAAAAAAACTCATGCTGAGCATCAGTTCTTAGGTTGCAAACAGAAGAATTTATCTTTTATTTTTTCAGACTAGATTCCAGGAAGACTGAAATATCATGCATCATACAATGGTTTGGGTTGGAAGGCACCTTAAAAATCATCTACTTCCAAACCATCTGCCAAGGGCAGGGACACTTTCCAACAGACCAGGTTGCTCAGAGCTCCATCCAACCTGGCCTGGGACAATTCCAGGGATGAGTCACCCACAACTTCTCTGGGCCTCACTACCCTCACAGCAAAGAAACTATTCCTAGTATCTAATCTAAACCTACTCTCTTTCAGCATGAAGCCATCTCCCTTTGTCCTGGCAACAGGCCCTTGTAAAAAGTCCTTCTCCCTCTTTTTTGTGGGCTCCCTTCAGGTACTGGAAGGCCACAACTAGGTCACCTTCCCTTTTCTGGGCTGAACAAATCAAATGTTCTCAGCTTTTCCTTGCAGGAGAGATGCTCCATCTCTGAAATCATCTTGTTGGCCTTTCTCTACTTAATGTCCTTCCTGTGCAACTGCAAAGTTCCAAATCAATTGTAATCGACATCCGTAAAAAAAAAACAAAAAAAACAAAAAAAAAACAAAAAACAAAACACTGAAATAGAGTTCTTGAGAAATGTAGCAATTCTGGAAGATCTAAGTAGAAAATCCAAGGAATAGTATTTATGTACAATCTTAAATGATTCCTTACAGTAAAGATTTGTAGTCATGCCCCAAGTGATGCATCCCATTTTCTGGTGGAATATGCAATTGTAATGGTACATGCAATTGCTATCAAAGTTAATAGTCTCTTTCAAGCTGGAAATCTGCAGATTTCAATCTTGCTGCACTTTCTTATGAAGCAAACTCTGCAGCATTTCTTTTATAATCTTTTATTATCAAAAGACCATTTTACATATTACATAAGAACCTTAATCTGATAATTAATTGAATGGAGAATAGAAAAATAATTAACTGGATTAAAAGTAAGACCTAAACTAGTTTGAATATCCAGGAAATCAGTCCATAGTATTTAGGCTTGTTTTTTAATTTGCAAGAGTAAAAAAAAAAAAAAAAATTAAATTCCTCTTTTCACCCAGCATTCTAATAGGAAATATTTTTAATTTTTTAGACATAGAATAATTGCCCCTATTTGTCATATCTAGACTCTTGGAGATATTTTGTGTTTGCAGCAAGTAGAATTGTCACTCTCTACTAGAAAATGTATTCTACTGGATTTGCATTTTCTTTAATTAAGTTAATTTTGCTCGATCTGTATCTTATCTCCTGAAAGTATTTTCTCCAGAAAAAACTACAACAGCTAGTTTCTTAAACATGAGGAACCGAAGAGCATCCTCTGCTTTATCAAGGAAATTTCTGATTAGGCCTACCTTGAACAATCCACTACCCCATGAAAAGAGCAGGTGCTGTCATTCCAAACTTGAGAACTGGACCTGTCCTCGAGCATCCAGCCCCCGGATGACAGCAGGAGACAATGCAGCTCTTCATTCCTGGGAAGGAAAATTTTGCAGATTCCTGTTGTTGATCTGTGAGAAGGCCTTCACCTTTTTTTTTTCTTCTTTTGCTGTCCTAGACTGTTTCTTGGCAAAGCTCTTTGTTTCAGTGAGGTTTCTAGACAGCCCATGCTAATTCTGGAGCCTTGGCTGTTTAAACAGAAAATATTGCCAGGATAAACTGGCAGAGGAACTCATGTGAGCCATTCAGTTCTGCTTCTACCTTGTGACCTAGAGGATGCAGAGCAAATACATTTCTTTAAAGAGCTCCTGTCCAGCTCCAGCATCCAGAAGGAATTGCTCTGTCTTACAGACAGCACAAGAACTTGTTAACTGCAGTCCACAACTTCTGGTGTGCAGAGAGTCCAGCTCCTCTTGCTGTGCCCCACAGGTTGGCAATGGAGATTGACTGGTGGTGCCTTTATGCACAAGTTACTGTCCCTGAAGTCAGGGAGATTTCAAGTACAGGAGGGCCATGAGTTTGGAACACGAACAATGTTAAAGCCTCCGTAGTTTTCTACTCTGAAGAAATGGTGCCTTTATTCTGAGTTGTGTTTTTGTAAGCAATTAACTCACCATTTTTGAGAATCAAACAACAAGCCAGCAATGTGCTGTGCGCTTTAGAATAAATACAGTATAGCAATTACGGTTAATTGCATATGAGATTCTCAATGAGGCCGGGGATGAAACAAGGGTGACAAGCAATTTACCAGACTGCACTTTGAGTGCCAAAATCAATTACAACATCCCAAATCCTGTAAACATTAATAGCAAACTACGTGTCATTGTGTATCCTTGACTGATGTCCAGCATGTACTGTCTGGTTGTGTTTAGCTGTGGGGAAGATGCAGCAACAACTCCTTTAAAAGACAGTCTACAGCACATATTTATAGAGGGAGAATAAAATATCTGCATGTACATACATTGCTGCTGCTGCTGCCAGCAGCTCCAGTGTGTTTAGGCCAGCCTTTGGATGTCATTGATAGCATAAATACAGAGTAATAACTGATTTCTAGGCAATGCTAATCAATGTAGAATGAGGCTGAGTATGAGGCTGAATTCATAGCACTGAGTTTATTATTCAATTTGGCTCACTATTGGATGATAGTACCAGGGGATTACAAACCCCTCTGGGGGTTATTCTGCAGCAAAATACCACCAGTTGCACAGTATCCTACTTCTTCTAAAACAGGATTTCAAATGTGCTAGCTTCACTCAAGCAATAAACAAGAAAGAAAAGATAAACAACCCTACCAGAGAGAGAAATTATAATCACAGGGTACAGCACAGTTTTTTTGAGATGAGTTCAATTATAATCAGTGATACACTTTTCACATGATGCGTGCACTAGGCTCTCCAGGTGGATGCACACAAAAAAATGGGATGTGGAGAAGGAACCAGCAGCCTTGAAACCTTCTTGCAGACTTATGGCTCCTCTTCCTTGGGCCTATTCCAAGGGCAGAACCACTGCTCCCATCATCTCCCTCCCAGAATCACAAGGAGTGTAAAGGGTGTCAGCCCCTTGTTCCTAGAAACCAGAACACCCCTGCAGGATACTTAAGAGAACTGCCTGGAACCACTGAGCTTCCACATCTTCTCTCCTCCCCCAAGATTTGTTCAGCTGGATTGCTCTCAAACCTGGGGGATTCCTTGGCTTTGAGGAACTTAAAAAGTTCTGCTACTTCTAAGGGAAAAGCAAACATAATGGATGGCAAATTTATAGCCACCGTTTTTTCATCTTCTGATCTCTAAAAATAATAATGGGGGTTCTCATTTCTCCAGAGACAGCTACATCCCACTTTTCTTGTTAGCTGGAATACACTGATGGGATTTGCTAACTTTTCAGCCACTTCAGTGGAATGATTTTAGGATAATTTTTTGAGAACTTGGCCCTTTTTTCTTTGTCATCCAACACAGGTAGATAAGGCATCCACCAGTATCTACTTCTTATCCTGGTTCCACATGACTCCTCAAAATAAATAAAGAAAATGAGGTTGAAAGAATAAAATAAAATCACTTGTCTGATAGCTTGATTATATTAGGAAAAAAATATACCTAAAACTGAATTAAATGACCATTACCTTAAATATTTTCTTTAGACCCAGGTGCTTGTTCACATCCTTTTCTCAGGAAATCCCTGTGATTCTATGTCCTTAATATCAAAATGATTCCCACCAGCAGGTTGACTGAGATGATTGTAGGAAAAACAAGGAATAATTTTTTGAATGGCTAAATGTGAATGATAAGAAAATAGAAAACTTTTCACTTGTATGCATGAGATTATATTCATTAAGAAAAAACTGACAAAAAAGAAGGGAAAAGGATCAAGCACTTCCAAGAACTGCATGTTCCAAACTTCCAGACTTGTGAAAGTTGTGCTGTGGGTTGTTGAGTAGAGTAAACCATTTTAATTTCTCCAGAGGACTTTCATGTAAGGGGTGGGTAATTAATTCTATAAGTTTCCTAAACATGAGCACAACATACATTGAGGTTTACTGATAGATATCCTTAAGAACAAGTAAAAATACACTCTCTAATCTCAAATGTGAGGGAGACACAAACTGGAAATGGGGTACATTAGAAACACATCCCTCTCCAAGAAAATGATGCTTTATTCTGCATTTCTAATAATGTGAACAGGAATACCATGACCATATTCCTTTCAGTTTCAGTCTCAAACGGTGTCACACCAAGAAGTGCATTTGCAATCCAAGCTAGGCTATGAAAGCAAATGCTCAAAACTCTGAAATTATGCTGAAAATGGGGCAGTAAATGGCAAAATGCTGGGATATGCAAAAGATTGCCTAAAGTTACCCTGTTAAAGCTGTATCCAGCTCCAGATACAGGCTGGAGTGAGTGGTATGATTTGAGTCTGAGAATGTAAATCCAAGCTTGCAAAAAGGTATCATGAACAAATTCCATAGCTAAACATATGAAATCCAGGACACAAATAGAAGTTTTGAAATCCTCCTCATGCTTTATATTTAGCCCCATTTGAATGTGTATTCCAGAAAATCACTGCCTCTCAATTATGCCTTCCTTGCTGATAACAGAGGCACATTTCTATTTGCTAACCTACATGGGAGGAAAATGTATTCTGTTTATTATTTATAAGAGTAAAGTGCTGAGAGGCCCCGACAAAGCCCAGGCTCTTATTTTGTGTTTGCTATGAAAATAGAGTGAGCCATATTCAGGCAGGCTACTTTCCACCTAAATCCTTGGGCCCACTGTTTTCTCTTGGCTGCTTTTTAGGCCGTTTTCTGCTCAATGCTTTACTGACATCTCACTTGAGACATGCCCTGCTTTCTCTGTTGATTAGAGACAGGGCATTAGATGAAATTTTTACTGCATACCACTACTGAAAAAGCAGCTGAAAGGGCGGGGAAAAAACAGCACTGGCAGATTTCTACAAGATCACATCTCAAGTGCACAATTAAAGCAACAGCCTTAGTTTTCACAGTCCCCAACTAGTCATCCATTGCAGCCAACTAAAACATGACTCCTGTCTCTAAAAAACATCCCTGAGCCAAACACATTTGTATTAGCACATTGTTGAGTAATATTTGATTAGCAGGATTTACAGGCAGGCACCTCCTCTGCTGTTCTGTGTGTTCACAGTCCTCCTCAGCTGGGGTGAAGTCCTTTCATTACCTTGAACCAAGAGCATCAGCATCATTCCTTTCATTCAGCTGCTGAGTCAGGAAATACTCTGTCAAACCTTGCTTTTTCCCCTTATTTTTTTTCCAAAGGCTAACAGGTAAAAAAAAACAAGCAACATTTGGGTTTTTAAAAACAACAGCATCTATATTTATCTCAGGCTGACCTAGGGATGTAGGATCTATTTGCTGTTATTTACTGGGAACAGTACTTCTTGAAAGGCTGCAAAAGGGGTGCTTCCCTGCTCATCAAGGCTGATTATGCAACACTTCTGCATCTAATGTTTTTTCTATTCCTGTCCTAATAAAACTATTTTTATTTCTTCGCAATATCTGCAAATGTACCACATGCTAAACTATGAATCCAAGGCCTTACGTGAATACCCACCGTGAGGTGATGTTTCTTTTAATGTCAATGATTCTATGTTTGCAATTATTAGTTGCCAACCATGTTTCAAACCACTGGGACTGCCTCAAAAAAAAGAATGAATAGCTCTTGCTTTACAGCTTGAGAAGTTTTATACTGCTGGAGTCCAAGGACTTACATATTTCCCGGAGGCAGCTGGCTGTTCTTGCTGTCATGCTGTCCACTACACTCCTTTACTGATTGCTTTATCACATCCAGTTTACTCACATATCTTTGAGATAAAAACATTTTAAGGCACTAATTTTTCAGCTTTCTGATCTGCTTTGCCTGGTGAGAAAATAAAAAGGGATTTTCATTGGCCTTGATGCAGCGGTGAAGACTTGAGAAGGGAAAAGAGCAGAGAATGGAGGGACTGCACAGTTTCTTTGTCTCTCCATCTCCTGTACAGCATATGTCATAGCAGATATTGTCAACAGGACTGGGGAGAAGAAGCAGACAATGGAGAAAGAAAAGCAAAGGGAAGAGAGCTGTTAAATTTACCCCTGGCAAAAACATCTCACAAAGGCAGCAATACCGTCCTGAGAGGAACTCCAGTGCGGGAGAAAATTAGGGATGCTGCTCAAGAGAACAGGACCTGGTGAAATAAAAGGCAGTACTGATTTGGGGTTCTGAATTCCCTAATTCCCCTCCTCCCTGGCTCTCATGATTTTGAATGAAACATTAATACTGCTTCAGATGCTTCTTCCCTCCAAGGCCAATCAGCTGCTCGTCAGGGCGTGAAGCGCTTGTTCATTCGAACAGCTAATGAGGGAGTGGAAGGACAGAGCTAATTCCAAGGCTTTTCCAGCACTGCTGAAGCTCACATTTGTCTTGACACACAGGGAATGACCTGAAGAGCCTCTCCACTTTGGAAGAAGAGGAGTGGTGTGTTAATTCTGCATAAATAACTCTGAGTTGTCAGAAGGGATAATTTTTCACAATACGGCCGTAAAGATCCAGTTTTGAGACTGGAGTAGACACCTCGTCCTGCTTAGTGCCATGGCAACAACTACAACTGGAAATCTCCCTCATAGAGAGGGGTACAGAAAAAAGGGAGGTAAAACTGCCAAGTGACCAAAAATGTTAAATCCCAAGCCTTCCATTTTCACAAAATTACTGCTTCATCTCTCAGTGCACAGAGCCTTTATGGTAAGAAGTGAATCCCGAGACTAAATTTTGGATCTTCCTGAAAGTGAAAAACTGCTTCCCCCTAATCTGGGAAAGAAAGAAAAGTCGAAATGGCTGAAGATACTGCTTGTCCTGTTGCTATTAAGGTCTGTTCTGGTTTCCAACTCCCAAGAAAAAGAGAAAAGAAGGAAGAAAAACTCGTCAAAGGAAGAAAGAGCAGTTTTTGTTCACAGTGCTGGGTCTGACTTGTAACACTACAGAAGGACCGACAGAGTAATCACTATCAAATCGCTCTTCCAAACCTATACCTGTGCACTGCTATTTTGGGAACTGCTTTTAGCTATTTTATCATCACTGGCTCCTAGCAGCAGCAGGGAAGAAATCATCTTGACTAGTCAATTCGCTCTTTATAACACAATGACAACAGAACAAGAGACAGGTACAGAACGAATAAGGTAGGCAGGAACAAGACATTAACTTGAGAATGAGAGCAGATATAAAAATGTTACACCTTCTGCAGCTAAGAGAAGCTGGCAGGAACAGTGATGCTGCTGCACAGGGAAGAGTCAAGGTGACAGCTTTTCCACGTTGGGGGAAGCCACAATGGCCAAGCCTTCTCTCTCCTGATTAGCCACAGCCCAAATGCCAGCAACAAATAATGATTTCTCAGGCTGCCTTAGAAAGCTACTGAACCCACAAAATACCAGCCAACAAACAAACCAGGGACAGGACACTAAGACAGACAAAGAATTTGGACAGCTATGCTTTACCTATTTATTTTTTGCTACAGCCAACTCCACAAAGAGGTTCAAAAGGCTTCAAAAATCAGGACTCAAAAGGCAAGTTTTAGTGTAATATAAAACAGAAATAGAAATTCTTACAACAGAAGTTTAACAAGATATATGCACAGCCTTTGCTGCCCACTATGTCCCCACAGGCAGGTCCTCTGAACCCCAGGCTTCAACTCTGCTAACTCTAAAAGTGACAGTAAGTCTGCTTGGTGCTCTTTGGTCCTTTAGGAATATGAGATTTATCTCTCTCTTCAGAGGCCTGGCTGCCTGTTCTGCTCCTCAGGTCCTTTTCCTGAGCAGAACAAGTGACAGGCACCATGCTCCTGCCTGCTGCATCTTGAGGTTTCACTTCTCTTTGTTTGGGAAACACCTATGAACTTAGAACAACCAAAACAAATGGACAAAACTGGGTCAGCTCCTTACTTTATGTTTACCTGCTAAGCCTAATTTCTCACCTCTGCTTATTTTTTAACTCATTAGTCATCTTTAATATTTCTCAACTTAAAGTGAAAACAAAAAGGAAGAAAAATTTACATCCGATTTTTGTTATCATGGATGCCTTAGTGGCATGTGGAGAAATAGGAACCTTTCTTGATGGCATGATCTATTGCAGGATAGAGCACAACCACTTAAGTAAAAAAAAAAATTGATCAACTGGTTTAGATTTGTGTTTTGTATTACCCTGAGTAAATTGGTATAGCTTAAAAAAAACCCAGAATTACACTGCTAAGAGAACTTTCTCTTTAGAGCTTTAAATATTTTTTAAGCAATACCAGATCTGTTTTCTCTTGTATTTAGTTGCTAATGGACCAGAAATCTCTTTACAGCAGGTAATGTCATTGCTACATGTATCCTACATCAGCCCTACTACAGGGAATAGGACAGCACTCAGCAAGAGCAACTTAATATCTGCTGCATTTCCCTGCAGCCAGGCTCAGGAAACTCTCCTTTCCTTTCTGCTGTGCAGAGGGAACTTAGCATAATGAATACTTGAGATCAGCATATTTAGGGTAGGCTTCCCTAAAAGAGATAGAATATCTAGGCATTAATCTTATCCATTTCACTTCTCTAGGGGAAAAAAAACAAACTCCTCTTTTAAATGGGTAAAACATCTGCTACAAAGGGAAACAGAAGATCATAAGACTGTTGATCTCACTGATCATTTTCTAATTTGCATTGTACATTCCTTTCTATAATAGTAGGATAATTTGTACAGAATTACAGGTTGTAGTTATTTATAAAATTGGATAGATGTGAGAAACAGCTTTTAAAATGTAACAATATGTACTGGTATGAAATGTACAATATGAACTTCATAGCCATGAACCTTTTGCAAAGAAGAAAAGCAAAAAGTTTTAATAGGGAACTCTAAAGGAATTTTACATAGCTGCAGAGAGATGCCCAGTGAGACAACAAGTATGTAAGATGGGTGAAGCTTCATGTAATGACTTATTACACAGCTACTGAAACTCTTACTGCATTCTGGAATTTCACTAAATGTGAGAAGAAAACAAACTATATTGCTGAAGTCAGAGAACTAAAACAGAGATGAATTAAAGAGATTAAAAATGGGGCAGTAAAAATAATGAGATGCTGCTTGAGAAATGGAGTGGGAGCACCCCGATGGGCAAACACATAGAACACAGGTGCATATACATAAATAATTTAGAAAAGGGATGGAGAAACCAGGCACAAAGTAACCTGGATGGGGATGATGAAGACTGGTTTACCAGAAGAAATCTTTTAAAGATAAATATTTAGTGTTTTGTATCCACACAGGAAAGGTTCCTCACAGGGGGAAAGGAAGTACTTAAGGAGTTTCACAGACTGTAATACAGAATTAGGATATTCTCAACAAACTACCCGATGGACATGTAACAATGTATATCCAAGGGAAGTCAGCAAGGCTTTCTTTTTGTGTGCACGTGAAACTCAACAGGTACAAAAAGAAAGTGAGAAAGTAACCTGGCAGGAATGATCCTATTTCAAATCCTCAGTCTTCTTATTTTAAAAAGAAATTTGGAACGTTTTTGAAAAAGACCTTTGAACGTTTTAACTCCAAAATCATTAGTGCCTGACTTTTTTTTGTTAGCATGGTAGATTTACAGCAATAATCTGAAAGCTTTTTCTGACAGATTATAGACTCTTCCAACATTTGTCTTTGGTAGACACACACCAGCTGTAAATTGGCTTAAAACAGACACACACACATGCCAGTTTCGACTGCATCTACTGTATTTCTGAATTCCAGCTATCCTTAGGAGACACACAGGATCAAATCCTGAAGTGTACATGCCTGCCAAAGGAAGCCAAACTGATCTCACTTGGCTAATGAATCCCTAAACCCAAAAGAAGAGAGACAGCTGAACATCAAGAGCAGCTTAAGCCACACAATACCCAGTGTGACCACAACAGCAAATGTAAGAAATGTGCAAACCACCACCTGTTGTACACAACATTTTTTTTCTGTACTCTCCAAATAAATGGATCAAGCACTCTCTACTTAACAGTACTACAAAGCATGCAAAAAAGATTGATCTTGTAAAATGATGAACTTTAGGAACTGCAGTTGCAACCGACAGCATTTGAATTTAATTATTCTAAATTCTTATCCCTGGGACTAAAATTTTGCTAGCAATATGAAAGGGACATAAAGCTTTAGGTCAAAATAATCTCTCTTTATCTCTTTGGTCTAAATAAAGCCACAGAAGAGCTTAAATGAATGGCAAAATATAGCAAAAAGATGTACATTGCAATGTTCTTAAGTACAGCTTTGCACTGCATCAACAATGGCCATTATTTTCAGCGGGGGAAAAGCTAAACCCTAGAAATGTGGTTTTAAACAAAAATACATAAATTGTAGCTTGTGCTCAGCCTCTACATGTTGGACATCAAAGTTAGTACAGAGCTGCATAGCCTCGAGACTGAGTTTAAGCAGATCTGCTGTTATGACAGTAATAATTTTGGACTTAACATTTCTAGGTCTCTGAATTGTCAGTGTAATTAAACTCACACAAATTAGTTTGGAAATGAATTTTCCAGAAAGTTATCCGGAGGAACGTGTGGCTGATCATTTGTAGTTGGGTCACTAAATGTGTGGATCAGACAAATGCCTAACAATTCCATATTCTACCATAATAACCTTCTAAAAATGTCATTATTATAACACAGGTTCATGGGTTTTTAGGAATTAATAACCCATAAACCTGTTACAGTAATAACTCTGCTTAAGCAATCAGAGCTTTCTGTGACAAATGTAAACTGTGGCCTGCACAAAGACTATGGATAACTCTAAGGAAAGCATAATTAGAAAATTCTTTCCCCTCTCCCCTCATCTACAAGGACTGTACAAATCCCATTGAAATAGGAGTTATAACAAATGCAGTGATCAAAACCAGTTTGTATGTACAAAGGCTACATTAACCTATTGCTCTTCATCAGCAAAACTGGCATGACAGGAACTCAGGAGGAAGATAGACTGTAGGTTATCCAGACATCCCAATTTTTGAAGGTCACCACCCTTCAGGCTGTTTTCAACGACAGATATTTTTGTTTCTCACAGTTGAAAATAACCTGTTTTCCTTAATGTTCACGGCACACTTGGAAGAGACTTGCATAAACTGAGTGTTTGTATAGATAACTGATTTCTGATTTAGTCAGCATTGTAGTATTGCATCACAAATGGGCTTGCAACGACTTCAGGAAATAAGTATTATTTTTATATATGTGTGGTATATGAGTAAACACTTTTTCTGTTAAATACAAAGGGGTGTGGCTGGCATTCGTCTATTTAGCACAGTGTTACACATTGTTATAGTTTCAGGGTATAAGGGCAGACCATCAACAACAAACATTTGATAAAATCCCCATACAAGTGAGGACTAAAGCCAAAATGGAAATGGAAGCCCCAGAAAGCTCCTACTTTCCACACCTGCACTGAATCTGGATGCAGAGGCCAAGAAGGGCTGGAAGCCACCTTCCTCTTGCCTTTTTCTCACAGACTGAAACATTTCTGCTCCCCGCAGTGTCCAGGAGCAGCCATGGGACAGCAGTGGAGAGAGATTTGGTGACAGGCACTACAGTTAAACCTCCTCACATTTGGCTTCTCAAGTTAAAATGCTGCCACACTGCAGCTGCTCTGCACATCTGGAAACACAAAGTGATCTCAGTAGAGCAGGGCTCTTTCATATCTGAAGAGTATTTAACATGACTGTGTTCCAGCCTGATCAAAGCTCGGTTTTATCACGAGGAAAATCTTTGTAGTCGTCCTTTTCTCTGGTTCTGAAGAGTAAATCATAAAACACCTATAATTCTTTAGGTTACCTGCAAAAAGAACAAAAATGCATTCCAGGAAAATATTATATGCAGTTATAATAAATTAAAATCTTTACTTTTATTAAAATTGATTTTCCTTAATTATAGTTCCAAGCCATTATTAAGTGCACAGGTAGTTCCTTTACTTTGAACATGATTTGCTCTTTTCTACAATTTGTTTCATAATTTAGCTACCTGTTTAAAACAGATTTCCAAGGAAAAAAACATTATTGAACTCCTTCAGTGTGACAGGAAAGTCTCTGAGAGCCTCTTTGTTTAGAGGGAATTAAACTAGCAGAGTGTTTTAGAATCGAAGCAACAGGAAGTAATTGTTTTTACCTTCTTCAAACTTGTTCCTGACTTTTCAAAAGAGAAAATGAATATCCATTTTTAGTCTAAAACACATCATATTGCTGTATTTTTTCAACTCTTGAAAGAGCACTGTGGTTCTCAAAACCCAAAGGAACTTGGGCCTCACACGTGTTCACTCATCTGACCTCAAGAGAGGAAACATGATTCACACTTGTCCTCTATCCTACAAAGCCTTGCACTAGCAGGACACATTGAATACTATCAGGAAAAGAAAATCTAAAAATATGGAAAGCATTGCTCACAGGGAAGAAAATAAAAAGAAAAAAAACATACTGGAAGTTATTTCACCCACTCAAATGTTTTTCAAGTCTTTAAAATTTGCAAATGCTTTTTGCATTTATCTAGATAAATCTAGATGTACCTAGTGTCTTGATTAAACTCTGCAGCTTGATATGCTCCTGGAAGATTTGGGGGGTGAGGTGGGAATAAATCAGAAAGTAATTTAAGGTGTAAAAAATTTAAAATACCCTTTTAAGGAATCAAACTACTTTATGAAGACAGGTTGTGTTTTTCAACTCAGCTTTTCTAGAGAGTGAGCAGTCTATTGGAACAACACTCCACAGAAAACGTGGCTGTCACATTCCACCACAGGGCTGGGAGGCCACATTTATGCCTCTTTGGCTTTTTGTTTCTTTGTGCTTTTCTCTGTCCTGAAGTTGAAAGTAGACATCAAAAAGCAAAGTACTGATTTATAAAGTGCTTCAATTCTACTGCAAGACCATAACTGCAGTTTCTCATACATTTTGTCTTCAATATCCATCCCATTTCCACTCCCAGATTTTTTAGTTTCTTGACTGTCAACCTTCTCTATCTTCATCAAGTAATAAAATCTGGTTTTCTGTCACTGTGAAATATTGATCTCATACTTATAACCTGTGAAGCACTTTATGCCTAATAGCCATCACTATGCCCACAATATTCATCATGTATTCTGTTTTACCATCTATTAGTCAATTTTAAAGAACATAATTAAGAACATTATAAGATCTTGACGGCTCATCCTCAAGATGTGCAATCCAAAGCAACAGAAAACAGAACTTTACCTTTTATTTATATTCATTTTTCCACCACAAAATTAATGAAAATTCACTATGATTAGTGGCCTAGACTTTTATTAGAAACCTTATCCTCGTAAGTAGTTTTTTTGTCTTAATACTTCTTTTAATGGTAAGACTCTCTATCAAGATTTTCTGCTTTCATGAAATGTTGTTGTTTTGGTTTACTGGATTTTTCTTCTTTTACACATTGAAGGAATTCTGCTCATTCCTCCTCTACAATATTTGCTTTATCATGTATCATGGCTGATATTCCACGGTCTTGAGTGATTGTTTTCAAATGCCCATATAACAGACATTGATTTTACCTGAAGATCTCTGAGAGGTCCGTCTGACTCTTCTTTGTGAATGTATTACATTCTTGATGTGCTCAGACTTTGCAATTTACCCTCATAAAGCCCCTCTGTGATACATAAATATTATTGACATTTTACAATGGAACAGAAAACGAGTCAGCTTATTAAGGTATCTAGATGCTTAAGGATGCCTTCTGGGATTTTCAAGGTTGCTCTGACATATAACTCTCATTGAACTAATTGAAGATTTTTCACTTAATGCCTAATTTGCATTTTTAGTTTTCTGAATCAGATTTCTTTAAAATCTGACTCACTCATGTCACCCTTGAAATCCAGTGGACCAGCATGTTAAACCCAGAACTCATTAGCTCTTAAATCCATGCTTGAAGCATGCGCAGCACTCCCCACGACAGGGGAAACCTGCTGAACTGTACTGAAAAAACCGAAAAACAATGATGTGGTGAGCACCACAAGCATCCAGTCCCCTCCTGGTCTGAGTCACACAGACAGCAGGGAGCCACACAGCCAAGTGCATCAGATGTCAGGCAAGAGAGGAGTGGATCTCCACGGATCTGGCAGCTCCAGGCTGGGACTGAGGGGCGCCGGGAGGCTGAGCCTGGACACAAACACTGGCACCAGGCTCAACAGCCCCTCAGCTCCCTCTCTCCCTCAGTTAGGAGTGGGTTTTTCTAACAAGTCCTGACAGGAGACAGAGCCAACATCCACGAATGGCTTCAGCCAAAAGTGCTGCAGAATTGTCTGCAGCCACCGTGTCGCTGGGTTTAGGCAAGCGGCCACTTTATTTCAGGAACCCTTTTCAAAGCATGTCCCCAAGCATTAATCCATGTACAAAACCTAGTCATGTACCTCATCAGATACTTAATCATGCACTTTACTCTGAGGCTGTAGATCTTGTTAGATTGCTGTTTTGGGTGGCCTAAGATCCAGTTACTCAGTTTGACTAAAGCACACCGCCTTCACACCTCTGGAACAAGGGCAGCTTTGCCTTTTGCCCAGTTCTCATTTGGAGACGCTGTCCTTCAGCACCACTGTTCTCCACATCCCTGCTTAGGCCTCTGGTGGCTGGAAAGGGAATGGATCAGCTGTCAGGGCTTTTTTAAGGCCACTTTGCCCTTGATAAGCCAATGAAACTCACGACATAAAGGAAGCTGGGTTTGGACAGTGCATTTATTGCCCTTTCACTGTGCATTGCTCCTTTTTGGAAGTCATGTGCACTGCGTTCTTACAAGCCTGCAGCACCCCAACCAGGGACCGGCTAAACAAACCACGTGCAAGCCATACTGGGACAATAAATACATTCCAATCAAAGAAATATGAGATTAGGTAAATTAACAAATTCCTGACATGACTAGCTCACAGAAGTATTCTCCAGGTCGGGGTTTATGTTGCCTGCTAGACCCTCTGAGACTGGCTGCAGCTGCAAAAAATAAAAACGTTCAGATTGAGGCCAATGGGAAGATGCTGCCTGCAGCATAATTGCTCACTGTTGTTGCACATTGGCTGCCGAAGGTTAAGGACTGCTGCTCTGTGTAATCGAGCAGGTTCGCAACAACACTGGGAGGCTGTTGTATAATAACAGTTCAAGCAAAACAGACAGAAATAAACACACTTTTTAATTTTTTTTTTTTTTTTCATCTTTAGGTAGAGGTGATAAATTTTTACTGAGCACACCGTGTTTTAAAATCACTCCCAAACAGATGCCAGGTACTCTTTTCTCTCGAGGCTGATGAAAAAAAAAAAAAAAAAAGCAGG
This sequence comes from Cinnycerthia olivascens, assembly GCA_035048155.1. Classification (NCBI taxonomy): domain Eukaryota; kingdom Metazoa; phylum Chordata; class Aves; order Passeriformes; family Certhiidae; genus Cinnycerthia; species Cinnycerthia olivascens. The sequence goes on along the minus strand of JAWWMU010000237.1, from coordinate 6,182,031 downwards.
TAGCTTCTGAAAGAAATCTGAAAAGCTGTTATCCAAGTGGCGGAGGTTAAAGTCTCCATATGCATTTCAAGTAGTGAAATGTGAGCACTGATTTAAGCAGACTGCTTTGGAATCATGACCTGATATACAAATACATGACTGATCCTTTAGTAAGTGAAAATTACAGAAAATCACAGGTGTCTGTCATAAAAATTACTGCTTATATGAACAAAGTAATTAAATCTGCCTATAAGAACCAAACAATTAAATTTGCCTACTTTTAAAGAATCCATATCAAACATTGCATGAATCACTCCAATTTGAATATTTTAAGTCATGAAAAGCCAGAATGGCTGCAAATAGCTTTGAATACAAGCAAACAGAGTGATGGAAAATTCCTTATTCATTTATTGTGACAGCACATCTTTTTCCTCCATTATTTTTTTAGTTAGTTTTACTTGTTTTCTCCAGGCCTTCAGCATATCTAAGGATTTGTTAGGAAGTTGCACTCTGAGTGTTACTTCAGGCTACCAAATTACAGAAGAGTATTTAAGAATAATGTCATTAGACTGCCCCATGCTAAACGGACTGATTTATTTCAGAGAATAATGATGCAAAGAATACTGTGCTGTGATGACTGGCTGATCTAACAGCAAGGCTTTCCAGCAAACATTTATCAACTTCTGTCTTAACTCACTTAATTTCTCCTCATACTGAGCAAACTCAACTTGATGATGTAAAAATAAATATAATAAGCTTCTACTCTAAATTGCAATGTGCCCTTCCCTTGCATCTAGAGACAGATCCTCAATCTTTTCGTGCTTTTGTGCAGCTGGAGCTCAGCTTCATTATGAGAAAGCTTCCTTAAGTTAAAGTTTTTAAGTAAGAGTGTTATGCCACGATGTGGAAACAATAATCCTGACAAACACACAGAAACCAACCCAGCGCATGTCCTGTCAAACCTACAGCCCCCGCATCTGCTACAGAAACGCGAGGGATGATCTTTTTAGCCTGTGACATACGGAACTGGGGAGTTGTGCTAAACCGCGTTCCAGTTCAGCCGAGCTGCCGAGAGCCGGGGCTCTTCACCCCGGG
>JAWWMU010000237.1:6157606-6174696 GCA_035048155.1 Cinnycerthia olivascens | reverse complement strand
AAAAGCATAATCATATGCAAAAAAAAAAAAAAAAAAAAAATATATAGCCCAAAAATTGTCTAGTAGAACTTTTATATAATTGACTCTTATTGACAGTCTCAGAGTGGTGTAGTTTGTATGAGTAAATATCTGAGCTCAGTCGTAATGTGGACTGCAGGAAAGTTCTGCTAATGTATTTCCACTCAGCTGCTTGTAGCTACATTTTAACATTTCCTAACCAAAATAAAGAAATAAAAATGTTTGGTGGTTTTATGATTAATTTGTAAGAGAATGCTAGGGAAGTAACTTTCAGTGAGGAGGATATGGTCTCTTATCCTTGAACTTTAAGAGATAACAGAACTTCAACCTAAAAAATGAAAAAAACCCAAACCAAATCAGAAGTCAGGCCAAATTCTTAATACCCCCCAAAAAAACCCCTAATTTTTGATTCATAGTAAATGAATGCTTTATAACTTACAAATATCACTAGTGTTTTTGTAGTCGTGAACTTTTTGAAGGATAGATAACTCTTCAAAAATTTTAAATTAAGAGACAGGTCAGATGGGATCTGCTTGCAAGTAAAGCAAATTCACAAGTCTCCTTGTGGATGGGTGAAAATTTTTATCCCTTTTAGATCTATTTTTAGTTCTGATTAACATATAATCAAATAAATTAGAGTCCATTCGGAGGACAATATTGATTAAAAATAGTCCAAAACTTTCTGCAAGGTATTCTTGAGGTGTAGGAATGGTGTCTGTTCTGGCCTCAAAGCAGAGGTTGGCTGTGCAATCTTTTTTGCCACGAGCAGGAATTCAAATCAGAGTTGAAACATGTGCATGCACACTGTTTCAAGTACCAGAATACTTCTGGTTCTGGTTAAAGGGAACAACCCATGTCCCTAAAAGACTTCCCAGGTATCAGGGTGAATCAGGGCTGCCCATGGAGTGCTCCTGGAGTGCTGGTTTGGGGATCCTGAGGCAGAATCCTTCCCTCAAATCTCAGGCCAAGCATGAAAAACTTGGAGCTGCCCACCTTTTCTAACAGCTGACTCGGGGTTTCTGGGCAAGGAAATGGCAGGAATACCAATCCTCTGTTATCCACATGCAGGAGGGGAAGCAGGAATCCCAGTGGAGCGGGGGGCTTTGGCCATGCTGTAACTCGTGGCACCTGGGTGCAGCGTCTGCCAGCCTCCTGCTCCTGTGCAGCCTCAGGACCCAGTGCTGGACATCAATCTGCAGGGGACAGGGGGTGCTCTGTGGCATCTGGGGCACCTCCCTTCCCAACAGACTGACAAACAACTCCTCTCCCCTCCTGCAGTTGAAACACTGGGGGAATAAATGGGCCGTGCTGCCATGTGAGATATTTTTGAGGGAGAACCAGGTAAACTCTTTCTTTGGCAGAGGCATAATTTAAACTTATGACTGAGGTCCCTTGTGTAAATGAGTCTTTTCAAGACTTACTGACAACACTATATAAACACTTCTATCAGCAGAATAATGGGGGTTTTTTTAAATGTATCTCTTTGTGATACTGAGTCAAAAGACTCTGCAGTTTGCTTTACTTGTTGTAATAATTATAACTTATACCTTAGAACATCTTTTTCTTCCATCCTGTGATCATCTCCCCAAACAGCTAGGAGCTATTTTTCCTTCTCTGAGGATGTTCTGATGAAGCTGATGCTATGTGGTAGGTCCTGGCCACCTGCTTTACTTGGTCATGTGAATGCTTTCCTGAGTCATACTCCCAAAATACATTGTTGCCTAAATCTAGGGAAAACTGACAATCGGTAGCAATTGAAGTTTCATATTACAGCAGAATTTATGTTAAAAATAAATTCTCACAAATGATTCCTGTCTGGAAAACATGAGTTGCTTGCTAAGAAACTAGGTAAGCACCTAGTTTGCTGTGTGAGAAGAGTTTCTCTTGCAGTTAAAAATTCCAGAAAAAAGTCCACACCAAAACACTGCATAGGAAATTGAGATTCGTGTTCCATACTTTTCTGCTTAAATGTTGGAGCTGTCACAGAAATGTTCTCCAGCCTGTGTCAGCTGCTGTTAGCTTTCAGAGCCATGTTCATTCTTCTTTAGGCACTGAGATTTTCAGTTCTTTGCAATGCAGTAATATCTCTGCAGCCAGAAGAGTTAAGGCTGCTTTAGCAAGACATAGGCACAGACCATCTATAAGTTAAGTTGTTCTGTGAGCCAGAACCTGTGGGAAAAAGTATTTTCTGTGATGAAATGACTCCTGGCCTCGCCTTTTCCAACGTGATCTGTGTGAGGTGCTGTTATACTGAAATCCTGCTGTTTTGGCTACTATGGCTTTTGATTTTAACCCTCCTGGAACAGTGCCTGCCTTTAGGAGACGATACTAAACAGTGTTCCAGGTGGCTGATGGAGCCCACCTTTCAGTGTGGAGGAAAGAGGGGAATGTCAAGGATGGTGCTGGTCCCAGTATTCCCTTGGGCTGTCTCTGCAGTGGGACTTGGAGTGGGTTGATGCCAGCAATCTCCTTGGTCTGTAGTAGAGCTAGTCTGAATTTTGCTGAGGTGTGTGCCTGACTCCTTGGATTGTGTGTGAAAGTCAGAGGCCTCTTTCCCCCATATTAGAAAACAGAAGGTCAAGAATGCATTATCCACCCTGTACTTGTGCTGGCTAGAGCAGGGTTTGGAACACAAACTCAGGCTCATGGGGAAAAAACAAACAGAGTCAGTTGGAAACGTGAAGCTATTGCAAAAAGGGACAAATGTGATTCTGCAGTTTATGGTGAGGAATATTGCATGAAAGACAAAGGACATAATTATCCTGATTTGAAATTGCTGACGCTTCATCTAATGCAAGTTTTGGATGCTGCAATTTCAGATATAGATGAGTTGAAGAGTCTCCAGAAAAAAAGAAACAAAAAAATAATCTTAGAAAACAATGGTTTGTAAGCATTGCCGGTGAGAAAAAGCTGAAAGAAATAGGTTTCATAAGCTTTTCTAAAAGACAATGATGTTATGACTGTGGAAGAAATTGTTGGTTTTCTGGCTTCTTTAAATAGAAATTGAGTATGATTACATAGAAAAATGGGGCAAAATATAATGAACACAACATGTAGGAAGGTAAATGCAGTTTTCTATGCAATGTTAGCAGATAAAAACATTTAAGTGAGAATGCATTTTTGTCTCAAATGAAAATCATGCAAAATCATTTTGCATTGATGTCTTAAGAGTGGTTTGATTTAGCAAAATTTTATTTTGATTGAAAATATTTTTCTTGAGTAAATAAACATGCCTTTCCAGCTGCTGTTGAATGTGTATTAAGTTTAGAAAAAACACAGAGGGTTGTCTTAGTTGTTGTTGCGGTTCAAAAAGTTGTTCCAAATGCAGCCCATCTCAAGTAACTCAATATCCAGTGCAAGTCCCACCAAATTCCTTGTGAAGACTGTGGTGACTTTGTCCACACTGTGCAACGGCCTTTACTCCCAAAGCTGGATAAAAGCAGAATGATCTGTGGGAGTGTCTGTGTTTGGTTATTTCATACATTGCTGCAGTCAGTTCTGAGATTTGTTTGTCTGTGTGGGGTCTGGGGGTTTTAGTTCAAGCTGGCTCTCATCTTGTCCTCTACACCTTAAGTTTCCATTGTAAATTGTGGGCTCACTTCAGCACTGCAGTGTTGCCTAGAACCAAAGGATTAGGAGATGAAACCTCTACAGTTCTTCCTTCTGGATCACGCAGTGGATTTATCATACTTTCTCTTTTTTCACTTTTACTCCAAAAATATAAAATTATTAAACCAGACATGTATGTCTACTTCTCAGTGTATGCTTAATGAAAGTACAGATGTAAGCAAACTAAGGGATGTGTGATATGATTTTTTTATTGGTAGTTCTCCTCACTGAACTGTCAATGGTGACATAAGTTTCTTTACATTACATAACAAAGATGTTATTGGTAATAACTTTGTTCTTCCTTGGCAGACATGCCAAATATCAAAGGTACAGGAATTTAATCTTGTTATTGATAGCAACAAGACATGTTTAAGATATTCATCAGAAAGATCTTTGAACTTTTTATTCTGTCCAACAACTTGATACTCAGAAAACAAGGAGAAATTATACTAAAATATGACCACTATGTTTTTTCTAAATGCTCATCTGTCTCTCACAGGAGTTTTTTAACCTTTGATCAAAGTACCTAAAACTACAGAGTAAAGACCTTGATAATTAACAGGTCAAGATTTATATTCAGTTATGTCTCACAACATAAGCCATATTTGTGTGAGTCTCTTCTGTCTGGGTTTGCTGCTTTTCACATTTAAACTAACATCGATTAATAAACGTTAATTAACTTACTGTAGCCTTACATAATCAGAGTGTAATTTCTTAAGTGAGAGTTGCTGATCTGAAAGTTACATTTACAGTTTCTATCTGAATTTAAACTTTCCTTTTGTTCATTATCATGCAACCAGAGCTAAATTAGAAATGTCTTTTTGATTACTTGAAATTTGGAGGACTCTCATGATAGCTCCTGTTGTAGCATGGGCAGAAAACATGCTTTTTTCAGAGTGTTTTGGAGTTTCTTGTTTCCTGATAAAAGTGGGACTGTCTTCATTGAACCAAAGACTGTCATCTTGGGAAGAGAGCACCCTGAAGCAAATGCCTCCTTCTATGTGAGTTTCCTCCCATTGCCATACCCAGCTGGGAGGAAGGAACAAAGACTCTCCTTTTAAATTCTTTTCTCCTTGACTCCCTCAGAAAGTTTATTTTTCTTACTGACATTCCTAAACCAAATGAACGCACTGGCATTTCCTTACAGAAACCTGCTGAGTTAAAGCATCCCTGGCAGTTTGTGTTGCTGTCTCTCGAAAGCTTTGGCAGAGTGAGCGGTGAGTGGGGCTACTCTATTTTAGTCCCAGCATCTGGATTAGGGTTGACTAACAAGATTCTTCTTCCTCTCTTGAGACCTAAGATGACTTCTCATTTCTCTATATCTCTGGGCTTTTTTATGTGGTTGTTTTTAGGTTTTTTTTGGTTTTTTTTTTTTTCTCTTGTGTAGCTCATAAAGAGCTACTCAAAGACATGAGGGGTTGGATTATTTCCCCAGGAGTCTGAACTCTTCAGTCCTAGACACCTTACTGCCATTAGGTCAGCAGGCTGGTACCAGCCTCCTTACTGCAGATTTTCTTCACCCAGTGCAGACAGCTATTTTTCCCTCAAACCATGTGGAAAAGGAGGAATGATCCATAGCCAGCCACAGCCTTTGTTTTTTTCCCTGCTGTTCTGTTTCTGTTCAGGCGCAGGCTTTTCAATTCCATGAAGCAGCTTTACATGAAAGCTGAAATGTAATTGCATCCTCCTGAGTAAAATGGACAATTTCTGTGCCAACCATGTTTTTAAAGAATAAGATTACAGCATTCACTCTGCTGCATGCTTTCTCTGCAAGCGAATCCCTTTGCTGATGTAAAGGGATTAGATATTCTAAAACACCAGCCAGACCAATTCTTTATAATTCCATAAATGTGGAGAAGATCACCTTCATTATTTTTGTCAGTGGAAGAAATAAAACATAACAGGGAGCCCTCTTTCAATACACCTTGCTTTACTCTAGCAAATATGAGCGAGGATTCATTTCAGCATACATTGTGCTTGCTGTTCCTCTCAACTCTCCATGTTAACTTTCACTATAACTTCCTTGTGGAATTTGTGGCTTTCTGATGTACCTTGTAGATCTAAGGCAACAAAATAAATATTGTGCAGTTCTTGCTTCTTTGTTTTAAACTGAAGCCCTGGAGTGTGTTAGCATTTGTTACCCTAGAAACAAAAAAAAATTAAAAGGGTGCAGGGTTGCAAGTGAAACAGTTTCAAATATCATTTTATGCTCTACTTTTGTAGTTTCTAGTACTCTTTGTCTGGCTCATAATATCTTTATATGGCTATAGGTTTTCACTATTTTGTCTTTCGTTAGTTACACTTGTTAAGATTTCCAGACTCTACTGATGCATTTTGTGTTTGACTATGGATGGCCATCAAATAGGTTTTTTTACAGTTGTGTTGTGAGCATAACAGCGGCAATGTATCTTGCTTTCTTGGAATAATGTATGGACTTCTCTTCTCCCTGCCAGATGATGTTGCAGAAAGAATACTTGATATCGAGGTTATGCAATGTAGTTCCTATTACCAAAATTGTGCTTCTCCACCTCAAATCTGTGCAATCCTGCCCTTAACACTGACATTTATACTCTCATAGCCATCTCTCATATCTCCCAGAGTGGTGCCAACAGCCTAATGAAGAGAGGTTAGGAAAAATAGCACTCTGGCTGTTTTGGGAGAGGTTGTCTTGGCAAAGGTGGGAGAAGTTCTTAAACTTAGAACTAATGAGCCTGGGCTGTCTGGGGCAATACAGTTCTGCTTTAGACACAGCAAAGACAATTGAAGGGTGGTTAAATTATAAGTCTTGCATTCTCCTTTAGGAAGCTGCTGAAGGGCTAATTCCCATTAATGTACAGTCCAGCAGGTTCAGCAGATGTTCTGTGTCATGGGATGGAGGGGGTGACAAGCTGCTTCTCCTCTGGTTATTGTCACCCCTCCTGGCTGCTCATTGCAGACCACACCCCGTGGTGCCACATCAGTGACTTCCTGAGCGCTGCCACGGCAAACAGCAAGAACCAGACAAACCCCATGGAGGTATTAGGGCTATAAATGTCTATAAATTAAGATTATGTTCTGAAAGATGCTGAGCATCAACTCTTAATAAAATCTGTAAGAACAGAGGGTGTGCAGGGCAACACAGAGAAATAGAGAGGAAGCACTGTGAGTCTAAGAGCTTTGGATCTGTGAAATAAACTGTGATGAAATCAAAAGCAGTGAGATGTATTTACACTACAGAAGACTGGATTATAAACCAACGTGAACACTGGTACTTAGAGGCTTGGGGAAGAGGTGAGTGGATCATCAGAAAAACTGAAAATGCCAAGAGAAAGGACTAAAACATCCTAATACCATAATATCCTCATGTAATGTCAGATTAATGAGTGAAACTTTAGAATGGGATTGTCATCTGTGTGCCTGCTTCGCTATGTGGAAATCTAAAGGGTTCTGACAGCCTTCTTTTTAAGGAAATTCTGTAATTCCTTCTTTTTAAGGAAATTCTGTAATTCCTTCTTTTTCCCCACTAATAATCCTAGAAATTTTCTTTCTGAAATGTAAGGTGCTACAGATGCCATGATTTTTTCTTTCTCATTACAAAGCACAAAAAAAGTCTTCATTTTTAAAGAACAGATGTCTATTACAATATGTATTCTTACTGTTAACCTTACTAAATCATGAGGGACGTAACCATAACTAACTTAATTTTATCCCAATTGAAGCTAGCTTACTCTTCAGTCTCTAAGTGAACAAAAACATTCACCAATCATGTTCATGAGTTCACAGAATCCTGAGATTACAGGCAACTCTCAGGTTGTATAACCACCTGCAGATCTTAATGTCAGACATCCTTTAACAGGGTCCCCTGCCTAAAACAAAAATGGTTCAAAGCTGTTGTGGGAGAGAATTGAGGGGTTTTCCCTTCCAAGGCAAGCAGTTCCCTTATTTCTTCTTAGTCCAAGCCTGTCACTACAAGGTCTGCCTTTCAAGAGATGCTTAAAAATTCCAAAGAGGTAGTACTTGAAATCTAAAGCCAATTTTTTTTACCATTTGCACCTCTTGTGCTATATGAAGACCTCTGATAGCTGGTTAAAAGAAGAGCACTTTATTGGAGACTGGTGATGATTACTTGCTCTTGTAGGAAGTGCTGATTTTGTGTGACATTTGTGTGGAACATTACTTGTGTCTTAAGTTTAGTCTTCTACAGCAGATATTTCTGTCAGGCCTTTAGACCTTTCCCACTGTACTTGACTTTTGGGAAGGCAGAGCCTATGCTGTTGGACAAATGCAAACTGAATTAGCTGTGCTCAGCACTCAAAGAGCAATAGCAGCCTTCCATGAGCTCTTGTGTCTAAATCCAGCCTTTTTGCTGCCATAAACTGGTATCTGTCTTAAACAGAGTGATAGATTAATTCCCTCTCCTCCCTCCAGTCTTTGTTTTTTCCATGTGAGGTTTTAAACAATCACCATCAATTTCAGCTTTCCAGCTCTACATTCCTAACTGTAAAGCAACCTAACCTCTCCTCTGGATTATTGCCAGAGGCTCTGTACCTGCTATAGCAGGTTTTTATGAATGAAACCTCTATAGTTTCATCATGTGTCTTAATTTCCTCTCTTTGACAATCCATGGCTATTTTCACCTCTGGAATTTCTCTTTACCTGAGAAGCCACAGCCCAAGCTGTACCCACAAGTCCCATACCAACTTTAGAAGGAGTGACATTACGTTGCTTCCTGCTTTTTAAGCTCTTATTTTAGCTGTGTGAGCATCTCAAGCTCTATCACTCAGCTGCATATGCTCTCCTTTTTCAAGCTCTTATCCTTAACCTAAATTTAATCTTTCAGCCTGGCAGTGGGACTTGCTTGTTTACACCTCTGTCCACAGTCCCCAGGTCACCCTGGAAGGCTCTCAACCTGCAGCACTCATCTCACTCCTGCTTCTCTTTCTCCTGGAAGCTGCATCCCAGTGTAGTTGTAGGGCTGGTTGGTACTTGCCTGAATTGGAGTGACAGCCTCATTTTACCCTGCTTCCTCCAACTCTCATTTCAGGAGCATCTGCTGGACTGAAAGCAGGGCTGAGTCTGAAAGGGCTCATGGGGATGAAATGAGTGCTGTGGATAGGACAGGAAGGCACAGTCCATTCTGCAGCATTTGGGAGAGGCTAAGATGCCTGCTGGATTTCTTAAGAGCTACAGGGTCAAAATGGGGCTGTCGCTGTGGGACACGCAAGGACACACACGGACACACTTTCTCATGAGAAGGCTAAAACCTATTTATTAAAACATCCAAATTTATAGTGTTTCCACACAGACCAGGGATTGGAGGAGAAGGCTTTGTCAAGACAACTGCCCATCAGTTGTTTTCCACACCAAGAAAAAGCGTGTAAACAACCTCACCTTAACAAAAACATACTTCTGATAATAACACCCGTGTGTGAGAAAGAGCTAATAACTACGAAAAACATCAAGTTAAAAAGTACATCAGAAAACTTGAAAAGTCAGGGTGACAATGGGGCAGGCACAAGTCATATTTCAGGTATAGCTTCTACCTTACTTATATGTTTTTATCTTACTTTTACCTAAGGTCTTGCTTGTCTTTTATGATTTAATGCCCATTTCAGCTTCATGAGTTCTCCTTTCTTGAGCCATCCATGGCTAAAGTCTCAGCCGTGATCATTAGGCTATTTGTCTTCCCAGGATAGAAACTCTTAAGATCTAGTCCTGAAGATTTTTTTCCCCTCATCCCTCAATACATCCCTGGCCATGAGACTCACACTTCCCATTTAAATTATAAATTGTTACTAAAGAATTAACTTGTGCTTACACCATAAATATATCAGATGGAAGAAAGATCTATATCTTACTCTGATTGAAATTGAGGAATTTGAGTTACATTGTGGAATACCATCCTCTCTAAGATGTCCAGCTGGAGCAATGAGTCCAGATTAAATACGCTCTGAATTCCTGTATAAAGACAGCTTTTTTCCTCATTTATCATCACTGGAATCAAGCATCATCTTAGGGCTTTAGCCCCTGCTTTCCTGATCCCTGTTCATAATCTGAGCCTTATTCCAAATAATAAACCTAGCCTAGTGATACCAACCTGATTCTCTAGGTAGCCAGTCAAGTAATTTTTGTCCAAAATAGAGATCCAATCCAAAAACAATTCTAAGTTTACAGGCCTTCCTATGGTGATCTTTAGTACTATTTAGTCCACCTGCTCTTCTTCCCAACCCTCAGGCAGTCGGCAATGGATTACTAAATTTAGTTCTTTATTCTCTTTTCTAGACTTCAGACTTTCTGCTTGACACCTCTAGCCTAGAAATATAGCTGTTAATTTCTATTCTGTTTTTACTTTAGTAGATAAATTGAGTTTATACCTAAGCAGGAGGAATCATAACTAAAATTTTGATTGTAAAACCTGTTGAAATAATGCATTTACATTAGCGACTCAATATACGTACACACAGTTTCACTCTCAGAGATGGCTATTCTCTTACAGAAAGCTGTCCTATTCACTAAGAGCACTAGCAGTGTTTGTGTGTGGCCTTTCCCTGTGCAATTACATTGCATTTTCAGAGTGTAAGAAGAAAGGCTCAAGCTCTCCACCCATCCCCACCCTTCCCTTTGGGCTAGATTTTTCCAAGGAGAGCCTCTCTTTAGAAGCACAGGGAGTACTTCGTGTGCTGTGCTCTCTTGGAAAATGTGTCAACCTGCTCTGATCTCTCTCCATGGCAGCAGATCTCTTAGAAAGCCTGGCTCCTATCCAAGTGAGCCAGCACGGATGTGTGTGGTGAAGCCTTCCTCACCAGAAGCTTATCCAAAAAGCTGCACACATGATCCTTCAGACAGATTAAATTCAGCCCATGCACATTTTCACTGATGCATGCAAACACTTCTCGGGAAGGGAAGTTTCTAGGCAGCTGCCCAAGTGTGTTTCTTCATCCATTTGAATAGTAGAATTTTAAGAATATTTATTCCTTTTGATGATTAAGGATATTTATAAAATATATTCTCTCTTGAAAATATGAAGTTTATCAATTTTACAAAGGAATTGCAGTGAATTTAATGCAATATCCTACCTATAAGTAGCAGAATTTCACTTGGAAGGTTGATGTTCTCAGAGTAGATTGGGAGTTGAAAACCCAGATTACAATGAATCTATAAACCCAGTTTGCTAATACAACATCAGTAATGGAAAATCAGTTTTCAGGTCTTGAATTCTCTCAATCAGTTTTAAGATCTTGAGTTTTCAGACTGAATGAGATCTTATCAGAATTGAATGACCTACTGTTGGTTCATATTTGCTTTATTAAAAGATTTCAGGAAATGCTTTCTATCAATGCTAACTGCAGGCACTCAGTTATTGTCAGCTCTAAACTCTTTTCTGAAAAGTAAAAGGAGAAGAGTAAAAGAAGGCTGGCAACACCTAAGATTCCTGGAGTGCTCCAGATGTTCTGAGTGCTGAGGCCTTGCCAGCACCCTGCTGCCTGGAAAGATCAGCAGGCTGGTGGCTGAAGACAATGATGTTCAGTGATGTTCAGCTAAGTGCTCACACTCAGCAGCTGTGAGTCACTGGAAGACTTTCTGCTGCAGGGATCCTGTGCTCTCCTATGATAAATTAGAGATAAAATAGCCAATTCCAGAATAAATTTACGTTATGGCAGGTAAAGCAGGTCCTTTACTTCCCTCGAATTAAGATTGAGCAGCTGTGAATATAACTCACCTCTTTATCAATAAATCACAAAGAGCATGAACCTGAAGAACTTGATTATAGTAAAAAAAAGCATACACTCAGACAAATTATACTTCAGCTTTTTGATTTCTAGCTCTATGACATACTTGTGGTTTTGAATCTGTTACTTTGCTTTTAGTTTGAGGACTTTTTGAACACAGCTGCTTTGTTGTCTGCCAGTGGGAGAGAGAAGACCTTTCATAAAAGCAGCAGTTTTAGTGAGAATTCCATGGCTAAGGTTCATAATAATCAGACCTTTCTTTAACTTGTAAGCAGCCATCTTTTTTTTTAATTTCTGATGAAAGCGGAAGGTTTGATAACTCTGCTTAGCCTTTTCCCATGCTATGTGATTTACTTTAATAAAATACCACTTTGCCTTGGGCTTTCTGCTGACTTTTACCCTGAAACGTGTTTGTCAATCTCTGTCACATCTGTCCTTATCTACCTTCATCTCTATATCTATGTCACTTTCTGTATCATCAAAGGCTTATCAGCACAGGAATTCTGGAACACACCCTGCCACAGAGCTACCAGTGCCCGTGTTTCTCATCTTGCTTCTGGTGCTGCATGCCTGTGTCACTTTGTACCACCCAGCTGGGAGTGCTGAGGGCCTTGGAATTAGGTGAGGCTGTGCTTCCAAGAAGGAGGAGCGAGCACGGGGTTGTGAATGCTCAGCATTTGATTTCTGATTTTCTTTTCTATCCCTGTAATGAGAGCCTGCAGTACCAGGGAGATGCTCTATGAATGAGCAAATTTCTCAGAGAGCCTCTGAGATAGGGAAGCACAAAAGTGGTAACTTCAGCACTTTTTCTCTGGAATTAATTTCTGTGAGTACTGGTTCTATTTGTCCTATACAAAGTGAAGGACCATCCTGTATGCAAACAGTTGGAAAGGAGAGAATTACAAAACAAATGAGAGAGTAAGGCATGCTTGACTGGTCAGAGGGTATAATATGGTGGAGCAGTATGTATATGGCAACAAAAGGATGTGAAAATGTAGAAATCTGTAGCACAAAAAGCCTGAATTACAGCTGGTTACCTGTAAAACTCATCACAGATAGCTGTGAGTAAAAAACCTCCATGACAATTGTGCTGTTGAGTTGGCAGTGGATGAAAGCCCTGCACCTGAGCATTCTCCAGGCCTCTGCCATGTGGATTTTCTTCTGTTCCTTTCTCTTCTGTGTATTTTTTCAACCGCAGGATCAAGTGAAATAGGATAACTAGATCTATTTTCCATCAAGATACCCTTGCCATTGCGTATGTTGCAATTTTGTGTTGTGTTGAGATTTTGCTGGTTTTATTTAAAAATCTTTTCCTTATTTTGTTTTCTCTTATCACCAACTGTGCTCAATATCTGATCTCTTAGTCTTTGAAGATTAAGCAAAACAGGTATTTAAAGTATTTTGGGAGTTTTGCATTTGCAATTTGTCTTATTGGAGAAATCCTGGACTTCTATCTAGGTCTAGTTTTTTATGTTTCCTATTGCTATTTGTGTCTTTCCACAAATCTATTTCACACTGCAACCCCCAATTCTGGCATTACATGCTGATGTTTTTCTCCCAGTGTTTGTCAGCATTGCACTTCATCTGATGCACCTGTGAGTTTGACCTAGAGCTGTCTTGCTCCTGTTCATCTTTTCTCACTTCTTATTTTCTGCAGAATCATTGGCGTTGTCTCTCATGATCTCATTCAAAACATCTTCACACATTTATATTCTCAAACACTTCATTAGTCAGGTCTAAAATAACAGTTTCTTCCCCCTTATTTTTTTTCTGTCTCCTGAATCAAAACTTTTCCTCTTCACTTTTCCTGAGTTTTTGGTTAGCCTGTGCCCAGGTAGGTGTTTAGGATGCAGGAACTTGCCATCAACAGTTGTGAAGGCCACTTTCCCAGCTGTACCCCACAAATAATACAGGGTTCAAAGAACCCATTAATCTGCTGCACAATTACAACGTGGAACTGCTGTCTATGACTTTCATATATTTTAATGATTTATTTTTTTTACTTCCTTTTATTGCTGCCAGCTGAGCTAGATCAGGACAGGCTGAAGTTAGTCATAAGTTACCCCAGCCATGCTCTTTTCTCCTCCCAGCATCATTTCGGAGTCCTGCAGCTCCACCATCTCCATGTCAGCTCTACAGCATTCTGCCTATAGTGCTCAGATAGAGGAACAGCAGGAAAATGAGGGTGAGCCACAAGAGGAGGCCAAAATGTGTGCAGGTACTTGGGGATGGATGGTAAACTTTAGCTGGAGAAACCTGGAGCAGTATTTCCAAGAAGAACTGGTTCAGTGTTTCCCTGGTGTTTTGAGAACGTGTGAGTGACTCTCAATAGGGATGTGGGGAAAGACAATGGATCTCTGTAACTGTTCACTTTACCAAAACAAATCTGCTTTTTGCAGATTAGGAAGGCATTGAAAATGTGATTATACGTACTGTGGGCTCCAGTAGGTTTCCTGAGCTTGGCTGAGGAAGAAAGCAGAAACCTCCTGAGATTCTGGAACACTAAAACAGAGAATTGCTGATACAACATAAATGTTGGCTTCAAGGCATTGCTGATGGGCTGTGAAAGGATGGATTTTGGATCTTCAGGGAGGTTTTCCCTATGAATGGTGAAGTTAGATTATTGGCTCTATTGTTGGTTGCAATGTGCTGTCTGTGCTTCCATATTGGAGCCTTTCCTGCCTGTTAGTTTGCCTTGAAGTAAAGATTGGCAATATTTGTTACAGAGGATGCTCTGTTAAAAGGAATCTCGAGAAGTGACACCAATAGTGAAGCTGTGTTGGCAAACTACCCAAGTTGTTAAACTTCAGGTTTGAGCAGCAGATTTTCTCTGCATTGAGCTATGTTCTTATGGCTTTCATGGCTTTACTTGCTATGATATGACTTTGATACACTTGTTAGGAGAAGTCTATAGAGGTCACTTGTCTCCTTGGAAACCAGAAGATAAAATTACTCTAGTAGTATCTGTATTTTGATACAAATAAGCTTTTTCGTCTCCAAAGCATAGCTACTTAGACTCAGGAGCATTAGCAATTTTGTAGTGATTTTCTGTCTTTTGCAAGGTTGAGGGGGCTTACAGTGGAAGAGCAATAACAGCATTCTTAATTGACCATCTCAGGTGTACTATTTCCATCAAGCATCTTGCATTCTAATTAGAAATCAAAGCATTGCAAGATGTTCCCCTCACCTCTTACTCCTGAGAGTTTGTGGAGTTTCTCTGCCTTTTGTCCAGTCTTCTCTTCAGTGCAAGGTTATTTCTATGCAGATTCTTTAAATAAAAGTTTTGTGCAATATGTTCTTTCTATAAAACTTAGATTGCTGTTGGTAAAGAGATCATTTCAAATCCATGTCACTGAAGCAGCTGTTATTATGGAGTAACAAGTGCTGCATTGCAAGGAGAAGGCACATGGGAAGGTGTGAAGAGTCCACTAACTGTAGGTCAGAGACACTTAGCAGATAATATAGAAAAAGTATACTTGTTTGAAAGATAGATATAGTGTGACAAGTGATTTTTTTACTTAAGAGAGTCGTGGTAAAAAGCAGCAACTAGACAGATGTGCTCTTAGGAGATTTAGTCTCTAAGCATCTTTATTTACTAGACTATTTCTTGTACATTGCAGTGTTTAATGCAGGGAAAAATGACTACCTGCAGGGAGCCTGATTGGGTTTGATCTGTATCACAACTATTGACATTATGATTTCAGGCATTAGAAGGATGAGAGTGTAATAGGAACTTTCTTCCATATATTATGTCCATATACTCACAGCGTAATTCATGTACTCTAAAGCACAGAATTGCTCCTGCCATGCCAAAAATTCACTTTTTCATCTTGTGAAGCATCTCTGATTCCTCTCCAGATGACACTTATGGGGTGTCACATAGGTTACAGCAAAGGCCTGACCTTCTTACCTCCGAATTTCCTCTAAACTCTACTTTGCTTATAGAGGGGAAACCACAAGGTTCACTTCTGTACTTGACTATTACAAGAACTCTTCTTATTACAAGAACTAGAACAAATCTATTTTCAGGACTGAGCAGAGCAGTGGATTGGGTATAGATTTTGAGTTGAGAAGATTCCAGATGACCAAAAATCTAGAATCAAACTAATCTTCTCAGAGGAATCACGTGCTAAGACAGTCTGAAAATCCTCCTGTTGAACAAACTCACACAGAACCTGTGCATCTCTGTGGCAAAGGATATATTTTCTTTTTTTCTTCGGATGAATTGATGAATGTTTTCTCTAGCAACAGCCAGTTTATTTGCCAGGAGTGTGTTGCACCATCCTAGAACAGCAGCTATGTTTATGCTGCCCAATGTGCCTCTAGAGCTATTTCACACACTGCACTTTATTGTGGGCTTAGGCTGTCCAACTGGCAGATTATTTCTCCAGTACTAATAACAGTTTTGTAATTAGTGTAACATGCAATCCATACTGTTTCTTGTGGAAAATTCAGTCTCCAAGGCTTCTCTAGTCTCTTAAAGTTCTGAGCCACTGAAAATTAGGAAGAATTGCCTTGTTGGTACAGTGAGTATTTCCTTTCCACTCTTGTTGTATGCCCTGATTTTTACTGGGCTTTTGGAGGCTGTTGGTGGTGACAGAGTTGGAAACACACTGCTCCCAGGTGCATTCTGATTCTCGTTTCCTGATTTTTCCTGGTGAGCAGACTTTCTCCTGTCCCCATGACTACCAACAGCAGTTTATCATCAAACATCTTGTGACTGTGTCCACTGAATTTTAGAAGTTCAGACTTTGCTCTGTTGTGTCCTGCTTGGAGCAGGTTGCTGTAGAGCTAGAAGTGGTTTGATGGAAAACTAGATCTGAAAGTGAATTTGGGTATTTGGGCGAGTTGTGTGGCACATGTTAGATGGAAAGTAATTGTTTTGGCATTGGAATAGTTTGCATACATGTTCCTTCCCAGCTCAGGACCTGATTTTTGGTTACTTTCATGCGTCCTGACAAAGAGTGGCTGGAGCCCAACTTTCAGTGCTACACTGATTCTCCTGAAGGGAAGTTTTTTGTAATCTGAAACAAAAATATGAAATAACTAGCTCATGTCTTTTTGTGCGAAGCAAGTCTTGTTAAGGGATTTCTGTGTGTTCAGATAAATTTATCCATGGAGAAATGGACATGAGTTTCCATTAGTATTTAATGTTCTGCACTATTTTTCTGTAGTTAACCATTAGTGGGTTTCAAAGTGATAGGAATGGACATGATAACTAAATTGTGTACCAGGGTGATCTTTTATCATTTATATGAAAAAATTACTACTGCTTCTTCTTCCTGACTTATAACAAGCATGTTATAATATAAATCAGGAAGAAAAAGCAGTAGTATATAACAGGCATACCTTTCTACATTTCTTAAATAGCACAAAATGTACAAAGATATGCCTGTCTAAAACAATTCCTAATTTCTATTCTCACAGAACATTCTGAGTTGGAAGGAACCTACAAGTATCTCCAAAGAGCAACTCCTGGCCCTGCACAGGACACCCCAAGAGTCACACCCTGTGCCTGAGAGCACTGTCCAAACACCCCTTGAGCTCTGTCAGGTTTGATGCTGTGACCACTGCCCTGGGGAGCTGTTCCAGTGCCCAGCCACCCTCTGGGTGAAGAGCCTTTCCCTGATATCCAACCTAAACCTCCCCTGACACAACTTCCGGCCATTCCCTTGGGTCCTGTCACTGTCACCACAGAGCAGAGATCAGTGCCTGCCCCTCCTCTTCCCCTCACCAGGAATTTGTAACTGCAGT
>JAWWMU010000237.1:6111990-6128662 GCA_035048155.1 Cinnycerthia olivascens | reverse complement strand
CTGAATCGGGATAGGAAAAATCTCCTTGGAAGAAAGTGGAAAAAGTTGTTTATTTAACAGACAAAGCACTCCCCAGCTCAACAAATGAAGGAACAACACTGAACAACACAAAAAAAACCCAGGACACTGTCCCAGGTACAGCTCCTGCTCATCAGCAGTGGGAGCCAGGAGCTGCTGGTGCCAAGGGCTGGAGCACACACTGACAGAAGCTGAGCTGGCTCTGCCGTCACCTCTGCTGCAAACTGGGTTGTGGCAGTGTGAAGTGGCCTAATGGAGTCAGAAAAAGTGATGTTAGTCTCACTTACTGATAAATTAGTAGAAAACTCTGGGGTACAGCTTGAGATTCTGCTTTTCTAACAGTATTTGGTATTTATTCTAAGACTGCTGAGTCAATTAGACTGTAGAGAAATTCACACATTTCACTTATTTCAGGACGGATTAGAGATCAACTATCTGACATTTCCTAGAATTTATCCATGTTAATCATTTTGGGCTGCTGTGGAAGAAGCTGCAAAGAGTGAGCAAGCAGCTCTTCTTCATGACTAAAATAATACTGCATTTCCAAATAAATGTTGTACTACTCAACACTAGAATCATTCTGCTTGGGAATTTTACATGCAGATAATCTCCACTAAAATCTGATATCCATTCTCTTGATCTTCATCACTTACTACTTTTCCATATTACATATTTTGTGTTTTAGATGGGAAGATTTGTGGAAGTCAGGGACCAGAGTATGTCAGAAATGGTGGATCCATTTCTGCTTGTTACATACTGTTCAGCAAAATATTTAATTTTCCTATTTATATCTTAGTAATGTAGAGTACAGAAGTGGAAGAGGATGTTGAACTCCGGCTATCACCTTCTTCTCTGAGAAGTGATGTACAACATTAAGGCCAAAATCTACAGGGCAGAAGTTCAGATTTGTGATGTTTCATAAGGGTTTGAATAGGAATTAAATGAATATATTCAGACACTTTCTAAAAGAATTTTTTTTTTTTAATCTTGTGTATTCATTTGCATATTTCATCCAGTTTAGGGTTTATCATGGATGCATTTGAATTATTTTCTTGATCCAGTATTGATGGGAATCTTTTATAGCCAGGAAATAAAAGAAGAAAATTGGTGCTATTGGTGATTTTCCAATTTCAGCTTGAAGTGTCTCTGAAATCACCAGCAAATCCTTCCAACCCCAGACCGTTCATTTGTTGTGGATATTACAGGAATTTTTCTATGATAGTTGAAGTTAAGAATGCACAAATCATTTTCACAGATTGTTAATTTTGAAGCGAGGAGTTTACAAAATTGACCTGTTTGGCTTCTTGGAAATGAGGCATTGGTATCTGATCACATGCCACAGAGTATTTTTAAAATTTTGAAAATGGAAATAAAAAGGTTTAAGGTAATGCTTGATATTTACTGAATAAGATGTACCTTCTCACTAAGTTTTGGACATCAATATTGTGATTCTTCTCCAACTTTGTGCCCATCAAATGTAATTGATTTCAGTGGCACTGCATCAGTTTTATGTCAGTGTAACTGCTTACAAGTTCAAAAACACGTTTGCAAAGATATTCTCTGTTGCCTTTTATAATTGCCTTACAGCTGGGAGATGGCAGCATTTGAAATGTTAAAGCTTAAACAATTTGTTATTAAGCAGGCCCTTTTTGAGATTTTTTTCTGCATCTGTAGTACCAGAATTTGAAAGCTGAGAATTGTAAATGAAACTCTGCTGCTGGGTTTTTTTCCTGGTGTTTTCCTTGATTGTTGTAGGAAAGGGACTAAATGAGGAAAATGTAAAATTTTAATCTGTTCATTTGATAGTAACCCTCTGGTATTTGAACTGCAGTTACAAGCATATGACTGGGAATACTTTTGATTTGTATACTTATATATAAATATATATATATATATATTTATACTCAAGACTAAAGATTAGATTTTAATACCTATTTAACAGGTTCAGGGGATCTCATCCCAATGAAACACTGGAAATTCTTAATTCACATTAACTTCAGTGCTTAATCCAATATGAATGTTGTGCATCACCTGCTAACGTGAGGAAATCATATTCTCTGTGTCACCAACAGTGCATAGAAGTGCAAGAGAACCTAAGGCAAAAGCTCTCAGTTATTTAGAGGTTTGTACAGGCCAGGGAATTTTCTGTTTCTGCACTGTTCTGGCCGTGCTGACCAGGGAGCTCACAGATCTCTCTCTTGCTTTGCTCAGGTTAATACTGTGGGTTTACCAATGCACATCTGCAGCTCAATAAGTGCCTTTGCACCAGTCAATTCTTACATATTTGCCTCCTGGTAATTCCTTTCTAAAATCCATGTCCCATATCGTCTTCTACACCTCAGCAACTGCAAAGTGAGAAGAAATAATTGGCTTGAGTAAAACTACTTTTTCAACTCCTTTGTTAGTTACTGTCTGAGCGGCCATTGTCAGTGCTTCCAATGCAGCATCAAATAGATTAATATAAATTATTGCCAATGGTGGCTCAGCCTGACCTGCCTCAGCACAGAAATGGACCTGGGGCATTCATAAAACCAGTTCTGGTTGAAGCAGTCATAGAAATTGTTCTTACTACTTCTCAGCCATGAATTTTTGCAGGTTTTTCCATTGCTCTACTCAGTCTCCAAAGATGAAAATGGGAGAGAGGCTGGTTTCCTTCTGCCCTGGGCTCTTGGTGGCTTCCAGATGAGGTCAGAGGGGCACCTAATGATTGCCAACAGGAGTGAGTGCTGTATCAATTGGGAAACTTGGGAACAGTGAGGAATTATAAAATTAAACCTTCACCTGACTAAGTGAGCATGAATAGTGATAAATGCTCAAGCAGAGGTCATGAGCGACAGAACTATTCACCTATGCTAGCCACTGGTATAAATTATGCGTTTTCCAATTAATATTTAATAAATGTCACTATTAAATATGGAATTCAATGCCACAGCTAAGAAAACTGTACCATCGTCATCTTCGGGCCCATTTGGAAGGAGTCTATTATGAATGTTTGTTATGGAGTGGAGTTTTAAAAAATAATTTTTTCAGCAACCATACCAAATTTATGTAGGTCTGAATACCTTTAGAAGCCGGGCTCTTGTCCAGAGTAACTCATCATTTTGAAGTTCCCTTCTTGGAAGTGAGACAATTGATGTTTTAATCATATACAGGTAACAAAAAGAACAGAGGATAATTTAATCTGTTTGAATTTGAAGCTAGCTAGATTTCAGTGTTGGTGTTTACCTATTTTCCCCCAGCTCCTCCTTGCACACCCTGCAGAGTCCTTGCCAAGGTGTGCCCATCTGCCTTCCCATTGGATCACTCTGTCTTCTCTCCACCTGAATCTCTCCTGGTCTCCTCCCTTCCCTTGGCAACTCACCCCAGACACTCTCAGTCCCTCCTCTTCTGCCCTCTGGCCTTTGTTCTCTGGAGAAGTTCCTGGGAAGATTCTGCATCTGCTGCAGGAATGTCCTGATTGTGGGGAAATCGGGAAGTTTGTGCCAACAAATCCCCTGGGAGCTCCATACCCCTCCAGCTCCAACTTCTTCTCTGAGGGAATGGATGAACCTAACAGGGTGAAGGTGTCTTGCTCCACATAATCAGGTCATGATTCAATTTTATGAATAAAAGTGAAAAACTGAGTGTGCAGCTCTGATATATGCAATAGCATCTGATGCTTTATTTATTTTTGCTTGGGTTTGGCTCTTGGAGGAGGGTGATTTTAAACATTTTGGACTGCCACAGAAGTACCATCTGTAGCTCTTTAGGTTTCCTAATATTTTCCAGGTCACTGATCACTTTTGGTGGAGGAGGTCTAAGCTCAGGAAACTGCACAGAATTCATTTTACCCCCAACACAGGATTAATGAAAAAGGGAGGAGCTATATTGGTGACAAATGCTGAAAGCTCAATAAGAAATTTGATTTGGCAAGGGTTTTGTCAAGGGCTCACATAAAGTTGAGGCCAGAGAAGAAGGATTTTGGGGTTTTTTTAACATAAAGCAGGAGTAAGGGTAAAAATGTAAATTTGATTTAATTCCAATCAATCTTTTGCTAAAGTAAAAAAAAAAAAAAGTGAGAAAGTGAAGACAAGACATACAGTTACTCTATATCTGTACCTGTATGTGGCTTCTTAATGAGCAACTTGAGGGAGGTCTTGATTGTTGATGAATAGTTTATACTTTTAAAATGTGTTGTGCATTTGACTTCTTGCTCCATGAGGAGTTTGACAGATGGCTGAACTTGCATCAGGGGAACACGCTGATATTGAATTTGTCTAGAGATTTCTTTAAAGTTCCCTATATCCTGTATTTAAAAAAACTCAAACAAAACAAAACAACCCTCTGTTGAGATGTTTGCATTTGAGTTACAAGATGTTCTTCATAAACTCACAGGTAATATTCTTTGCACAAACCAATCTTTAGGCCAGGAGAAGCAACACTCAGTGGGCTCTTATTACAGTTTTACAGGAAGAAGAGACTTATAAGCAAGGGGAATTTTCCCCTTTACTTTTCAAGGAGCAGCTCCTGATGCTGGCCCTTTGCCCAGTGGCTCCAGTCTCAGTGCAGCTTGTTGCACTGCCTTGTCACTCGTCTGTTTGTGGTCTGGTGGCTTTTCTTGAAGAGAACAGGATGGTGATGAGCAGAAGGCACCTGCAGTTCGTGCAGGTGTGATAGCTGGCTGCACACTCAGGGATCTGAAATCTGGAATCCCTTCCTCAGAGTCCTACAGCCATGTGTAAATTAAGCTTGGGAGGTGTCTGCTGTGAAACTCCTACTGTTCCTTTGTGATTTTTAGCAAGGGCTTCACTTCTGGATAACCTTTGAAAGCCTTAATGCAGGAGGAAACGCCTGACTTTACCCCTGGGAAATGTTACATGGATATGTATGTATGGATTTTTTTTCTGTTTCACTTTGTGAGGAACGTAGTTTCAGAAGCTGAAGAAACCAATTTTCTCATGCTGAGCTTTGTTATGGAGTTACATTAACCATCCATCATGCAAATTCCAAATACATTAAGCTAAGTGTTTCAGGCTAATTGACAATGTTCCATTAATTTCCACTGCTGAATAGGATCTGGAATATTTCTAATGTAGTTATTT
This sequence comes from Cinnycerthia olivascens, assembly GCA_035048155.1. NCBI lineage: Eukaryota > Metazoa > Chordata > Aves > Passeriformes > Certhiidae > Cinnycerthia > Cinnycerthia olivascens. The sequence goes on along the minus strand of JAWWMU010000237.1, from coordinate 6,123,563 downwards.
TTCCTTCCAACTCATGCATCACAACAGCCCTTTTAGTAGTGCTGCTTTTGGTCCATTCTCTTCCAATTTTAAGAAAGATATATGATACAGCAGTAATTTATCAGGTTTTTAGGTACCTGAATTGAGTTTTGTCTGGTTGTAGCAGGGTCTTAAATTATTTCTTTCATTACCCTACATTGGTCTGTTGTCTTGAGATAATTATAGTAGCAAAGATTTCCTGCCAGATATATAAGGATAGAGAAAATTGTCTGTAAGTCAAACTTCTGTTGTCTGTAAAGAGGAAAAGAGAGAATAGAGTCCAAATTAGCTGCTCTTAGTTTGGTAGTTTTGAAATTTTACTTTACCCAAAAATTATCACCAGAGGAAAAGCTGCAATGCTGAGAGGAAAATTATAGAGAAATGGCCTTGACATTTAGAAAGTAGGTCCCAAACCTTGTAAGTGGTAAGTGAGGATGTAACTTCATAAGAATGATGAATAGCCATAAAGGAGATCATTGATTTTTATTTATTTTAATTTTTGTACTGGTATTTTTTGATGTTGATTTAATGAAAACCAGAATTAGAAATATGTGCTGGTTTAATGTATCCTTTTTTCCTTTGTAAAAGTCCAAACAGCTGCCGCAATATTTGCAAATTTGTACATTGGTGCAATACCAACTCTGAATAAGGGTAAGAAAAGTTGATTAAGATCACATAACATTCAAATCAGTTGGAGAGCTCCCAAAGCAATTTAGACACGTGATAGTATTGCTGAGAAAGCTAAAATTAATAGCAGTTTGTTACTAGAGGCCATGCTCAGGTAGTTAGAGTGCAATGCTCTGGCAGATCCCCATCAAGCTGAAGAAATGGGAAAAACAAAAACACATTTTCAAATATTTAATTTTCCTAAAGCTGCTCTTTTTATTTTGTTTCTCTTTGAGATGCTAATGAAGGGCACAAAATAAGTAGCAGATCCTGATTTTCCTTTCCCTAGCCCTGTTGAATCATGCCTTAACATATAGTGGCCACATTGAAAAGGGCTGAAATCAGTTACAGAATAATATTATTTAATATAATATAATTAATTAATAACATAATCAATAAATAATAAATAATTAATTAATATATTATGTTAATTAAATAATATGTTAATATATTAATATAATATAATATATTATATAATTACCCTCAGTAAGAATGGAGTTAAGCTGCAGCTATATTAGCAGCAGTAATAGCAGCGTGGAGTTTATTTTAGTGCATGTAATGGATTTTTCTGAAACATCAGCTGTGCTGGACTGATTGGGCCCAAGTCTGGAGTTGTAATCTCAGCCAGCTTTACCACTCCATAATAAGAGTGAACAAATTCTATGTTTGAGTGGTGTACAAATATCTGAATGTACCTACAGTCATCTCTCCAGAACAGAATAAATCGGTGATGCCCAGCCATGTTTCTCAAGGTTAGAAAAGTTCTCTTGGAAAGTGCTTTCCCTTTGCAGCACTGGAAAGGTGAAAAACCTAAGAAAAGGCTGTCAAGACAAAATTTTGTAACAAATTTGTCATGCTAACATTACCTGATAAAGGAACAGACTTACAGGCCACTGTGAAAGTTTATTTGCATTCTTTAGCAATGCTTTACAAGGAAATTCTCCTTAAATGCTTTTACACTTTCAAAATGGTATGGATTTTGTGAAACTTCAGGTAAACAATAAGAATATTTTGCAGCTTCTCTTGTATGAAGGAGGCTATGGGATAAGATAAAGCAAATATGATTGGCAGAGCTTTTGTACTTTTTCTCTTCAAAAACCCTTTTTTTTTAAACAAAAAGGAAGCTGAGTGACTGAGTCATATTCAGTAGACCAGAAAGAAAATTTAATCTCCTTTGTACTCAAGTGCATGGGTCAGTTACAATGGGTACTTCAGCAGGCTTGTGAGCTGGGGCAGAGCCAGACCTGCCCATCACAGGCAGCAGGGGAATATCCTTGTTCCCAGAGTTCTTCTGCAGCCTTGGGAGTTTGACTGTCCTTCTCTGCTGCAAGGGATTTCCCCCGCCAGAAAACCAGGGTGAAACTTGTGACTTTTTGTTCAGATATTCAGGTAATACTTCCAGGAATGGCAAGTTCCAGGTTCAAATGACCAAGAGTTGCACTGAAAGTCAGCAGGTAGCAGTGGCTTAATCTCTTCATGTGAATACTGGTGAGCTCTAATTTCCTTCATAATTACTAATTACTTCATAATTACCAATTTTGTGCACGAAAATAATATAGAATTAGGAGGAGGAGAACAAGGTTAATCTTTGTGTAGCATAATAAATGCAAATATACACATATTAGTGTGTGTGTGTGACATAATATAAATGTATTAGAAACAAAAGTGAAGCTTGTGTTCCACAGCTAGGCTGGCAAGAGCCCCCACCCGAGGGTGTGAACATTAAATACTCTCATAACACTTTTTCATTTTTCTAGGCCCATCAGCACTGCCCAAAGTTCTAGATAATTATTTTTGTGCTTCTAAAGAAATATGTTATTTTCATGCAGACATGTATATATAAAAGTATTTTAAGCAGGTGTCACAGGCTGAAAGCATGTGACAAGAGCTCAAACCTATGGAATAGTAATCTCCCTTCTGGAAAATAATTCAAAAGCATCTCAGCCTGTTTGGAATCTGGCATGTTGTCCTAATTCTGTGCTAGAAACTTCAGTTACTATAACCCCTTGGCAAAGTGGGTATATGCTCTGTATTATAATATGAACATGTAACACCATTCACTTTCTGTTTTATTCTATGTATAAAAGAAAAAGCTTTCTTAAAAATTCCACCCTGATATCCAGCTTAATTCATTCTCCTAAATGAATTTAGGAGAATGTTCTGAAATATGTTTCAGAACATCCATGTGTAAATCATTCAGGAGGCTGTATTCTCTGGCCTTGGGTTTTGAAGATAAATCCTCAAATTTCAGATAATGCTTCCTCCTTCCCTCACTGGAGCCTGTTATATCTACACACCAGCTGAAATCCACTGTGCTTGCTGGTAAGAGGCTCTGTCTTCCTTTGCATTCCTGGAGACTGACTGTCTTATGGCCTTCAGCAAGGAGGAGACCCGTGGGGAAACAGCTACACCGGATCCCAAATCAGCTGCTCTGCTCTGAGGTTAAGCTCTGTTGAAGCCTTTTGTAATCACACAAGCAAAGATGGAGCAGAGCAAACTGCCTGCTGCAGTCCCTTAAGCTCAGCATAAAGGCTCTAGGATCAGGGTACAAACTGCCTTGTGCAAATGGGACAGAGAGGACTCAGAGACGAAAGTGGCATTGCAGGAACCAACGCGTTTTCCTCCAGGCGCCAGATCAGGCCATCAGCTGTAGGAGATTGTTGGTGCCCAGGAATGGGTACGAGGGACAGAGAGCAGAGATCTCTGAAGCTGGGTCCTGGAACTTAGAGTTTATTGCAAAGGGCCTGAGTGCAGGGTCCTGCTTGGAGCTGCCAGCCCCAGCTCAGAGCGGGCCCGGGAGGGAGAGAGCAAGAGAACAAAAGACTGAAGAGCAAGAGATAAGAGCAGATAAGAGCAGCAAGAGAGCAAGAAAGAGAGCACCAAAAAGAGGTGCAGGAAAAGAGAGCGAGGTTCCTGTTATGATGCAATAAATCCTCTTCTATGTTGAATATTCTAATTTCCACCAACCAATCTATTACAAGATACAAATCCTATAATATTTACGTACAGCCTATAAGAATCCTTACATTACCCTACTTATCAGCAAGCAGAGGGTCTTGTTTATCTAAACAAGAGGGGATTACTTTCAGCCAGACATTCCATTGTTTTTCAGTTGTTCAGTAACTAAGGCTTGGTATGTCAAAGGTTGCTTTCATATCAATCTCGCTTACAAGTTCCCATATTCTTAAAATCTTTTGTCAGGCAGTCATATTTATAAGGCTTTCCTGTTTCATCTTCCCCAACAATCAGCCACCATGCACTAATGCTGAAAGCAGTGTTGTGTGCTGCCCCTGCCCCTCCCACAACATGGGATTGTTCCACGCTGCCTGTCCAGCTGCCAGCTGGCTTTGTTTTGGGGTTTTTCGGAAAAGCTTGAGATTTCCCGTCAGTGCAAAGGGGAATGAGTAAAATCATTCATGATTGTGGAAGCACAGCGTTAAAAACTGGAGCTGAATATTCATGCTGGGGATGTTACTATCGTCCAGGCTTTTAGGGGACTGCCTGAATGGGTGAAATTAATTCTTTTTCCATTTAACTCCGTGGCCAAGTTTACTTGCTTTAGTGGGAATAGGATTAAAGTCTTTGATAACAGAATTTCCTGAGGAAGGAAAGCACAGCGTGGTCATGGACAAATCTAATAATTTTTCTGCTCTAATCATCTTATGCCTCAAAGAGGAACTTATACCCCAAGGGGGCTAATATTTGCATAATTGTAATTTATTGGGTAAAGGTTTTCCTAACTCAAAGAAACATCAAAGTGTTTGTCTTTGTCAAGTTCCAGAACAATTTTTAAGTTCACATGGAAACCAAAGGTAAAGAAAAATATTCCTTTTAGACCAATTAGAGAGGAATGGCATGCAATATTTGACATCATATAGGCTGTTTGAGTATTTTTAATGGAATGCAATTAGTATTTTGTGATGAGCACTTATCGGTGCTGTCTCTGGGTATAATGTACATGGCTGAGGGGTTGGTTTGCTGGAGAATCTGATTAAAATAATTGGGGATGTATTTGAGCAGGGTGTTTGTGTTAACTTTATAAACAAGTCAGTGCTTGTGTAAAGAAGAGCTTTTCCTAACATTAAAGTTGTCTCCAAAGAACAGCATCAGGTATTGTAATTTCAGTAATTCTACTAGCAAATATCTGTTTAGGTGAAATACTGATTGCTTATCTGTTACCTCAGACTGCAATAACTTTAACTGTGCTGCTTTTTAGTATTAAATTCTGGGGTTGGTTATTTAATACTTTCACATGTCTTCTCTTCAAATATAATTCAGGTAACTTCACCTAGCTATGCAGCTCAGTATGTTGTATAAGAATCTCAAGATGTTTTAAAGACATGAATTACTCAAGTTTAATTGACTTAGCTTCCTAAAGATCTGGGAACTACTTTGCTGTTCCTGCAGGCAGGAAAAAGCAGAAATAGAAGCCTAAGCTTAGGAAATGGTGCGAGATAGATGCTCAAATTCAACCACAGCCGCTGGCATTCAGGTTTTTTCAGAGCCACAGCTCGTGAGTTTTCAGAATTTTCCAGGACCATTGAGAACATCAGAAGGACCTGGTGTTTTGCTGTGAGGAGAGGAAGGAGGGCTGTTGGGAAATGTCTTTTATTAGATTGGTGGTGCAGGTGAGGAAGGGTAGCAGCAAGCTCATGCAGCAGATGCAGTGACACGAAGGAGCCGGGGAGCAGCTCCAGGAGGAGCCAGGAGCAGCTTCCCAAACGACCTCACCTGAAGTGGTTTTCCTCCTGTGAATCCTTAGGAGGTGATCTCAGCTCTCCTCCAGATTCAAGAGGAAGGCTAGAAGAGTTGAAACATAAGGCTTAGACTTTTTCCATTCTTTTTCATTTGAATGAGAGTGTTGAGTGTGAGCCCCATTTTTCTATGGATTGAATGCACAGTGTAACAATTGCCTAGGAGGCTTGAACTTCTCATGGCACAAAAGCAAGTAGGAGAAACCCACATAAGATGCAGTGCTTTGTTCAACTATTTGAATTTGAAGTAAGGTGGTTTCAAAATATTCTTATGTTTTGGCACTTATTGAACATTTTTGTTCAGTCAGAAAAGCTTGTAGAAAATTAACTTCTTTGGCTTGTATGTTCAGCCCTAATAGGGGTGACTTTTAAATTTGCTTTTTATACTGGCATTTGCCCTCGGGACTTCAGTGTGGAATTTCTTCTTTTCTAGCTAAGGTGCAGAAACATTGTTATTGATTGGTTTATACTCCAACCAGGGCAAAGCCCTGCCCACTCAAATATTGAAGGGAGAGCTTTAGATAAAAGAGGCGCTATACGATCTCAGAATCTGAAATAAAAGGGAAAAAAAATCTATTTTCTCTTATTTCGAGGGCAGAAAATACTGGCCTTAGTTTAATAGATTATAAATTGCAAACCCTAACTTTCAGTTGACAAGGCACTGTTCCCAAAAGGCTGTTCCCAAATTTAAGCATTCATAGCATTTAAGATGATAAAAAAGCTCTATTATTAATGGATAATTAATGGCTAATCATCTACTGTACTTCATGAGTTTCCGAGCAGAATTAAAAAGTCCTATGTTTTCCTCTCAGGGAAGGGTTTTGTAATTTTTGTTGGGTTTTTTTTGTTTGTTTGCTAGAGCTGTGAAAGACTTTTTTTGTTTGTTTGCTGTAGCTCAGTTAAGTTTTTGGAGTTCTTTAATCTCAGTGCTTTAAACATGGGCAATTTAAAACAGATAAAAATAAAATAAGAGAAAAAAGAATGAAAAATTAGTGGTAAAACTGTTGGAAGCTGCAAAGTAATGGTTCTCCTTCTACTTTGCTGCCTCCCCATAAAAAGGATTAACATTTTCTAATGAGAACCTTGGAAGGAAGATCATGACTCAAGGACTCTTGGACCTTGGGACTGTGCCAGATCTCATCCCTGGATAGATGTGGGGGTTTCCAGAACTAGAATTTGACAAAGGTTTACAGTCTGCCCCAGCTCAAAAGGTTCAAGTTGCTCCTGGATCCCATAGATCTGTTGAGATTTGCTGCAGAAAAGTAATTACCATTCATGAGAAGTACTGCAGGGGCATATTTCTTCAGAGTTTAAAAGTAGATGGATGATTGGGATGATTTCTCAGGCAGTGTATTTTCTCTCTGGTCTTGTTTGTTAAAAGAAATAATACAGTGGAGAGAAATTCACTCCCTCAAACATGTGATAACATGTTTGCTTTCTTTTCTTATTAATCCTCACCATGAAATTCCAGCTTCACATCTTAGTAGTGGCACCAGCAATTGCTGTACCCCGTTTTATTTTCTCAAAAGTTCACAGTTAGTGACAGGTTTTCAGTGGTTTCCAAGGATTTTGTTGGTTGGAAATCCTGTCACCCCATATATGAAATACAGAACTTGAATTTTCCTGTTGCAGTTTATTCTAGTGAAAGATTTAAAAAGAAATGTCTGGCAGAAATAACCCTTCAAGGCTTTAGTTTAGGCCCTGATCAATCATGTACTCTAATCAATAGATCTCTTTCTATGAACTAGGCAGGGTTTTAAATGGCCTCTTATCATGTGGCTGTTCTGTCAGATATTTATTTTCACATCTTCCACTAGATTTTACTGCAAGAGGAGGTTCAGGAGAACAGTATTTGGGTTTCATGATAAAATTTTTGGGGAAAGACATTTATCCTTTAACATAAATAGCACAAGTGTTCAAGTGGTGCAGTGCTGAGGAATGCCTTGCTTTGATTTGTACTAGAAATGCCTCTGGGAGGTTTACATGTTAAATGTTCTGGTTGGACAGAGTAGCATTTTCCTAGCCTTAACAAATCCTCAAATTTGTGATGCTTGAAGTCTGGCCTTGCCCCTGTGCTCCCAGCCAGCCCTGACCCCCTGTAACTTTGGTCCTGTTACATGAGATATTGACTTTTAAATGATTGTCTTCACTGGCAGAATCTTGATGTGACATTTCTGCAAAATTTGTGTTCCCTCTGTATGACTGAATTATGTTCAGGGAAAGCTGGTAGTGGCTAGAATAAAAGGAGTCCCTGGAAAAAACACCTGTGATTTTCTTGCTTCCCCACTACCCTCTGGGTACCAGGGGCAAAATGTCCTTTGGACTGGCTCTTAATGATGCTATTGCCTGTATGTGAGGAGAATGCAGGGAAAAAAGCACAAAAAGTGTGCATTATTCACTATTTACTTGTTATTGACAGAATTATTGTTTGGGAGGTTGCTTTGGTTTTCCTTTCTAGCATTTATTTTGGTGGTATATTAATTATCACTTATGCCTATGTATTCTGACTTATTTCACTTTTGGAAATCTCTAATTAACATGCTTTTTTTCTGATTAAATATAAAAGTGCAACACTTTTGCCTTCCAAACCCTGTGTTATTTCCTTTCCTCTGCCCTCTGTCTGTACTTTCTATGTGTCCCTTCTGGGTGGGTGTTTTCAGCAGGCCCCCAGTGGGATGCAAGGCTGCCATGGATACCAGCAACACAAGCTGAGGAGGAAATTATCAGATACTGGAAGCAACAGCAATAATGGGTGAATGTCCAATCTTGTACAAGTGTAAATTGTCATCCTGCAGCTTAGGTAAACTATGAGTGTATCAGAAATTAATTTTCTGCCTCCTCCAGGAGCAAGTTTGTGTTTATGTACCTTTGAATAACCTTGGGTTTTATTTGTAGGAAGCACAGTTTTTTCATGTAATTACTCCCTTTGATATTAGATTGCTTCAGAAATTGCAAACCCAGTGGCAGCTGCTGAGGTTTAAGCCTATAAATCAGCAGGAGGAGCTAGTCAGTGAACTGAGGACTTAAATGATGATCCAGAAGAACTGTGGTGTGTTTGTCCTACTCAGATGCTGAGAAGTGAATAAATGGGGAGTTGAAGACACAGAAGGGGGATATAAGAGCACAGTAAATATTCAGGGTTTGAGATGGCAGCACTGACATGTACACACAGCACACAACTTGAGCAGCGTGCTCAGTGCTGGAGAAAGCAGAAATTCTTCAAAGCTTGAGTCAGGGGTGATGATATTGTGACAGAGTTGTGTCATTTTTCAGCCACAGTAACATGCCTAATTACCCCAGCAAACACGTGTGGGTAGGACAGCAGCTCTGCTACAGGTGAAGGTAGTTGACAAAAGCAAGGCCTTTCCAAAGGAACTGTTGAGACAGGTCATTTCAACTCAGAACAAGATGAAATAGTCTCATTTACCTCAGTCCATTTTGAAAAGAGAGAAAAAAAAATTTTCTGTGTAGGTTTCATTGTATTTATTTGTGTGGTAGCTGTTTGCACAGTAGGTCTCTAAATAGGCTCTAATTCAGCATGCCTTGAAACTTTTTGCTGTTTCTTTCTCAGGGGTTCTGTGGTTTAGGCAGCAAGGAAGCAGATTTAATGCTTGTTTGTTGGGGGACTCAGCTTTGGCTGATAATATGTAGGCAATTTACTCTGCATTTGTTTCAGTCAACTTCTGTGTCCAGTGGGATGGATGGGATGGGAGTACTCAATCATTTTTTCCATCGTGGGATTTTGCTGCCTTTAAAAACAAAAATGCCACATGATACAATTGAATGAGTGGTTTTACCCCAGTGGAAGCGTGTGGTGAATTTTTTGTTTTATTTGGGTCTTTTTTCTTAGGGTTAGGATTAAAAGCATGAGAGACAGAATTTGTGTTTGGACTTGGTCGTCTTTTTATTTTTTCTCTAAATTTACAGTTTCACCAATTGTGCTTTTAAGTGCTAAGTTAACAAAGGAAAAATGGAGTCTAGAGTAATGTCTTTAAGGTGTTTTTAAGTTTAAATTATTTAATTATGAGATGTTAACTAAGTTATTTTAACTTTAAATTTAATGACTAGTTATTCATGTTCTGTACTGCAGATTTTTCTAACTACACAAAATTACTCAAACTTGTGAAGAAGACTACACTCTAAATCTTCTATTTTGTTACATATACATTACTATATCCCAAAACTTCAAACTCTAAATCTTTCACCCTGTGAAATAACACATTTTTATTTAACTATACAGTCATAATCTTAGTGCTATTACTTTTTCTATAACGATCTCTTAGGATCGTTTCTTGTCAGTAGAGAAAGTTTGAAATTTTCTGTGTTCAGGGTTCTGACAGAAGTGGTTTGACTTCCTCAGATCCTGAGGAATGAAAAAAGAAAACAAGCATGGACTTTCAGTTTCCCCAACTTTCCACTTTGGGTCTGAAACAAGTAGGAGCAGGGGGGATTTGGTGCAGAGCTCTGTTTGCAGAGGGACTATGAGATGAGTTTTCCCACCTGCAGAACCTGGCACTAGGGAGGTTTAAAAGTGACGGATGCAACACCAAGACCATGGCTCTGAGGGCCCTCAGGCACTGGAGAAACCTCTGAGATGTGATTTAAAGCAGCTTTAAATGCTGTGTCTCACTGCTCAGCGCACGTGCAGGCTGAAGGACCAGGTTTGATAGAAGGTACTGCTCATGAGTCAAAAGACACGTTTTGAGCTTTAAGCAAGATTTTGTAACTTGATTTTTTTTCTTTTCTGTTTCTTCTGCGTGGTCCATTGGTGTGATGTGCTTTGAGGGCCAGGCAGGAGTGTCCAGTTCAGCCTGGCAGGGTCTCTGAGTACAGCTGTGATGTGAATAACATCGCCATCAGCACAGAGACATTATTTTAGCCACATTTAACATTGCTCAAGCCAGGCCCAAGTACACATGAGAGATTCCAAGAGCAGCTAATGTACAGTGAGGATTGCATCACTGGGAGGCTGTAAAGTCTCATGGAATAGCTGCAATGGTGCTTCAGAAGCAATAAGGCTCAGCATATGTCAGCAGGCTGGAAAGCAGGGGAAAAACAATCCAAGTATCATCTCAAACTTCTTTGAATCTACAGAAACCGAGTCCAGTCTAAATGCACACAAATGATACCCTTTTCCTATTCCTTCTCATCCTCTCACACCTTCCATACAGAGATTCATAGCAGGAGTAGGGGATTTTCTTTCACTTTTATTTATGCAATTTGTTTTCTTAATTCTGACAATTTAGTCGAAAACGTGCAGCATAGGAAGCAGCTTTTCAAAAGTGGAGTAATTCCAGCTGGTAGGCAGCCGAAGTTATTTTGTGCCATTCACAGTAAATATGTATAAAATTTCAAGGTAGCCCTTTGTCCCCCTGGCATATGCAAGCTGAGTTCTCCCAAGAAGGTCATGCAACTACTCAGGAGATTAGAATGTTGAACATGTGAGTTAAAAAGGATGACATTAGTCTCAAAGTTTTCAGTAAATCCTTTCAGTTTGTTACCTTACAGCTGTCCTCTATCTTTGCCTTGTGGTTTCTCCAGTTGACCTGGAGAGAAAAATACCAAGGTGTAGGTATAATGTGTGTGGTAAATGAGATGTGCAATCATTTTTTGGCTAACAAACTGAAGTCCAAGAGCCACATGAGAGAGATGAAAGGCTGTCATTTGCTGTTCAGAGCATTTTCAGTGAGAACACATCCTCACTATATGGAAGCATGAACTGGTAGACACTTACAGGAAGGTAAAAGGGCTGGAACTGGAGTCCAAGAACTTTGAAAACGTATTGCTTACTAAATGTGAGAAACCCCAAAAGAATTTAGAAGAGAGAGTACAGTTATTTAAAGCAAACACGTCAGATCCTCAGTGAATAACTGGTATAGCTCTAAATAACTACTATTTTAGGAGTGTTTTATTTTCCAAAAAGGACTGTCTAATGTGACAGTCACTGTGGGGTAAGGCTGACATGTCAGGGAGGAGGCTGAGTGTATGTTGGAGACTGCTGCTGATGATGCAGTGAAGAGGCAACTGAAATAACACAGAAAATGATCACAGGGTGGGCCAGGCTGGAAGGGCCCTCAGTAGACACCTGGTGCAGCCTCCCTGCCCAAGCAGGGCCACCCCAGAGCACATTGCACA
>JAWWMU010000237.1:6081784-6101943 GCA_035048155.1 Cinnycerthia olivascens | reverse complement strand
GTGCTGGCTGCAGTGTGGATGGTGGGACAGAGCTCTCCTTTGCTTTTTGTCAGTTTTTGGCTGGCTGAGGCAGAGAAATTCTCCAGACTGTGGGTTTTTTTTTACTTTTTCTTGGCACTGTTTGAACCTGCTCTGGGCTAAACACCCAAAAGGGCACCAAGAGCTCACACCTGTGTTCCACCGGGCCTGGCCACTTTCTTCCAAGAAAATTTTTTTTTTTCCTGTCCCGAACCAGCTGGAGGAAAAAGCAGTTCAGATTCGTTTTCTAGAGGGACTCCATCCGGAGGTTTTTTCCCAAATTTGCCCTAGACCAGGACACCCATGCCTTTGTCCTGTCCTTCAGACCCCTGCAGGGTTTGTGGCTCTGCTGATGAACTTCTGGAGGATGCTCCGGTGCCCTGGATTGTCTGGCAGCTTGTAATCAGGGCAATTTAAAGATTCAGATCTTTAATCAGAAGCAAAGAACCCTTCAGAAGAGGCATCTTAAGTGAAAAAAGAACTTCTGGGTCATGATTTATTATCTACTTTGTGCCAAGATATTCTGACAAATTAGAACTGAAAGTGTTGGGGATTACTTCAATTTTTAGACTTTTTTTTTTCTTCCCAGAAACAAAAATGCATGCAAGGCTCTTCCGTGCCCTGAAAATGCACATATTCAGGCTGGTCTGGGTGGTAACAAAAAGCTTGAAAATGATATTTTTCCAGATGCCCTGTCTCTTTTGGGCTTTTCCTCCAGACCAGACTCTCATGGGTTCCATAAAACGAAATTTCCCTGTGTGAACCTAACAGAATTTCTTGAGTCCAGTTGATACAGTCTTTATACAAAGTATTCCCCCTCAAACTAGATGAATTCCAGCAAGACAATTGAATATTTCTTGTGCTTATGCTCTTGAAATCAAGTGGGTAGTTTTTAATCACATTTCATTTTGAATCTATTAATTTTACAATTAATCAGAGAAATTTCCAGCAGAGTCTGTCAGAAAGAGAGACAATCTACAAAGATCAAAGAAAATCATAAAAATGATCTTTTTAAATGATGAGCTGGAAAGACAATGAACTCCACATTATTGACACAACTGATCTCCAAACTTCACAAAATTTGCCTTATTCTGTGTAATAGGTTTTGGTAGAATTTTGGTTTTGTTGGGGTTTTTTTGGTTTGCGTTTTTTTAAATAAATGAACTGCTTGGTTTTCCATAGCATGAAGGGAATTTTAGTTCCACTCTTTTTTCATGTACTGCGAGCTATTGCCTTTACAAAGAGTGTAGCAAACAAATGTATATTGGGCTTTTGGAGCTCTTATTCCAGGAATTCTCTTGTGTTTGGGTGTCCTACTTAAGACCTCCCAAATGGAAATGAAGAGTATCTGAACTGTACCACAATGGTGACCTGTTCAAGGTCCCAAACAAAAAAAAAAAACAAACAACAAAAACTAAAAACAAAACTCAAAACCAGACAAACAAAAAACCAAACAACCCCTGCAAAAAAGTAAACAAAAACCCAAAAAGACCAAACCAAACAAATCAAACAAAAAGACTCCCAAAACCCCACAAAAAAACACCCCCAAAAAACAAACAATAAAAACCTAGAAAAAGAACCTTGTCACTGTGTCACTGCTGTGTGTCCTCTAAGAATTACCGTCTTCTCTTTTCCTTTGTCAGAGAAGGGAATAAAATCACCCATCTTCAACAGAAGGCAGAATCACAAATCATCTGCTCTTCCTCCATTTTTACCCTTGCAGTTCTTAGCAGAATTTGAATGAACCTTATTTCTGAACAGAAAGCAAATTGACTGACCAAAAATGTCAATTCACCTTCCATCAATGTATTTAAATAGTGAAAATATGCAGAGATTTCCAAGTGTTTACATACCCAAATTAGTAAATGCTAGAAATGCCAGCAATAATGTCCTGTTTACTTTCTAGATTTGAAATCCTGTATAACCTTTGCTGAAACCTTTCAGAAAATTGAAGTAATCTGACTTTAGCTTCCTTTGTCTCAGGGATTGTTCAGCATATGTGTTCCCCTCTGCTATTCCAGTCTTTGGAAATCAGTTCATTTGTCATTTGGCAAAAGTCTGGAGGTATGATCCAAATCCTTTTTGTTTGTATAAGATTTAAATTTCTGCTGAGCTGTTCAGTTTATGCTGGATTTATTCATAAAGAGAGGCAACAACTCAAAGCAGATGGCTGTTACTTTATAGTAGCGTTGTTATTTTACTAGAGGGACACACTCTTTTTACCCTTTTCCCAGTAGACATGGGCTGAATTAAGTAAAAATCCAGTTGTTTTACTCTTTGGTCTTGAAGTGGTTTTTCCTTGAAGTTTTGTATTTGTAAACTGGATGAATTTGTCCCTGTTCCATAAAAATAAGAAGCAGACAATAGCGATGGTAAAGGCTCATAAATATATTTTAACTCTTTATATTAGTTTTGTTCAAATCTTAGCTAGATTAAGGTTATAATTTTTATAAGAAGTATTGATAATTTAAAAATATAATAGTTTTTGACATTGGTTATATGAACTGATATTCTCTTTCAAATTTTCATGGGAAAACCCCCCTTTTATTTTAATTTTTATTACACTGTGTCCTCAGTTGCCTGACATACAGTAATGGAATAACACAGTGAATATTAAATGATGGTCTGATGCTAAAGGAATGAATTGTTCTGTCCAGCAGATAACTTCTCAGAGTTCCTGTAGCATTTTGAGGAGAGAACCATGAAACAATACCCATATTGAGATCTTTCTTTTGAAAATTTTCACATCAAGTTGTTGCCTTTTTCCCAGGGCACTGACTGCTCTTTCAGCCTCTTCATTAGGCTTCTTTTTTCAAATCCCTTGCATATATGAGGAAAAATAACTGTTTGTTTAAGATTTCTTTTATTTTAACCTGGAATTTAAAAGTCTGTTTCCTGTTCCTTCACTGTATCAGTAGAGAATAAAACTGTGGGGTATCAAAAGTTGAGCATATTTCTGTTGCAGTTATTGTCAAAGGATCCAGGTGCAGGGAAGGCTGTAGGGATGGGTCAGATTTATGGTTTGACTTGAGGATTTGAGGATCTTTTCCAGCCAAAGTGATTTTATGATGGGTTCTTTGGTTTATAACACCACATGGCACATTTAGAAAGGGCATTGAAGCTGTAGGGCTTTCTAACTTTATCACATCTTAAAAGAAAGAAGAGTCTCCAGAACAGAGAGCCTCTGAGACACCGGAGCAGGAACAAAACCCCTCATCCATCTAAGTATGAGGACCAAGCCTGCTGAAGTTTTACTGCTCCTTAAATTCAGCATGGTTGCTTTTTGGAAAGTGGGATAATTAAGCAGATATGGCTCTTCTGCATATTTTTATTATTCTAAGGCAGTGCAGTGACAGGGCACTGCTAGTTTAATCGGAGAGCTTAATTTTGAAGAGGATAAGACATTGAAAGTAAAAATATATAGTATAATTTGTACTTCATCAAAATTTCCAGCTTTATTTCTCCTCTGTACTTTTTATAATGTAGTTTTAACAGTAATAATAAAAAGCAAAGACAGGTACATGTGGTACAGATATAAAAGAAGAAATTGTTACCAAAATGTAATCCATGCACTAATTTTATCATAGAAATTTGAGGAAAAGATAAACTTTATAATTCTGCATTTCCACTTTAGGGCTGTTTCATTGTCTAACTCCACAAATGAGAGTATTTCTTTCATCATAATCACCTGATTATTAACTACACATCCCCTGAGCAATTGAATTGCCAAATTAATAACTCTCACTATATAAAATTGATATAATGATTGTCTATCTTCTTATACAGTCCAAGCAGGCTGGCCTAAATTTTCTATCCCTTTTTTTTCTTTTTTACTTGTGGTTGCAGTGTTGTTGCAATATAAAACCTTTAATTGGAGGAAAAGGATATGATTAATAAGATATCACCATCAGGAATAGTCAATAAATCAGTGTTTTCTCTTGAAAATTCTGTAAAGCCATTTGCACACTTCACCTTTGTACATTTGTGTGGATGAATTGGGTAGCAGCACTCTTCCTGCCGGTTCTGTCCCAAGTTTGTTGGTCTGGATAATTATACCCCTCTGAAAAATGTATTTTCTTCCAGCTCTGTGTTTGTGCAGTGCCTAAATTAAAAACCCTCCCGTGCTTGCTTGAGGATAATATTTAATTCAGTAAAACTGATGTCTATGAACTGGAGAGAAGGCCCAACTTGGTGCCAAGCCCACAGGCTCGTGTGGAACTCAGGGGGGGAGATTCAAGTGGTGATTCTCAGGGCTCTGCAGATCTGCCCAGTGCAGTGAGATGCTGCTGTGTTTCTACCTTCATTTTCAAAAGGCTGATTTGCAAATTGCTGCTCTCTGAAAGCAGCTCCCTGCTAGCGCCGCACATAGATGGAGCTGCTGCTATTTACCCAACATATTGTCTTATAAATAATATTAATAAAATTACAGAGAGCTTATGTGGAGATTAAATGAGTTTCCCCACAGCAATATGAATATTGACTCTGGAAGGCTCCTCCTGCCAGGGCAGAAACCTGCAATTTTGTTACAGCCTCAGAGGTAAATACGGGTGTTTGAACAGTGCTCAGAAGGAATAATGAAGTGTTTTAGTGGCTCTGTGCTTCATTTCTGTAGATTCAACAATTTCTGTGGGTTCTGATCAGAGAGAGGAATGCTTTCTCCTGTTCAGAAAATATTCAGTGTTTAAAATGTGAGAATCCTGCTGCACTGAAGATTTACATGATAGGCTTCCATTGATATGGGATTCTTTCACATAAGAAAGTTTGAATTCATGTTAAACTTTGACTGATATAAATCCTGCTATCTTAAATATCTGTCAAAAAATGACAGAAACATTATGCAGGTAGAATCTGAATTTCTCTGGGAGGAAAAACCATCCCCAAAACAATTTCCTTCCTCCACCTAGAGGGAGCACAGAGTGGGAAGCAAAGGAGGAGGAGTGAGTGGAAGGGGCATTAATAAAGGAGACAGGAATTTCATTACTGTATTACACTAAACATGTGTAACAATCTTATGTAGCTAACTAAATCTGGTACAGAAAAATACACCACACAACCTGAAAGACACTGTCCTGATTTAGAGTGTAAAATTCTGATGTTTTAGGGTCGTTTTCATCCTTCAACTGGACACAGAAACCACGGGGAATGGGACAGAGTGGCTCATGGAATAAAGTAGAAAATGGTCAGAGGCAAGAAGAGGTTAAAAATAAGGAGAGCAGAAGAAGATCCAGTGAGGAGCTGGGCAGAGGGATGCAGGCACAGATTCTGGTGCAAAAGAGCATCTCTGCTGGCTCTGTGACCTTAGGCAGAACATTTCTCATTCCAGGGCTGCTTCAGCTACAGCTGGGGATTTCGGAATGTGAATTAGCTGATTTCAGAACGTGATCTCTTTCATGTCTGGACAGTTCTGTGTTCTCTGGCTCACTGTTCACACCCCCTGGGTCTTCTGAGGTAGGTAACTTGTGGTGCCTGGTTGGGAGGAAGATGAATTTGGGTCTGAAAGCTTTCAGAAACAAAAGAGAAAATGCTGCTGAGTGAAAGAGCTTTGTGTGGCCCTTATTCCCTGGTGTAGGACCAGGAATGTGTCTTAAACCTGGGTTTGGGATCCCCTGTTTGTTTTGGGGGCTCATCCTAGTGACAGAGGTGTGTGCTAGCAGTGTCAGACCTCAGGTACAGGTTCAGGATATGGGATCTGAGGGAATAGTTGTGCTGTGCCTTGTGTGTCAGGGTGTCAGCAGCTGAAGAGCACCTGGATAAGAGAAGTTCTTTCATTTTTCTGATCAAAAGGCATGGATATGAAGAAGCTTGTACAACTACAGTATGAGCCTCTCTTGTATTCTCAAACAGCATCTCTGTTCTATCCAGAGTGAAAATGCACCAATACTGTGACCAGAATTTGATTCTGAACCTCATTCTGTAAGATGATGCGTATGAGAGTGATCCTAGCCAGATAATAAATACGGGAGAACTATGTCAAATCATGTTTCAAAACTGATGCAGGTAGAAAATTGTATCATAATATATTACACATGTTGCACAAAACTAAAAAAAAATATTCCACTGAATTGCAGTGGGAATGTCCTTTGGCTGGAGCTCTGGGTGTCACTGTGCCCTGGTTAATGCTGACTTTCAGCTAGCATCCTAAAAATCAGGGCAGAAGAGTGATGAACACTACTTTTTGAGAATAGTTTTTTTCTCCCCAGATTAAGGGCTTCAAAAAGGAAAATGTATGTGGAAATGCTTAGCACCTCTATTGTTATTCCCTTTTCCTTGAACTCTGTTATTTTCAGTATTTTCAGAATCTTTTTCAGTCATTGTATCTTCAGCTTTTCTAAAGAATTCCTTATTCTGTCATTTCAGGAAATAACTCCCCCTGCCCCAAACCTACAATTTACCAGCTGTACTCAGCTACTGAGGAACAGACAGAAGCTTCCATTGCTAATCCCTGTTTGGAATTATTTATCTCTGGCACCTTCAAAAACTTTCCAGGGTCCTTAACGTTCAGCTGTGTGGCCACATTGCATTTCACATCCAAGAGCCTTTGGCCTATGGCTGGATGGGAGAGGGCTGCTCCAGCCAGGATGCTGCTGGAGATGTGGGTGCTCTCCTTGAGGCAGCTCTGACTGACACAGGATTTGATTAAATCCTACTGCCAAGCACACTCATTAGAATAAAACTGTTGATTTGCTCCATTGTGGCACTTCCATCCTTTATAAAGCTTGGTTGGAACTTTGTTCACTGGATCCTAAAGAGCTGTGTATCCTCATGAGGGCACAATTTGCTGCAATAGTTGATGTGGATAGCGCTCCTGTATTTAAATATTCAGAATGGAAATGTTTGTATGGGCATCAAGAAAATTTCCTGTGCACTTCAAACTGGAAGCAGAGACCAAACTATGCATTTGATTTACAGAGAGAAAGGAAAAAGAAAGCCCACCAGGCCCTGCAGCAATGATATGAGAATATTTGAACAGCCCTAGACCCTGAAGGGGATTGAACTCAAGAGCAGAGTTCTTTTTTCCCTCCTCTGATCCACAGCTGCTCTGCTGCAGCAGCTTTCCCTATCCTTGTGAGGAGCTGATCCCTTTGCTGCCTCCCAAAGTGGTGCACACAAAGTACCAGGAGCACGAGCTGGGTAAGAGGGCTGGATAAGTGATTAGGTGTTACAAGGGGAGTGTGAACTGTCTTGGCTCCAAAAATGTCCCTGGTTTGGGCGATCCTGCACTCGTAAGGCCAGCACCTGTGTATGTTGAACCCATTCTAATGCAAGGCAGACAGTCTATATTTCCAAAAAATATTTTTTTTTCCCAGAACACATTGTTTCCTGCTGCTTTATGGGCTGAAGGATGCAGCATCTTCACAGTCAAGTAAGATTTAACTTCTGATGTGTGCACAGCCCACCATGATTTTTGGAGATAGGGTTACTTGTGTACTCCCATATTGTCTAAGGAAGTCACAATATTTAACACTGTCTTCAAAACTGTCAGCAAGTACCTCCTGAACCTTCCTTACACAACATTATAACCTACTTTTTCAAAGCAAATCAACCTCTGAAGATGTTGGTAATGCCAGAATTCTGGATGTACCACAGCAGAGATTTCCACCTCCGCGTTCTCAGTTTGGCAGGAAAAGTATTCCCTAATTTGCTTGGTGTGATGAAAGCTGCCTCATCTCTTCTCCAGCCTTCTGAAACCAGTGTCTGTAAAAGAGCAAACCATGTTATGGGGCTTGAGATTCGGTGGTGACACGGGCCTGTTGGTTTGAAATGGTTTTTCATTTATATAGCTGTAATTACTGTCGGCCTGTACTTGTCTGGTACCAGCATTTTGCAAATGCTGTAACAAATGGCAGCAGTGAGAGGACTTTGTTCTTCATGAATTCAGCATCATGAGTCACATCCTGGGAGGTCCTGTAACATATAGATCATCTCATTGATGTCAGACTGAATAAATATGGATTTGCTGCACCCCTGGAGTGATAAGGGCAGCTAAAATCCCTGACTGCTTTAAATTGCACCTCATTTCTCCCAGGGATGGAGAATTTAATGAAATTGCTTAGCAGATGAAGCATTATAGAGATCCCTTTAGACAAAATGAATGGCTTTAGCTAATACTGTTCTTCTGAGATGGAAAGGAGCAAGTGTATCAAAAAGCATCATGTTTAATCTCATCATTTTCCTCTACTAAAGGCTTTCATGAGTTATTAGATGAAGCTATTTGGGTGGAAAACATGTACATAACAGATGAGTGTTTCACTCAAGTATGTTATTTAGGTTTTGAGAGGCACCATTACTTATGCTCCTGCCCAAAATGATGGATGCTCTCAAAGGGGTTAAGCTGAAGCCACAGTTACATGAATCACCCACAAAAATCCAATTGCATTGGAAATGGGGGAAATGCATGGAATGTGAGGATTCCCACAAACTTAAAAATATGAAAATAATCATCTGAGCATGTTTGTCTGTAGCACTGCAAGAGGCATTTCAGGGATAAGGAGAAAACACAACTTCCATGGAACAACAGCTGGGGAGATATCACAGAATACCCAGATATTTTTTGGCAGCTACAAAATCCACTTTTCTCTATTTAGCAAAGGTGATGTTTCTGCCATTATTACACCAAAGCTGGCAGCTCAGTGCCTTAGCCTTGCAGCTGCATCTCCTGCTGGTGACAAAGAGGAGTTGGTGGCTCGTGGCAGCAGAGGATGGATGTGAACTGCATGTGGGGACAGGGGGACATGGCCCAGCTGAGCTCAGCACGTTTGGCTGTGGCAGGGCTCACCAGCCCTGCCTGCACCCTGATGGAGGCAGCTGATTAACACAAGCCATTAGGAGTAGCTGCCGTGTTTGATTAATTCCATAACAGACTGAACAAAACATATGGGAGCGTGTGTGTGTGAAGATACAGACCTTGACAGAGGCTGGGTATAGATACTCTGGCTTTGACAGTCTGAAATCTATTAATGCTTTAATTAAAATGATCCGTGGAGCAGATGAGGAGTGCATCAGGACCGCTCTCACAGGAGAAGCAACACCAGGATGTGTATAAAGCAGCTGTGGTTCAGTTTCTGTTGTTTTCCAATGCTTGTTTTATGCTTTTATATGGATATGAAAATAAAATCTTTACAACTTTGTATATTCCCTTTAGCATAATCCTTCCCTTCTCCTCCCCTGCCCTTGCAACACCTGAATTCTTTTCAAGAGGAGAAAATTTTTCTATAAGTGATGGCAACTGAAGTAGATGAACCCACTGCTGCCTGAATATGCCAGAAGACAAATGGATAGAATCAAGTTTCATCTAGGATTTAAGACACCAGAATAATAACTCCCCTGCCTTTTTTGTGGTAGAACTATGAGCTATTCCTTCAGTGCTTCCTCATTACCTTTTCCAGGATTATACTGTCTACATGCTGCTATTATTTTGTGAAAAGAATTCTCCCTTCTCCCAACTTTTTTTGTAGTCATGTGTAAGTTGTGGTTCTGCTTTTAAGGCACTCAAGATTTGCACTTAAACCTATGTTGCATTTGAAGAGCCCAGGATTTATTCTCTTCTTTCCCCTCTGATCACGTCACTGGCTGGCTTGGTTAAAAGCTCTAATCTGGTATAAAAGCTAATTTTGTTTCATTGGTGATGACAAGAGTCATATTTGCAGGGGTTTGGTTATTGCATGACATCATTCTAGGACAACTTAAAATATATATCCTGACACAGATGTAGGTTGATGTCAGACAAGGGAGGTCAGAGACAGGGAGTGGGTGGCCTGAAACATTGACTTTTTGTTGTGGTTCCATCATCTAAAAGCAGAACATCTCCACCACCTCCTTCCACAGACTCTCACCACTCCAGTTCTTCCTTCTTCTTTCCACTTTCCATTTCCTTTAGAATGGCTGATTTTGTAGTATTGGACCATTAAATAATTCACATTTGCTCTCAACTTAAAATGTTTGCAAAATACACTAGGTCCAAGTATAGACAGAGCAGAGCTGGCAAAAGACAGAGCTGGATGTGATCTATCAGCCCTCTAATTTTCAGCAGATTCATAGAATGGCTTGGATTAGAAAGGACCTTAAAATTCACCTTGTTCCATTCCTCCTGTCTTGGGCAGGGACACATTCCACCAGACCAGGCTGCTCAGAGCAATATCAGCTAATGTGAGGTAGCAATCCTCTCCTGGTTTTATTCTAAGGAAAGGCAGGGTATTATTGTAGAGAATTCCTGTTTATTTTTAATGAATGAGATCCAGTTTTTGCATGCTATAGCTCTGGGGAGTAAGACAAGTATAAACAGTCTAACCAGAGGAGAAGAAAAAAAGTATTTTTGTTGCCCCAGGGAGATCCAAACGAAAATAGGACTTTTGAAATCTCAGGCAAAAAAAGCTGTACCTGATCCACCTTGGAATGACATCCTATATCAGGATTCATGTGGTTTTGCATAATTCCTCCTTTTATAATTTGGTTTTAGGACCCAATACCTTGGATTTACAACTCTCATAGCAGTCATGTGATTTTTTTGCTTTTTTTTTTTTGTTTTTAAAAAGAATGCTCTAGAACAGATTGATCTTTGCTGGTCTTCCACTGAGATCAGTGAAGTTATGCCATGAGGCCAAAAACTTTCTTTTACTGCATCATGATGTTAAAGAGCCTTTAAACTGTCAAACAAAAAAGACAAGCAAACAACAACAAAACCCCCAAAAACAAACAAATAAAAACCCCCAAAACCAAACCAAAACAAAAAAAACCCCCAAAATTCCAAGACAACAACAAAAAACCCAAGTATCCAACATTACAAATGAAATGTCCTGGGGTAGGAAGAGGATGGGAATATAGAAGAGCAATTATCTCTCCTGGCCTACCTTCTCTCAGGAAAATGTTAAAGAAATAACACCTCTCCTCCCAAAAAAATCCAACAGTGACAAATTGAAAACCTTGACCAAAACTGGCCACGGTATAGGAGCAGCTCAGGGAACACTCAGCACTTTGTTGTGCTTCAGTGTAAAATAAAGCCATCCCTGTATGAAGTGTGTGCACGATATAACGAAACAAAAAGATCTCTAGAAAAAAAAGATCAAGTGATTTGTGAGTAACAGCTCAGTTTTTAAAAATTTTAGAAAAATATCTGAGTCATTCTTGGTTTTGCCTGTCAATTCACTGGTGCAAGGAGACATTAAAATGATATTTATTATGAATTTGCTCTGTTTTCCCCAGCTGTTTAATTTTGTTTTGTCACTTCTTTGGCTTTTGTTACACTTTATCCCTCTTTTGCTGTTTGTTTCCAACTTTATGGCCAACTAAAATATGGGATTACTGCTGTGGGGATCCTGCACAGATGGTTCAAATCCTGGGCTGTGGATGAGGTGAGGGTTGAGGGGCGAGGGAGCCTTGCTTTTTGCTGAGGCACTCCAAGGAAGCTTCTCTCTCCTCCATCTGGACATCTGTAGTGCCAGCCCTTTTTCTCAGTCCTGGGGAGAGCAGGATGGGGAGCTGAGTCTCCTCCATGTGCTTCCCCCTTGGATTTCCTGTCTCCCCGCTGGCACCAGCACAACGCGCGGCTCTGCCTCCCTCCTTCAAAAGAACTCGCTGGGTTCTGCTGAGAGCCACCACCTCATGGGAGGGGAAGGCTTGGAACTGTATTTCTGCACATTTAACCTCCAAATTCTTGTGAATCAATCTTGCAGGACCAGCTGTCTGCTGTAAAAACCCCCTTTTCCAGCACACACAAGGCAAAGTCCATTCAATGTTGCATCCACGGGGCACTCGTGCTTCATAAAAACCATGGAAGTGCCTTTAGATAAGCAAAACAAACTCCCCACATGCCTTAATTTAAAAATCACGAGATTCATGCTGGTTTTTTGTACTGGGAAGGTTTGTTTATTTTGTGTGGCAAGCTGCTGAGATAAAGTCCTGTTGAGGAGGGAAGGAAAAATGTTTGGGTTTTATTTGTGCTGCAATTTTGCCTGCTGTTCTCAGTTATTATCTGCAAAGTTGTGAAATTCAGTTATATCATTTTAGTCATCTCTTGGCTGCGAGAAATGTGTAACTTGAAGAGATAAGGAATTATGAAATTGTTGAAAAGTTACGTATTCACCATATGAACGTTATGTTTTTATACAATTTCTGCTGACTTTTCTTTTGCAGCCAGACATACACTGAGTTTTATAGGGTTTTCAGAGATGTTGATTAACATTTCTTTAAATGTTAAAACAAAAATAATAAGAGAGGATCCTGAAGAGTTTCTGAAAGAGCAAAGGAAGCCCTAGAAATGGCCTTTATTTCCTCTTAGATGCTGCAATCTTGCTGAAGTCACTGAGCAGTTTGGCTTCCACAGACTCATGGAGGAAAAGCACTATACAAAGTGATGAGCATTAACCCAAGTGTGGCCTGAGAAAACACCAAAATTATCTTGAAAGCACCCTGCCATTTTTTTGCTTGGTAAGATTTTGGAGGAAATATTTTTCCAGTGCTGAACCATCACATTCTTTATTCTAAAAGGGCTTGTTGGAGGGCAGGGAATGGGCTCTTCTGCTGTCTGTGTGGCTATAGCTGCAAAATGCCTGCATGTTGCACCACCGGCCAGTGAGCTGTTTGGAAAAAACTATCAGGAAATAATGTCTGTCAGGAAAATAAAACAAATTGCAGCTGTGCATAACAATGTAATGCCTCAGAATTTAATTATGAGGCAAAATTCCTCCCTGTTCTTGTCCTTGCATTGTTCATTGCCATTGTTATTGCAAATGCTGGAGTAGGATGGAGCAAATGGCTCTGGGTTTTTGTTCATATGGAAGTTTTATATATTTATATATTTTATATTTTATATGGAAGTTATATTTTGCATTTTTATGATTCTTCCTCTACAGGATGGGTACTATCTATGGCGTGTAGTTGAAGCCATAGCAAGGGGTTCTGTGGCAATATCAGTCCAAGACTATTGATCCTGCCCCAGTTTGTCTCTGCTCCAGGGCAGTAACCTGCAACCCCTCAATATTTGCTTCCATTTTAAGCCAGAGTGGTGCCCAGAACCCAATTTAACTCCCAAAAATGCTGTGCCAGGTAAGATGGACTGGTAGTCAGTCAAAATCAAGAAGATGTCAAGGCCATTAACCCTTCTTATCCACCCAGCATTTCTTGATATGAAACAACAAGCTGAAGGAGCTATTTCATAACTATGTTGATCATTAATAATATTCACAGCTGCATTTAATGCAAAATGAAGCCACTGTCATGTACAAACCCTATTTAAAGGGCAGGCAGAGACGTGGAGCAGCTGAGAGCCTGCTGCCGGCCTTCTGTGTCAAGAGGAACTGCACTGGCAGCAGTCAGAAGAGATGGCTCACATATGGCAGTAAATCAACAATGATTCAGTCAGCAACCTCTCCAGAAAATATTGTGGGGCAAAAACACAGGGTTTAGATAAATAGTGTCACACAAATATCCACTGTCCGTGCATTACACAGATTTACCAGCCAGTACTTGGCTGACTGCAGCCTAACTTAGTCTGATTTTTAGACAATGGATTTTGTTCTTTTCGCAAATTGGATAATAATATAATAGCAAAAATCACTTTTAAAACTCAGAGTTCTACATGTAAAAAGTATTGTGCGTATCTGGAAATCATTGCACTGGAAGCACTGAAAGGATACGAATGCCAGAGAGTCTGAAATGTGAACTTCCAGCAACTTCTCCTGTGAGTACTGAGAACATTTTTCCTCTTTTTTTCCTTGGCTTTTGGTGATTTTTAGTGCTTCCATGAACTCCAGGCTGAGCCTGCCTAAGTGGTGGGCAGGTGTAACTTCTCAGGGCTCCAATGGGGAATAGCACAACCATTAATCACAGAGCAGGAGCCCTGGGCAGGGAGTCAGAGTGCATTGGCTGCCAAGCACTTCCCTGCAGATTACTTGATAATGATATTAAGATTGATCACATAGTGCTGATCTTTTAGGTGATGGGAGCTGACCCACTTTTAAAGGGGGATAATTTGCAATTTCACCGTACCAGAGAAAATGTAATGCAATTTACTAACAGGATTCCAAACATGCATAACCTTAACCCTGTTTTGGGAAGAAAGTATGACCAATTCACTTTGTCAAGCCCCTTTTCTACAGGGAAGGATCCTTTACTGCAGAGGTTTTCAGGTATTATCATTATTATTATTAGTACTATTTTATTATTACACTGAAGACATACATAGTGAACAAGGAAGGTGTAAAGACCAGAGAACAATGCCTGATCCAACCCACTCCCTGACAGGCAAAAAATGTGGGAAAATAAATGGTTGACAATCCTTTACAAACGAATTCTCCCTGCTAAATCTTAATTCCCTGCTACAATGCCTGGTGGGGTGTAAAAATTAATTGTGAGCAAACCAATACCTGATCACCTGAGAGACCTTTTCCAACATAAACAATTCTATGTTTCTATGTTCACTTAATGAATTCTTGAAACACCTGAACAATCCTACATATGACTTAAATTGGTACCATCACAGAAAATTTTAGATTAATGCTCGTATCGATCAGCAACTAGATTTTGAAGTTGGAAAGTGTTAAGGAGAAAGAGTTGATGGTAATTTCTAGTAGTCATAGCAACCTAGTTCTTGCTTTTGTAACATTTTGGTCTTACAGGCTTTGAGGGGAGGGAAGAGTGAACAGGTTTTGTTGTATCACAAGCAAAGTTTGCTGTGCTGACACTGTGCTTTGCTCTGGCTTTTCTGTAGTTCTGTCACCCAGTTCCCAATTGCTCCAACAGAATCCCTTCATGCCAGCAGGAGTAGCTCAGGGAAAACGATGGACCTAAAGGAGCAGTTTGAAAACTGAGGGCTGAGCAATTTCCTGTTGTTTATGGGATTGGTTCGAGAGGCCTAGCTCTTCCAAAATCCCCAGCAAGAGGTTTCAGAGGCCTGAACTGTTGTTGCAGGGATGTTCTGTGCACCACACACCTAAAGATTCAGCGTGGCTGTGCTGGTGGTTTTTACACTTTGGGCTCCTACACGAAGGTGACTTTGCTGCAGAATGCTGCCTTAATTCAAAGAGAAACCTTGCTCTCGAGGGATGGTGGCACTTTGGAGTGTGAAAGGGGTCAGTATAAAGTCAGGGCAGGAGTCTGAGGGGCTGCCTTGCCTCGAGCCCCATCAGCTTTGGCACCGTCCCATCAGCTCTCTGTGCCCAGCATGCCTGGCTTTGTGTGGCTGAGCCCAAAAACATCGATGCCAAAAGGGCTCTGCTGTTCCATGGGGAGCTCTGCCTGCTGCTGCTCATCTCCCAGCACTGCCTGAGCCTCTGGTGGAGCGTGGGAGGCTGAGGAAGAGCGAAGCAACCTGTGCTGGAGATCTGCTCCACTGCTGCCGCCTGCAGCCAAGCTGCAGCAGCTCAGGGGCTTCCAGCCTGGGCTGGACACTCGGATTGTGGGGTTTGTCTGCACATCTCTCTCCTGGAAACAGCTTCAAGCTTTGTTTGAAGGAATTCAAGGTATTAATTGCCATTAATTTTTCCTGGAATGAATTAAACGCACAAATGGTGCATCTTGACAGGTATAACTGGGTTGTTGTTCCCACTTAGAGAAGGTGCTCTGGGTTTGGTCACCCCAGAAATGCAAAGCTCTAAAACTTCTTCAGAAAGGCAAACTATTAATTAGGAATGAATTTAAAATTATAGAAAGTCGAAATACCAAGCTCCAGACCTGTTTTTTGTTTGTTGTTGTGTGTTTGGTTTTTTTAATAGTACTTTAGAATAAATGCAGAACTTCATTTTATAGCAATGCAAAAGAAAGCAAATTCTGTGATTCAGACCAATTTCCCAGGGTCCTCTTACCCCTACAACAAAAGAATTTAGGGAAGTACAGCTCTGCTTAAAAATTATTACTTTAACAACTTTGCCCTTCTTGAAGTGTGGTAGGCAGGATGCTCTCTGTCAGCCAGTGCACACCATACATTTTCAGCTAATTGCCTAAATATAAATTGAAAAGAGAAATCTTGGTAAGAAATCTACTATTTTAAAGGAATATTGGATTGGCTGGCAGTTATATTTTATACTTTAAACTCTAAAATAGAAAAATCAGCTTTTTTATAGTTCTTAGAATAAAAATGAAGTAGAAGGAGTTTTCTTTGAGTACTGTGTGTTGTAATCACCAGTGAAAATTTGTATCTTAATTATCAGAGCAGTGTCTTTTACAAATTAGAATTAGTTTGTCAAGAGGTACTTGGAATGATATGAGTTGCTCTTTTTGAAAATTGGAATTTTTTTCCTGATTGACAAAAATTGGAAAAAATTATTTAATAATTTATCTTTTTTGATAAAGAGCTGGAAATGTTCTGCTTTGTTAGGTGACTCATGCTGAAACCTTTTCTAAATGACATCAAAATAGACAAGGCTGTTGTCTTCTTGACTTGTAAAACCATTCTAATTTTAAAATGTACTTTATTGTGAATAAAGAGAAAAGGCTGTTTTAAAATAGTTAGCTCATGTGAAATTAAATAATACATTTAAACATTTTAATTTCAGCTCCAACAAAAATATTTCTAAATTGTTACTCCCATATGAGTCTTTTAAAAAGTTATGTTTAACCTCCAAAAGGATTAAAATTTTAAGGTTTATTTTCCCTTCTCTGATTCAGAGCTACAAAACTTTCAGGGGACACTGAACCTGTCCTAAGGCTGCAATCTCTGCTGGGACACAGCCCAGCCTTTGGTCCATCATAGTTTGATTCCAGCTGGGGTGTTTTTTGATGGAATGCATCCTAGCATGTGCTGCAAATCCTGCTTGTGGGAGAGCAGGGAACTGATGCTGCCTGCATGGCTTGGGAAATGGCTCTGGGCATGACCTGGATGAAATGAGTATTGCAGATTTTCTTAGTTTTGAATTGTTGATGATAAATGGCAAACGGCGCTTTGCCATTTGTAAATGGTGTGGAGATCATTGCACGTGACACAATAATTCTTCTTGGGTGGCTCTCCACAAAGACAATGCTTCCTAAAGTCTTTTCAAGAAGGAAAAAGAAAAAAAACCAAAACAAAAAACCAGCAACTTTCAATACCTGTAAGCTCTGCTTTATCTGAGCACAGAAGAGATTTTGTGTAGGTAGAACTCTGAGATGGAGCTGCCCATTGCACTCAAATTAAGCAGGAGAAGGCTGAGACTGCATTTCTGTGCACGGGCTGTAGCAAGTTGTCCAGCTTTCTTAGCAGTTCTAAACGGTTTCCACCTCAAAAATGCTTCTCTTTATACAACACCAGGGAATAAAATAATGTCAGCACAACTATAAGAGGTGCTTTGCTGTCTCAGTACAGGAAACCTTGCCCGAGAAGACACTAGGCACCAAAGTGACCTCTGATTCACTGTGGCCTCAAAATCCCATCTGTAATCCTAACCCTGAGCTCAGCCGAGATGTTTTCCTCTTTTCCAGCCCTCGGGAATCCTGGCTAGAGCCCCCAGCACCACTGGGTCACCAGTTTGTATTTTGTTTTATATTTTGTTATTTTTTGGGTTTGTTTTTTTTTTTTTTTACCCACACACAGTCATCTGTGTTGGCTTCCAGTGCCATCTAGTGGGATTTCTCCAGTAAAGACATTTCAAACCTTTTTGTGCGTGAATGCATTGGTTCCTCTCTGTACACTGCTGTGTCCTCCAAGAATGATCCCGTCACAGATATTAATCCTCATTTCTGAGCGTTTAAACTGGAAGTTGAAACGTAGCAAGAAAGTATAGAACTGTTAGTTTGCAGGTAGATTGATTGAGAAAAGTTTCTTTTCCTTCAGTGAAAGCATTTGAGAAAGAGTGCAGATATTTTGCTTTTTATAAATAGTACAGCTACTTGTTTGCTCTGGGGACACTGCTTCTGTACCTGTGCACCTTGCTTTCTGCCTATCTTTTTATGTAAGAACTATAAAATTATGCTTTACCATTCATAAACTTTTATGCACTTTGAAATCTTGACATAGACCATTTTTAATTTTTTTTACTTATAACCTAACTCCATGTTTTCTAGACACTACTTTGGTTCCCTCACTGCCCAAGTGTTCTTAAGGATACTGTACGTAAAAACTTCTTTTTTTTTTTTTTCCCTTTTAACTTCTGACTTATGTGGCTAAAGTAATATGTGATACCTCAAGGTTTACTGGTGAAGTGTGGGATCTGTTATTGATGTTTTTATCAGCTGTTGGCCCAGATCCCTTGGCTCAAGGCTTATGAAGAAGTTTAAATCCTAACCCCAGCCCCATTAGTTGTATCTGGAGAGGTTACTTAAGGGGAATTTATTGAAGTGCCACTGCTACTCCTGTATATTCTCCTTGTAATATCACAATATTTTTGGCAGCATCAGTAGGAAGGAGAGCATTGCTTGGAAAGATTCTGTGATAGAGCCATCTTTGCAATTTTTGCTTTATATGCACGTGCTCTCTCTCTTCAGATAATAAGACATTTTGGACACAGCTGGTTTGGTACACCCTGAGCTGCTTTGGGGTGCTTTTTGCACTTGGGTCATGGTGGGTGAGGGTTTAAGGCTCTTGGTCTTTCTTTGAAATGTATATAAAACACATAATTTAAAAGACCTGTCTCAAAAGACCCTGCCGTGAAAAGGAAGCAAACTGTGAGTTATGAGAGGCTTAATTTCTGCTCCTTGTGCAAATGTGGCACTTACACAGACTCAGTGCTGTTTGCTACTGATGGCAGAGTAACAGAGGCCCCTGAGGGCTCCAGTGAGGATGACAATGCAGAGCTCCCAGCAATAAGATTTAAGGTGCATTGGGACATCCAGACCACATGTGAAAACTGTCATTGCCTGCTGGGCAGCCAATGTGCCCATCAGTTATGGCACAAACTGCTCTGTCTTTTGGAAAGCAGGGCAGACAGAACCCAGGGCCATTCAACTCAATATAATTGCTTTGTTTTGCACAACACTATGAGCAGTGGATGAGTCCTGTGGTTGGAAGTGTTGCAACAAAAGTATTAAATGAGTTTGCACGTGGAGCAAAGAACACACAAGTGCCTTAAATGTGATAGCAAGGGGTTTAGGGATTTTAGCATTTTTCAATTACTACCTCCAGCTTCCCCTCAGCCTGGTTACACTTCAGTTTTAGGATAGATGGGTTTTTTGTGAACACACTGACCACTTCCATCTGGCTGCAAATGTTACAGACAATTGGATTTCTAGAGCAGAAGCATTGCTGTGTGGCCCCCCTCACCTCCGTGATTTGTGAGTAATTATCAGTGGCATTCTCAGACCCATAGTGTCCCAAAAGTTTTCCAGTAGCACAAAAGATCAGTTGAAAGTTTCACAAAATCTCAGACTTTCTGAGAGTTTATTTTTAATGATCTTTCCTTTCACGTACCACCAGGCTTTAAAATGTTTTCTTTTAAATAGTTTCTCTTTTATTAAAAACCAACAACAGCAACAAAACCCGCATGAGAGTAATACACAAATACATTATGTGATGTTCCTAAGTTTCCCTGTGATTTCAAAAGAACAACAAACTGTTTGACAAAGACCTGGATGCAAACAAATTCCAAGTAGAGAGAACGACTGGTTCTGGTAAAATCCACTCACTCTTGATATCCTGTTACCTTGAACAGGAGTAAAATGTAAATTAGAACATGACTTGACTCATATTAATAAATTCTTTTTGGTGTACATAATCATATTAGTTGAACAGAATCTCATACAAGTGAAAAATTCATAGTAAAGATGTCTTTATTCCAAAATAATAATAATAATAATAATAATAATAATAATAATGTGTTAGGCAGACAGCTACAAAACATCTACACAAGACTTTGGTAAGAAATGTTCATGGTAGCTTTTTTTATAATTCCACAGCAAATAAAAACAATAAAGGAAATCTAAAAATGCAATCAAACAAAACTTTGTTTAACTCATATGTCTCACAAGCAGAGTCCTACTGTACATTTGTTAAGCCCCTAACTTTTCTTTTTTATTATGTGTAAAGATTCTATTTTTTGTATATTAGAAAAAAAACATACACACAAAGCTAAGATCTGGTGTTGAGGTCTACAAAACTGGTGTGACATCTGTGCTTTGAGTTCAGCAGGATTATTCAGGACATCAGAACAATAATAGTTCTTATTTTTATTGACCGATAACCAGTGCCTATTACACTACTAGAAAGTTTACAGTAACAATGCAAGACTCCTACATATTCT
>JAWWMU010000237.1:6049088-6068015 GCA_035048155.1 Cinnycerthia olivascens | reverse complement strand
TCTCTTCTCTTCTCTTCTCTTCTCTTCTCTTCTCTTCTCTTCTCTTCTCTTCTGAGTCTCCTCTCTTCTCTCGAGTCTCCTCTCTTCTCTCCTTGAGTCTCCTTGAGTCTCCTTGAGTCTCCTCTCCTTGAGTCTTCTCTCTCCTCTCTCCTCTCTCCTCTCTCCTCTCTCCTCTCTTCTCTCTTCTCTCTTCTCTCTCTTCTCTCTTCTCTCCTCTCTCTTCTCTCTTCTCTCTTCTCTCTTCTCTCCTCTCTCTTCTCTCTTCCTTCCTCCACTTCCTTCCTGAGCAGAGATTTTCCAAATGCATACAAATTTGACAAACCCTTCTAAGGAATATGGATACAAACTTGAGCAACAGTTGTTTAACATTGCCTAGCATCCAAACTCCAGTGTCCTTCCTGAGTTGCTGTAATTGAGGGGAAATCTTGGACTAATCTAAGGCACCACCCATAACTGCTACCCAGGTGTAGGGAGAGACACAGACTGGGTTTATACATGAGAAAACTTTGGGGGTTTTGTTAGCTTTTCAATAATCTGACAAATTTCAGCTGTTTCCAGTATCCACATAAATGACAGATTTATGGAGCTGGCAGTAACCTAAATTCTTCCTGCATCCCTCAGCAACACATCTGGCTCAAATGCCCTAAGACTGCACTGTGGATCTCCATGAAGGAAAGCAGTGCAAAAATGTATTCAGAACACCCTAAACCCAACTTTTTTTCATTCTTGTATTGTCAACACTTTGGATAAAATAGGAACTTGGACCTCCTTTTTTCTCTATAAAAATTTTAGAAAGTGTTCTTCTGCAGCAGGTTGAGTGTCTGGTAAAGCCCACAGGAAAGTCTAAAGTACAGATAACTTCTGAATTTTCTGCAAGAGACAAAAGTATCCCTTTTCCTTCCTCTGCACAAATAAATGCCTAAATCCAGTGGCAAATGAGAGTTGCAGAGCAAATCTCGACCATTTGGGAAGTGCCAGGTGAGAGCCTTGAGAGCCCCAGAGGGCAGGGGAACCCTCCTTTCCTTGGCTGAAGCACAGAGAACTTTCCCCCACTGAGCCTGAGCACCCTGCTGGCAATTCCTGTCACCCAGCCCAGAGTGAGGCAAGTACCAGGCAGCATCCTGCATCCTAATGTTTTCCATTTTCTTTATTTCTAGCCAATTTTATTTTTGTGAGCGGGATTAAGATCTCCAGCTGTAGGGATACCATTTACTGAGCAGTGTAAGAAATGGAGAGCAGGGTAAGAAAATGGTCTTTTTTTTTTCCTCTCCATTTTTGTGTGTTTGTGTTTTGTGGTGTTTTTATTGGTTTATTTTTTTTTTCTTCCCCCTTTTAAGGCTGAAAGAGCACAAACATGGTTTTGCTTCACAATTTTTCTCCCTAAGTGACAACCTAGTAGCTATCACTGCCGGGGGTGGGGGTTAAGGAAGGCTTTGACAAACCAACAGAAAACTCAGCTTGCTGCAAGACACATTTTTGAGTGTTGAATCAATATTGTTGTGTTCTGCTGAGGTCCATGAGAAAGGTAAGAGAGCATGCATAAGGAAGGTGGTTGTGTAGAGCTGCTGAACGAAAAATAGCAAAAATTATATTTGGCAGAATAAAACTTTGTGCCTACTTTTGGTTTAATATTTGATTAGCAAAGCAAAAGGAGTGATTGGCAAGTAAAAGAAGAAGCAAAAGGCAGCCTGAGCATCTACTCTTTTTTTTGGGGGGGTAATAAGACCCAAATATAGGGTTGAGATTTTACCCCCTTTTGAAATTAAATTCTAATTCAGGCAGTGTTACAGATTATATGCAGGGAGAAAAAATCTGATATATACCAAGGACTGAACAACTATATGGAGAGTAAGATTTTTGGAAATAGCTTAGACCACTCCAGATTTTTCACAGAGCTGTGTTAAGGTATAATCACCATAACCCCTTTCCTAGAGTCTGGATCCCAGATTGATTTGAGTGTACCAGGATAGGATTTCACTTCTGCCCAGGATGATGCAGCAACCTTTTCAAATAGGAAGGAAAACGTGGAAACAGAGAAACCATTTTGAGTCTGATCAGAGGCAGAGGGTTGAAAGCACTGTGGACCACATTGCCACTGCTTTCATCTTAGTGGTCCTGATGATTGGAAAACAGATTTTTTTTTTTTTTTATTAAGAGTTTAGCTCATGGTCATGATTTACATGACCATGAAAATGGAATATTTTCAGAAATACTAAATGGACTTTCCATTCTACCTCTAGTAAGCAAAAGTAGCATCCTTCTTTTTTTTAGAGACTTGCACTGCATCACATCTACAATTTCCAGGATGAACATTCCTATTTACTCATATTTAGAACCTTTTGCTGTTGACACAAATAACAACATGAGTGTGGAAACACACTTCACACCCTTGAACTTGCTACCAGCAGCACCTACACAACATCTGTTTTATTGAACACACTTTAGAGTCAGAGCACCCTGAAAAGTGAAGTGGCTTCAAAGAAAAGAAAGGAAGAGAATTAAGATCTCAAACTGAATAGGAAATACTTTTAGGAGTCTGCAACTAACAGAACAAATTAGATGACATATTTTAGATGTGGTGTTACTGAGAAAACCATTTATGAAGTGATGGAGATTTCTATCACTGCATGGACAACAAAGGTTTGTGCACAGAGATCAACACCTGAACATAAAACCAGAATTCCATGTTGCACAGAAGGAGGAGGAGAATCTTCAGTCCTGATTACATGCAGGGCAGGTAAGCACTTTAGCTAATGTGTAATTTTAACATGTGTACGTCCCAAAAGGTCCAGGGAAAGGAAAGCTACAGCAACATGAGCACTCAATCAATGAAATCTGATCGACACTCATATAAAATTTGAAAAGCACATTAATTTCAAGCTGTTGGTTTCTCTGAGCACCAAAAAAGAGGAAGTGACAGTAGGAGTTTGGTTATATTTTATAAGGAAAGAATTAAGACAGACAGAAAACTTCTTACACATTTAGCATTTGTACTACAAAACCCTCTGCATAAAAACATCTTTACCTTGCTATGCGTCAGCTTTTAAAATGAGAATGTTGCTATAACCAGTTAAAAGGGGTGGATATGGTGTTGTATATTGAACTAGGGGATTATATCATTACCACTGGCATTTAAACCACACATCAGAGCAAATTCTGCTCTAAAATATCATTAATCTGAGTGTTTTTAGAAAGCATTACAAAAGGTAGAGACTTTGTGCATGCATGACAGGCATTTTCATACTGTCCCCTAAGCATGCCTGGATTGCTACTGTAGATAATAATGATATATTTGTTCATTAACACATCAGCTATTTGATTTAATGCCTTCTTTCGTTGACAGGCATACCTTAATGACATCATTAACAAATGTGAGCAGGTTTTCTACACTGCAATAAAACCTCAGGTGCCTCAAGTTAGGACTGCAGTTTCTGAAAGTGTGGATTTTTTTGTGTCCTTAGCAGGTGTGCTTATGGTGCTGGCAATATTTACTCCTGCTTAGAAGAGCTTTATGCCCCTGTTCAGATTATTTACTATACATTTACAATCAAACCATGTTTCAGGAGTCACTGGGCAGATTCGGGAAATTTCTCTTTGTTTCCCAGGAGCTTTGGGGCTACAAATTGTCTGCCTGGAGTAATTACAGCTGTGTTTACAAGGGAAATCCCAGGGGGTGCTGTAAGAACACTGCTGCTTTGTATCTGTCTCCTTTTTCACCTGGCTGGTCCAAACCCTGCTTGGCCTGAGAAACAGCCATGGCAGAGCAGCTCCTCAGCCTGGCAGGAGAACCAGGAGAGCCTGAACTCTGACCCCCTCCTCCCCCCCTAACAAAATCAGATAAACAGCACAGATCTGGTCATGATCTGCTCAGCAATGAACTCTGATGTGCTACCAGCTCAACTCCTTCTGAGTATTAGATTCCAGCAAACATCTCCTTTTCACAAAAGATGCCGTGAGGCTGTTGATTGGAATACCTAAAAAATGTGGAAACTCCTTCAAAATCCTTTGAAGAATTTTAAAGTAATACTGTCCTACTTCTCAGAACTATTTACTTTGAAAATACCTTAAAATGGGAATTGCATTTTGCATTTCCCCAGTCCCAGTGTAACGTCTGAAGATGCCCAGCACCTTAATTAATAAAATGCACATTCCAGTTCGTCCAGCATCCCTCTCCATCCAAGGTTCACATGCCTTTCAGTGTCAGGAGATGGGAACTAGAGTAAATGTTTATCATTTCATTGATAACAACATGCAGAGGGGTAACAATTAGCAGGTTGAAATTTTGCAAATAGAAATTGAAATGGCAAATCATCCCAGTTACCCAGTGAGTATTTACACAAGAATGAGGAGGCAGGATTAGTGAGTACACGTGGAATTACACAGAGATGATGCTGACGTGATCACTCACCACATTATAAAGGGAAATTATTTTGGCTCAAGGGAAGACAGCAGATGGTTGGGAAATAATCATACAACTGTAACTACCAATGGGAGGAACATGTAGAGAAAAAAAGCAAGGAATGAGATGTCTGCAGAATGGGATGAGGAAGTTTGATTTAACTGGATGGCCATTAATTTCCACGAACAATGAGTATAAAGTTCTTACAGGGATTGTTCTTAGTCAATTCTTTTCTATGCTTTAATACTTAACTTTTTTCCTTGCCTAGTGACTCTTGAATTTTAAGTAGAAAGTATACGGTGACAGAAAATGGAGCTGCCATATGTGCTTGCTCTGACAAAAAAAAAATTTCTTTTCCAACAAATACATATGTTCTTACCTAGAACTTTTTTCCTTAAGATTGGATTATGAATTTCTTAACGTGGGTGTCAGACCATCTGTCGGACAATGAAGTTTCCCTAGGTCTCAGTAATATCCATTACATTTAAGACAATTCTTTTTTTTTTAAGTGTGATGTAGTTTTTTGATTTTTTTTTAGTCAAGGCTTAATAAATGTATATAACTCTAAGTGGCACTCAGTTGACATAGGTTCAGGTGACAGGGTACTTCACAATACCATGGGAATATCAAGAGAGGCAGAAATTTGTTGCCTTGAGCTGCTAAAACACAACTCAGCAGTCTTTTGTCCTGATGTCTGGGAAAAGAGATTTTTCCTCATTTAAACAGAGCTCTAAAGACATTAAAATAGAGCAACCAAGTCATGAGGGAAGCATATGTTGTTGGATTCACTCATTCCTGTTAAGTTCCTGAAGTATCAATAAATTGGAAATTCATATGATTAAAGATTTTATCTTACATTAATTATCCAAATATATACATGCACTTTGAGCCCAATCTCACCCTGTCTCAAATGAAAGCACCTGCTATTCTATATGGATTTTTAAAATATGTGATATCACTGAGATATATCTTCTGAGATTTTTGGGTTTTGTGTGACAAATATGTCTACTTTCTGGAAAAAAATAGAATTTATATTTAAAGAAACCCGAAAACACTAAATAGAATTTATTTTTTCAAAGTGAAAGAAAGAAATTATCCATTTTGGTCCAATTCTTGCATGAAAGCTTCCATTTTGAAGAGAAAGCCTTTTAACAAGAGTGCTTGGATTAGGTTTGCTGATGGATAATCTGTTCATTCATTGACAACTTCTCCTGCACCCATCTGTCAGGAGTTCAGGGACACAACTAAACCTTCCAAAGTCAGGCAGGTGGGGATCACCTGAGAGTTTGGGGTCTGCAGGACAGGACACCAGCAGTGTGAAGAAATGAGATGCAGCAGGGAAGGGAAGATGTAGCACAGGAAATTTTCTGACCATTAGCCAGATGCAGAGCTGGAGCAATTAGAACTATTTCACAGCTCCAGAGAAATTTATGTATTTTTCTTCATGTTATCAAAAGTCACAGCTGACTTTTCCCCTGTATTTTGGTTTTTTATATTGGATTGTCCTTTCTGCATTACTGTTTCTGATTAGATTAGGGGTTAGGATTCTATTTTTGACAGCATTAAACTTCACTGGATGAATCCCAGTTATCTATGAAATCATAAAAGGAGAAAATAGCTGAGCCAGACACATCATTGTGTTGCCATAGAAACACAAGACTCTGTCTGGCCTGCTCATTCCTGTCATTTTGTACACAAAACTTCCAAACTTTGAAAATGTTTCCTGGTACTATAATGTCCTTTTGGGGAAGCAAACTTCATTTCCAGCAGGATTGGCAGATCCTGGCTCTAGCCCCATTTTAGGGTAGACAGCACAATGTGACAGTGGGAGATGACAAGACAGATAAGGATTCCTGGGGAAAAAAGACTCTCCAGAGATTTACAGAAATAAAAAGTAAAGACACAGGCTGTAGTGGCACCATTGAAACAAAACGTTGCCTTGCAAGAATAAAAGTAGCTTCTTTATAGGACAACATATCTGGGGGAAAGTGACAGGAATCTTTGCAGGCCATCATTATATTAAATTCCTGGGTTTCATGTCATGAAACAACTCAAGTCAATATGACTTTTAATGCTCCAATTGTACATCCACATTCATAAAAGATTTCATTAGAAAGACCAGAGCTACAAGAACATCATATTTTCATTTTTTTTTTACGTATCTTTTGGCAGGAGTGGGTGCCATAGAATGACTAGAAAGTTCTGGGAGCATGAATTGTTCCTTCCAAAGTTTGTGTCAAACTAGATCTACTGAAAGATAGTAGATCTTTCTGAAGCCAGAAATATTATTTTTTTTAAAGATTACACTCCTGTTCCCTTCTGAGGAGTTGACTCTGAAACCTGAGTTTTTAAAAGACAAAGTATTTTCATAATGACTGCATAACACCTGGTGAGGAAGCATTCTAACCACACAGTTACGACAAAAGATCTCATCCAAAAATTGAGTACATAAATCTGAACAAGATTTTTGTTTTAGTTTAAGTACTATTTTTTTTCTTTTATATAGAATGCATTTTTCCTCTGATAAATGGCTTCTTTATGCCTTTGTTATATTTCTGAGAATGCCTTTATTTTAAAGAAATTAGTTTCTGAGGAAATCAGCTTGAATTTAACCATTAATTTTAGTTTCAGGGCTTCAAGTTTGGTTTTTTTTTTACTTGTAATTGATGAAAGGAAAACATCATTATTGTGATAAAGAATGGGGTTTTCACATTTACATCTGTATATGCATTTTACAGATTCAGGTCCTGATTATGTCTTGCGAGGGAAATTCAGCTGTGATATAGAGTTCAAAAGCCAATTCACATGTGCTGCTTTCTTCCACTTCTTCCTGCAGTTTCACCAAAATAGTTCACTTTTAAATATTAGAAATTGTTTTCCCTTCCTGAAAGCTTCAATCCAAAAATGTCTCCCACATCAGTCTGAGCTCTGAATTCTGTTTTAGTTCTCACTGCATTTCTGGGGATTTCACAGTGGCCTCTGCAGAATCTGTGTTCATCCTTTTATGGCATCTCAGATAAGGTCAGGGTCTGAAGGAAAAATGAGCTACCAGATGTTACCGAGCAATCACAGGAACACTGAGATTTCTGTGCATTCATTAGACTTGGTCACATTTGGAGGAGTTTTTCAACTCATTGATTGTCAAGTCATTTTTCTGAAGGATGGCAACACAAAACCTCAATCAATAAACAGCTATTAGAACATTCTAAACACAAGTAAAACATTGTATTTTCCTCCAGCCTCCAGCTTGGCATGAAAATTTTAATCTGCATACTTAGCATGCAGGGGTTTAAGTTTAGACAAGGCACACCTCACACAAAATCTTTTTAAAATATTCCTAGAGTGCCTGTTGAAGGGGAAATATGGTCCGAACTATACAACATCACTACTTTTATTTATGTAATAGCATAGCTGGAGTTGGAGAAAGCCACTTAGGGAATTTTAAAAATACTTTCAAGCATCTCAAAATTTAAATCAACTCATCTATCAAGACAAAAGCATATCATAACTCTTCAGGAAAAAAAAAATAAAAGGTATTATTTTTTAGGATAACATAAATCCAATGGAGTGTCAAATATAACCACATTTCACTCATTACAATGGCGAGCCACTGAGAATGAATTTGCAGCTCAGACAATTCATCAGCCTATTCCTCATTTCAATTCATCATGCCTTAGCTGCCAGCAGTTTTATTTCCTTTCAGTTTTCGTTGTTCGCGATGGCTCATTATCAATGAGATGGGCTTGTGCAAATGTCATTATTGCTTTGCTGCAAGTTTTGCCTCCCTGGATGCAGCTGCTGCTGATGGGAACGATGTTATTGTGAATTCAGAGCAGGTCAGGCACTGCAGTGATGCTGCTCTAATGGCAATCACTGGTTTGGGGGTTTTGGCTGACTTCCCAGCCATGTGCCAAGTAAGGCTCACACCACTGTGCTCAGAGACTTTTTGCTGCTGCAATTAACAACATAAATATTTTTGCCCCCAAGAATCCCTAAAAGTTCACTAAAGTTTGTTTCAGGCAATAGTTGTGTTCTAAGGTAGCACTGTATTTATATTTTAGTTTTAAATCAGTTATTCTTTTTGAGCCATTCATGCTGTCTGCTTTACTCTAGGGAGTGATGCTGTTACTTTTATAACAAGAGTTGACATTCATCTTTTTTATTAAAACTTTTTTTTTTTTTAATTAAATAAAACTTAAAGGTAATTCATCCACAGGCACACCCTAAGGTGTTTAATGGGTTAAACACAGCTATGGAAGGATATAAAAACTTGGAAGGTAAGAAAATGCACAAGCTTTATTATTTTAAAAGTAGAAATTTAGTGGAAACCAGATTAATGCAATATTCACCTAGGAGAAAATGTCTAACAAGTAGCATGAAAAACAAGCATTTTAAGGAATATAAGGAAGAGCAATAAATAATAATCTTCCTTATTTTTATAAACCCTCCACTGCCTATTAGTCACACAAGAAAAAATTATCCACGCATGATATATTTTTCAAATCATTAGGTGGAACAGTGTTTATTATCAATCTGTATAACCAAATATTAATGACATCCAGTGCAGAGATGATAAAAGGACTATGATATGAGCTTTCCTTCTCCCTTTGGAGACAACAACAAATATAATTTAGACAATGTCCATTACAGTTAGTTAATTGCAGTTCATCTGTATTTTGCCTTTCTGAATGCCATTTAAACCCAAATACAAGTGTGTTTGCTCAAATGTGGGTTTTTGTTGATTTTTTTTAATCTCAGTTGGGTAGACTGAGGACCTGATTAATTGAGCAACTGAATAATATACTCATTTCTATTGTACATTTTTATAAATTACATTCTGATACCAATATCATCTATTTATGGGCAGCTATTTATTTATTGCACGGCAAGCCAGAAAATAATTGCATCAGTCTTAATGGGGCAGCACAAGGGTTACATCTACTGAAAATGAGCAACCAACCTGAGAATTTACCCACCTAATGCAAAACTCACGATATTGTGACCTCATGATATTTTAAAATA
Organism: Cinnycerthia olivascens; assembly: GCA_035048155.1. Taxonomy (NCBI): domain Eukaryota; kingdom Metazoa; phylum Chordata; class Aves; order Passeriformes; family Certhiidae; genus Cinnycerthia; species Cinnycerthia olivascens. The sequence continues at coordinate 6,058,594 of JAWWMU010000237.1, read as the reverse complement.
AATAAAGGCACAATTTCAAGTATTTTAAGTGGATGGATAGGATCTGGTTGGAATTTTCCAATGAATTTTAGTTTGTAGTCTCTAAGGGATTTGGTGTGGTACCTGTGAATAGTTCTATCAATCCTTAATAAGATGTTCTAGGAAGACTAATTCCCAGAATTAACTTGCAGACATTGCCAGGTCTGTAGTCTGCAGGGCTCTGGGTATTTCATTATTTTTCATCTAAAGCCTCTCTGTTGCAAAGCTGAAAGGTGCATTGATTTGAGTCTTCCCCTCCCAATGCTGTTGAAAATTTTGTGGAGGCCAGCACTGGGCCCTGCAGTGGAGATTATGAGGAAGGCCCAGCAAACCTCTGGCTCCAGGGGAAAACAGAGGGAGAATTTCTGTGTGGGTTTGGTGTGTCCACACTGGGGACTCACCAAACTGAGAGACAGGAGATGGTCCAGAGCATCCCTGGGGGGGTTCCGTGTCCCACTGGCACAACTCAATGGACCCTCTCTGGAATGTGTGGGTTTCCTAAACACCCAAATACCACAGGCTCTGAACAAACTTCCTCTGGCCCTACAAAAAGTGGAGCGTTCCCTGCAGAAAGTGAAAGCAGCTCTGTGGGAAGGTCATTTAAGGTACATTTCAGCACACATCAGCACTTTCTGACGTGCCTTAAAAAATATAACTGGCACAAACTGCTTAATTATTTGAATATTTTTTTAATAAATAACTGCAGTGGACTGTCTCAAAACTAAAGCATGCTACAAGCAGCTTGGTTTTACCAAAATCTGAGTCAACAATTAAACAGAGAGGTAAAAAAATCTTTTTTCGTCCAGTAAAATCACCCATCAAGGCCACAAATCCACTCTGTACATCTGTTTCATTTTCCTCCAACAGTGTCCACATTAATCTCTCCAAAACAGATGACTCCAAATGTAGGCAGAACAACAAGGTACTGGTTTGGATTTCAGCCTATAAATACTTTTTTAATATTGGTCTTATTTAAAGAAAAATGCCTGCTTTAATTGTGGTTTATATGCACATATTTTACCCACATATGAAGCTTAGAGAGAAATAGATAATTCACATAGATTAAGTGCTAAATTAATTTCTCAGATTCTGCAGACAGACAGATATGCAGATCAATTACCTAAATACTGAAAAATAAGATTAATTCTATTGGATTTTCTGAAAATCTTAAAAAGATTCCTCAAATCACATATTTATTTTATAGAACATCACAGAAAGCAATGTCTACTTGAAATTTTGATTCTAAAGAATTATATTTATTTTGAATTCTAGGCAAATGTTGTAATTTTCTCTTATTTTCAGTGAAGAAAAATGAAGCAAGTAATAGAAAATAAATTTCAACTAGATGTAAGTAAATGATAATTTACTTTAAAAGGGGACCTTTGGTTGAACAGCAGGTTTTTAAGCTGAATTCAGTTAATAACAGTCAAAGGAGACAAATCTTTTTCAAATTTATCTAATTCATGCATACTACTGTAAAGGAGTTCAGAAGAAAAAAGAAGGTGGAAATAGAGCAAGACATTTCTGTTCTCCAGGAACAGAATGTAGGGCTGTTGGTTGTATTTTTATGTATATGGTAATGTCACTAACAGCTCCTTTAGTATATTAACACACCAGGAATTGAATTAGGTGTTTATAGCACAATAAATTGAGCTGTTTAATGAAGAAGAATAAGGTGAGGAGAAGGTGTTATTTTATTTCATTTCAGAAGACAGTAAGGAGTTCCAGCTCTGACCTAGGACATTCTCTGTCTAACAACATCTAACATCACATCATTCAGCGTTCCAAATGTGGAAACTGTTTTAAGGAAGGAAAGTTTTATGGGGACAGGACCAGCAGCAAATTACAGTGAAGTAAGAAAAAAACCCAGCAAAAGTGAAAAATTTATGTAAAATAAAAGTAAAGCAAGAAGCAAACCAACACAGAAAGCCCAAATATACACCTGTGGCTTGGCTTTCAATTGCCAAATGCTGTAATGGAAACTTATTGATCAGAGAAAACCCACCACAGGATCAACATGGATGCCAAACATTTTTTGTCAAATGGTGAGAGAAGAATTCTGGAAGATTGAAAGAGTTTTTATTCAAGAATAAAGGGAGGGAAATGCAGACAAATACGTCAGCATTTTCCCCCCTAACTTGTATGATCTGGCAACTCAAATTTATTTTGGATCAGAACAGTTTTTCTTTTGTCCATCAACTTTCTATAGATTACTCTTTGATTTCTGGAACAGTTTAAGTGACATTACCTATAACAATGCTAAAAGCCCATACTTTGGAATATGCTGTCCCATTTCCTGATATCCTCCATGCAAGCCAGGAAAACCAGCCCTAACATCTTTATGGTCAGAGAAAACAAATTGTTGCTGTGGGGCACACAAGGACACACACGGACACATTTTCTCTTGAGAAGGCTAAAAACTATTTATTAAAACATCTGACTCTCATTTATGGTATTTCCACACAGATCAGGAATTGGAGAAGAAGGCTGACACCTCTCCCATCCTGTTGGTCAAGACAACTGCTCATCAGTTGTTCTTCATACCAAGACAAAGTATGAAAACAACCTCGTGTAACAAAAACAGACTTCTGATAACAACACCAGTGTGTGAGAAAGAACGAAGAACTGTGAAAAACATCAAGTCAGAAAGTGCCTCAGAAAACTTGAAAGATCAGGGCAACAACAGATCACAGGTATGCAAAACTTGAAATGGAAAGAGGTGGATGGGGTAATTTTGTGGGATGATAAAGTAACCACACTAACTTATGAACTTTGGACTATAAACTTCCATCCATTGGAATTACAAAGGACTAGGCCTCTTTTTCTTTCAGATAATCTCAAAATAAATGAAAAAGAGCTGCTTTGAGGGGTGAGGAAAAGAGTCCAGAGGCACTGGGAAACCACAGGACCATGACTACCCGCACAAACAGCACAGAGAGGTGAAATGGAAACAGGAAGGACAATAAGGAAGGAAAGGACAGTTTTCTAAACTTCAGATAATTCAGAACGATAGTAAGGAAAAAATGCCTTTCACTTCGAGGTACATTGATTATGACTAAGAATGAACTGAGGCAATGAAAAGATTGAAAAGAAAAAGAGGGTTTGGATCAAAGAAAAAAAAAAAGTGAGAGAGAAGAAAATTCTTGTGTACACTTCCTAAAAGTTAACGTCTTTATATGTCAGGTTCTCTCACCATGCTGTTTAGCCAGATGAAATACCTTGAATTTTTGCACTGAAATAAGTTTTTCTATAGGTTGACCTACTAAGCTTTAAATTTACATATTGGAGAATAATTTCCATCCTCCATGGGATCTGTATTTGTATTTATTAGTTGATAGGCTGTACATGGAATTTCAGATCCCACAGTGTTACATAGGGCTACATGCTTCCCTGGTTTACAGGGAATACAAAAGAGTGATTAGATCCAAGAATTACAACTCAAATACTTCTCCTTTTGTGTCTCAATGATGATGTCCAGGTTTGAAATAAAAGGAATAAAAAAACAACAAGTACAACCAAAAAAAAAAAAAAAAGGAATAAAAAAAAGAAAAAAGATAGCATATATTTTGGGAAAGGGAATTAGAGGTAAAATTTTAAAAAGTTTTAAAAGCTCCCAGTGAATTTGATGCATATTAGCTTTAAAAGTCTTGCCTTCTTTATCCCACATTTTTCTGTCATGGCTTGTTTATTTTACAGGTGCCAGATATGCAGATCTGGATACCAGTGGTACTATCTGGTTTTGATGTACTTTATCCTCCATACTGCCAAAGGCCAATGATTTGCAGCTGGGTATGAAAATAAAATTTGACTCAGCCTGAAACATGGCCGTGAGGAAGGGGAGCAATGAGCTGTGCACTTGTTTATACAAGAAAGATAAGAAAAACTACTTTGATTTGACAGCATGCTGGAGACTGATACCAGTGTGCTCAAGGAAGAATGCACTCCCTGTGAGTACTTTAAAGTCAGAATTTCAGACACATGCCTTGGTGATTCAAATATGAGCAACAGCAAAACGTTAAATTACTCGGTCTGGTACTCATCCTTCTCATGCCACCAGGGATGCTCTTTCACTGAGGCAACCACAAAACTGGTTCACAAATATCACCCAAAGCTGTCTCCCATGTGGAAAAACTCCAGAGGGTTTTCTGCATGCTGGTGCCCTGAATTAAGAAACTGAACTAAGGATAATGAAGATGAATGATAGGAAGAAAAATAAAAATGGATAACAATGACCAAGAGCAGACACATTAAGGAGAGGATCCACATAAAAACAGACAGAGAAGTTTGGCAGGGTGTTGTTCCCACATTGTATCACACTGGGAGGTGACAGGGAATCATGAGGTAAACTTTGAAGTGAGAGCAAGCTGAATTTTCCAACTTTTGACACTACACATCTCCATAAAAAAATATTATTATGCATTTTATAGTTGTTGCAAAGCACATTTGGGAGGGTTTTTATGCTGTGCTTATCATGGCACTTTGTAATGCCACTTTGGCACTACTATCACACCTTATTGTCCATTACATACATAACCAAGGATTATGCAAAAAATAAAATATTCATGACTTTTAGTCAATTCTTGATTAGTAAGATGGTTGTGCTGTGTATAATAATAGAAAAAAAGTTTATCCTGAGGAGTCATTTTCCAATACTTGCACAGCTCTAATCTAAATTCCAAGAAAGACAATTGTGAAATTAACCACAGTTAAAGGATATTGAAAATTTTGTCTTCTTGTGAAGCTTAGATCATCTTTTTAAGTGGAATCAAAAAGCAGGACACCAAGTCAAAATATGATAAAAAAAAATGTTGTTTAAAAAGCCAAGAATCAAACACTACCTGTAAAGTGAAAGGTTAGGGGAACCCCTGCAGAGCATTTGAAAACAAAAATACCGAGATTTATTCTTTTTGATGTTACTGAAAGGTGAGAACTGCCATAGAGAAAAGGTAAGAACTGACTGGAAAAAACATGTGGAGGATGTTGCAAAAACATTCTGCAAAAAAATATGCCTTAGAAAGCACCTGAAGTTGTTCACACTCAGATTTTTGTGAAGTTTCTTGAGGCTGTATAAAATCAGGAATTACGACCGGGGCAATGCACTTTAATTAGCATTAATTTTTTGTGACGTAATAAATTCAAGATGATGCATTTGGAGCAGGAGATCCTCTCTCTCCAGCTTTCTGTGAGCAAAATGTAAACCTGCCAAAGCCTGCCAAGCAGTCAGGGCATCCAGCTCCAGGTGGTACTTTGGAAACAGAAACATCAGACACAGATGTTGCTTTAGGACTGAAGCTGGAGTGAAAAAACAAGTGGCTTGTTTCAAATAGAGAACTCATCACAGCAGAATAATGGAAATGTTTCGATTTTTAAGTCTTAATTTGGAGTGAATGGAAAGAAGACAGCAAGGTAAAAAGTGCTATCCACAGCTGCTACGTGGCAAACACTACCAAATCCAAATCCTGGGAACTTCCAGGATAAGACCAGAAATTAGAAATGCCATTGTTGTGACCTCTGGCATTACACAGGCCAAAAAAGCCTGCCCTGCAGTTCCTGTGCAGAGCCTACAACTCTGTCTCAGGGTTAAAATATATTCCAATGATGGAAAATCCATCTTATGCTCGGGTAAGCTGCTCCCAAGGTTAGTCACAGTGGTAAAGTCTTTTCCCATACCATTTCCTTGTTGTGAATGAATTTCCTTAGCTTCCATGCTAGGAGGGATTTCATACTTTGATACTTTGGTGATGGCCTTCTTTTTTTCATTTGTTTGTTGGGTTGTTGTTTTTTCTAGATTAAAGAGGGATCAGTTATCAGAAATCTTTTCACTATTTAAGCTGAATTCACCTTCTAACCTCTTTTTTTTTCTTTTCTCATTTCTTTTTTTCTGCAAAGGGGAAAGGGATAAAGTGAATAGCTTAAGTCCTAAGCTGCTTAAGAGTTTCTAAGCCCCTTTAGGGCAGGGGATGTTTTCTGAAAACTGAACTGTTTTGAAGGTTTATTGTTTATTTTTTTAACTAACCTTCAAGTTTTCACATGCTTTCTGAAATACAGACGGCAAAATCAGACACAGTGCTTCACTAACTGCTTCAGGAAATAGGAAAGAGAACTATTTTTCTGTACAGTCTTGCTGTAAACCAATTGCCCTGCTTCTCCAAGGATTTATTTTCAGCCCAGATCCCTTTTACTATGTTCTCATCTTCATTCACTTCCTGCAGGTCTCACTCATTTGGGCTTGGATAAAGAGTATGAACTCTGGGACAAGTGCAGATAAGTTACTTAGGAACCACCACCCCTGCTCTGACACTTCCCCTGAAGGGCCACCAGGAAACTCAAGAGCATCCTGAACGAGGAATTTTCTCCTCTTTTCTGCTGAGTGCTGAAGAGCCCAGAATCTGGATCCTGGGAAGCAAATTCCTCCCTCACTCAGTGGAAAAGCTGTGGTTATGTTATAGCACCATTAGGATCAGGAGGCCATCAGAGAGTGTTTCAGATTGGCATTTTGAATAATTAGTCCTTTGAGTTTTCTGTTGGTGGATGAGGGTTTGCTGTAACAGTGCATTGCACAGAGTGTGAGACAGGATGCCAAAAAATGCTGCTGCTACATGCAGAACAGTATAACAAGTTTGTAAAAGCATTGAATAAACATCACTGGTTATGTGTGGGAGGCACAAACTTCTTGGGATAGTCCTGCTGCCACAGTTAGCCAACCAAAGCACGTAAAAAATGAAGAGATGCTAAAGAGGAAAGAACGAGAGAAACAGATGTGGGAAAAAAGCAAAACTAAACCAAAACAAAATAAACAAACAAATACACACCACCACAAAAAAAAACGAAAACAAACAAAAACCAAAAATAAAGTTGAAAAACTCATCTATCAACAAGTTTTCAGGTTATTTCTTTACCCAACACAAAGCTCTTGGGACAGACAAATCCCTACTTACTTACACATTCAGAGGTTGCCAGGCTGGCCACTGTGCCTTGGCCTTGATGACTGTTAGAACCTCATCGCTCTGTGAAAAGAGACAAAGGACAATTTTACATTGAGGCCAGTGTGTTTTAGAGCAGAAAAAAACAGTGCAAGGCACTAGATCACACTCTGACTACAGGTTTTAAACACCAGCAGAAGCTTGCAGACCATGGTGGTTTGGCATCATGAGCTGAGGGAAAGCTTCCACCAGGAATTCACCAGCTTGATACAAAGGACAGAAAAATTGCTCTCAATATATGACAGACCCACAGATAAAACCCAGAGGCTGCTGCTCTGGAGAACCTAGCACACCTTGTGAGCCTGTGTGATGTGTTATGTATTATCATGATGTATGGAAGGATGTATGGAAGGATGTAAAGGCTCCATGCACTGCATTGGTAGCACGTTCCCTTTGCTCTCTATTTATGCATTTGAAATGCAGCAGCCAGCTGTAGAAGCCCACAAAGCACTGTACAAAGATTATTTCCTAAAGTCTGCTGTAATCCTTGCATCAGCACTTTTAAACTTTATATTGCTACAATAAACTTGAGACAAAGGCAGGAGACCATTAACAAGGCTCAGATGCCCAAAAGACATCTATCACACTTCTTTAGAAGCATTTTCCCCATCTCCCTTGGGAATCCACACCAGTAATTCACCTGGAGGGACACAAAGTTCACAATTCACTCCCGTGATTTCTACTGTCTTTTAAAAATATTTCCCAATTAGACCAAGAAACCCACTTCATATATTACCAGTAATTGGCACTTCCAGCAGAGCTGACCTTTCAGTTTAGTGATAACAGTGCCATTTCTTGCTTGACAGCAAATTCTGAAACCCCAGACTAGCCCTAGTCCATACACACCCCAGTTCAAAGAAAATGGGTTTCACTGGTTGTTTTTACCACTCTCAGTATTTTCTGAGTCCCTCTTTTTAGCAAAGCAGTGGCATTAAGAGCTGATGGGCCCTCTCTGTGACACAGGAGGCTTTCAGCCTCAAGAATATTAATGTGACATGACCTTAGCCTGAGTGGAAGGAAAACCCACTTTTCAGAAGTCATTTTATTGGAAAATCTATATTGGAAAATCTATTATTTGGACATATGCATTTATATACAGATGCCTGGAAAAATCCTATACTACATGAAGTGTCCTGAGTCAAGATAGCTGAAAATCCAACTCTACAAAGGCAAGTAAGTATAAAGATATTTTACCAAGCTCACTACTGATACAGATAGAAAAAAGAGAATTTTGTAATGGCTGGGAGCAGTCAAAGAGCAGGCACCAGAGCTATTCCAGCAGGCAGATTCTCTGGGGCAGGAGCACCTTGAGAGCCCAACCTCTCCCCCAGCCTGCCTGGTCCATGCAGGAGAGATTCATCACATCCAGGTTCATCTAACACAGCCTTCTTCTCACTTCCATGCTTTCAAAAGTAGAGAGGCAGTTTTGTGCTCAAAGTGGTCTAAAAAGTAACTGATTAAATGAATTAAAGGTTTGAAGTTAAAGAACATTTTCTGTCTCTGACAACAAAACTTTCCTTCATTTTTAATTTTCCTTGTTTCAATATCCTAAAACTTTTCAGCCAGGCATATCTTCATTTACTTGCCTTGAGAAGAGATTTGCATTCAAAATTATTAACTATGCATTTTACATCCCCATGAAAGTCTGTCATGAGCATAGATGGTTACGTTTATTAGAGTAATATACTGCTTACCTAATAGCAGGCAGTAATTATGTCACTAGTATCAGAACCAGCCATGTCTGAAAGCATTTCAACACGTGCTATTGGAATTAAAAATGCACACCAAAAGAAGATGAGCAGTGACTAACAGCTCACTCATTAAGTGCAGAGGGGAGGAAATAAGGAACAGTTGATGGTGCATTCAGACATCCCTGAAATTTTAAAGGAGATGGAAATTCAGATGGAAGCACTGAATACAGGGACACCTCCTGAATCAAAATTAAAACAAACAAAAAAAAAATTGCAGAATTCACTGTTTTGTTGAGCCTGGAGTGAAAATACACATTTTTCATACCTAGAGTTCCCTGCCAATTACATGGAATAAAGATAAAATTTAAGTTGCTACTGTTCCAGACTGATAATCCAGTTACGCAGGTGTCTCTATCATGCACATTCCCAAAGTTTCTAGTGAGGTCTGGCTGCCAGAACTGGGGACACCAGCCCCACTTGTCCCATGTGAGGCCACTGTCCTGCATCTCCCCAGCCTCCCACAGGGATCCTCATCCTTCATCTCCCCAGGGATCCCCATCCTGCACCTCCCCAGGGATCCCCATCCTGCACCTCCTGCAGGGATCCTCATCCTGCACCTCCCCAGGGATCCCCATCCTGCACCTCCTGCAGGGATCCTCATCCTGCATCTCCCCAGGGATCCCCATCCTGCATCTCCCCAGGGATCCCCATCCTGCATCTCCCCAGGGATCCCCATTCTGCATCTCCCCAGCCTCCTGCAGGAATCCCCAGGCTGGGGAACTCCTGCAGAAAGCAGTGACCTTCCTCTGCCTCC
>JAWWMU010000237.1:6028497-6048988 GCA_035048155.1 Cinnycerthia olivascens | reverse complement strand
CTGCATCTCCCCAGCCTCCTGCAGGAATCCCCAGGCTGGGGAACTCCTGCAGAAAGCAGTGACCTTCCTCTGCCTCCAGACCCTTCAGCTGACCTCCACATTTTTGAGGATAAACTTGGTAAATTTAAACAGCCCAGGGAAACTGATGTTATCCATGAAATTCACAGCCTTGTGAACCATCCATGGATGGAGAGCAATCTATGGAAAAGATGCTGTGGATTTTCTGGCCAATATCTTCAGCTATAATTATTGGCAGATGGTAGAAGCTGAGAGGATATGAAATGCCTGACGAGAAACCCACAAATTAGTAATAAATAACCAGCTGATGTAGCCCAACTGCCTTGAAAAGCCCAACTGCACAGACTTTACTATAGAGTTATAAAACACCACATTTTTTTAATATAATAAAAATATAATTTAATAAAATTTTCTTAGTGCTTGCTGTCCTCCATTTGTACTCATTTTACTCTTCTATTCATATCCTCAAAGTTTTGCTTTAATTAAAGTAATTTAAGTAAACAACGTCTCAAATTTCCACCAAAATATGGAAAAGAGAGCTGGGATGTTTCACTGTGGTATGTTGTAAGTTGTCATCAATTTTGTATTTATCTTGGAAGAAATGATTCAAAGTAATGAAACTCTTACATTTTGGCAAAGCAAATGAGATTGTTTGCACAGTGATGGAGTGTCAAAATGTTACACTGCCAGAAGTTAAAGGGAAGGGCACCAATGCTCCTGCTTGGAGCTGATGAGAATCACTCTGGTATGGTTAGACATAATCATTGACCAAACTTGGTCTTCCCATTGAAGCTGCTTCTGCAATTTCAGTAATAAATACAATTACAGGATTCCAGCTTCCATTTGAAGTAGAATGGCTCCTTCTCCACATGCTTAAAACATGCTTAAGAAGTGCAGTGGAGCCAAAGTGGTTTCCAGGCTGACTTCAATTTAATTTGGATTGTGGCCTTAATTAAAACATGCGAGAAATTGCAAACAACTCTCCTTTTCTCCACATCCACTTTCTACTTTGGTGTTTAAGCTGGAGCTGAGTGTTTGGCTCAATAGCTGTCCCCTACGAGAGTACTGTTCTCCTAAAAGTCCTAATGGCATGCTTTTAAAAGATTGATAATGTCATTCTGATACTGACAGCCTTACTGTTACTCTGAAGTTGGTAAAAATTAATCCTTTGCTTTACATCCATTTCTTCCTGCAATGCATAAATGAAGGCTCATGCAGAATAAAGTAATTAAATGGCAAGACACAGAACCCTGTGGTAGAAAAGACTGCCAAGTTAAAACCTTTCACTGTGCACCTACAAAAGCCTAAAAGCATTTCCTCTCTTCAAGAACAGAAAGTGGGACAAGGCTCAAAAAGGCAGCATTAAAGATAGAACTTGATTTGAAGTCTTTCTCAACCAAGGGGATTAAAAACAACATATTTGAGGGTAAAATCCATTTAAAAATAATGAAAGCTTTCAGCAAAAGTTTTAAGTGTGATCTGAATACCTTTGGAATGAAAGAGAGAGAAACAGGATCTAGAAAGCCCTGGAAGTTATTCCATGTGCTCCTGCTACTTTTTGGTAACCACCATGATTAACATAGATTCCATACTATTTCCAGGCTATTTTTATAAGTTTTATTAATATTTTTATTTCATCTCTGCCAAATAACATTAGAAAATATCACTTAGCACTTTGAAATTATATGGTTCAGTTCAGCTGAACAAATTAATGTGTGATCTGACATCAAAATCAGAGTCAGAGCCAGTGAACTGTGGGAAAGGAAAACACCTGGTTTGGGCCAGAGCTCGATTTCACCCATTTCATACTGCTGCTACTTGGCATTCATTCCATTGTCTTAGAACAGAGAACATTTAATTCCTTCCACAACACTCCTCACACTATCTGAATGCCTTTCTATCCACAGTGGATTAATTTTCACAAGACTCTCAAAAAACTAGAAAAAGTAACATTATCTTCAGTTCCCAGATGATGAATTGAATGTCTTCTGGAAACAAACCTACATATCTGAGTTCTAAGATAGCATCTTCCCCTGCAGGATCATCCTTCCCCTCAAAAATAATTTGTTATTAAAGGAGAAGGAGATAAAGTGAGCATGAAAAAGTGTATTGCACTGTTCTGTGGGGAGCCAAATGCTATAAAAATTAGAATGATATATTGCTTTGGAGGGATTGTTGGGTGCTCTTAAAATCTGATCAGTCTTCTATGATTGGTATAAATTGTCCTAATTCCACTTCCACTGTGTGCAGACACACAGAAATCACAGAGAAGAATAAAAACCACATCTTGCCTTTAAAGTATTATCTAATGCAAAATACCTGGTTAATTAATGCTCAACAAATTACAGATTTCCACGGCATGTTACCCAAAGTAAGGCATGTTTTCTTCTGTTGATAAAATCTGAAGAAAACTTTCCTACCTCAGTTTTGTAGATGTATTTGAGTGAAAAGGGACACTGATGTCGGCTCATTTCTGAAATTCGTGAAAACTTCAAAAGAAGAAGGAAGTAAGAGTCTTTTGTGTGATAACAAAATATTTCTGTGACAAAAGCAGTGCTGAGATGCAGTTCAACATGCAGAGATGTTTCTAGAAAAGTGTGTACAACTACTGTTTTTTTCCAATTCTTAAAAAATAACATTTTTGAAAAAGTTGAGCTTTTAGTCACAAATTGCTTCGCTTAAGAGGAAAGAACACCCATAATTAAAGACAGACTTATTTTTATCATTTGATGACAACTAAATTCTGTTTAAATCTATGACTGACTTAGATTCAGGCATATTATACTTAGAGCCGATAGCACAGGTTTGGAATTATCATAAACAACAGCAAAAATGCATTTCAGCCAGTGGAATTATACCAGGATTGTGTTTGCCCATTTTACTTTAACTTCTCTATGTTTATGACAGCAATTTTGTGGCACCTGAGAAAACCACATATATTCTAAGACATATAAACATGCCTGAATGGAATTCACTTTTTGATCCTAGTACCTACAAATTCAGTATTTCCCTGTACAAATAGCCATCTCTTTAATTAAAAAGTCTTGCTTATTTTCTTAGAAAGATAGGTAATATCATTTCAGGGAATTCAAAATCTGAGTTTTTCAGTTCACCAATTATGAAATTCTGGGGGAACTTCCAGGCTTTTGATAATAACCAGTCAATTACTAACAACACAATATTGAGTTTGAGACAGATAAAGAAATACTACTGGGGTGAAACTAAATAAAAACAGAAGGAAAGCTGAGCATTTAAATCCATTTCTGACTGGTTACTGCCTGAAAATGCCCCAGCTTCAGGAGAGCAAATGACCCAGCACCTCAGATAGTCCCAGTTTAACTGCTGGAAAAACTGTACAGGAAAGCTTTCTTGAATTGGATACGTAGCAATTTTGCATTCATTTTTACAAAGAAAAATCTCTCTGTCAGATAATCTGGCTGAGGACTTTCCCCAAATGTGGGTATTATCCATATTTCCCAGAAAATATGGGAATATGTGTTAAAGCTTCACCATTTCAGGATGGTGATTGCACAGATGTTAGCTTACATTGCGTGTTTTTTAAAAAAAAGCTTTTTAAAGGTATTATAGGAATTATAATTTTTTTCCCCTATAATTCCTTAAAATTGACTTTAAAAAAAAATTCCTGGGACGGGATGCAAAAAGAAGCATGTTTGTTGTTAATCTAAGTTTATATCCCAAAAGCTCTGACTCACTTTGCATTAACAACCTTCTGCATTGCCTGTCCCGCAGGGTTTCCTTCCTCTGAGGTGGAGGTTTCAGGAGGTGACTGTGGGCTGTAATTGATAACAGAGCTGTTGCTAATGGCAACATTGAAAATCAGAGGTACTGGTTCATTTCCGTGAAGGTGCAGTTGCATAATCTGGGGTGTTCCCAATAAAGCAATAATTCATGTTTTGCACAGTCTAACACTTAGCAGTGTGTGCTAATGAGCCCTAGGTGTGCTCTGAGGATCTGAGCTCTCATTTTCTCTGCCTGAGCAGATTCCTTAGAAAAGAGCCTCCCTCAGGAATCCAGTTCTTGTTTGCATGTTGATTTTCTACTGCACATTTTGCTTCGTTCTATATCAAATGCTTTGCTGTCTCACAGAAACATTTTGAAATCCTAAATTACTTTGCCAAACCCAAGGGAAAATCTTTTTACTACAGTTCACAATGGCTACTTTTTAAAGCAGGGGATCAAACCTGATTTTGAAGCCAATCTTAAGTGGTGCAACTCCCACCCTCTGCTTAATAGGTTTATCCAACACATGCCCCTTTTGACCCCCTTCTGTCTTAACTTTCCCAATTCCATCGATCCTAACCAAGTCTTTAAACCCAAGTGCTATAAAGCTACTGCTATTTTAAACTCTGAAAAGATTGGACACCAGAAAAGAAACAGGGGGAAAAAAGCCCTCGACATCCATCCAGCACATTTGATGTGCAACAAAGCAGCCGTATGCAACTGAGTGGCAAGACAAAACCTGCATTCATTGGAGATAATGATAAAACTGGTTTAAATCACTAGGTTCACTCATCAGATTCATATTCAGGTAACTACAGCATTTTTTTCTCAGGCTCCTTGAAATAGTGGCAAAACAGTCAGGGATGAAATCATTGAGACAAGCTCTTGTGCATGTGAGGAATAAGTGAATTTTAACTGCTAAAATATCAGCAGGAAACCTAAGGAGGAGGCTGGGTCTACTCTGAGAAGCAGCCCAGGGAATGGGGGCACAGAACAATTCTGTCATCTGCTAAATGCTGGCAGTGAGACTCCAGGTGTCACAATTATTCTTTCTGATGCTTTGCTCACACATTAGCCAAATGTAGGAGCTTGAGCAGAGGAGAAATAATTATTTGGATAATAGCAAGGGGTTTTAAATAAGATCAGCAAATTAGCTCAGAAGGTGAGCTCTCCTGACCCTTGATAGCATTTTGACAAATCAATGGAGGGGTTTCATTCCATTCAGGATGTACAATAAAATTTTCTAAATGTGCTTTAGCTGCTGCACAGAGGCAATCACAACAGCTTAATTTCCCTTCAGTAAAGATATCATGTCTAAGCCATTCTTTACCATTTCTTCCAAAAAAAACCCCAAACCAAAACTCACCAAAAAACCCAAAATAAATATGGCTTTTTAGCAAATTAAGGGTCCTACCATGAATTATATTTTCTGTAGTCTGGAAATCAACATTCTTTTAGGGAAAACAGCTTTCCATTCCTTCCACATGTTCAGCAGTGCTGTGACAGGGCGCTGCCATGTGAGCCCTGCCTCTGGCACAGCGCACCCTCACAGTTCATGCTTTGACATTAACCTGCTTCAGGGTTTAATAACCAAAACACCTGGCTCTGGGATTTGGGATAAAGTCATCTCCACCCCTGCCAGGGCTTAGGAGAGCAGAGTTTTAAGAGGAATGTCACAGATTTCTCCAAGAAGGGGAGATGTTGTTTTTCCCTTCAGGGGCTGCCTTTACCATTCCTTTCCTTGCAGCTCCTTTCCCCTGTCTGCACTGTGTGACTCCAAGGACTACCCCTGCATTCCTCCACAGGGAGCAGCTCCAGGCTGACAGCCCTGATTGTGCTGCTGCACTTCCATTCTGCCTCAGCTTTGCTTCCTCAGCCCTGGCAGTGTGGACAGAGAGAGAGAGAAGGAGACTGGAGGGGGACTGCCTGCACTGTCCGTCCTGCAGGCAGGACTGGCTCTTAGGGCAGTGGGGAGCTTTTGATTTTCTCTGACAAGGAACTCTCCTGTCCTGTTTCCCAGAGAGGACTTGCAAGGGGGTCTTTTCAGGACCCCGTGGCTCAGTGAGAGCATCTCCCTGACAGCTCTGCCTGACCCCATCCTTGGTGCATTAATTGCTCATGTGGACCTTGTTAAACCACTGGAGCAATTTACCATTGAACCTTGTTAATACTGTTTCTCCTCTCTTGCAAGAAGTGCATTTCCCCGTCCACAACAACAGAGGCAAATCCAGAAACTGAGACTGGTGAGACTGGCCCTGAAAATTTCCTCGCTGCTTAGAAATTCCAGTGGTCTGAGCGAGAGTTATCAACCACCTGTGGGGGTTCACTCTTGCTTTCCAGCAGTTAAACAACAGGGAAATGGCATTTTGCTGTGGGTTTGTTTGGGTTTTGTGTGCTTGTTGGTTTGGTTGGTTGTTTATGTTAGCTGTTCAGCTCTAACTGTTCCCCCAGAGCAGTGTGGAGAGTGAGATGAAGATTATGTCCCCACCTGGTGCCCACAACACTTGTTACTTAAAGAACTCCAAGTATCTTTGCATCAGTTAATATGACTACACTTTACATGTGCCACTGAGTAGAATGAATATTAAAATAGGAATTACATCATACAGCATTAAATACTGTAGGAGATGCTACTAGAGTGACATCTGTACTTGATTTCATTAACATACTAGGGAAGAACTATGAATTCCACTGGAGAAAGTACCGTTTTGGTCTCTATTTGCTTATTTAGAAATGCAAAAACAGAAGAGAAAACCAAGAGTTAAACCCTGGAGCCACAATGCTGCATGTCATCCTGTAGTAACCAGATATAAATGGCTGAGGTGTAATAAGCCAGACATAAAGAAAGGTGTTTGTCCAAAAGAACATCTCTAAAGTGCTCTGGAAAAGCCCACGGATATCAAATTGTGGAGTGCAGCACACTGAATAGAATTATTTTATAGAATATAGAAATAGAATGATTTTATTATTGGAATAATTCTAAGTTAAAGACCACAAAGAGAGTCTTGCACTCTAAAAGAAGGTGTTTGCTATATTCACTATACTCACAATGTTAACTCTAAGAGTAAGAAATTAGTGAGGAACAATCAGTGCAGTGAGGTCAGGATAAACACAAGTATTTCAGTTTTAGCTGTGAGATACCACTGACTGGTAGAGGCACACTCTAAGGCTGTTACCCCAGTGTACTGCTAAAAATGCTTATTGGGAAGTGCATCCTTTGTTATTTCACATGGTTGTTTTGAAATCATGTGTACACTGACCTCTTTATATGCTTATCTCTAAAGCTGATGTTCTGAAATTAGGCTTAAATTTCAGAGCTTAGCTGTTAGCCACATTATCATGAAGTGACACAATGCATTCTTATGCCATGAAACAGGCATTTTAAATATTCTGTGGCATGTTCAGTTCCAAAAAAGTCACAGTAATTGCAGGTTTAATAAACCTTGGTAGTTCTCATTCCCACAGTAAAGTACATATTTCTGTTGTGATCATCTCATTTGTATTCCTTTAGGTCTCTAATAAACTCTTGTAACTCTGTGATCAGGATTCTCCAGTCTTAGAATTGTGCTAGTTCTCTTAAATCAGGGGTACTATGAAAAGACCTCCACCTTTTACTTTCTCTCCCTCAAATCCTCTCTCACACCAGGCTCCTGCTGAGGGATTTCCAGAAGAACACTGAACACCACCATCATTCACCAATTGTACAAAAAAGCACCAGGCCAGACTGGTCCCCACTGAAGTCCTAGCTCCAGGCATTAGGCCACTTTATTAAAATCCTTTGTCACCCCTCAAAATAAAATTGGGTTCTTTTCTTTTTATTAACCTCTTAAGAGATTAGAACAGCCACGTTATTGAAGGGCAAACTTCCAAAGGGGTTAATAATTGGAGCAGCAAAGTCTGGTAAATGCTACTTCTTATTACCAAGCCAGTTCTTGGGCTCCATCCACTGGAGTGTCTTTAAGAGCATGTCACCCTGTGGCAAATCAGAATGAATGTTTTCAGCATTCATGTTTCTAATGCAAAAGCACCCAAAATTCATGGGGTTGTCCCTTTCTGTCTTCTCCTGACACTGCAGTTCCACACTGAAATAAACTGATGGAAATGTTCACTCACAACAGATTTGCTGAGTCATTGCACCCCAGAAAATTGTGGGAGTCTATTCAATATGCAATTATTGCCTCATTCTTTCAAGTCATATGAGCCAATTAATAGCACTTTGTATTTTCATGGCACCTTGTCTCAAAGAATATTAAAAAGCTTTTAAATGACAGAGTTCTGGAGCTCTCCTGTTTGCACCGTTGTGCACACAAACTACAGAAAAGTTGGCAGAACAAATCACCACTTGCAGTTCAGAAAAGTATTTTTTCCAAGCCTCCTGACAAAACTTTGTCTGTCTGACTGCCAAGACTCCAGCACTGACCTCAGCACCATGATGACACCACAGGCCCTGCCAGAATAAACCTGACAATGACACTGTCCCTGCTCTGATGTAAAAACCCTGAAGAAGTGACACCAGCTAATGCACTGGTAAAGGTGGGGACACCAAACTTTCTCTCCTACTCTGAATGACTTGCTGCTCCACTTTTTAAAAACCAAAACATGCAAGCATGGCATCATCCACAAT
Organism: Cinnycerthia olivascens; assembly: GCA_035048155.1. Taxonomy (NCBI): domain Eukaryota; kingdom Metazoa; phylum Chordata; class Aves; order Passeriformes; family Certhiidae; genus Cinnycerthia; species Cinnycerthia olivascens. The sequence goes on along the minus strand of JAWWMU010000237.1, from coordinate 6,040,605 downwards.
CAATTCGAATTTGTGATTAAAACATCAATTAATCCAGTGAACACAATCAAGTTGTCTCAGAAACACATTAACTACACTAATTTTGTATAAAATAACAGACATATAAGGATAATTTATGGCTCAAACCACACTTTCACCAAGCCAAAATTCATGTAAAGGCAACCTAAAAGCACACTGTAAACCAGACCCTGAGCAGTGACAGCTTTGAAGAGCAAATGGATCTCCTTTGATATGTACCTGGTTAGAACTGGCTCTGAATGAGGACACTTGTCTAAGGAAGGGTCATGAAAATTTTAAAAAATTCCTTTCCCCCAGTACAATCCAAAAAGCTGGACACCTGCTATCTCTCATCCTGTTCTTGATCCATTGCGTTATAATCTATGCTTAAAAAAAAGAAAAAATCAGCCTTCAGGAAAAATTCTTTCAAACTATTAATTCACCCTCATCCATCTCTACCCCAGTCAGAAAACAAGTGACCTTTCTCCACTCCATTCAGTCTCGACAGTCATAACATCAAAATGAAGTTTTCTGCACACCAATAGACTTCCTTCAGTGCTGTTTGCTGCTATGAAATGCAAACACAGGACATAACATTTCATATCAACTCTGCAAATGAAATAGAAGATAGAATATGATCTAGAAAGAAATCCTACAGTTGGGAAAAAAAAAAATCCAGTCTCCAGTAAGATCTACTCTGATGGTCAGGAAAATCTACAAAATATCTTCAAAGTTTGGGAACTTAGATCCAGTGCTCTCTGCTGATGAGCAGTTCCTGCTGTCTCACATGGTCTTTCTGCCCCAGTTGATTAATCAATTAAACACAGTCAGTGTTCAAACTTTGGAATTACCTGTAATTTTAAGCATTGTCTCTTCCTGTAGACTTTCCTCTCATCAGGCAAACGTTTGTGAAAACTCTGGGAACAAAACCCACTTCTACTGAACCAAGGTTTAATGCTCTGAACTACTCGGCTTCAATTTCTCGAAAATGCTCTGCTCATTTCAGAAATGAAAGCAAATCTCTTTCTGACTCAAAGATCTGAAAAGATCCCAATTGCTCACAGGCTTACACCTTATCAATTATTCATTTTCTGAATCAGAATTGCTCTACACAACAGGCAAGAATATTTGAAAGGCCAGATATTGTTCATGAATAATGTTGGTTTAGTTCTGAAAAACTGAATTATAAAAAAGTTACGACTCCTTTTGAGGAAGGTATTACTTGCTATAAGCACGATCAGGTAAATCTGAATTCAACATTTTATAAGATATGATCAGACTTCTGAAGTAATTAGGATTTTTTTTACTTTCCACCTGCTTTACATGCAGTTCTTTGTGCATTTCCCAGGGGCAGGGGTGTCTAAGCTACTCTGAATGTCTCTCTGCTCCTGACCAATCCCAATTTTATCAATCCTTCTCAAAGTCTTCTCTCAATCACTGCTTCCTCTGGCTCCACAAGAACTTACAGAAAGCCTTGAACATTTACAGTTTCTTTTTCTACCTTCAGGTTCACATTTCTCCTGCTTGTTCTGCACAGCTCTTCTACAACAAATCACCCAGAATTATTGGTCCCATGTGGGTGCATGCCTTTCATTTTTGTGAACTAAAATCCAACCATCTTATTGACTGCAGCTGCTTTTAAATACACTTTGGTGTCAGCAGTGATTTACTTTTTAATTATATTATTTTATTTTAGATGAGTGGTCCTATTGTTTTCTTAATAGCTGCTCTAAAGGCAGTGTTCAAATAAATGAAACTTCAGCATCTGAGCAGGGAAAACAAGATAATTCACAATTCCTTAATGAAAGAATTTTCTACAGTAACATCCTTGATGAAAATATCACCACACTTCCCAAAAGTTTTACATTTCAGTGTGATGATAAAAGGCATCATTTCCTTGAAGTGTGTCCTAGCTGAGCATTTTTGGGATACTCTTGCTAAAAAGACCAGCAGGGATGGTACAAAGATAAGATTATTTGTGTCTCTCTTCCAAAAGCCTAAGAGACTGCTTTGCTGGTTTTCTATTTCAGCTGCAAAGACAAGTCCTGCATCAAATGCTCACCTAAATTAAAGACTAGGGATTGGATCTTAGGAGAAGCCCTTTTTTTGACCTCTGATATATGTATGCATTTTGTCTGCAGGAGCACATTTATGCTGCATCTGGGGAAATATTGAGCATACAGGTAAGATGGTATTTCTCCAGAGAAATTATAAGACTTTAAGAGATTATAAGCAGTAAAAAGAAAAACATCACAATCCATTGCAAAAAATGCACTCTAGGCAAGGGAAGCGGGAAGCAAGAATACATTGGTGAATGTGGAAGGTACAGGTTTATTAATGATCTGTTGAGTTTATTTTATTAAATACTCCATGAGAAAACATCCTGAGAATACACTGTATATTGTTTCTTTCACACATACATGAAGCATCAGATATTAAAAATATTTATGTAATTCTATTAAAAATTTGATGCCCTTTCATGACATGGGAACTTTATGACCACAAATGATAAAACTGTCCACCATTTCCAGATCAGGTATTTGCTTTCAGCTTCTATGCTACTGGCCACTGTTAATCTGGCTGAATGGAGAACAAGGTATTGCATGTTTTTGTAACTCTTTCTTTTTTTATTGAGCATGCAGAATTGAAAAGAAGCCAAATATAATCTGTGGTTACTGTTTCTTCTGATTCTATGTATCTGCCAAAAAACCCCAGTGCAGTGCAAGGGCAACTTCATAGTGGGCTGTAATTTTTTTTCAATTCTTTTCCAACTACTTTTGTCATTATGAAAATCTTCAAAAGAATGGAGAGGAGAGGACAAAGGGAAGGAGCAGAAGTTTCAGGCTAATGAGCAAACAACAACAAAAGAGTTGCCATGGGAGTTTGACATGACCTTGAACCAGAGTTTCCCTGGCCACTTCCAAAGGGCACCCTTCCATTCTTCAGCCATGGACTGACAGTGAGAAGCAACCTTGGATAAATGCTGACCATGCACTCTGTTTTGGGTCAAACCCTTTCTTTCAGATAGAAATATTTGTCTGCATTTCAGAGGACAGAATCGAACTTTTGTCATTAAAGACAAGAGGTCAAGCATTTGTTCCTGCTGTGATGCCTTGCCAGTCTTGAGCAGGGAGCTCTCACAGAATTCCTTCTTACAGAATTCAAACTCTGCATGTTTTGGAAGTGCATCTGTTTGCTTACCTAGGCAAACAAGGGGAGAGATATTTAGGAGCTCCACCACTCTGCAGCCCACAGAAGGCTTCAAGAATGCACAGTGCCAGCATTTCAGAATCTACATCACCTACATTCCACTTCATTCCATTATCTTAACAACAACATTAGCTCTGATGTGTCACAGGAGCCTCTAGGGCCTAGAAATGACTTATGAATTAATTATCTGAAGCATAATCATTAAAAAAATTAATCTGAACATCATGCTTTTTCATTCTATTTCATTAACATGCTGGGGAAAATAAAAAGGACATTCAGCAAGTTTTCATGACCATGTTCACAGATTTTTATGCCAGAACAACACATTGATGGTGAAAAAAGAGCTTTGTGTGTATTGCAGTGAATAAGGAATTTCAGTCACATGGATTTATGATGAACACTGTAGTGTGGGTTTGTATTGAGACAAACACATTAACAAAATGCCATGGAATTTTTTGTTAGTAATGACACAAAGTCAAAGACAGGATCCACCTCTGTGTTTGGAAAGTTCCTGGAGCATTTTGGGCTCCAAGCCTAACAAAACAAAATGGATGTGTTAAGCAGCTCACAAGTGTTTGCAACTTTTTGTGCTTTTAGATGGTCAAGTTCCACAGCACAGTCACCCATGATATTTCAAGATCAAAGAACCATCTAAGTAGATGTATTAAATGGAAATAGATTTGTAATCAGCAAGGTTAAAAGAACTATGGTAGATTCTTGAAGGTCACATCATTTATTAGGCCACATCTGGATGTTCTAAACAGCTTCAAAAATTATTTCACCTTGATTCATTTAGAGAGGAAAAGAAGAAAAAGGAAAGATTCAGGGAAGTATTGAGGTTATTGCTGATGTCTGTCTCAGAAAATTTTTATAGGGGGAGAAATAGTGGATCATTTAGTTCAAAGAGATACCTGGGAAATATATTGCTATGGATTTCTGTGAGTCAAAAAAGAACCATTCAAGAAAGAGATGGGGAAAAAGGCACAATAGCCTTCAGCCTGTCAATTGGAGAGCCAGTTGCAGTGGGACATGCTGCCATCCCGTAGTCTAACTTCCAGATTTCACAGAAGACAAAGTCTCAGAAGACACATCTAACAGGAACCACTGTTATATTCACTTATTAATTTATGTTTCCTTGTCTTTCAGCATAAAGCTGCTGGATGCATCTTTGTTGTCTTGGGAACCAAGAGGCCCATCTTGTTTGTAGAACCTCCAGTGCTTACTGTGTTTTTTCCAAAAACTCGAGTTCTATTCCAGGCTGTGAAACTGAAATGCCTTACAAGGAATTTGGGCTTAGAAAACCCAGTTCTTAAAATCACCACAAGCTATAGCTGCTGTTATTAAAGCATGATTGAAGAAAGTCCAAGATCATTATTAGCTTGCAATGCTGGAAGATGTGATTTTCCATTTTAGTGGGAGATAACTTTTCTTAAAATAACTTCAGTGAAAATAATCAATTACTTATTCATCTTTGGAGCACAATTTCTTCTGGAATACATTATAACTTCAGGCGCCATTGTTAAACAAAACACCTGAAATAATCCCCTACTGAATTCATCCCTCTGATTTCCATCTAGCTCAGCAGGCAGTTGATGGCTGGGGGTCTGTAGGACAATCTCTTCTCAGCAATGGCAACTAATCAATTAGCATGGAACTGGTTGACACCTGCAGGCTTATCTTCTCATCCACACATTGCCTCTGCCACATCTGCCTCAGGGCTGAGCTGTATTTTGTCTTGTGGAGGTAAAGGACTTGTTCTCATCAATGTGTGCAGGCTTCCAGAGAACTAAAATTCAGTAAGAGCTTATTTATCTAAGTGTTTGACATTTCTTGGCTGTTTTGCAAGTGAGAGCCCAAGCACAATAAAGGATATAATATTGTTATCTCATAAGAACTTGCCATTTGTTCACTACACTCACATATCTGTGAGGCAAAGTTCTTGTCATAAAGTTCTTATTGTCTGGAGAATGGAGAAGTGACTCTTGAATTACAGCTGCTCTTTGTGCAGAATAATGTGCTGTATAGTACTTCTGACACATTGCTTTAAAAAGAAAATAACCATCCTAATAGCTCGAGAGAGGTTTTTAGAAAAAGCAGATCTCTGTTTAATGAAATAACAGAGCACTAACCATTAATGGTATTTAAAAGTTAGTACTATTGTTGTATTTTGGCTATTTCGTGTATAAAACATAAAATAAACTTTTCAATAACGCATTTTAACCTGCAGTTAAAGTACTGTAATTTCCAACATGCATTCAGCCAATCTATTGTGTAGCATAAACACGTAATTTTATCAGGAATTATAGTATATGTGAGTGCTTTTATTGAATTGTTTGTATAAATAGGCCTCTGTTTACACACACAATGGTATTTCAAACAATAATGAATAGAAAATGATTGGCTTCCTTTCCACTATACTTCAAATAAGCACTGCATACATGTCTTCATTCAAGTATTTGCCTTTACTTATTATAACAATTTTTTTTTGCAAACGGAACTTTTATAAGAAATTCCTTTTTTGCTATGAGAGCATGGAAAGCAGCATGCATGAAAACTGGAAGACAAGTCTTTGTGCTGGGACTGAAGAAGGGGTAGGTATGATTTTTAAAGAAATAAAAAGAAGATATTTATTCAACAGACACGCTGAATCAGTGAACATTGGGATTTTCTACTCTAAAATATAAAGATGCAGCTTGTGTATACACACTTCGGATCTGCAGGTCCTGATCTAGTTTCTGCATATCCTAAATCCACAGATAATCTGTGCATGAAATAGAGGTGCAAAGATAAATTCACACTAGGCAGGAGACTGATAAATGAGGCTTAGAAATGGGCTCTCATCACCCTTGGTAGCATTTTTCTGGGATGGCACTCCAAGACAGGAGGATGCCACCACTGATCCAGCTCACTGATAGCCTTGACCCCTCTCTGGTTTTGCTGTCATGGAGCTCAGGCTCAGACACCTCCAGGACCCCCAAGTGACTGAGGTGTGACCACATGGCAGGAAAAAGGGAGACAAAGAACAAATACTCATGTGTAATTACACTAATTGAACAAATGAGATCCAAAAATTCAAATCAATATGCCAGTGCTCTAAGGCAGAGTAAGAACAGAAGTTTAAAGGGTGGGGATCTCTCTCTGTTGCTGAACAAAGACAACCAGAACAGGAATTTCCAAGAGGAGTGGATCTGACCTGGGAGGCTTCTAGAAACATGGCCTATGTAGTGGTTACCAAAACAATATTGTTAGCTGGAATTAACCCCAATAAATTCCACTGCCTTCCTCTGTGAAGCCTCATTCCAAGCAGTCCTATTAGCAGTCCTTTCAGGTTTGAATATGTGCTGCAGCGCAGAAAAGCATGTGGCTTCCTGATTTTTGTTTTAGATCCTTCCAGTAGCACTACAAATGCTATCCCTGCTACCTTGCTTGAGCTAATTAGTTTCCCCAAACATGATGTAAACCCACCAGTGTGGATTCATTACCAAGATTGTATTTGGTGGGTCTGTGGCCACCCATACACCTGATATAAGAACAAGTGAGCCTTTTGTTAATGAAATATTCACATCCTAAGCATTAAAATAATTGCTTTTATTGCCCCATAATACTGCAGTGATTAACATTAATTAATTTTCACATGTGGTTTGGGAGAAAGAGCAACTCCATCTTCCTGTTTCAGTATTATTCTTATCTGCTAGCTTGTGTGCAAGTTTACCTATCTCATTACTTCCCTTTTCTCCCCATATATTTTTAACTTCCTGGTGCTTTTTGACTTGATAGCTGTGTAGGGCATGGATTATCTCTGTCTTGCATACTTATAAAAATATAACACATCTATACCAAAAGGCCCTGGTCAGGTCTTTAAGGCACTGCTGCAAAAATCAATAACACTTGGTATAGCAGAAATGAAAGAAGGTTTCTATATGTGAAACCATTTAGGAATTAATGGCTTTGTAGTTTGGCAGCAGAGTTCCTTCTGAATTCCCTTGCTTTATCCCTGTTGATTGTCCAAGAAGATTTAAGCTGAAGGTCAGGTGATAGTTTCTTTCTGCAGGATAAATTAGTTTGTGCACATCCCTTTGCTGCCACAGGCAACCAAGTTTAAAGCCAGTCTGGGGATTCATGCACGAGGCTGCGACCACCAAAGAGCAGGAGAGACACACACAGGTTTCACTTCACAGAACCTGGCTTTGGCTCATCCTTAGTCCCTGACTAAGTCCCTGGTTAAACTCCTGTGGGTTTGGAGTCATCTCAGGCCATTGCAAGCAGCCCACGGAGTGCCCAAACCACTGCTCTTGCAGAGGAAGCTTCTCTCTACGTGCCTTATTCCTCCACATTCCTCAGTCACTGGTCAGCAGTTCTCTGTGTGGATAGAGGGATTTTCAGCTAGTCTAGCCCATCAAAGCAGACCTTGTGCTGTAAAATACCAGAAACTGGGACTGGTAGAAGGGGTGAGCCAGTTGCACAATAAATAGAAGATTTTGCCATGTCATCTAAAGCCACAACCACCTACTGCTGTCAGGAGTGACAAGTTCCTATCCCAGAATCATGAACATTGAGGGAGACAGGAGCAGAAAGAGAAGAGAGAGAAGAACACATTTTGATTAAGACGATATGTTAAAGCCATGTTAAGGCAGTATCTTATACATTATCCTTTCATAGTGCAACCTGTTATTCCTTGTTAAGTGGTCATAGCAGAACAGGAAATTTGGAAAAATGTCCAAGACACTGTGTAAACCAAGGGTTAATACCATCACAGCTGGATGACAATTTTCCAGTGAAACAACGCAAATTTGCTGAGATCAAAAGAGATTGTAGAAAGATATGTATTTGTTTTGGTGAAATCCTTCCAGACTTGGGCAGTTTTCTGCTGGAAGTACACTCGGTTTCCCATCTAGTGAGCTGCATGGGAGCTTGGGATCTCATTTAATTTGCTCAGCCTGACAAATCCAGGAGCACATGCTCCTAAAGGAGACTCAGCTCCCCACTCAAGCCATGACTTTTAGGATTGTTTGGCTCCCTGCCATGGAGTTGAAATGAGGTTGATCCTCTGGCTCTCCAAGCTGTCTGTTGGCTGTGGCATCTGCCCAGAATCGTGGGATTCTTGCAACACTGGGAGCCTTGCCTGAATTGTGAGGCTCTTCCATTTCCCCGGCCAATTTTCCAGGAGATGAAGACAGCCATTACTGTCTCACTCTTTGCCAAACAAACAGGCAAACAAAAAAGCCCCAACACAAAACAGCCCCACAGAAGTGGAATGAATATCCCAGTCACTGGAAATGCAAATATTGTGCTTCTGAAGATGGATGTGGCTGCCTGTTTACTTCAGGCCACTCTGAGTTCAGTCACTATTCCAATGGCCCACGCATGTCACAGCGAGTCAGGCGTTTTTGACTGGGTGAGCTAAAACACTTGAGATGCTGCAGGAGCATCTTAAAATGCTTCACACATTTTACAAAATCATGTACAAGTACTTAGGAATGCCCCCTCTTAAAAAAAAACACCACCCTGCCTCTATATATCCATAGCTTATTACTGTTGATGAGGAGATTAAAATGCAGAAAGAGTTCTTATTAAACAGAAAATGTAGTTTGGCTCCATCCTTAAGCAAATTAGCACCCTAAACAGGATTTTAAAGTGCATTTTAAAGAAAAAAACCAGCTGTTATTAAGCCACTAGATATTTTGGCTTAAAATTGACTAAAAAGTAGGCAATAGTCTCATTTAAATAGCATGCAAAAGAGATGTGGGAGGAAGGATGATTATCTATATTATGCATGACTGAAAAGCAAGCTCCATTTCTGTCTCTTTGTGCATCTAAATGGTGTGGAGACACATCATTAGAACGATGCACCAGGAGAATGTGTGAGAGTGACCTTGGTTTGGAAGCTCTGTGGGGTTTTTGAGGAGCATGTGGCTCTGCCTTACACGAAGAGTGCACCCTGCCAACGAAGTCCCAGCCAAATTTCATATATCTATATCCAAGTGACGCCAAGCACATTTGTGACTGGGGTTTTTGAATAACCCCTGCTTGTTAAAAAAAAAAAAAAGTTGCTCATGATTTCTGCTGATGAAAAATAATACTTTTAGTACTTTACCCTACAGAGTCAATTTTTTGGATATGTTTGCAGTAATAGGGAGTTCATATACATGTAAATAATGTTATTTGTATGATCAGGTTATATGTATGCATATCTGCCCCTTAGAGAACGAACCAGTTAAATAAAAAGATATGTGAACTCTGCAGTTAGGAACACAGATTTCCTATGAGTAAAAATCTTACTGAAAATAGTTTTTCACAATTTTCATATTGGAAAATTTTGTACTGCATCTTTCAGCCATGTACAAATAAAACTGTTTTACCCTGTTGGCTCAGACACCATGATTTATCACATTTATATGCAAAATTGCCTCAAAAGAAAAAAATCAGGTTGAATGTTGAATAGAAAATGAGTTACATTCATAGATCCTAACAAATGTGTGCATGTTTAACGATGTGTTTTGTTGACAGTTTTTAAATATTCAGTTCCCTCATGTGACTCAAAATCATTCTGCTCTCTGAAGAAAGGTAAAAATCTTTCAGCTCTTTTAGTCTGAGAAAAAATAGCTGAACTCTTCAACTTGATACTTTATTCTGACCTTTTTAAAACCCACTGAAAATTCTTTTTTCTTTCTCACAGCTAGTCATTCCCTGAGTAACACAACACAACCTCCTCTTTGTTGTGCTCTGTGACTGATTAGGTTGTACCTCACTCAGGAAAATGAACATTGATTATTGCTGTGCACTAACTGCACCTACCATCCATGTGTGTCCCAGTTTATAAGGCCCTAAATGGATTCAGTGGAGATGTGAGGATAAGTGGCAGTGCTGTTCATACATGGAGAGAGCCACAAATGAGATATGTGTGCTTGAACTGGGTTGTCAATTAAAACATCTTGGATGCTTCCCCCTTGGCAAAGAGCTGTGCTCAGTAACACGTTTATAAGCAGATTTACATAGCTTTTCATATTCTATTTTTCCCAGATGATGTAGTAAAGATTAAAATGCCTTAGTGATGAGCCAGACATAAAATGAAATAAACCTCCTAATTAAAAAAAAAAAAAAAAAAAAGTAGAAAAACAAACATAATTAAAAAAAAACCAAAAGAGCGGAAAAAAAAGCCATCAGCCGTATGTTCAGTTAGAAAATATCAGACTTGCTGACAGCTCCTGTGACTTTGCATAATTCCTCTGACCATAACACAGCTCAGGGACATCGAACCCTGGTAGGTCTAAGACTAAAAGACTGCAAACATCCCCCAAAGTCCTTTTTACCACATTTATTCTTCTTTCTGTGTGGAACGTTCTTTGCTTGCATACTCGAAACTGTAACCAAACACTGAAAGAGTAAGAAGGTTTTGAGGTTGATTTGAATTGTATTCAACCCAAATTAGGTTTTATAGGGATTTTTTTAGGTTATTTTGAGTCTTTGCTTCATTTAAGGGCATTTTTCTTCTGAATTGCCAGTGACCCTAGATTTCAGTTATTGCTGGGTTTAAGTGCAGCAGTCACTTAACCGTAATGTTGATTTTTATAGTGTTTATTATGTTGTTACATTATATTAGACTGCTCTATTACAATCCCTTATTGTTTGTTACAGCATTCCAGAAACACCCCAATGAACTAAGGTTGCTTCCCAACAATGAAAAAAAACCAAAGGAAGATGCTCTGAATCCATATGTACTGAGACACCACTTTCAGACAGCACTCTGAAAAATACTTATAAATTGAAATAATGGCAACAATTTTCCAGCTATTGCAGAAGAGCTGGCCAGTGTGAGAGGTATTCCCTTTATTCCATTCTGCAGGTGGAATTTGGTTATTTGCTAAAATCTGGGGGTTGCTACAGTCTCCTAAACACCCACAAGGCTCTTTCCACTCTGAGGATGCCAGAGCTCCTTTACCAACCTCCAGAAGTGACCAGGTTTGACAGTTTTTGCCTGGAGTTATTGCTGGTTTCTCAGCTCTTTGTCAGTAACAGCTCCCATTAGTTCACCTCAGAGACACTGGATAGATGGAATAATTGGGCCCTGGGGATTTTGATGGCCTTTTTTTTTTTTTTCTGAGTTGTACTGATCTCTGGAGTATATTCCAGCTGCAGGGAGCAGATGGGTGGAGGATCATTTTTTGCCTCACATAATGACACACCAGGAGAGCACAAAGCTTCCATGTGCTTCACCATTCCACACAGGTGACAATCTTTTTATGGACATGTCCTCAAATCAGCCACTGAATACGCCTGTAATGCAGATCCAAAAAACCCCCAAACTATCTTCTCCACAGCACTACTACTGAAGGTGCCCTCCCCTCATACCAGAGGAGGACACGAGATTTTTTGAAATAGTTCTCTCATAAATGTAAACTGTTCTGATGTGTGAACAACCCCTCTCTTCCTGGGAACTAAAGATGACCTGTATAAACTGCAACCATGTTTGTTTTAAATGTCTTTCTTTGTGGAATGAGCAATAAACCAGAACAGCCTCTTTCTGATACTCTGGAGGGTGTGAGGTGAAAGTGGAACAATTGGAAAACATAATTAAAAAAAAAATCTTCAACAAGGAAATCAAAATCTTTCACCTGATGTATTTTCAGACTGATTTTCTGTGGAAATAATCACATTTTTGGCAGCTTTTGGGTTTTGAGGTATGAACAGCCTAAGAATTTATGGAAAATAAGGCAGTCAAGACCAAAACAATGATATTTTAGTGAAGGAAGATGTAGCTGGCAGGTAATTCTGAAACTGAGCTACAGAGTTCCCATCAGGACATTACCTTGTTCGAACTGCGGCAGTATTCATAAAGGCATTTAGATGCTTTCCTCCCATCACAACCACTTTCTAAAAGGTAAGAGTAATCCTTTTCCATCC
>JAWWMU010000237.1:6010504-6028397 GCA_035048155.1 Cinnycerthia olivascens | reverse complement strand
GTATTCATAAAGGCATTTAGATGCTTTCCTCCCATCACAACCACTTTCTAAAAGGTAAGAGTAATCCTTTTCCATCCAAGAATATTACATGCTTGGAAAAAGAATAAAATTATGTGCTTGGAAAACCCAATCCTGAGAGGCACAGGGGCTGCTGGCCCTTCCCTGCTGCAGGGACAGCACGTGGCTGGGAAGCACAAGCTGGAGAAATGGGCTTTGTAAAGTTCAAAAAATGGAAATACAAAGCGCTGTGCCCTGGGAGAAACAAGCCACGCACCAGGGCAGAGCGTGTGGGCTGACTGGTTTAAAACTTTTTGCAGCAAAGATCCCAGGGGTCCTGGGGGACACCAAGTTCACCAGGAACCAGAAACCTTGTGACAGAGGAAGAAATAATGGAAAGCATTGCCCAGAATTGCTGCAAATCTCATCCAGTTGTATTCAACTAGATACATAAAATATAAACTAGTGCTGCTGAAAAACAAAGGACACTCAACAGCTTTAAATTCATACTTCAGCAACACAATTAATTTTCTTGTCAAAGACAGGCAAAGTGATACCAACCCAGCTGTAAAAAGGTTACAGACATAGCTGTTGTTTTATGCTCACAATTAAATATTTCATTTACAGTTATTATCAAATGGTGACTAGAATATGTTTCTGTCAGCTTCCTCTGGGATTCCATTTAATGTGCAAAATATTTCCATCAAAATATCTATTTCCATTCTATTGAAGACAACATTTTGCCTTGTATGTGACTGAAAATAATTCTTCTGGTATTTTTTTAACTCTAATGTCTCTGAATGCCTTATTCCCACACCACATGGCCAGGCAGGATGGACACAGGGCACAAGTAGCCTGATTATCAGTATTATTTACAGTACAGTAAATAATAAAAGGCATTTGGTTCTTCTCTGCCACTGCAAAGAGATCTTCATGTGATCTCAGGAACAATGCATGGAGGAACCTTCACCAACAATCTGGTTTAATTTGGAGTGCAGTTTGAGAATATTTTCAACATATTGAAGAGCTGAGAATGAGCTTTGTTCCTCTGGTCCTCAGACTACCCAGATATAAAAACCGGCTGGAAAAATCAATCAAGTGTAACTCTTTTCTTAATTATCTTTAATCAGAATTAACTCTTGCTCCAGCTACAGGCAGAGGTTTGCACAGAAAAAAATATGGTTTTTTAACAGCTTCAAAATTGTGATGGTTCTTACTGGAATGAGTTCCAGAAGATCCAAGAATGGCCAGTGTCAGCTGGCTTTTATCTGAATTTCTTTGCATTGAAAAAAAACTGGAAGATCAAAGAGGGCAAACTAAATTAAATCATATAGAAATTTGTCATCTTGAGAATAAGACATAAATTGTAGGTATCCCAAGACAGCTGTTTCTATTCATATAAATTTAACAACAAAAGATATGGGCTTTGTTTCATAATCAAAGGTTTTGATCTGACATTTTAGTGCAGTTAATTATGAATTTTTAGCTCCATTTAATATATATTTGGTCTTGTATAAAAATTATAAGTAGAAGATTATTAATCATGCCTAACAAATTACAGCTCCAATGAGCTAGAAAACTCATTGAAATGAAACTGGGACTGAATTTACCAGAGCTCAGATCAATAAAATATTTGGAATTCTTCAGTCTACTTCAGTATAATTTCTGTTATTACTCCCCATAAAATTCTGCTTGAACTTTAATATGAACGAGTATCCAGTACATGCCTCTCAGAAAAGCCTTAGATTTCAAAATCAAAGAGCTGTAAAGCACAATTCTGTGCTGATCCAGAGTAACATGAAAAAGTACTTCCAAACTGGAGCACAGCCGCAACACCAGAGAAAAACGTATAGGAATATGTGAAATTCATATTCAGTTTTCACGCGTTTGAAGGCCAGACTGTGCTGAAAATTTAAACATTAATTAATAGAGTGGAGATGATCAAGTCAATATATGATTAAAGGATGACTTAGATTGCAAATCTCCACCTAATGGAATGTTATTTGAATCTCTCTTGTGCTTATCCAAAGAAATTCTCATCCTGCATCCATCCTTTGGAGAATGTCCTGTGGGGATGAAAATCTGCTGACAATAGTGAGGAATGGAGCACAGACGTGGTGTAGGTGTCCCTCAGGGATGGGAAATCCTGAAAGAGAATCTAGACAGCTGCTTTGAGTGTTTTGCCCAAATTATCTCAGCACTCCCAGCAGATTTCTTCAGAGAAATTACAAATTACAAATGTTACAAAAATCCTCTTAAAACTCCTATTAGTTTGTTTTCATATCCTTTTATCATTGCTACTAGAAAGAAGAGAGTTTTTAAAAACCATAGGAAATAGGAAGCCACATCCATCCCTTTCAACAGGGTGATGCTAATAAATTTCCTCACTATGAACATATTGTTTGTATTCACTCTGCTCTGTGCCAGATGGCAGTTTTTAGACTATTGCACAAATGATTAGGGAGTATCAATAGTTCAAACATGTTTTTACTCTAAAACTGTTTTTATCCCCAATAAGCAACAATTCTTTCTATAGGTTCCACAGTGTTTCCTCTGATATTCTCTGCTCTTTCATTCTTTCTTTACAGAAGACCTGAGAAGCTATTTGGTTGTCAAAGGAAAATGAGATTTAGCAACTGACCCCTCATGCTGGGATCAGCTGCTGTGGATTCTGCCCTCACTTCATAATCTTCATCTATAAAATATCCATATTGAGAACTGTGCCTCCGACATGAGTAAAGATTATTGCGTTGATTTAAAAGAAGCCACGAAAGCTCAGAAATTAGAATAATCTGTGGAGAGGGGGAGCTTATGTTAGTTCCTTTGGTATTTTTCCTACTATCCTATCTTACACCTTTGACTGCTCCTTAACAATGAGGTACTAATGCATGTGGACAAAAAAACACTGAAAAACCAACCAAACAACAAAAAACCCTGACATACCAAAAAAAACAAAAAAAAACAAACCACAAAAACCACCAAAAAACAACTCACAAAAAAACCCCAAATAACCCTGAGCTATCAATTTACCCAGAGAAATAATACATCTATATTTCTCACAAATGTTCTGCCACTGGGTGACTATAAGACAACAATAAAGGGATAAAAAAACCATCAACAAGCTGGAGAACATGAAAAGGGGGCATCATTTCTCTAACACCCAGCACATCACCAGCCCAGACCTGGCAGCACCCATTTAGACTGAAGCAATAACTCAACTCCCAGGGCCAGGGGAGCCTTTGTAGTCACAGAATGCAGAATAGAAGAGATAATGAGATTTGCACTGTGCTAACTCGACTATTTTAAAATAAGTTGACATCAACAATTCATTTTAGTCTCTTGTGAAGAGCTGCAATTCCTGATAGTTACCCATTTGAGCTGAGACCCAGGAGCTCAAGTGTCCTGACCAACTTCTGTAACCTTATTTCCTCACAGCAACAATTAGAAATATTTACAGACACTCATGGGCTTAAACCTGAAAAGGAGATATGATGAATTTTAGTGACAACTTCAGCCTTGGCCCTCAACTTTCCCTTTATTTTCTTGATTAAATGTGGTTTTCTCCAACAAATACATTCCAAGAGTTTTGGCTGGTTTATACCCACACCATGGCTGGAATCAGTGAAAGGATAAATCTCTACTGTTTATCTCTGGGAGTTCATATTTCATCTAAAGGGGCTGAGGGAGCACAGAAATGCCACATTCATGGCACTAGGGAGGGGCACATGCTCACAGTGCAGACTCTTAATGGACAGGGTAACTTTTCTTACTTAGAAGCACCAAACAATTGCACGTAAGGTTCAAGACAGACGTTTTTATTAAAAAATTACTGAGGCAAAAGACCACTTAATGTTGCAATTATGTATCTCCTGTTTTCTCAGAATATATCTTGATCATTTAAGTGCAGAGACAGCACAAGTGGCCACAGGTTGGGGGAAAGGGGAGATTGTGGCCACTGCCCCAGAGACGTCAGTTGTGGGAGAAAGAAATGTTTGGTTAGGAAAAAAAAAATGAAAAAGAGAGAGAAAATCTGGAAAGCCAGTGGTGCAAAAGGGATACAAAGCCTGTTTCCAACTGAGTTGGCAGAAAGTCAAGGCCTGTCAAAGCAGTAAGTGCAGCAAAACTGAAATTGTCAGGCACTCTTAGTCACTGTGTTCATGTGCTGGTGCTACTGGAAGCGTTTAAAAGAGGTGTCAACCACTGCTATTTAAAAATCCACCCACCCCCAGCCCACTGCAACCACAACAAGAGAGAGGAAAAACCATCAGGCTGCTTCCCACGTGTGTCCCGTGGCTCTGCAGCAGCCTGGGGAAGGAGATTGCTCAGCATCTGATTTTTGGAACATGCAGAATGATGCTCCCCTGGCACAGCTAGAGACACATTGGGAATGGGATACTGAAGAGAAGCAATTTTTAAAGGCTACAAAGAGATAGAAGCACGATTTTGTATGTGTACATGCAAATATTTTTTTAAATCAGTCTTCTTTTTAGCTTTTCTGATGCTGGATAATGTTTTTGAGGTGCATTATTCTTCCTAAACAATCAGTGACCTCACTGATGAAGACTTCTGAAATGTGTGTATGGAGAAATAAAAAGGTTTTGAGACACCACCCATGCCTGGAGTTGCCACGTATTGAGGATGCTACAATCTCTACTCCAGTGGCAGTGCAAAACATGCACTACGTTATTGAAATATTTATCTAGGTAATAAAGCAGAGGTCATAGTATTTCCTCAGTAACAAGACAATATGGAAATTCATTAAGAATTGGTATGAGAGACACTTGCACTTTAGAAGATTATAAATAATACACGGTGTCTTTGATCACGCTATTATTAAAATTAATACATAAAAATTTTGCAGTCTCAGACTCAGTAGTAGGGAAGATTATAATTTGCTGACACAGATATCATGCTCTGATCTGCAGATTCCCCTCTTTGCCAGTTCCCTAAGAATGAGGTCTCAGCACACAGCTGGATATAAACATAGAGGAAATTTGGGAAAAAAATATATGGAAATCTTGATAAAAGATTTTCATATGACACAAAATTTGGCAGCATGATGCAGAAAGTCAAGAACAGATCAGCTGTACTTCAATGATCACTTTTTTAGTTTAATTCATTCACTGCAGAGGTTTGTAAATACATGAAATACAATACCGGGATTTTAGGAACAAAACATGTGGAATATACAATCCAAAGAATAGGACCTCAGAAAAACAATTCTGGAAATGACTTAGGAAACTGCAATTTATTAACTAAGATTGTCCATGAAGACTACTAATTCAGACTTTTTTGTATAATCTGGTAAATAACAAGCAGGAAAAAGGAAATTGCAGTACTTGTCACCTCATTAAGTGGACAAATGCTAGTACTGGCTTCCACATGAAAAAAAACGTACAAGTGAAAAGTGTGAGGGATAAAAATATTCTTTAAATGCAAAATTATCCAGATAAGATAAAAAGACCCTCTAAATGAAAGATTTAGGGGACTAAATTTATTAAATTTCTTTGCAGAAACGTTATGGAATTAATTGGTTCCTTTTTTTTACCCCTTAAGTGAAAACACTTCAGATAGCAGCGAGTTCTCAAACCTGCTATGCAAAAACCCCCACCAAAACCCCACCAAAACAAACAAGATCCCAATGGCTCAAGCAACAAAAGCCCAATTATTAACCTTGCCATTCTGAAACAACCTCTCCCCCTGCAAATAAATCAAAGACGTAACTTTCTCACTTTCAAGTCTTTAGTTTAGCAGTAGGCTTATGAATCAACCAAGGAGCATCTCAGTTAAATAATGACAAAAGTGAGAGGGTATTTCAGGGACTGGCAGAAACACTGATGAATTTAAGTCATCAGTTTTTTAATTAGGCACTGAGACATGATGGTGCATGAATTATTATGATATATATGTATCGTTTGGAACTCGCTAGCTACAAATAAAAAGGGGTGACAATGTTTTCTGATAATGATAAACTATTAAAGATCACATTAGCACACAATTTGCTTACAGGATGGTGTTTAAAACAGCTGCAAAGAGCGAGACGGTCTCTGCTGAGGATCATTCACCAAGGTAAATAAAAATAAAACATCTGTGAGGAGAGCTCCCAGACAGGTTATGTGAGTGATTAAAAGTGTGCACTTGAGAGCTCTTTTAGGACAGCAACTTTCCCAATGACAGGGCTACCGAAGCTAGGACTAGAAAAGACAGAAGAAATAATCTTTTAAAGCTTTGTAGGGATCTGTAAGGAGCTGCCCAGGTCTAATTGGGCAATCTGCAGGTTTCTGGCCTGACCTTTTGCTCTGAAAAGTCAATAAATCATTTGAGTGGATATATTTCCTCCCTCCCTCAAAGTGACCAGATGTCCTTGGGAACCAGAGATGCCCATATCCTTTTCACCGAACCACGTTTCAGAGCCCAGTGACAGCTGCTAATTTAAGTCCTTTAGGCACTTGGGTGTGCTGCTTTTCCCAGCCTTTCCTTTTTTTGCTTCCCATTTGATGCAAAAATCTCTTACCTCCTCCTACTACTTGACTTATGAGTGAATCTTAATGCACAGAACTCCTAGGAACTGTTCTGACCTGAATTTTCACATTTGCCAGCAGAGGAAAATAAACGAATACTCTTTAAACAGAAACAAACGAGCCCCCACTCCAAACCACCATCCTGCAAGGCTTGTGGAAACATGGACAAGGCCTTTAATTTCACTGGGTGGTAATCACCTTCTCTAAGGATTAAAGGACACAAAGCTCATGGTGCTCAGGCTCAGAACCGACAGAAAGATCAGGTATTGACTGAAACACGTGGTTACTGACCCAGGACTCCACAGGACATGTGAAGTCATTCAGACAAGATGGGCCAAGTCTATAGAAAAGGAGTTAATGGGGAAAACCATGCACAGTTTGGGGAGTCACTGTCCTGAATATTTTTTTGGTTTTGTTTTGGTTAAATATCTACTCAGTGCCCAACATTCTGACCCAATATGTATCACTGATGTTGCAATGTTGCAATAAGGGATAGTCTTTAAAAAGAATATGCATTTGGAATTTAAAAGTGATGGAATGACTGCAATTGCTGCTGATGGATGGAGCACACCTTACCTAACAGCTAGTTTGAGAAGGAAGAGCATCCAATTCCTCTGCTCACTCCCTGCATGATTTACACTGGACCTTGTTTCATCACGGGTAAAATGCAAAAAATTCCCTCTCCAGCAAGACTTTTAAGAAATAATACCTCTGAATACTTTTAAGAAAAAATACCTATTTGAAAAATCATTTATCCAACAGGAATCTAGTGAAATCAAAGCATCTCCTTATACTACAACACTATTTTTTTTCTTGGACAGCTATTAACTAAATTAATTACCTCGCTGCTGAGCTAATTAGGTAATATTAGCACATAAATACCCCAACTAATTATTCTAAACTAATAAAAAGACAAGTGCTGTCAAACATGTCTGACGCAACCATATACGTTGAATGTAAATTTTCCCATTTGCTTCCCAATTCAAATTTAATTAAAATATTATAAATATCAGTCACCCTCATAAATGAGTTTTTTAGCATCACAAGCTAATCATTCCAGAAAAATGAATGAAAAAAACAATAATCCCTTGCATAATTATACTGCCAGTTAGAAAGGATGAGTTTAATAAATAGCTCATTGAGTTCAGAATTTTAACGTGAAATGTTCACCAGTCAAATAACTGTATCTGCAGCCTAATGGCCTGAAAATGAGCCCATAAAGATGATATGAAGTAAACATACTTTTTTACTGGCCTTCTAATTGCTCATTTTGGCTGCTTCTTTCCTGTTTTCCAAGGAACCATTTTTATAGTATTAGTTATTAATGCAGACAAAAGTTATTAAAGAAGACAAATCTTGATTGCTGTCAGCTTTTGGGGGCCCTCAATACTGTCAAGTATTATTTTTATTGTTTTAAGAGTGAAGACCCAGTTTTACTAGTTTTTGTTATTTAATGGCAATGTGATTTGCAAGAGGAAATTCAAAGGTTTTGGCCAACACTAGTCATAATTCAGAACTAAATGTGCCACCTAAAAGCTCACAAAATGGTAAGAGCTGATAATAAAAGCTTGACAAAAGCTTTTTAAGAGGAGGGGGGTGGGCTGTGCTTTGCCTTTTTCCAATGCATTTGAAAAGAAAAAGAGCATTTCTGACAGTTGTAATTTCATAGCCAAGAGCATTAAAAACTCTGCTTTCTTTTGGGAAGATATCTTGAAAGTTTGCAAAGAGAACAAGACTTTTTTATTTGATTAAAATCCCATATGGTGGGGTATAGTAGTTTTTTCAGCATATCTCTGCACCGACCATTTAAAGAATTACCCAAATGGGGGGAAAAAAAAGGAAGAGTTAACAACATGAACTAGGGAAAATTGACCTATCAAAAATATGTTTAAAGAAACATTTGGAAATTCCTGCCTTTTCTGCTAAGGAAATATTAAACACATTCAGCAAATATGTTCAACATTTTCATTAGTTTTAATTTCATTGTCTAAATGTACAAATTATTGCTTGCATCTTTTTGTAAATTAAAACAATTAAATTACTTCACTTTGAAAGAATAAAGTGGAATCCTTCTCGACCTTATCTTCTCTATTTCTGTCCCTGTGTCATCAAATGCTATTTCTGTGATTCAAGAAGCTTAAATCTATTTAAAAGGCCAAACATATTCTCTGTTTGTCACTGACATAAATAAAAATAGGATTTAATTTTTTTTGCCAGCAGTGCTGAACTTTTCAACTTGTGACCTAGTCCTGAAAGTTTCATTCAGTTCTTCAAGAGTGTGGCCCTACGAGCAGGTTGCAATACATCCCTTCCCTCAGAGCCCAAATTCTTTGTTTGAAAACTTATTGCAAACCCATCTTTCTGTGTATTTTATATTATTTAATGAAGATTATTATTTGCTTATTAAGAATCTGAGGATCAGGGGATCAAGCAGAATATCGATGGTTGCAATATCAAGGAAGGAAGATGGAACTTAAAATGTTGCTCACATTAGCACACAAAAGCAATAAGCAAGGGAAGTTATATGTGTCAGGGGTAGTCAGATTTGAGTCATGACTATTTATTGTCCTGTGGAGTTAAGGAGGTGACCCACTCACTACTTACTAATAGAAGCATGTCAGCTCTCAAGCCAAAAATATCCCAAATTTTATTTATATGTTGTGAAGAGCTATCAATGAAACTGGCATTTGACACGAATTTATTTGAAACATGTTCAAATAATTAATCTTCTCCAGAAGTAAGGCTTTTTATACCTTCACTGATTTGCTTTAAGACAACTTCTAAACAAGTATCTTTTTGAAAGTAACTTGGAAGCAACAAAGAGATGACAATCAGACCAAAATCCATGTCTCAGTCTGCAGTGCTCATCTTTCCAACGCCCAAAATGTTCCCTGACATGAAGCCCTGTGCTAGAGGTTTGTAGAGATGCCCTGCCAGTGACATGGCAAAATTTTGGAACACAAGATGTTGGTTTTTTTCCAGTTACTCAAGGACTAAGAAAGATTTGCCTGATTTATTTTTTTCTGTTTTATCACCCCGAGTATTTTAAACTCTCCAATGGGGCTTTTACTTCTTTCATCTTTTCAAAAGAGAAAGAGAGCAAAAAAAAAGGGTGAATAGAAGGAGAGGAGGAATGAAGAACTGACTTGCAGCAAGAGCATCTCAAAGAGGTATTTGTCTTTTGTAGGTGTCCAGAAAAGAGAAAGATTAAAACTCAGAGGAGTCTTATTTTATGCAGGTTTTCTGCATTCACTTTTGTATAACATTATGCCTACTGTTTTAGACACATAATGTATAAAGCTGGACATATGAGTGTCCTGGATCCTGTACCTCATAGCAGAGGTGGGAAAGTAGAGGGAACAGAAAGGATATGTTTATTTATCAGTACTTAAGCACAACCAAACAGATTTTATCACATCATTACTCTGACAACAGCATCTGCCATGGACCACTGCCATGTTTCTATATCGAGCACAAGAGCAACTGAGAAATGCAGACTATTTCCAAACTGTTGTAGACAGTGATTTTATTCTGAGTTTACAGTGTTAAAAAAATGTAGCAGGAGATAAAGATCCCCAGAGTGTGGCAGCACCAGACTTAATGGCATTTTACTCCCTCTCACTTTTCCTGGGATTATCTCACAGGAACCAAACAGGGAACCCATTTTCACTGGGCAGATATCAGTACAATATTTGCCCCACCATGTATTTATAAAAATCTCCCTACTCTTCCAGGAACCACTTGAGCATGAAATAGGTGAGTTACAACAAGTTAGAATTTCTGAATTTCTGGCATATCTGGCTACAGCAAAACCCCTCTGCAGAAACTTTGTAAAAAATATTCTAGCATAGTGAAAAATGAGTAGCTTTTATTTTGTGCTACTTCTAACACAACTTAGATGTGCCCAGCACTGTATCTGAGAAATCTAAAAACTATTTCTTATATTATTTTCTGTTTTCTAGTTACACAGAAGTTCTGTATATATATATTTAGAAGTCTTGCACTTTCACTTAGGTGATTCAAAGTTGAAGACTGCTGCCCTATGTAATCACTGGCATGAAAGAAAAACAGCATCTGAAATACTTTTCCTTACCAGACTGTCTTAAGCTGAGATCAGTTCGGAGCTCAGTTTTGACAGGATTTATTCCCCTTATTCACCAAGCAGAAAAAATCCACTGGGTGAATTTTCATCACTCCTTGGTGATAAAATTTCATTAGTAAGTACTAGAAAGTTTGCTCTTTGTCTTAGTGCTTGGTTTTATCCAACTAAAATATTAGATTTCCATACTACGTCTGCAGGAGAAAACGTTATTTCCCCATTAGCATTGTTCTTTCTAAATGCATGAGGAGTACAGGGATTGACCTTGAGAAAGAGAACTTCCCTTAGAAAACTCATTTATTTCCTCAACTAGCAATCATCATCTTAAATTGGTAATACTGGATACACTGGTTAGATTGTCCTAATCCACTAAGAAATTCCGATCAAATACAAATATGACCAGAAAATTAAAGGAGGAGGAGAGGGAGCTTCTCTGGGCTGTTCCCAGTTGTCAAGCATCCAAAATGACCATGGCCAGCTGCAGTCCCAGCAACATCCTGGCTCTTTCCTCGACCTTCCTGGAGCATCTCAGGAGTGGCTGAGTTCCAGCAGCAGCAGCACAGAGCTGCTTTCCTCTCTGGCAGGTTCTGTGCCAAGTCCTGAACGAGTCACAGAAACAAATCCACCTGCCTGCTCTTGGCCAGTACAGCCCTGGGACGTTCCCTCTGTGACAAGCAACACCCTGAAAAAGCAGACCTGAGGAGAAGCTAGAAACTGCAAGTCCTCACCACCAACTGAGACAGGATGGCAGAAGCCTTCTTC
Source organism: Cinnycerthia olivascens (assembly GCA_035048155.1). NCBI lineage: Eukaryota > Metazoa > Chordata > Aves > Passeriformes > Certhiidae > Cinnycerthia > Cinnycerthia olivascens. The sequence continues at coordinate 6,017,018 of JAWWMU010000237.1, read as the reverse complement.
TTCATGCAAGCAGTGTGTTTGGGCACATTTGGGGCCGTGCCAGGACACAAAACCCTCAGAATCCTCCTGGCAGAGCTGATTCCTGTCTTTGTGAAAGCACTGGCATGCCTGTTCCCAGCAGGTGCCCAAGGACAAAGCCTCTGGAGGTACCCTCAGGCTCCCACGCCATTCCAGGGAAAGAGCAAGAGGGTGCTGGAAATCTCTTCCAGTACAGCTTTGTGCATCCTGACAAATGGAACAGTTTCCTTGGAGCGGGGAGCAGCTGGTTTAACATTTCTGCACGGTGCACATAGTGGGTTTCTGGGTGTGCAAAAGCATGGCTTATCAAATCTGTGTTAAAAAAAGCCCCAAAAATGTCCAGTATCTGAAAGCAGCTGAGGGAGAAATTCAGCTCTGAACTAAGGTGCAAATTTCTACCAAGAAGGCTATTAAATATGAGAATATCTCTGATGGGGCAGTTTTACTGGGACTTGAAGTATTTAGGGTATGATTATTTTTGTTCAAAATTGAGGGTTTGGAAGATTCTATGGGCTGTGAAAACTGGTATTAAACAGGAAAACAGCTTTGCTACTTTCAGATCACAGCCTTTATAAGGATATCAAAAGTCAGGTTATTTGTTGTGGTAGGAATTGTGCAGTGAAGGTATTCTTCAGGTGAGATAAGAACAACAGATATGGAATTAGGGCCTCCTACTTCACTGTTAGATTACTTCAGCTGTATTTATTCCATGTATTTAAAACTCTCTTGCATCAAACCTTCTGTTGCCATCTGTGTGCCAAAATCCTCTAAGCCTTGTGCTCCACTGAGCTTTGGGAAAAACAGATAGAATTCTGACTCCAGAAACTCTTCACTCTAAAGATCCAAGTTAGTGACATTTCTAGACCTAAATATAAAATATATTCAGCAGCTATTGCATCATATTATATTGCATTATAATGTTATTATATATTATATTTTATCATCTTGCATTATAATTAATTATGTTATAATTTTTTTTGCAAGTGAAAGATGGAGACCTGCCAGCTCTAAAGTTTGATTCTCACTGTTCCTCTGCCACTAACACCATCCTCAGAGGATGGCCAGCTGAGCTGGGACTTTTATGTTTTCCTAATGCGATTTAGTTTTTCCATCTTAACTTTCCAGAAGCAGGATGACTTTTACAAGGCAGAGAATAGTGTACCACCAGAATTTTTAAACATTGGCATCTCCTCTGAAAGGTTGTCCCGGGCATTATTTGTAAAGCTGTGGAGATGAGTTAGAAATTTGAGGATGCAAAACTCGTTTCTCAAATAGCCATCATCTCCCAGCTGATGATGCACCATTTCCCAGCACTGCTGCCTTGGCTGAGTTCCAGTTGGATCGAGGCCTACCAGTGCCATTTGCTGTTTTATTTCAGTTTCCTCAGATATCCATCACCCTAATAACAGAGTTGTCATTTAATTACAAGTCACATGTTGTAGCATTTTGTGTCATTTCTGTAGCTTTGCACACACCATTATATTTCCTATACGGAAATAAAGTTTTATGGCAAGTCAGATCATTATGAGAATTTAATATAGAAAAATTTAAAAATTTAATAGAAAGTGTGTCTCACTTGCAAATATTTGCATTGCCATCTCACCCCAAACAGGCAGCTAATAATCAGCACACAGGCAGCAAATATCTACCTCATTTCCATTTCCATGCCTTATTCTGCAGTGGCAATGGTGTTTCTCTGCCTTGCAAATAAGAACATAAACATGTGGAACATCTGGATGTTTAATGGGATGAAAGAGACAGTGGTTCCAAATTGTTCACTAAGTGAATGTTATTCCATATGCCAAAAATACTTTGACAGATCCCCTTGAAACATAATTTCAATTATATATGCCTCTGCTCTCAAAAACTGAGCTGTAAACATCCGACAGCTTCACTCAGTGAGTCTGCTTCCCTGGGGAGCTCAGAGTCCAATTTTCTGATTGAAGCATTAAGAATGCATTTTGCTCATCATTTCTCTTCTCTCAGTTAAAGATCTGAGCAAACTTGTGCCTGCTTTTTATTAACAGAAATATTCACAAATTTCTTGTTGGATATTGAGTTAGCCAAACTACCAAGGACTATAGCTCAGCGAAATCAGGGCCATAATCTAGGAAAAGAATAAAATTGCTCAGTGTCAAGGATAGCTTTATTTACTGCAGGGGAAGAAAGATATTAAAGACATAGGAGACTTCCTGCAAATTGCAGGTAGGCAAATGGAAAGGACTTTTCTCTACAGTTAACACATAATTAACATAGAAATCAACATTTGAGAATGAGTCCAGAGCTCCACCCATATTTCAGAACACATTTTAATTTTAAAAGAATTTTTTATGAAAACTGACTCAGTGGATGGATGGCAAAGTCAGAAGACTGAAAACTACAAATATGTCTGTGAAAACTGTTATAGGAATATACTGTGTGAACTATGAATGCTTCTCTATAAATTAACTCTCTTGTGAGATGAGTTTTCTCACATAGATATTCTCTGCTCACAGCTGTCATAGAAGCTTTGGGTCCTATGCATGGTGTGCCAGCTTTAAACGCCTTTTCCTTGCACTCCAGATGTTTCTGAAACCCATCGAAAATTTCCACTGAAATCCATTGAAATTTTCTCCTAACACTCAGTACAGACGAAACCCTACAGAGGCTGCTTTCAGAGTGCATGCAGGATAAATCCACTTACAAAAACTATGATTAAAAACGACACAAGGAATCTTCAGCAGTGACCTTTCTCCAAAGGCTGAAACAGTTTTTTTGAGTAATAGGTAAGCATAAACACTCTTCATGTGAGGAACTACAGTGCCTAGGTATACTGAAAATATTAATTACAGCCCAACTGAACAAAAAATGAATATAAATAATACTAGATCCAATCCTCCTTCCCTGAGGCAGTTTGGGCTGTGCACAAATGTTGGCCCAGCATTAGGGTCATTTACATCACAGAGTTTAGGACCCAAAACTCAGGGAGCAGAGTTAAGCCAACTCAGCAGATGTTTCTTCCCAATCAATAGGTTTTGTTTGTCTTGGAGGGGAGGTCACCTGAGTCCAGGCTGCTTAGCCAGCCCTGAGGCAGGTGGCTTAGTGGTGCTTGCTACAAAATGCAACCCAGTGCTTTACTTTTCTGGAAGTGGGATCAACTTCCTCTTCAGTCCACCCAGAGCTACACTGAAAATGTGTAATAAATTCAAGATTGTTGTGGCTGCTGCAGTTGGGTGTAGGCACCAGACAGAAAATGCTCCCAGCTCAGCAGCACAAAGAGGACTGGATGAGTCCTGAAAGGTGGCTCCCAGAAGAGCCTGAGAGACTTGGGCTGCACTGGTGGCAAATTAAATATCAAAACCTGACTCTATCACAGGCTTTATCTTTTACTTAACATACTTAACTGTGGAGTTACAAGCTTAAAGAACAACTTTTGACATCTTTACTCAGTTTTTAAAACGACTCATCCATCCAGCAGATCTTTCAGAAATTTGTTTAATTAGGCAACAAGAGTCCTAAGTCAATTACTTCCTCCTGACTGAATAAGAAGTCCCACACTAATAAGCCACAAATATGATCACGGAAAGCTTTTTCAGTTAAATATTTGCAATCAGTCAATTTTGTGAATTAGTAATGAGACCATAATGCAACCTTCAACTCAGGGATATTCTGAGCATGTGTGCTTTATCTTGTTACCTTTGCATCTTTAATCAAGGGGCAAATACAGGAATTTCAGTGTGTGTACAAATACACACATACATATTGCCATGCTCTGTGATGGCCCTCAGCATCCTTTTGACACCTAAGAATCATTCCCTGGTCCCCTCCCTCCCTCCCTCCCCTGCACACAAGTGCTCTGCCAGGGTTATTTACTTTGTACTTTTCCTTACCTGTATTTAACGTCCCTTTGGACAACTCCTTACCAAAGGCACCTGTTCTGCTGTTACTAAAAACTTGTCAAAGTTTCATTTTTTCTCCTTGGTATTATTTTTACCTTTTCTCAGTCAACCTGCTTGAAGGGAAGCCAGGCTCTGCTCTCTGTCTCTCCTTACCAGCTTCCACACCCTCTTTTCCCAAAACCACTCCTTGTATTTGTTTGTCCTCTACCACATTGCCTTGCAGAGCAGAAGTGGGAAGCACCAAGGGTGTATTTCTTACACCCTGCCCTTTTCTGGAAGTTAATTGTCTTTACCTTCCCTCTATTGCAATCTCAAACGTGTATTATCTCCTGCCCTCCCTCTCTGTGATCAGTGCATTGCTCATGGACAGGTTTGGCCTCTTACAGGAAATAAAAAACCTGGAAAAACCACCAAGAACCCAAATTTTTACACTAGCTACTTTTGAGGACTGCCTATAATCACGCCCACATATATTTTTTTCCATATAAACAATACAATAGCAGCTAAAAGAAGCTGTGAAAGCATTAATACAGGGGGAAATGACATGTGGGCTCAGAGACAAGTAAAAAGGGGATCAGAAATTCAGGCAGGGGGACAGAGATAAGTCATAAATAACCTTTTCTGTGGTCTACTCCTCCCCTTGAAATGAGGTCCATGAAATGGATAAGACTGCTTATGGATCGGCTGCTAATGAATTGGCACAAATAAAGAGAAATCAATAAGGAAAACCTTCCCAGGTAAAGTGAAGAACATATATCTAGGCCAACAATTTGGGTGAGATAATTACCAATGTAATTTTGTTAATTAGGACCAATGCACTATACTTTTTTTTTTTCAAGAACTGCCATAAAAACCAAAATGTTATTTTTACTTGCAGAGAATCTGCCAAGTGTTCTTTTTGTACCTGATGAAAGACCATACAACCAGCTTACTGAAAATCACTTGAAGGAATTTGAAGGCAGAATAATAACAACACTGCCAGAGGGAAGAACAGGATAGTCTGCTGTAAACATGAGAATAAAATGGAAAAAGAATATAAAAAAATCACATAAGATTACTGTCACCTGGCTCTTAGAAAATTGAGCATGGCATAAAAATAGTAATGATAATGACAGGAACAATAAAATCAAATCTTTGTTCATTAATGTTCATTAAGACAGAGAAAAACCGATTTGTTCTTCCTGCTATTACAGAATATTTATCTATGCTAAGCATATAGGCAAAACATCATTTCCAGCTGCTCTTCCTCAGCAAGCAACCGCAATCTATTGTGGGTCAGTGTGTTGCCCTCATGTCCCACTGTAGGAATGCTCTTGTGGCTGTAACTCAGATTTGGCCTGTTTTAAAAAACAACTTGAGTGAAACAAGAAAATCAGATTTTTGGGAATCACAGCACAGTTTTTGAGGAGTTCATTGGAAACACCAATATAAATCTTGGTTGATAGTCACTGGTTACTGCACACCAATACTTGGGAGTTCCACAGCCAGACTGGTGAGTGCACTTCCTCCACTTGGTAGCCTGAAGGGAAATGTCCAGAATCAATATGGATACTTCTGTTTGTGTGTTTGTGGGAGGGAAAGGCTAAAGGAGTCTGACAGGGTAAGTCACGGTTCTTTCCTTCTGCTGCTCTTGGAAGGAAACTTCGCTTTCGTTCTCTGTCCCTTTTCCAGAAACAACGTCCTTCTCCCAGAAGTGCCCCATGAAAACTCTCAGCCTGTACCTGCTGGGGGCTCAAATGCAGGCATGCCTGAGGTCTGGTTCCCCAGACTCTATGAAATTATTGGGAACAAACACCAAAATGGAGAATTAGGGAGATTTCAGGGAATTCTACTGAGCCCAGAAGTTATATATTTCCACAGTTTCCATCACGTGTTTGAATTCTCTATCTAAATTTTAGTGGCAATTTGGCTGCTATCTTTTGTCTAATTAGAACTAAATGTAGGTTGTACTTTAACTCTATTTAATTCCCTTAATGTCATTATCTCAAGTTTACAGAGGTGCTCAGTAACATCTACACTGGTGCCCCTTACATAAGGTTCATTGCTTTTCTGAGTAATAATGCAGGTTGAAGATTCAAGGGGTGATTTATTTAGCGCTAAATAAGAATAACTTAAATTAAAAGAAGAGGCTTCTTAATTTGTGCTGCAATTTTTTCCCTTTGTATTATTACTGCTTTTCCATCTCTCCTTTAATAAGATATCTCTCCCTCCTGGTGAATATCTGTCTACTTGCAAGGACCTTTGCATCTATCTTTTTCTTGTCCTTCTATTTTTAGTGCACATCTGTTCCTGTTTTGACCTCAATTCTCTTTCATCTGGGGCTTAATTTTTACAGAGCCTTCCTACTGCCAGTTGTCACATCCCTTTTCCTTACAGATCCATGAAGTTTCTGTTGGTGGTGAGTGCCTGGACTCCCTCTCTTGGTGTGGTAGGCAAAGGCAGCTCTGCAGGAAGCCCATGCTCAGCTGGGTGCCTTAAGTTTTAGCTTTCATATTTTCCAGGTTCTGTACTGCATTGGTGTGCAACTCTGAGCTTCATATAAAGTGTCAGCAAGTTCTCCTCACAGTTCAGTCACACAGAACAATCCTTTTCCAGCCCCAGAACCAAGGACACTGCTG